>OY757011.1:150991091-151591091 GCA_963580285.1 Lucinisca nassula | reverse complement strand
ATTCATTGACCATAGACCAAGGTCATTCAGGTTCTATATTTCAAACATTTTTTTCTCAGAAACTACCAGGCCAATTGAAGTGAAATTCAATATGGAGCCTTTGTGAGTTGAACAAATGAAAAATTGCCAATACCATCTAGATCACGTGACCAAGATGGCGGCCACGCCCAGATATGGTTAAAAGATTTCAAAATTCTTCTTCTCCAGAACCGTAAGGCCAATGGCCTTGAAACTTGGCAAGTAGCATATGGTACTCAGGCCCATCATAGTTTGTACAAATGGTGACCCTGGGTTGACATTGACCTATTTTACAGCAATGTCAAATTTGCCGACTAAGACTTTTGCATCGGAAAAAAGTGAAAATAATGGATTTTTAGAAAACCATTGAAGACAGTGTCACCAAAATAATTGGTAGATCAGGTAAAGTAACTGAATGCATGAAGATCTATAGGTAAGAAAGGTCTAAGGTCATTCATTGACCTTTGACCAAGGTCAATCAGGTTCCATATTTAAAAAAAAAAAAACATTTTTTTTTCTCAGAAACTACTGAGCCAATTGAAGTGGAATTCAATATGGAGCCTTCGTGTGTTGAACAAATGAAAAGTTGCCAATATGGTCTAGATCACCTGACCAAGATGGCTGCCATGCAGATATATAGTAAAAAGCCGTCATAAATCTTCTTCTCCAGAACTTCTCTAAAAATCTTCTTCGCCAATGGCCTTGAAACTTGGCGTATAGCATATGGTACTCGGGCCCATCATAGTTTGTACAAATGGTGACACTGGGTTGACCTTGACCTATTTTACGGCAATATCAAAGTCAACTTAGGCTTTTGCATGGGAAAAAGTGAAAATAATGGATTTTTTGGAAACCATTGAAGAAAGTCTCACCAAAATTTGTAGATCAGGTAAAGTTACTGAATACATGAAGATGTATAGGTAAGAATGGTCAAGGTCATTCAGTGATCTGGGACCATATTTCAAACATTTTTTTCTCAGAAACTGCTGGACCAATTCAAGTGAAATTTGATATTGATCCTTTATGTGATGAACAAATGAAAATTTGCTGATATGGTTCAGGTCACATGACCAAGATGGTGGCCATGCCCATATATGGTAAAAACCCTTTAACATTCTTCTTCGGAACCGTACGGCCAATGACCTTGAAACTTGGCACATAGCACTCAGGCCTATCATAATTTGTTCAAATGGTGATTCTGGATTGACCGTGACCTATTTTACGCCAATGTCAAATTTGCCGACTTAGGCTTTTGCATGGGAAAAAGTGAAAATAATGGATTTTTATGAAACCATTGAAGACAGTGTCACAAAAATTGGTAGATCATGTAAAGTAACTGAATACATGAAGATTTATGGGTAAGAAAGGTCTGGGACCAAGATCACTCAGGTTCCATATGTCAGAAACTACTGGGCGAACTGAAATAAAATTTGATACGGAGCCTTTATGCGATGAACTAATGAAAACTGCTAATACGGTCCAGGTCACATGACCAAGATGGCGTCCATGCCCATACAAAGTAAAAACCTTTCAAATTCTTCTTCTCTGGAACCATAAGGCCAATGACATTGAAACTTGGCAAGTAGAATTGGGTACTTGGACCATTATTGGACGGATTTTTAAAAAAAATTGGACTTATTTACTCGGACCTATCATAGTTTGTTCAAATGGTAGCCCTGGGTTGATGTCAGGTGAGCGTTTACAGGACCACTGGTCCTCTGGTTTTTCTTTTGTGTGTGTGATTTTTTTTTTAGAGAAAATAAGGCTTAACACGAAATGTTGGACCTTTTTTTTTTCTCTCAGAAATAAAAAAAGAAATTAGATTATCATCTGCTTTCGAATTTTCTGTACTGCTTTAAGGGTTGAAAGTGAATATGAAAAAGTTACAAATTTTATTTTGTAGTAAACAGTAGCTTTCTCTTGCATAACAGGTTAGCATACCTGGCTTACCCATGGGAGAAAACATTGCACACTGTATACCTTATCAAGAAGATAGTGACTGAATAGGTAAAAACAATGTCACAGGGGTGTCTAAAAGACATCAGTTTACATTGTTATGTTCAATGGCAAAGGTCCAAGTGATAGTGTAGGTTTGTCCAGGCATTACGTGAACAAGTCTGTGTAATGAACACCCCTCTAAACTCCACATTATATAGAGAAAAGTGGGGTTTACCGGGGTATGTATTATTTTTCTTATTTCTGCTACAAGACATAGGTTGTGGGTACGCATTAGAACTGCCTCAATGAGGTGGTTCTAACAAGCACCCACTACCTATATTTGCAGTATAATTAAGAAAAATATCACAGATTTTCATCAGAAAAGTAGCCATTTTGGAGATGTGAAAAACTGCACTATATCACACAGGTGGATTAGCATTATGATGATAAAAAAATCCCAAAACAGCAAGTCAAAGCAGTTAGGTGAAATTAAGTTAAAAGTGGTAAGGTATGCAAGAAAAGAATCTGTACAAGCTAATTCAAGTGAACAGAGAAGTCTGTCCCATAGGATTACTGTACTTGGTGAGCCTTTTACTGGAGATCAGTGACATGGTAAAACGATTTTTCTGTCAATAATATTAATATTTTTGCTCCTTTCTTTTATAGTGCCATTTAAGGATAAAATCACTACAGGTACTTGTGTATTAACCCTTGTCCTGCTGAGCCCAGATATGCCTTATTTTCCAAACAATGAAGATCCAGATCAGATGGCTTCTGATGAAGCCATCTGATCAGGATCTTCATTGTTTGCCATTTAGTTTATTAATTAATTGCAATAATTTGCATCAAGTAATCAGACTGGTTGATAATCAGTAGTGGGCGTGGCATATTTAAATATTCAGCAGGTCAAGGGTTAAACTTGATAGACGATGAGACATGTCACAGGTTGCCACACATCTTTTCTGACAAGTAGATCTAAATAAGTCCCTGTATTTACACGGTCTACTTTGTCAAAGCCTTCAATATTACCTCTAAAAATAAATGATCTATATTTATATGTAGACATTACAAAAACATGCCATACAAATGCATTGTAAACTTTACCGTCAAGAAAATGAGCATTTTAAGATGAAAAATTGTGATATTTTTCTTATTTCTGCTCAAAATATAGATTGTTGGTATCCGTTAGAACCACCTCGATGAGGTGGTTCTAACGAGTACCCACAATCTATATTTTAGAGCAGAAATAAGAAAAATAATGTTTACTCCTATAAACCCCAGTTTTACTATATAAAATTGGGGTTCAAAGGGGTCAAAATTATATAGGTGTGTTTTCTTGATGAGAAGATCTATATGTAGTTGTGGTGCATCACGTACATTGAACCCCTGAAGCACAATGCAACAATAGCAGACAACTTCTAAATATTATAAGGTTGTTGGTGCTTCTAACGACTACCCTCAACCTATGTCTTGGACCAGAAATAAGAAAAATAATATATATACCCATGTAAACCCAATTTTTTCTATATAAAGTGGGGTTTAGAAGGGTGTTTATTACCTGGACTTGTTAACCCTTATCCCACTTCATTAACCCATTTGGTACCGGAAACCCCAAACAAGGTAGCCTGGCAAACAGTGCAGACCCAGATCAGACGCTGCAGAATGCAGCATCTGATCGGGGCCTCCACTGTTTGCTAAAAGTTCAGTCATTTTCCAAATAAATTTTGATGAAAACACAACCTGACACCCCTACATTTTGAAATGGACTCCTGCTATATATAAGGAGGACGATTCAATTTGATACAAAAAGGGTTAACCCTTTTTGTACCAAATGGAATCTTCCTCCTTAGAATCTAGCAGGAGTTCATTTCAAAATTTAGGGGTGACAGGTTGTGTTTTCATCAAAATTAATTTGGAAAATGACTGACTTCTGGGCCTGCAATGTTTGCCAGGGTACCCCTTTTGGGGTTTCCGGTACTAAATTGGTTAATTAAGCCACTTCCATTGCTGATTATCAACCAATCAAATTACTTGATATAATATATTTGTCCAATTCACAAACTACATGACAGTGTAGATCCAGATCAGTTCAGAAGCAATCTGATCTGGATCTACACTGTTTGCAAAAAAGGTAGGGGTTGGCATGAACAGCAGGACAGGGGTTACCATGATGAAATGTCATGTCTAATTGTAATTAATGATGCTCAAGAAATGTCATGTCTGATTCTCTCTTCTAAATAAGAAAAAATATCATCTGTTATAGTTGTGTTTGATACTTCCAGTGTTCAATTTTGGCTGTAGATTAAGAAAACATGCCTATACAAATACATTGTAACATTTATCACCGAAAAAATGAAATTTTAAGATGAAAAATGTGATGCTTTTCTTATTTCTGCTCAAAATATGGATTTTCGGTACTCGTTAGAACCACCTCAACGAGTATCCACAATCCATATTTTAGAGCAGAAATAAGAAAAATAAGGTTTAGCCCTTCAAACCCCAGTTTTACTATATAAATGTGGGGTTCAAGGGGGTCAACATTATATGGGCGTGTTTTCATGATGGACATCTGTAGATAGGGTGACATGTAGCATGTCTCATGTAACCTCCCAATACCAGAATGTGTTTGTGTAGTGTCTTGTCTGTGCTTCTACTTTCTTGTTTCCCCAACCTGTATGCACATAATCCTTATTCATACGGTGGTTTCCCTTATGCTCAGGTTGCCAATGAATATTTCATGAAATGCGCCTAGCATTGTTTTCAATCAGAGGTTGGGTTGTGGAAATACCCGTGAGATAAGACTTCCAGATAATCCTAATCCTTGGTAATTTGATAGAACACCATCACAAAAACACGCCTATATAATTTTGACCCCCTTGAACCCCACTTTTTTATTGTAAAACTGGGTTCACAGGGGTAAACCTTATTTTCCTATTTCTGCTCTTAAAATATAGATTGTGGGTACTCGTTAGAACCGCCTCATCGAGTACCCACAATCTATATTTTAAGCAGAAATAAAAAAAACATCGCAATTTTTTCGTCTTAAAATTTGCTTTTTGTTGGCGATTAAGTTTACAATGTATTTGTATAGGCGTGTTTTCATAATGTTTGATACTCAGGTGGAGTCTTAGATACCCGAACAGGAAATAATAGAAACATGGTGTCAAATAAGATGCCCATTTTTTATATCCCACCACACGATAGTGGTGGAGTATTATAATATACGCTCTGGTGTCTGTATGCCCATCCATCCGCACCATTTCCTATCAAAAACTTGAGTATTTTATCACTGATTCTTATCAAATTTTGGATGCCAGTACTCAATATACTGGGAATGTTTGCTTTTGGGATTGTTAATGGGAAAAATCTGTCAACTTTTGACATATTATTGGACATATATAGACATATTGTGCCCGAGGACCACCATATTAGATGTGAAAAATGTTTGTAGGCCTATTTCTCCTTTGCTGTATGGAATATCTTGATAAACTTTTACAGAAGTATAAAACACTAAAGGAAGCATATTATGGCCAAGGACAGTCACTCTGACAAATCTGGTTCTTGTGTTGTCTGCCCTAGATATCTATAAAAATGTTTTTGGCCCATAGCTCCTATACTATATGGAATATTTTTTATGAAATTTTGTAGATGTATAGAGCTCTGAAGGAAGCCTATTGTGTCCAAGCAACTCATCTCTGACCATTTTAGGTCTTAGAGTTACTTGCCCTTGTGTATGTTGAAACGTTTTTTGGCCCTTAACTCCTTTCAATATGGAGGCATATATATTGAACACTAAAGCTACTACACATAGTGGTCAAGAAAAGCTTGTCAGGCTTTTCCACTTCTGGGTTGTCTGCCCTTACCATGTGTCTGAAAAGTGAGCTTTTTGACCTATATATCTTTACAATATGGAACAGCTTGATCAAACTTCACAGATGTAGAAGGTAGTAAAGGTTGCCTATTGTGGCCAAGGACATTGGCTTTGATTTATCTGAAAATTAGTTTGTTTTAGCCTGTATATGTACTTTCTGTACAAAATAAAATAATCTAGTTTGAATATCAAGTTATTGCATGACTTACGGATTCTGGCTGTTCTGTTTCTAAGGTTGTCTGCTCTAGAAACACCTTAACCTTTAACCTGTTGAATATTCAATTAAGCCACACTCATTTCTGACTTTGAACCAATCAGATTACTTGATGCAGCTTATTTCTACATATTCATAAACTGAATATCAAACTGTGTAGATCCTGATCAGATGGCTTCTTCAGAAGCCATCTGATCTGGATCTACACTGTTTCCAAAGAAAGGAGTTGTCGTGAACAGCAAGATAAGGGTTAAATATGCATGTTATTGGCCTGCAGTGGTGGGGTAGGGTGCAATGTTTGCAGTGCTTTTATTGAAAATGTCTAATTCACCAGGGCAAGCCTGCCATTCCACCTCTAGGGAATCAAAAAAACATTGATAGGTGCATAAAGACAATGCAAAAGCTATTCACATGTATTTTCAGCAAAATATCAGTAAAGTTGCCATATTGAATGATAAAAGTTTTTGCATATTACAAACTACCTTAACCCTTGTCCTGCTGAATATTCATATATGCCACACCCACTACCGATTATCAACCAATCAGATTACCTGTAGCAAATTATTACAACAAATTCACAATCTGAATGACAAACAATGTAGATCCTGATCAGATGGCTTCTTCAGAAGCCATCTGATCTGGATCTACATTGTTTCAAAGAAAAGGCATATCCGGGCTCAGCAGAACAAGGGTTAAATATCCTAAACATTTGGACACATTGAGGAGTTGCTGTAATTCTCCTAAAATTTCAGATGATGTAGACAGAATAGCAAACAGTACAGAACTTGATCAGACTGATCTGGGTCTACACTGTTTGCTCAGGTCTATCTGTCTCAATACTAAGGATCATTAGGGTAACAGTTTATTTAATTTGAACACCTGGACCGATATTTGTTTACCAGTATAATGAGAACCAGAAAAAAACAACAACCTTGAGCATCAGAGAACAACAAATCATTCACTCTTTCCCACACTAGTGGCGACATTTTTTGCCCACTGATAACCTTTGCAAAAAGTTTGGACAAATGTCGGGCCTGATCTTGATCCAAACTGTTTGGCACTGATGGTATTCCTTAAAGATTTTTGTGAAAAAGTCAATTATAAAAAAAAAGTCAAGAGACAACAAAAAAAGCATGCAAATATACCCAGCATGCAAAGAGTTAAAACATTGTATGGCACTGCTAACCCATTTTGAACTGAGTCTATAGAATCTTCCTTACTATATATATACCAGGGGCCAGTTGTTCAAAACTAACGACATCGTTAGCTAACAAATCGTTAAAACTTTGAACATTTAATATGGCAAATACAGTTGAACTTCGATGGCTCGAACTCGCCGGGACCGCCGTAAAAAGTTCGAGCCATCAGTAGTTCGAGCCATTGGAGTCCAACTCGGCAAGATCCACCTTTGTGTACTATGATTTTTTATCATAGATGCGGCGATTTTGGTGACTTCCGGTACATTTATCGGTCATAATTTAAGCCACGTAGTATACCTTTCGCACTCTCACGTAGTATACCTTTCTTATGATACTGATCACGCGCCTGCGTGGCTTGATCGATAAAATTGGAATTTTTAAAAAGGTAATTAGTGCGAGCCATCGGTAGGATTTTATATAGAAAATGCACTCTAGGGACCAGACTTAGAGTTCGAGGGTTCGAGCCATCGTGGTTCGAGCCAAGGGTGGCATGCTTAGTTAAAATGAATAGGGATTTTGCCGGGACTGAAAAGTCAGTTCGACCCAAACGTAGTGTTCGAGCCTACCGAGTTCGACCCATCAAAGTTCCACTGTATGCTGATATTTTTGCTGAAAAAATGTGAGCAGCTTTTGCAAATGCAAAAGCTGCTCTCATTTTTTCAACAAAAATACCCAAATTTTAGATATTGTACTTGCTAGAAGTGTTAACAATATGGCCACTAATGAGCTCGTTAAGCTAATAATGCTTTGAACAACTGGATCCGGTGTAACAGAGATATACATCATTTTTCTTATGTCCACCCACTCATAATCTATGTTAAGGGCAGAAATATGAGAAGTATCAGAATTTTTTATCAGAAAATTTTCATTTTTGGATGACAAGATTCTCAATATATTTGAATAGGCATGTTTTCGGAATGAAATTTATCCCGTTCATAAGTTTTTAAAAAATGTAAGCGAATGTTGGCATTTTAAAATTTATGAGCAGGATAAATGACATTTTGTGCTTATCTGAGTATAAAAATTACATGATTTGTTTTTAATAGTTATGAGCATATAAAATTTCATACCCAGCTGAGTTGAGTATAAAAATGTTTTATAACCTCAGGGCCAGGAGTCCATTTTGAAATCTAAGAGTTGAGTTATATTGAATGGCATAAAAATTTCAATAAATTTGGTCACCTTCACATCACGTGAACAAGTCCGTGAAATGAACCCCCCCCCCCCTTACACCCCACTTTATATAGAGAAAACTGGGGTTTACGGGGGTAAAAAATATTTTTCTTATTTCTGCTCCAAGACATAGGTTGTGGGTACTCGTTAGAACCGCCTCAATGAGGCGGTTCTAACGAGTACCCACAATCTATTTTTGCAGTATAAATAAGAAAAATATCACAGATTTTCATCAGAAAAGTAGCCATTTTGGAGATGTAAAAATTGCAGTATATCGCAGGGGTGTGTTATCGTAATGAAGACTTACTGTAATTCTCCTAAACTTTTAACAAATTTGTGTCACAATCCAGCAAGGATCAAGTTCAAAAGGTGCAGATGGAATGGCAAACAGAGTAGACACTGATCAGACTGCTCCTTCAGAAGCAGTCTGGTGAAGGCGCAGTCTGATCTGGGTTTTCACTGTTTGCTTTGGCCTATCTGTCCCAATGCTTAGGATCATTACGCTACCAAGAGTTCATTTTGAAATCTAAGTGTTAGTGTTGAGTTATTCCGAGTAATTTATTTAGAAAATGGCTAAACTTTGCAAACAATAAAGGCCTAGACCAGATGCTGTGTTCCATCGTGGCATGGCCTCTGATCTGGGCCTTCACTGTTTGCCAAATTTCCCATCTAAAGTCTGAAGCAGATCTTGCCGTCTGTCTGTTAGAATATACATTTTCTTTCGTAAACTCTTACTTTGCAGCTGTTTTGCTTTCAAAATAAGTTTTTTAAGTTAGGTATAAAGTAGTAACTTCTGGACTACTTGAACCTTTCTTTGACATACAAATCTCTGTATATCAGTCTTCATTTTAACTTGGATTTTGATCTGTAGTGAATATATTCATAACTTGAGAACACTCTCACCCTTGATTTTCTTGAAGTTGACTGTTCCATGTTTGAATTTGGACAAATAGGAGGTTTCATCAAAATCATTAGCAGAATGCCAAACAGAGTTAACCCTGGTGAGATGGCTCATTATGAGCCATCTGATCTGGATCTACACTGTTTGCATATGTGTCTGTACCTGTTTTCAGGGTTGCTGTATGAAACAATAATAGCATAGTTATAGTAATTAAACAAAACATCATACTGATGTTACTGTTTAATAACATAGTATACAGTAATTGGTGTGTTTATAAAATTCCCAAACTAATTTTTACCAATTCATTCAAAAGAATGAAGTAAATTGACATGCCACACTTATACAGAAAGTTGAAATTTTCCACACATGCTTTAATACTTTAACCCTTACCATGCTGAACTCAGATACCGGTACATCCTTTTTTGAAAACAGTATAGATCCAGATCAGCTGGTTTCTGAGAAGCCAGCTGGTCAGGACCTATACTGTTTTCCATTCTGGTTCTAAATCCATGGTATGAATGGCGACAGGGATTGAGATGTCATTTCATCTCAATGTCGGGTAAAAGTCCCACAAAATTGGAAGCAACGTCTCCAAAATGACCTTTACAGCGTTGACGGGGATGTTAAACGTCAAATCAAACAAACAAAACCATGGTATGAATTAAAACCGTGCAACAGAAATGGCTGAAAATCAGAGAGAGAGGTGTAGCATATTAAAACATACATTAATATTCGGTTTAGTGAGGGTGAATGGAGTGTACATGTATTCGTGAAATTGAGCTAGTCAATGAGAAAAAATACTTATTACATAAGTAACCAGCTCAGGTGAGCCTGTGTATAAGAGCAGTCTTGCAGGAGTGAGTGAGTGATTGTTTGAGTTTTACATCTCGCCAACAGCTAAGGTCATACGGAGACAGGACCTCTGTTTAGAGACTCATCCAAAAGTCTGGAGATTGGGAGCCCGGGATTGATCCTGCGATCCCTGGTTGCAGTCTTGCAGGAGCCTTTGCTTCTGACAGATATGTAGAAGAGACCTTGAAGTAGCTTCATGCAAGAAGTTGTGTGCCTAGCCCTGTTTGATGGCTCAGCAGGCATATTTCATGAACAAAATCCAGTACCTTTAGCCCATTTTGTACCAGAAACCCCAAAACGGGTACCCTGGCAAACAGTGCAGGCCCAGATCAGACACTGCACAACGCGGCATCTGATCAGGGCCTACACTGTTTGCGAAGAGTTAAGCCATTTTCCAGATAAATTTTGAAGAAAACACAACCTGGCACCCCTAAATTTTGAAATTGACTCGTGCTGTATATAAGGAGGAAGATTCCATTCGGTACAGAAAGGGCTAGCAATTGCATAAACCACTATAGACTTTATGGTAATCATCTGACATAGGTCCTGATAAGGAGGAGGTACAAAGATAATTCAGTGATAATTTCCTTAATTTTTGTTAGAAACATACAATATGGGTACTTGTTAGAATCACCTCGATGAGGTGATTCTAACAAGTACCCACAATGTACCTTTCAATGAACAAATAAGAAAAGATATCCTTAAGTTTTCCTCTCGAGCTATGAATTCTGATCTTGGACTGCTTTGTTTGTTTGTTATTTCTTCTTACAGGTACCCTGACATAATTTCAACCATTTTAACAAGGGAGATAATTTTTGTGTCTCTGTTTCTCATGTACACTGAGCCCTTCAGAAAAAGAAGCCATTAATTAACCCTTGTCTGTCATTATTTTTCTCTGTTCTTTCTTTGTTCTCTTGTGTGTGTATTATGTTGGTTTGGGGACACCGCCTGAATTTTTAGCTTGCCAGTATGAAAATACAAGAAGAGAGCTGGTACACTAACAGTAACCTTGACATTGGTGTTATGCCTGTTAAGTAGTATCCATTCCCCTTGATGGGCAGGATGAATCCCAGGCTTCTCCAGACTTTAGGATGAGTCATTAAACCAAGGTCCAGTCTCCGTATGACCTTAGCTGTTGGTGGGACGTAAAACTCAAACTCACTCACTCACTCCCCTTAGCGGAAGTTAACTGCAAAAGTATTTTTGTCTCCCATGTCAATATGGGTCAGCTCTTAAAGAAAAGAATTTGCTCCTGAGGAGCAAATTTTTTCCTTTAAGAGAAGACCCCTTTTTTCCATGGGGCAGTTTATAGAAAAGCAAACAGGAAGTCCAAAAAGTTGTCTTCTTTTGAAAATTGCAGAATAATCTGCCAGGTGTTCCATTCCCCTTAATTGTCAGCTTATGCAGAAGCACAATTTCAAGCTTGGTGTTAGTCCAGAAAAGTTATCTTTCTTGTTTAAGTAAAATGGATACACTTTCGTGGCAACTAACAGTGATAAAGTATGACTTTGCTTCTTTTTAGCTCACCTGAGCACGAAGTGCTCAAGGTGAGCTTTTGGGATCCGTCTTTGTCCGTCGTCCGTGCGTGTGCGTCCGTCCGTGCGTGTGCGTCCGTCCGTCGTCAACTTTTGCTTTAAACAACTTCTCCTCCAAAACTGCTGGACATATTTTGATCTAATTTCACAGGAATGCTCCTTGGGTGATCCTCTACCAAAATTGCTCAAACTGTTCTGCTCGGGTGAACAAGATGGCCGCCAGAGCTAAAAATAGAAAATTCTTTAAATGACTTCTCCTGCTTAACAAGTGGATGGAATTTGAAATTGTTTCACTGGAATGTTCCTTGGATGACCCTCTACCAAAATTGCTCAAACCGTTCAGCTCTGGTGAAAATGGCCGCCAGAGCTAAAAATAGAAAAACCTTTAAACAACTTCCTCTCCTTAACCAGTGGATGGATTTTGAAATTATTGCACAGGAAGGTTTCTTGGGTGCCCCTCTAGTAAAATTGCTCAAACCATTCCGCTCGGGTGAACAAAATGGCCACCAGAGCTAAAAATAGAAAAACCTTTAAAGGACTTCTCCTTAACCAGTGGATGGATTTCGAAATTACTTGACAGGAATGTTCCTTGGGTGACCCTCTACCAAAATTGCTCAAACCGTTCTGCTCGGGTGAACAAAATGGCCACCAGAGCTAAAAATAGAAAACTCTTTAAACGACTTTCTCTCCTTAACTAGTGGATGGATTTTGAAATTACTTCACAGGAATGTTCCTTCGGTGACCCTCTACCAAAATTGCCCAAACCGTTCCGCTCGGGTGAACAAAATGGCCGCCAGAGCTAAAAATAGAAAAAGCTTTAAACCACTGTTTCTCCTTAACCAGTGGATGGATTTTAAAATTATTTCACTGGAAGGTTCCTTGGGGGATCCTCTACCAAAATTGCTCAAACAGTTTCCGCTCGGGTGAACAAAATTACCACCAGAGCTAAAAATAGAAAAACCTTTAAACACCTTCTACTCCTTAAACAGTGGATGGATTTTGAAATTATTTCACAGGAATGTTCCTTTGGTAAACCTCTACAAAAATTGCTCATACTCAGAGCTAAAAATAGAAAAACCTTTAAACGACTTCTTTTCCATAACCAGTGGATGGATTTTGAAATTATTTCACAGGAATGTTTGTTTGGTGACCCTCTACCAAAATTGCTCATACTGTTCCACTCGGGTGAACAAAATGGCCACCAGAGCTTAAAATAGAAAAACCTTTAAACGACTTCTTCTCCTTTACCAGCGGATGGATTTTGAAATCACTTAATAGGAATGTTTCTTGGGTGGCCCTCCACCAAAATTGCTCAAACTGTTCAGCTCGGGTTAACAAAATGGCCGCCAGAGCTAAAACTAGAATAACCTTTAAACGCACTTTTCTCCTTTACCAGTGGATGGATTTTGAAATTATTTCACCAGAATGTTCCTTGGGTGACCCTTTACCAAAATTGCTCAAACCGTTCCGCTCAGGTCAACAAAATGGCCGCCAGAGCTAAAAATAGAAAAACCTCTAAATGACTTCTCCTTAACAAGTGGATGGATTTTGAAATTTTTTCACAGGAATGTTCCTTCGGTGACCCTCTACCACAATTGCTCAAACCATTCCGCTCGGTTGAATAAAATGGCCACCAGAGCTAAAAATTAAAAAAAACTTTAAACGACTTCTTCTCCTTAACCCGTGGATGGATTTTGAAATAACTTCACAGGAATGTTCCTTGGGCGACCCTCTACAAAAAGTGCTCAAACCATTCTGCTCTGGTGAACAAGATGGCTGCCAGAGCTAAAAATAGAAAAACCTTTAAACGACTTCTTCTCCTTAACCAGTGGATGGATTTTGAAATTACTTGACTTGAATGTTCCTTGGGTGACCCTCCACCAAAATTTCTCAAACTATGCCGCTCTGGTGAACAAAACCTTTAAACAACTTCTTCTCCTTAACCAGTGGATTGATTATGAAATTATTTGACAGGAAAGTGGTTTGAGGTTTTTAGCTGTGGTGGCCATCATGCTCAGTTAAGCAAAATATTTTTAGCAATTTTGTTAGAGGGTCACTCATGGAACATTCCTATAAAATTGCTTCCTTTTAGAGACAGATGTCTTTTGAAAGTTTTGGCCCCCACCCACCTTGGCTGCAAGGTGCTTCTACAGGAGTATTGGTAAAACACTTTGAAGGTTTTAGCCTGTCTAGGCAAAGTGGTGCAAGTGGAACCATCAATACATTTAAACCCCATTGGTTTCATTGGGCGGCAGGGCTTGAGATGTCATTTCATCAAAAATGACTTCTACTTCTCAAAATGACTTCTACTCCTAAACAGGCAGACTGATTTTGAATTAATTTCACAGAAATGGTCTTTGGGTCCAACCAAAATTGCTCAAACCCTCCACTCCACCATATATTACCCACAATTCCGTTTGTACAATAGGATCAGGTGAGCGATCCAGGGCCATCATGGCCCTCTTGTCTCATTTGGTGTTGCTTTATCAGGAGATGCATGTGTGTCTTTGCTGGATATAATTTTCCTGAGGTTTGGCCTACAGGAGCTTGTAACAATGTATTTTTATGGCGCCTGCTTTAAGCATGGTGCGACATAGGAGTTGAATTTTCCGTCCCTTCGTCAAGCCGTCAACATTTGCCACCACCCTTACTTCCCCCTAATGTAACAGTCCATTTCTCGATAACTATAAGATTTTCATTAATGTTACTTGGTACAAGCTTACATCTAGGAATAGCAACTTCAATGCAAGCATCCATATCTCACCTTGACCCACATTTCATGGTTCACTGTCTTAGTGAATTCTTGCAACCACCCTAACTTTCACCATAATGTAACAGTCCATTTCTTGATAACTATAAGAGCTTCATTACTTCATTAAAGATACTTGGTACAAACTTGCATCTAGGAATAGCAACTTCAATGCAAGCATCCATATCTGAGCTTGGCCATATATTTCATGGTCCATTGACTTCGTGAATTATTGCAACCACCCTAACTTTCACCCTAAAGTAAGAGTCCATTTCTTGATAACTATAAGAGCTTCATTAATGTTACTTGGTACAAGCTTGCATCTAGGAATAGCAACTTCAATATCTGACCTTGATCTATATTTCATGGTTCACTGACATGAATTATTGCGACCACCCTAACTTAAAGCCTAATGTAAGAGTCCAATTCACGATAACTATAAGAGCTTCATTGATGAGACTAGGTACAAGCTAGCATCTAGGAGTGACAACTTTTATGTAGGCATCCATGTTTGACCTTGACCTAGATTTTATGGTTCAGTGACTTGGCCATAGGCGGAATTCTTGTTTTAGTCAAGATAGGCTATTAGCTACAAATGTATCAGATGACATTGTCACCAGCCCCTGTGGTTTGGTCCATTTTATTTTGTATTGCTGCTATCTGTGAGACTAAGAAGTTGTGAAAACTTTAGGCTTACCATTCAGTATTTATAGGTTATTGACTTTATATTGTGACATATTCGGCACGAGTTCATATGGCGAAGGACGCACGAGCTTGCGAGTACGTATTCGCCATATGAACGAGTGCCGAATATTTCACAATATAAAGTCAATAACCTTTTTATTATATACCCAAACTTGGACTCTGTGCCAGAATTCAGGATTGCCTAGCATGGAAATTTGAACGTAAAATAAGGTTAGACATCTTTAAGTGCTTTGAAATGGAAAATAATGCACATTGTTTAGTGTCTTCCTACACTGTGAAAAACCACGCCCAATGGCGCCAAAGTGAAGACGACGTTAACGTCGGTTGACGTGACGTCATTAAAAAAATTAATGTTTCCCAACGCAGGACACCGTGTTTACCGAAGTGTCAGTTTTGTTTCTTTCAAAATACTCTTGATTTCCTGAAAGAAATTATTGAATATCTGAACAGATTGCAGGTAGGTCATATTTGCTAGCATAAAATGCACTTTATGCACCCTGTCACAGCCTATATTCATTTTGTTTTAGGTTATTTCAGTCGATACGCACGACAACATGGCTGCCGATTTTTAGTATCGAAGTGGACAAATTTGAAAGTAGTTCTATCTTATCTACGGGCAATATGAACTTGACTACGGGCAATATGGAAAAATATTGACCGGTAACTTCTGTACAAAGTAAACGGGACATTTTCTGGGTATATAATAAGGCAAACTACTTTTGTGAAAGAAAATGTGAGTAGCCTAAATTAGCCTTAAATGCAAAAGCTACTAACAAAAAACAACAAAAAAATTGTATCAGGCAGTGTGACAGCCAAGATAAGAGGGGTATCTACATATTATTTTTCATATTTCTGCTCCAAAATATATGTTGTGGGTACTCATTAGAAGCACCTCACTGAGAAGCTGTCTGATCAGGATTTACACTGTTTGTCAAGCAGTTTGTGAATTGAACAAAAACATTATATCAAGTAATTTGATGTGTTGATAGTCAGAAATGGGTTTGGCTAACTTAATTTATTCAGCAGGATAAGGGTTAAAGGTCAAATATAACTTATGCTAAAATTGAGACAAATTGATTACTGTAATCAACCCAAAATTTGAAGAAGCTGACAGGAATCTTGTGACATTTTATGACACGGCAAACGACAGAACCTATAAGAAAGCCTGTGTGACCAGTGAAAACTCTGATCAGACTGTGCATCCGCATAATCCTGTTAGAGTTTCTGTTTTCCCATATTAACCCTTATCCTGCTGAATAAATGTTTTTAGCCTCACCCATCCCTGACTATCCACCTATCAAAGTACTTGATTTAGTGGATTTGTTCATTTCACTGACTGCATGACAAACAGTCACAAACCGCATGACAAACAGTGTAGAACCAGATCAGATGGCTTCTTTAGAAGCCATCTGATCTGGTTCTACACTGTTTGCAAAGAAGGGTTTGTCGTGTTCAGAATGATATGGGTTAATGTTGGGCTACCCAAAGATTGACAGACTAGCATGATGCACTGGTGTTCTTGCGAGTTTTGTCATGCTCTAACTCATAACAAAAATGTGATGGAAGTGTATCAAACAGTTTAGGGAGCAGTCTATTCTGGTCTGTAATTCCTGTGCCAGTTCTCAGAGAATTTTTGGTGGATAAAGGTGCAGGACATAGGAAACTTAAATTTTCCTATTATGTTTCAGATATAGCTGAGATTCTTGGCCACAAGGACACAAAGGTTATCTCAGACTCAAACCTGGCTCCCCTAGTCAGGCTTATAGCAGTGCATTGTAATGTAAGTATTGAAATCAAATCTGATATTTCTTATTCTAAAACTGCACATGTATATAGGCAATGGCAATGAACTGTGATTTATTCTGCAGTAAATCACAGGGAAGAAGAGTGTGATGTGAAAAGCCTCTTTTTATGACGTCAAAGATTTTTTAGCTCACCTGTCACATAGTGACGAGGTGAGCTTTTGGGATCACTTTTTTCCGTAGTCCCTCGTGCGTGTGTGTGCGTAAACTTTTTCTTCAAATGACATCTTCTCCTAAACCACTGATCGGATTTTAACCAAACTTCACAGGAATGATCCTCAGATGGTCTCCTTTCAAAGTTGTTCAAATGGTTCTGGTCCATTGCACATCTAGGTCACAGGAGCAAAAATAGATTTTTAAAATGAAAACTTTAAAAATCTTCTTCTCTGAAACCGAAAGGCCCAGGTCTTCTATATTTGGTATGAAGCTTCATCTAGTGGACCTCTACCAAGATTGTTCAAATTATGGCCCTTGGGCCTTTGTGTTTACATAGGCAATATAGGGAAATCTTTAATATAGGGAAAATCTTTAAAAATCTTCTTCTCTGAAACCACAAGGCCCAGGTCTTTGATATTTGGTGTGAAGCTTCACCTAGTGGACCTCTACCAAGATTGTTCAAATTATAACCCTAGGGCGAGAAATGCCCCCGCCCCGGGGGCCTTTGTTTTTACATAGGCTTATACAGGGAAAACCTTTAAAAATCTTCTTCTCTGAAACCGCAAGGCTCAGATCTTTGATATTTGGTGTGAAGCTTCATCTTGTGGACCTCTACGAAGATTGTTTAAATTATAGCCCTGGGGCCAAATATGCCCCTTGGGTTTACATAGGCTTATATAGGGAAAATCTTTAAAAATCTTCGTATCTGAAACCACAAGGCCCAGGTCTTTAATATTTGGTGTGAAGCTTCACCTAGTGGACCTCTACCAAGATTGTTCAAATTATAGCCCTAGGGCCAAAAATGCCCTCGCCCTGGAGGCCTTTGGGTTTACATAGGCTTATATATGGAAAATCTTTAAAAATCTTCTTCTCTGACACCACAAGGCCCAGGTCTTTGACATTTGATGTGAAGCTTCACCTAGTGGACCTCTACCAAGATTGTTCAATTATGGCCCTAGGGCCAAAAATGCCCCTGCCTAGGGGGCCTTTGGTTTTACATAGGCTTATACAGGGAAAATCTTTAAAAATCTTCTCCTCTGAAACCGAAAGGCCAAGGTCTTCGATATTTGGTATGAAGCTTCATCTAGTGGACCTCTACCAAGATTGTTCAAATTATGGCCCTTGGGCCAGAAATGCCCCCGCCCTGGGGGCCTTTGTGTTTACATAGGCTTATATAGGGAAAATCTTTAAAATTCTTTTTCTCTAAAACCACAAGGCCCAGGTCTTTGATATTTGGTGTGAAGCTTCACCTAGTGGACCTCTACCAAGATTGTTCAAATTATAGCCCTAGGGCCAAAAAAGCCCCCCGCCCCGGGGGCCTTTGGTTTTACATAGGCTTATACAGGGAAAATCTTTAAAAATCTTCTTCTCTGAAACAGCAAGGCTCAGATCTTCGATATTTGGTGTGAAGCTTCATCTCGTGATCCTCTACCAAGATTGTTCAAATTATAGCGCTGGGGCTAAAAATGCCCCCGCCCCGGGTGCCTTTGTTTTTTTATAGGCTTATATAGAGAAAATATTTAAAAATCTTCTTCTCTGAAACCACAAGGCTCAGGTCTTTGATATTTGGTATGAAGCTTCACCTAGTATAGCCCTTGGGCCAAGAATGTACTAGAGACACTGATTCTCAGGTTAGCGATTCAGGGCCCTCTGGGCCCTCTTGTTTACTTTAGAGGCCAAACTTTATTTTCTGGCACCAAAAATATTATTAAAGGACATAAATGTGTGTGATACAGTCAATAATGTTGGCAGGATTTCTTCTAACAGTGGTGAAAGGTTGGGAGAATTTGCAAGAAACAACAAAATTATTATCGATTTTAGTGTGTTAGGATTGAAATAGATCAGCCCTCATGAGTGATTTGTTGAGTAATAAATCATTTTTTTTTTTTTTTTGGTCAGTTGTAAGTAGACAAATAATTTCAGCAATGTGCCCATGACTTTTCTTCTTTACAACAGACCTCCAAATGTGATTTATTACTCAACAAATCACTGCTCTACTTGATGAATCTAACACAGTGCATCTATGTAGGCAATGGAAAGGAAGTCTCTTATTCTGAATCAGATTTTATGGGCAGCAGAGAGTAAGGCAAATAAACAGCCTTTTCAGGATATCACTCCTAGATTCTTTGACATTAGACAGTGTTGTGTTATTTTCTCAGATCAAGCTTGTTAATGTTTTGCAATATTGCTAAGTGATATTACATGTTCATGTCAAGTTAAGTCAAGATCTATTTTAAGTCAGCACGAGTACAACATAAGGTCTAGCATTTTGAAGATGCCTCATGACGTTATGACACTGCTCATGATGTAGGTCAGTTTGATAATATTTACATTCTCAGTGCAGTTAGAAAACCCTATTGTTAACTACTGGGAATCAATATTGTTCATGCTTCAATATTTACATACATACTCTGGTAATTTTGTCAGAGACTACATTGAGTGTTCATGTATTATTTAATCTATTAAACGAGTTGAGGAAAGGAATAAAATGCAAGGCTCTGCCAAGCATTTTATGCCTTTTCTTCAACGAGTTTAATAAATTCAATAGAAATGAGCACGAATGCAAGATTCCATTTATCATATGACATTTAAAACGCATTTTATTCATGATTGTTTAACAAAAATGTCAATATTCGGCCATTAGTAAATACGACGTTGCTAAGGTCATTGTACATGTATTGTTACGGGGCGTATCTAACTAATTTGCATATTTAATCCACTAATGAATTATTTAATTTATTACCTACATGGCGTTATTACATTCTCAGACGTGACGTCATATGATAAATTCAGTTCTTTGTTCCATTTTTTTTCTCTTTTAGCTTGCCTCCATGGTTCTTCAGCGACAACAGTCCCAGCCTCAAGATCCTTTCGCCAACAACTGGCTAGAAAGGCTACGGAGTATCCGCAGAATCAAGAACAATCTATTACTTGTAGACAAAGACACACAGCATGACCAACAGTCACCACCCAGAACAGTTGAAGACTTCACTAAATATGTTTGATGTTGTGGTAACAGGGAAAGTTATGCTATGGCTGAGTGGCTAGAACATTCAATTATGGTGCTGGCGGCTATGGGTTAGGGCCTCACTCAATGGGGATTGGGGAGACTAAAAGTATCTCTATTCAGCCCTTACTCCACCCCCAGAAATGGATACTTAATTCAATTCAGGGCAGAGAAAGAAGAAGGTTAGACCCTGATTCTCATATGAGCCAACACACAACTAAAGCTACAAGAAGACTTGTGGAATCAGCAGAGACTCAAATCAGCTTGGGCATTCACATGAACCTCCTACAGCCTGTGGGCTATCCAAAAGGAGATTGCAAAACAAAACTCATCCCCTGCTGGGTGGATGTCCAGGCTGATCAGAGCCTTTGTTGGTTGCAGATGTCTTTTTTCATTCCCTGGCTCATATGCTATGCTATGCCAACAGTGTGGTGGAGTTTGACAGCCCACTATGGCTAAATGTCTATCAGGCTACAGGACACCTTTACCTTGCATGGCTTTATGAAGACCAGTTGGTTTCATAAATACAAAAACAAAAGCACATAAAGAGCCCAAGGTTCACCACCAGTTTACAGAGTGCTATGTTTGAAAGATGAACAGATACACTCGTATTCATAGGAAGACAGTAGTTTTGTAACGTCATTTGCTTCCCTTTACGCTCATTCCCATCTGAAAAGAGTTAAACCCTTAAAAGAAAAAACAATGCTCCTTAACCCTTATCCTGCTGAATAAATTATTTCAGCCACACCCATTTCTAACTATCAGCCAATCAAATTACTTGATATTGTGTATTCGTTGAATTTACAAACTTCATGACAGTGTAGATCCTGATCAGATCAGAAGCCATCTGATCTGGATCTACACTTTTTGCAAAGGTGAGGGTTGTCTTGTTCAGCAGGATAAGGGTTAACCCTTGTTCTGCTGAGCCCGGATATGCCTTTTCTTTGAAACAATGTAGATCCAGATCAGATGGCTTCAGAAGAAGCCATCTGATCAGGATCTACATTGTTTGTCATTCAGATTGTGAATTTGTTGTAATAATTTGCATCAAGTAATCTGATTGGTTGATAATCGGTAGTGGGTGTGGCATATATGAATATTCAGCAGGACAAGGGTTAATAGCAGATTTTTTTAATTAATGGTAGATCCCTATAATTGATAAGGGAGACAGCTATGTTTGAAAAAAAAGCCTCCCCTGAAGGTGTATCCATTCTCCTTAAGGGGAATGGATACACCTTCAGGGGAAGCAACTCTTGCAAAAGTATGTTTGTCTCCCATGTCAATAGGGGTCAACTCTTAAAGGAAAGAATTTGCTCCTGAGGAGCAAATTCTTTCCTTTAAGAGTAGACCCCCTTTTCAGGGGGACAGGGCTTATAGAAAAGCGAACAGGAAGTCCCGAAAGTTGTCTCCCTTTGAAACATGTCGGACAAATCTGCCAGGTGTTCCCATTCCCCTTAAATGCTTTCTAGGAAAGCTGTTTTGTACTTTAATATTTTCTAGTCAAGGCTCTGCAGGTTTTTGCTGGACCTGGCGGCGAGTCTACCATATTCATTACAGTAGGCACACATTGCCTTATCTTCTCTGACTACTGTAGTAGTTACCTTAAATAGCCATACACCTTTTAATGAGCCTTAGAGTGACAATCATGCATTATATATGATTACCTAAAAACTTTTGTTCAGTGAGAAACAGTCTAGAACCTGATCAGACTGTTCCTTTGGGAGCAGGCTAATCTGGATCTAAACTTTTGCTCTGTCTGGCTCAGACTGATTTTTATGACTCTTTGGTTTCTGAACATTTAGGGCAAATAAAGTACTTACAAAATTTATATGAACTCACTGATCATGGGTAATTTTACAGCTTAGATCGTATACCCCTGTCCATTGAGATTGAGTTACATGGTGCTTCTGCGCAGAACTGAAACTGACCAGACATATGTACTGGTAAACTGCTTAGAATGTCTAAGCCTGTCCAGGCACAGTAGACAAAAATTTGCTACATCAAACCCATTTAACTACACTGTTATCAAACTTTTTTCATGCTGAAGAGATTTTTGTCGCACCTGCTTTTAGCAGGGTGCGACATAGGCGTCCGCTTTTCCGTCCGTCCGCCCATCTGTTAACATTTACGTCGAAATTTGACATTTACGTCAAAGGTTTTATGCCCCCCGAGAATCTTTGATTCGAGGGACATGTAGTATTTGCCCTGTCTGTCTGTTTGTTTGTTTGTCTGTCTGACGTCACAAAAACTTTAACCTTGATCATAACTTCAAACGTATTTGACCTAGCCCCATGAAACTTCACACACTTATTCACCATCACAAGGGCTACATTCTGACCAAGGGCCATAACTCTGTTGTCATTTTTGGCTGAATTATCTCCCCTTGACATTTTGCAAAAACTCGGAAATTGGCTCCCACGTGGGGCATTGGTCACCTATAGTGACAGCTCTTGTTATTTAAGTCAGCTACAAACCTCTGCTACCATCAAACCTTACATGAAGCATCTCCCTGACCTGAATTTGTAGGCACCTTGACCTGGTGACTTTGACCTATATTTTGCACTCCAATGACTTTGACCATTACGTCGAAGTTGGACATTTACGTAGAAGTTTGTGTTGTAATAAACTATAAGACTAAAAAACCATCAAACCTTTCATGAAACATCTCCCTGAACTCCTGACTAGGCAAGCACCTTGACCCATAGACCTTGACCTATATTTTACATTCCAGTGACTTTGACACAAATTACGTCGATGTTCCAGATCTTCTCAAATAAAAGGCATACAACCATAAAATCTTGCATAGTGCTTCTCCTAGATGTACTGACTCTGCAGGTACCTTGACCAGGTGACCTTGACCTATATTTTACGCTCCACTGACTTTGACACATTTTATGTCGAAGTTCCAGATCTCCTCAAAGAAAAGGCCCACAACCATCAAATCTTGCATAGTGCTTCTCCTGGGTGTACTGACACTGCAGGTACCTTGACATGGTGGCCTTGACCTATATTTTACTCTCCAGTGACTTTGACACAATTTAAGTCAATGCTGCATATCTCCTCAAATTAAAGGCCTACAGCCGTCAAATCTTTCATAGTGCTTCTCCTTGGTGTACTTACTTTGCAGGTACCTTGACCCAGTGACCTTGATCTATATTTTACGCTCCAGTGACTTTGACACAGTTTACGTTGAAGTCCCAGATCTCCGCAAATAAAAGGCCTACAACAATCAAATCTTGCATAATGCTGTTCCTAGATGTACTGACTGTGCAGGTACCTTGACTTGGTGACCTTGACCTATTTTTCGCACTCCATTGAATTTTACACATTTTAGGTCGACATTCTATATCTTCTTAACTATTAGGCCTACAACCACCAAACCTTGCATAGTGCTCCTACATTTACTGACTCTGCGGGTACCTTGACCAGGTGACCTTGCATATATTATGCACTCTAGTGACCTTAACACATTTTACATCAATGTTGGATATGTCCTAAAATAAATGGCCTACAGCCAACAAACCTTGCATAGTGCTTTTCCTTGATGTACTGATTTGGCTAGTACCCTGACCTGGTGACCATGGCCTATATTTTGTGGTCCAAAGACTTTGACACATTTTACATCAACTATCAACTGCTTAGAATGAAATTTACTTATATAATAACTACATTATGATTGTGGCTCCTGTGACTTTTGACCCCAGCAGGTGCGATGCTGCCTTCTGCAGAATTCTTGTTGTAGTGCTAATAAACATTGAATGTCAGCTAATAAGGGTGCTTTTCGTTCATACTAAAGATATTTGTTATGCTTATAAATATTAAAAATATTCAAGCTCAGATAAGTATTAAGGTTTACACCCTCTGGACCTATGCCCAGTTGTTCAAGGCGACACTAGCGTAACAAGCTTGTTAGTGGGCAAAATATTAACTTTCCTAGTTGGTAATATATGCTATACAATGAGCTGCTCACATTTTTTCAGCAAAAATATTAGTTTATTTGCCATATTAAATGATCAAAATTTCAACGATTTGTTAAGGAGGTTAGTTTTGAACAACTGGTCCCAAATGGTTGTATATGTTTGAGCATGTCCATATAAACATGGTACTCATAACATTTGCGAACAGGCTTAAGTCAAATGTGGATACCCAGTCACTCACTGTGCAAAGGTCTCTGTCTCTTTGTCTTAAACTTTCTCAAGGCAAACAAAATGAGCACTTTTTCTCTTGTAGTAGCTCTTTTTATGCCACTGGAATCAAAGATACGGGGGCATATAGTTTTTGGCCTGTCAGTCTGTCCATTTCTCTGTTTGTCTGTCTGCAAAAACCTTAACATTGGGCATAACTTTTGAATGGTAACTGATAGGGCTTTCATATTTTACATGTGCCTTCCTTGCCACAAGACCTTTGAAGAGGTACCATATATTTTGACCTCGTGACCTTGACATTTGACCTACTTTTGACCTCCTTTTTAAAAACTTTAACATGGGCCATAACTTTCGATTGGTAAGTGGTAGGGCTTTCATATTTCACATGTGCATTCCTTGTCACAAGACCTTACTAGTGGTACCATAATGTTTGACCTCGTGACCTTGATATTTGACCTACTTTTTAAAAACTTTAACATTGGCCATAACGTTTGATTGGTAAGTGGTAGGGCTTTCATATTTCACATGTGCATTCCTTGTCACAAGACCTTTCTAGTGGTACCATAATTTTTGACCTATTGATGTTTGACCTACTTTATAAAAACTTTAACATAGTCCATAACTTTCACTTGGTAATTGATAGGGCTTCATATTTCATTTTTCACAAGACCTTTCCAGTGGTACCATAATTTTTGACCTCATGACCTTGATGTTTGACCTACTTTTTAAAAACTTTAACATTGGCCATAACTTTTGATTGGTAAGTGATACGGCTTTCATATTGCACATGTGTATTCTATGTCACAAGACCTTTCCAACGTTCCCATAATTTTTGACCTGGTGACCGTGACCGTGACCTTGACCTGCTTTTTTAAGACTTGAACATTGGCCATACCTTTCAATTGCTTAGTGATACTGCTTTCATATTTAACATGCACTGTCCAGGGGGATCAGTGTTTCACAAACACATCTTGTTCTCTTGTAGTAGCTCATTATCTATGAATCTTTGTCCTTCTGAATAAATTAATCTTTGCCTGACACATCTCAGACAATGAACCAGTCAAATTACTTGATACAATGTATTTGTTCAATTTACAAGCTGAATGACAATCAGTGTAGATCCTGATCAGATGCATCTGATCATGATCTGCACCATTTGCACAGGTAGAGGTTGTCATGTTCAGCAGGACAAGGGTTAAATGTGACAGATCTGACAAGCTTGTGCATATGGACAGCATCACGAAAATGCATCTATATAATTTTGACCCCCTTGAACTCTACTTTTATATAGTAAAACTGGGGTTTACAGGGGTAAACCTTATTTTTCTTATTTCTGCTCTAAAATATAGATTGTGGGTACTTGTTAGAATCGCCTCACCGAGGGGGTTCTAACGAGTAGCCATAATTTATATTTTTAGCAGAAATAAGAAAAATATCACAATTTTTCATCTTAAACTTTTAGCTTTTTTTTGGCAGTAAAGTTTACAATGTATTTGTATAGGCCTGTTTTCATAATGTTTGCATATGCAATAAGTACCCCCTTTTATACGAAATTGCTCATTCTTAGACTTATACTTTCTAATCATAATGTGCATGTTTACCATAGAGACATGTTTATAATTATCATATTAATATATTTTCTAAATAATAAAACTGATACAACACAATCTTGAGTCTTGTTTTGCTGTCAAAACCCAGCATCTTTATAATTTTGGGATGAAAATAATGTTGAGTGATTTGATGCAGTTTCATCTAATATCCCCAGACAATATCCCCAGACCATCACACAATAAGTCATACTTTTAATATGATTGTATATAAATGGTTTTATACAACCCACACCTTGCTGGCTATTTCAATATGATACACTCATCCCCCATTTTCAGACATTTTTGTTGCAGGATTTCAATTTTTATGCCCCCCCCCCCCCCCCCACACACACACACTCCCCCACACTCCCCCACCCAATCAGCTGGATGGGCATATTGCTTCTGTGTTGTTCATCACACTAAATTTATGATACAAAGCATAACTTTGGAACCGTGCATGAAATTTTATATATGAATTCCTCATGGGAAAGTAGGGGACATATATTTTTTCTCGTTAGGATTATGCTTCTATCAGAGTTATGGCCCTTTGCGAAAAATAAGGATGAAATCTTGTCGGAAAAATACCTCAAAAGTATTGAAGTTAGAGCCTTAAAACTTGGAGTAGGAGTAGATGACCTTGGAACTGAGGAATAGATGACCTGATTTACTTTTGAATAAATTCTGAAAAAATACTTCAAGAGTTGTGACCCTTTGTAAATTTGGGCATTTTTATCTTGTCAGCAAAATACCTCAAAATCCATTGGAGTTAGGGCTTCACTATTTGGTGATTAAATTGCTTGTGATGAGTGGATAACCTGATAAACTTTTGATTAAATTTTGAAAAATAGTATATTTTGGCATTTTTACTTTGTCAGCAAAATATTACAAGCCTCTGTGGTGAAGTGGTTATGCTACTTGCCTTGTATTCAGGGGTCCCAGGATCGATCAGACTTTCGGACGAGTCTTTAAACCGAGGTACAGTCTCCATATGTGAGATGCATAACTCGAGCACTCACTCACCAAAATATCTCAAAAACCATTGTAGCTACCCCCTGCAAACTTGGTAGTGATGGGTAGATGATCTGGTTTTTTTTTTTTTTAATAAATTCTGAAAAAACCCTTCATGAGTTATGACCGTTTGTAAATTTGGGCATTTTTACCATGTCAGCAAAATATCTTCAAAATGGTTAGAGCCCTGCTGTTTGGTGATAAGATTTTTGGTGACGAGTAGACTACCTGATTAGCTTTTGAATAAATTTAAAAACTACTTCATTTCTAAATTTGGGCAATTTTACCTTGTCAGCAAATTATCTCAAAAACCATTGGAGCTAGAGCCTTGATATTTGGTGATTAGATTGCTACTAACTTGTAGATAATCTGATTATTAACTTTTGAAACAAAAAAAAATTAGGAAAAAAAAAAATACTTCACGATTTATGGCTTTGTATATTTGAGCATTTACACCTTGTCAGCAAAATATCTCAAAAACCATTGGAGCTAAGCCTTGATATTTAGTGATTAGATGCTTGTGATGAGTATATGACCTGATTCACTTTTATATAATGAATTTGGGCATTTTTACCTTGTCAGCAAAATATCTCAAGATGGTTAGAGCTAGAGCCTTGCTGTATGGTTATTAGATTGCTATTGATAAGAGGATGACCTGATAGCTTTTGAATAGATTTTTAAAAAATACTTCATGAGTTCTGGCCCTTTGTAAATTTGGGCATTTTACCTTGTCTGCAAAATATCTTAAAATCATTGGAGCTATAACCTTGATATCGGGTGATTAGATTGCAGGGGAAAATTAGATGACATGATTAGCTTAGAATAAATTCTGAAAATACTTCTTGAGTTATGGCCCTTTATATATTTGGGCACTTTTACCTTGTCTGCTAAATATCTATAAAAAAAAGTTAGAGCTTTGTAAATTTTGGCATTTTTACCTTGTCGAAATCATTAGCTTGACCTTTCATATTTAGTGATTAAATTGCTTGTAATGAGTAGATGACCTGAATAACTTCTGAATAAATTCTGAAAATACTTCATGAGTTATGGCCAATTGTAAATTTTTGCACGATTACCTTGTCAGCATAATATCTCAAAAAAAGTTAGAGCTAGAGCCTTGATGTTTGATTTGATTGCTGGTGATGAGTAGGCGACCTGATTAGCTTTTGAATAAATCTTGAAAAATACTCCATGAATTATGGCCCTTTGTAAATGTGGGCTTCCAGTTATGGCCTTATGTAAATTTGTCAGCAAGATATCTCAGCTAGATCCTTGATAGTTGGTGAGTAGGTTGTTAGTGATGAGTAAATGACCTGATTAACTTTAGAATAAATCTTGAAACGGGGCTTGGTGAAATAGATTGGGCTGCATGGTGCTTCCACTCAGAGCTAAAACTGACCATTCACGAGCACTGTTAAACCATTTAGAAGGACTAAGCCTGCCCAGGCAAAGTGATGTGAGTCAGACCATCCAGTGCATATAAGCCTTTTGGTTTTATTGGGTGGCAGGGTTTGGGATATCATTTCATCTCAGTGTCTGGCAAAAATCCAACAAAATTGAAAGCAGCATCTCCAAAATGACCTAAATAGTGTTGACAGGGATGATAAACCTCAGTTCAAACAAACATAATAAATCTTGAAAAATACTTCATGAGTTATGACCCTTTGTAAATTTGGACATTTTTACCTTGTCAGCAAAATATCCCAAAAATTTTGGAGCTAGACCATTAAAACTTTGTGAATTGATTGCTGGTGATGAGTAGATGATCTAATTAGCTTTTAAATAAATTTTGAAAGATACTTCATGAGTCATTGAGCTTTCTAAATTGGGCATTTTACCTTGTCAGCAAAATATTTCAAAAACCATTGGAGCTAGAGCCTTGATATTTAGTGATTTAATTGCTAGTGATGAGTAGGTGACCTGATTAATTTATGAATGCATTCTGAAAAAAAGTACTTCTTGAAGTTGAGTTGTGGTCCTAAATGTAAAGTTTTGCCTTTTTTCTTTGTCAACAAACTATCTCAAAAATGGTTATAGATAAAGTCTTGTTTATAAATTAGATTGCTGTTAACGAGTAGATGACCTGATTAATTTTTGGAGAAAAAAAAAATGAAAAATTCTTCGAGATGGCCCTTTGGGCAGTTATACCTTGTCAGCAAAATATCTCAAAAACCATTGGAGCTAAGCCTTGATATTTGGTGATAAGATTGCTTGTGATGAGTAGATAGCCTGTCTAACTTTTGGTCGGTGTCGGCAACATTCTTTCGTGGAGATTGATCATGAAATCTTTTCTACAGTCATTCTCTCCCTTCCGCTGATTCAAGAAGGGCAGTTGTCAGTTTCTGGCAAAAGGATGTGCACTGTACTGGTTAACCCCTTACGTAAAAGCCTGCCCAGAAAAAGTGTGGATAAGTAAACTGACCGGCTCAAAAATGATCTAAAATTGTGCTGACCGGTCCATTAAACTCCAATACAAACAAACAAACGGTCTAACTTTTGAATAAAGTCTGAAAAATACTTCATGAGTTGTGGCCCTTTTTTAATTTGGGCATTTTCACCTTGTCAACAACAATGGCAACATTATATGATAAAGGCCAATAACATACAATGAAAACAGTGTATGATAAAGGCCAAAAACATACAATGGCAACATCATATGGTAAAGGCAGGAGCATATAATTTCACTCACGGGGCTATCAGCTCTCTATAGAATCTTCTGTAGAGCTTATGTGATGGTAAGTCCACTAACCATTGAGTCCTGCTCTGAGAAGAAACTCCAGGGGTATCAGTAACCTGTCAGCATCATTTATTTTATCAGCATTTTTTCTGTGGCTAGTGTAAACAAATTTTAATGGTTTACTGCGGAACATAGACCACATCAGGGAAAAGCGATGTTATACATGTAGAAGGTAACAAAATCAACAAGTTAAAATGCACTATAAAAATGAACACATTTACTTTTGCAGACTTGTGTAATGTTATTTTCAAGTTTCTTTTAGTATTTTTATGAAAGCCCAAGTTGAGAATATAGAGATACATGAAAAATGCATTTTCATGTTGAAAATGTTCTTGACACAGCCTTCATTTTTTGGCTGCATAAACAGATAAATGCCAATCTCTGCTGGGAAGCAACAGCCAATGAGATAATACTTTCATAGCCTTAACATCAACCCTAGCTGATAGCCCCGTGAGTGAAATTATATGCTCCTGGTAAAGGCCAATAACATTCAATGGTAACATTATGTGGTAAAGGCCAATAACATACAATGGAAACATTATATGGTAAAGGCCAATAACATACAATGGAAACAGTATATGATAAAGGCCAATAACACACAATGGAAACATTATATGATAAAGGCCAATAACATACAATGACAACATTATGTGGTAAAGGCCAATAACATACAATGGAAACAGTATATGGTAAAGGCCAATAACATACAATGGAAACAGAATATGATAAAGGCCAATAACACACAATGGAAACATTATATGATAAAGGCCAATAACATACAATGACAACATTATATGATAAAGGCAAATAACACACAATGGAAACATTATATGATAAAGGCCAATAACATACAATGGCAACATTATATGGTAAAGGCCAATAACATACAATGGAAACAGTATATGATAAAGGCCAATAACACACAATGGAAACAGTATATGATAAAGGCCAATAACACACAATGGAAACATTATATGATAAAGGCCAATAGCATACAATGACAACATTATGTGGTAAAGGCCAATAACATACAATGGCAACATCATATGGTAAAGGCCAATAACATACAAGAAACTTCAAAGGAATGACCACTGGGACTGTCAACAGTAATGCTGCTGTGGGACTTATGAAATTGGATCCTTGCCCTGAATTCATTACCTTAAGTTAGTCACAAAACAAAACAAAAATATTCAACTTCCCTAATATTTTAGTTGCGAACAACACATGGTTTTTAGATAATATCTGGGCCCCATTGTTCAAACGACAAAGCCTTGTAAAATTAACAAGCTCGTCTTAAAGTACATTATATAATATTCTGGTAGTTTTGCTGCAAAATGTGAGTAGCTTTTGTATTAAATGATCAAAATTTTAACCCATTTTGTACCGGAAACCCCAAAACGGGTACCCTGGCAAACAGTACAGGCCCAGATCAGACGCCGAATGCGGCGTCTGATCAGGGCCTACACTGTTTGCAAAAATTTCAGCCATTTTCCAAAAATAATTTAAAGAAAACACAACCTGACACTCCTAAATTTTGAAATAGACTCCTGCTGTATATAAGGAGGATGATTCCATTTGGTACAAAAGGGGTTAATGGAATGTCTGCTAACAACGCGTTAAATTTGAACAACCGGTGCAAGTTGTTCAAAGCATCGTTAGCTTAACGAGCTAGTTAGTGGTCATATTGTTAACTGTTCTAGCAAGTTTAATATTAAAAATTTTGGTATTTTTGCTGAAAAAATGTGAGCAGCTTTTGCATCCGCAAAAGCTGCTCACATTTTTTCAGCAAAAATTTCAGCATATTTGCCATAATAAATGATCGAAGTTTTAACGATACGTTAACTAACGACGTCGTTAGTTTTGAACAACTGGCCCCAGGGCACGTTGTTCAAAGCATCATCAGCTCATTGAGCTCGTTCATGGAGAAACTGTTAACTTTCTAGCAAGTATGATGTCTCACATAGCATTATTTTTGCTGAAAAAGTCAGAGCAGCTTTAATATTTGCTGCTAACATTTATCAAGGAAAAGATATACACATTAAATTTTGCCATATTAAATGATCAAAGTTTTAAGGTCAAGCTCAACGACATTCTTAACCCTTGTTCTGCTGAATATTCATATATGCCACACCCACTACCGATTATCACCCAATCAGATTACGTGTAGCAAATTATTACAACAAATTCACAATCTGAATGACAAACAATGTAGATCCTGATCAGATGGCTTCTTCAGAAGCCATCTGATCTGGATCTACATTGTTTCAAAGAAAAGGCATATCCGGGCTCAGCAGAACAAGGGTTAATTTTTAAAAACTGGCCCCTGGAGCCTAGTATTTGACAAAACAGAGTTCTTGCATTTAAGGGTACAGAACATATTTTCAAGGGAGGCAACAGTGTCTCCTTTTTATGGCAGTCAGCTGTTAGAGAAAACTCGATCCTCTAAACATGGGTCCCCTTTTCAAAGCATCCAGTTTAAAGCTAAGTTGTGTACACGCTGATCAGCTCCCCTTAGTCAAGCTCAAGTGGAGTGATAGCTGGGGACGCTTTTCTATGTCGTAATCTTTCAGTCACCATGGTGTCACATGCAGTGTCAGCATCAGTTGTCTCCCCTATCCAGCTTCTTGTTTTGAAGTCTGGAACATACATCTGATGGTTAAGGAAAGTGGCGATTGCCTCATTTAAAGGAGCTATGTTGATGAACACAAGACCAAAGGTCAAGATGAAGATCAGCGCTGATATCCATGGCTGTAAAATAAAAAAAAAGTTGTCGTCAAAAGAAACGTTTTTTTTATCAATAAAGCCGCTGTGATACTGTTATGTCATGAAATGCATATGATCACATATGTAATATTATCATATGTTTGTTTGTTTGATTTGAGGTTTAACGTCCCTGTCAACACTGTAAAGGTCATTTTGGAGACGTTGCTTCCAATTTTGTAGGACTTTTACCCGACATTGAGATGAAATGACATCTCAAGCCCTGTCGCCCAATGAAACCAATAGGGTTTATTAGCATGGACGGTCCGCCTCGCACCGCGGTCCCTGGACAGGCTTAGATCCTCTAAGCGGTTTACCAGTACTAGTGTGCGGGCCGGATTCAGCTCTGCGTGGAAGCATCATGCAGCCCATATATTTCTTTAAGCCCCTAAGGTCGGGGGCCAAATATTATCATATGACGTCGTTGATAAGCAGTGGATAACGTCATGTAATAAAAATCGTATGACCGTATGTGTAATAAACATTTGACGGGATTAAGTAACGTCATGACGACGTCCATGGCAACAATGCATTTTTGTGGAAAATTTGTCAAATTCCAAAGCGATAAAATCCAATTTATAGTGGTCATATGATAAACAGAATCTTACACTCATGTTCATTTTATATGAAATTTATGAAACTCGCCGAAGGCTCGTTTCATAAATATCATATAAAATGACCACTTGTGTAAGATCCTCTATATACAGAACTACTGGCACATAATGTCGTGGCGACATCCGTGACAACCCTGTGTTTTCTACTGAAATTTGTCGACAATAAAATCCTATCAAAACTCCTTAAAAGATAATCAGAATCTTACATTCATGGTCATTTCATATGAAATTTATGAAACTCGCCAAAGGCTTGTTTTATAAATTGCATATGAATTGAACACTCGTGTAAGAAACTGTTCTAACTTATCGGATAACATCGGCTTTCTACGTTAGCGATGTTAGCTGGTGAAGTTCAAACATCTATAACTTCGTTATTAAAATAGATCAGCTCTATCAGTGATTTATTGAATGCTATAGCACTGTGTGGTGGGTCAGTTGTAAAGTAGATCAAATCACGAGCGCGTATCGCGATAGGTTTGTCTACTTACAATGTACAACTGGGCGACAAGCAGTGATTTATCGCTCAATAATTCATGGTACTAGAGCTGATCTGTTTAGATCTAACACACTAAAAGTCGAAGAAAAATGCTATTGCTTCCTGGAAGTTTCTTCAGATTCTCCCTATCTTCCGCAATTGTTTAAAGGAATCTGTTTACATGTTTTCATAACATATCTAACGTCAATGTGACAATGAATGACGTCATGTGTCGGATAAAAAGGCGGCTCAGGTCCAGTGATTTATTATGGGGATCAACCATGGCTTTTCATGCATAAACATTAGCCTGATCCCGAGGAAGCTGTTTGATCATGAGGGTGCTAGGACACGTGTACGTATGTTCAAATATCTCCCGAGGTATAATGCTAACGCAATGTTCATGGGTTATCGTTGTGCTTGCATAACTTGCGATTCCGACAGCAAACCCAAACGCTCCATATAATTTTTCTCTTCAACTGCGGCCAGCAAACCAACATGGCGGCTAGTTCAGATTGTTGTATACAATACGTTGTTACGCAGAAACCCTCCGACGTCATCATAGAACTCTGAAACGCTAAGTTCAGGGCGATAACGTTACGTCACCCAAGGCCAGGACCAACTTGTCATATCAAAAGTTCCGGCCCCCGCCCATCTGGGCTTGAAGAAATAGATGGGCTGCATGATGCTTCCACGCACACGAGCACTGGTAAACCGCTTAGAAGATCTAAGCCTGCCCAGGCAAAGAGGTGCGAGTCGGCCCGTCCATGCTTATAAACCCTATTGGTTTCATTGGGCGGCAGGGCTTGAGATGTCATTTCATCTCAATGTCGGGTAAAAGTCCCACAAAATTGGAAGCAACGTCTCCGAAATGACATTTACAGTGTTGATGGGGACGTTAAACCTCAAATCAAAAAAAAACAAACAAACATCAAAAGTTCAAAATCTATGTTCAAACACCACGTGAATTTCGTGATTTGAACACTGAATTTGTTGTTTGAGCAAGGCTTTCGGTCCATTTGACAATAGCTTCAAACAGCCATGCGCATTGGTATTTATGCAAGAACGCTCAATATATCACTAGATTTTACTACTGTATAATTATATAGGCGACCAGTGTTAGAATTCTGAATAAAAGCCTCTTTAAAGTCTGGGTATGGTTTTTTTTTTAATTAAATCAAAAGCATTTTGGTACCAAAATTTCTCGACTTTGTTACACTTATTTTGGTTCAGCCTCTTTTTTTGCTATTCCTATATATCAGCCAGCACATAAAAAAAGATTTTCATCACAAAGCTGAGGCAATCCTGCGCATAAATTTATGCAGTATCACCAGAGCCTCTGCACATCGCAGACATGCAGTGGAGACCTTGAATGATCTTCATGCAAGATCTCTAGGCCAACGTCCGGTCGACAGCGATACGTCGTTGCCACGTCGTATCGCTGTCGGCCCGACGTTGGCCCGCTTATGCGTGCTAGCTGGGTTTTTGCACCTGCATCTGAGGAACAGAAATCCGAGAACGCTAATTAACCCTTCTCTTGCTGAATATTCAGTTAAGCCACACCCATTTCTGTCTATCAACTAATCAGATTACTTGATGTAATTTATTCCTTCAAATTCATAAACTGAATGTCAAACAGTGAAGATCCTGATCAGATGGCTTCTTCAGAAGCCATCTGATCTGGATCTACACTGTTTGCAAAGATAGGGGTTGACGTGAACAGCAAGATAAGTGTTAATAGTGGTTCTCTCGTGTGTCAGCTCATATCTAGGTGCGTGTAACTTAACTACAGTTGTATGCAACTTACCGAAAGGTGCTTAGGAAGAATCTGGCTCAGCAGAAGACTGACGAACATTCCCATCAAAACTGGGAGAATGAAGATCAGAGACGTACGAACAACGTCCCATAGAAGACAGACTTTCTCAAGCAGAGATACTATCTGAAACATCAAAACAGTCTTTAGCCCTCTCTTAAGAGATGATGGTAATCTCGTGAATTACAACCATCGTCTATTGTTGGACTGGGCTGCAAAGTGCTTCCAGCGCAGAGCTAATACTTAACCCATTTAGTACCAGAAACCCCAAAACGGGTACCTTGGCAAACAGTGCAAGCCCAGATCAGACGCCGCAGAACGCGGCGTCAGATCAAGGCCTCCACTGTTTGCTAAAAGTGCAGCAAACAAATTTTGATGAAAACACAACCGGCTGACACCCCTAAATTTTGGAATGAACTCCTGCTATATATAAGGAGGAAGATTCCATGTGATACTTAAAGGGTGAATTACAACCATCGTCTATTGTTGGACTGGGCTGCATAGTGCTTCCAGCGCAGAGCTGATACTTAACCCATTTAGTACCAGAAACCCCAAAACGGGTACCTTGGCAAACAGTGCAAGCCCAGATCAGACGCCGCAGAACGCGGCGTATGATCAGGGCCTCAACTGTTTGCTAAAAGTGCAGCCAATTTCCATATAACTTTTGATGAAAACACAACCTGACACCCCTAAATTTTGGAATGAACTCCTGCTATATATAAGGAGGAAGATTCCATGTGGTGCTAAAAGGGTTAAGTACTGGTAAACCGCTTAGAAGGTCCAGCCCTGTCCGAGTCGGACCGTTCCTTATACCGTAGCAGTTTCTTCGGATGGTAGGGCTTGAAACGTCACTCCATCTCAATGTCGGATAATAGTCCCACAAAATCGGAAGCAACCGGACCTAAATAGTGTTGATGGGGACGTAAAATATCAAGACAAACATCAATTCAATATTTTTACTTGAGCTATCACATATGCTCCAACAAAATATAAATACGTGAGGTATAAAATATGCTCCACCAAAATATTGGGGAACAAAACTAAATGATAAATGCTTCTATCGGGCTTGGAGAAATACGAGAGATTGGGCTGCATGGTGCTTCCAGACAGAGCTGAAACCCACCGCACATGAGTACTGGTAAAATGCTTAGCATGTCTAAGCCTGTCCAGGCAAAGTGGTGGGGTCATTTCCCTGCATATATACTCATTTGGCGGCAGGGGTTGATATGGCATTTCATCTTAATGCCGGATAAAATGCCAAAAAAATTGGAAACAACGTCTCAAAAATGGCCTAAATTGTCCTGACGGGAACGTTAAACCTCAATTTAAACAAACAAAAACGAATACTTCTAGCGTCCCAGGGCCGCTTCAATGCCACAAAATGACTCCTTTGGACTAGAAAAAATAGCAAAACTTGTGGCTACTGAGCATGAAAATCAGTTGTCTTACCAACATTTCAGCTATGCATGACATTTTAATATTTATGAGTAGGCCATACCTTGAAATATTGGTATTCTAACATTTGGGCCCCGTCAAGCGATTTTGGTACTTATCGCCGATGCGAGCAGCGAAGGTTCAGGCGAGCCTGCGCATCCGCGCAGTCTCGCCAGAACCTTCGCTGCTCGCTCACACAAGCAGTGAATCAAGAGGAACCTTCAGACAGAAAGCCATATCCCTGGCCCCTCTGAATGGCTGGGCATGCGCAGTTAAAATTTGTCATGACGGAATGCTCGACACAAATTCGCTTGGCGGGGCTCATTTATGAGCAAGACAAATACTCTTGAGGACACCTGCAGGCGAAGGCGGAACACGAGTGGCATCGGTTACATGCGTAATGAAGTAGAGCGGCCCGACGTGAGCAGTCCTTTGCTAGACCCTTAGTTAATTCAAAAAATGCCACCCACCCAAGACTAAAGTAATGGCCAGAGATGGCCGACTCAGTATGAGAAGCTCAGCATGAGAATAGATAGTTCATATACTGGAACAGTGGGAAAAGATGTGGGACATGAACTTTAATCCTTCCAAATACCAGTTCCTTCATGTTAACCGATGTAAGAACCCCCCCCCCCCCCCCCCCCCCCCCTACACACACACACACACTAACAGGGTGCCCAGCTGGAAAGTGATTGTACAGCAGCTAAGTACCTTTTGGGTCACCATCTCTGATTACCTAAACTGAAGCCCCCAACATTGACAACATAACCAAAATAGAAATCATGCCCTTGGATTCTTGAAAAGAAACATTCAGATCCATAATAAGGACCTGAAATCAGTTGCATATAAAACTCTTGTCAGGCCGCAGCTGCATTGTATGGTATCCCAACACTGCCACTGACATACACAAAGTGGAAACAGTCCAAAGAAGGGCTGCCACGTGGGCAACACGTGCCTATAGCTACACTTCAAGTGTTACAGCTATGCTGAAGGACCTAAATTGGCGCCCCCGTGAACAACATCGCATTGATAACCATCTCGTTATGATGTATGATCTTGTTGCAATAACCGCATCTGACTACGGCATCCTCAATACTAGACCATCACAGATTTTCACCCTTACAGACTACTACAAGTACACCTTCTTTATTAGGACTATTATTCACTGGAATGCTCTACCTGCCTATATTGTAACTCTACCCACTCTGGCGCAGTTTAGCCGTGCTGTTAGCCTGGCGGTTCATGCTTTTCCTTAAAAGACCAATTTCTGTTTTTTATCGTTTAATTATACTAACACTCTCTTTTCTTCGGAACCCGGGAAGGGACTTACTAGTTTTATTTTTTAAGTTGTCTGCACAAGATAACATCTTGTGTCTGCACAAGATAACATTTTGTACGCACAGAATAATGTCTTGTGCGCACAAGATACAGAGGTTCTTACATGAGTGTTTATGTATTATTGAATTTATTAAATGAGTTGAGAACTAGAGCCAGTGTTTATGAAACACAATGCCCCCAACTGCTTGACCCTAACACTGCTTGTCCCTAACAGTAATTGAGATATCTTGTTTTTATGTGGCTGTAATGCTGAAATTACACAAGAAAAGCTGTAGTTAATCATCTACTCATCATCCCTGACCAGTCTGTGAAGTTTCGGGGAAAAACCTAAAATAGTTTTTTAGATATCTTGCTTACAAACTTAAAACGCGAAAAATTTCAAAGGGCCATAACTCAAGAAAAAAATTTCGGATTTTTTTCAAAAGTTAATCAGTTCATCTACTCATCATCCCCAACCAGCCTGTAAAGTTTCAGGGCAATAGCTCAAACAATTTTTGAGATATCTTGCTTACAAGCTGAAAACACGAAAAAAATCAAAGGGCCATAACTCAAGAAAAAAAAATTGGATTTTTTTCAAAAGTTAATCAGTTCATCTACTCATCATACCCAACCAGTCTGTGAAGTTTTGGGGAAAAACATCATATAGTTTTTGAGATATCTTGCTTACAAACTTAAAACGCGAAAAATTTCAAAGGGCCATAACTCAAGAAAAAAATATAGGATTTTTTTTTCAACAGTTAATCAGTTCATCTACACATCATCCCAAACCAGCTTGTAAAGTTGCAGGGCAATCGCTCAAACAATTATTGAGATATCTTGCTTACAAGCTGAAAACACGAAAAAAATCTAAGGGCCATAACTCAAGAAAAAAAAATCGGATTTTTTTCAAAAGTTGATCAGTTCATCTACTCATCATCCCCGACAAGTCTGTGAAGTTTCGGGGAAAAACCTCAAATAGTTTTTTTAGATATCTTGCTTACAAACTTAAAACGCGAAAAATTTCAAAGGGCCATAACTCAAGAAAAAAATTTCGGATTTTTTTCAAAAGTTAATCAGTTCATCTACTCATCATCCCCAACCAGCATGTAAAGTTTCAGGGCAATAGCTCAAACAGTTTTTGAGATATCTTGCTTACAAGATTTCATAGTATTTTTTGCAAAGGGGCATAACTCAAAAAAGGGGCATAATCCTGACGAGAAAAAAAACACGGGTCAATTATTTTTTCATGAGGAATCCATATATGAAATTTCAAAAACCTAGCACCCATGGTTCTAAAGTTATGCTATGCAGTAAAAAGTGGGACGGACGTAAGGACGGAAGGACGCCAAAACGCGAAAAATTTCAAAGGGCCATAACTCAAGAAAAAAATTTCGGATTTTTTTCAAAAGTTAATCAGTTCATCTACTCATCATCCCCAACCAGCCTGTAAAGTTTCAGGGCAATAGCTCAAACAATTTTTGAGATATCTTGCTTACAAGCTGAAAACACGAAAAAAATCAAAGGGCCATAACTCAAGAAAAAAAAATTGGATTTTTTTCAAAAGTTAATCAGTTCATCTACTCATCATACCCAACCAGTCTGTGAAGTTTTGGGGAAAAACCTCATATAGTTTTTGAGATATCTTGCTTACAAACTTAAAACGCGAAAAATTTCAAAGGGCCATAACTCAAGAAAAAAATATAGGATTTTTTTTCAACAGTTAATCAGTTCATCTACACATCATCCCAAACCAGCTTGTAAAGTTGCAGGGCAATCGCTCAAACAATTATTGAGATATCTTGCTTACAAGCTGAAAACACGAAAAAAATCTAAGGGCCATAACTCAAGAAAAAAAAATCGGATTTTTTTCAAAAGTTGATCAGTTCATCTACTCATCATCCCCGACAAGTCTGTGAAGTTTCGGGGAAAAACCTCAAATAGTTTTTTTAGATATCTTGCTTACAAACTTAAAACGCGAAAAATTTCAAAGGGCCATAACTCAAGAAAAAAATTTCGGATTTTTTTCAAAAGTTAATCAGTTCATCTACTCATCATCCCCAACCAGCATGTAAAGTTTCAGGGCAATAGCTCAAACAGTTTTTGAGATATCTTGCTTACAAGATTTCATAGTATTTTTTGCAAAGGGGCATAACTCAAAAAAGGGGCATAATCCTGACGAGAAAAAAAACACGGGTCAATTATTTTTTCATGAGGAATCCATATATGAAATTTCAAAAACCTAGCACCCATGGTTCTAAAGTTATGCTATGCAGTAAAAAGTGGGACGGACGGAAGGACGGAAGGACGGACGGACGAACAGGGCAAAACCAATATGCCCCCACAACTTCTTCGAAGTTGGGGGCATAAAAAGGGATAAAATGCGAGGCTTTGCCGAGCATTTTATCCCTTTTCCTCAACGAGTTAAATGAATTCAATAATACATGAGCACGAATGCAAGATTCTATTTATCATATGACATTTAAAACGATTTTTATTCACGCTTTTGTTACAAAAGCGTCAATATTCCGCCATTAGTAAAGGCGACGTCGTGAAGGACGTCGTACGTGTAACGTTACAGGGCATATATCTAACTAATTTGCATATTATTTAATCCACTAGTGGATTATCGAATTTATCATATGGCGTTATTACATTCTCAGACGCGACATCATATGATAAATTATCTTCTACAGACAACATAATATATCTTGCGCGCATAGGCTATTATCTTGTGCAAACAAAATAACATTGTGCGCCTAAGATAATATCTTGTTGGCACAACTTATTATCTTGCCGGTACACCATTATATTTTGTTCGCACAAGATAATTTTTGTGTCTTGTGCGCACAAGAAAATATCTTGTTGGCACAACTTATTATCTTGTCCGCACAACATAATATCTTGTTGGCACAATATATTATCTTTTTTGCATAACATTTAAGAAATGAAATTTATTTTCTACAGTTCATGGACGTATGAACGCAGTGGGTCGCGTGCAAAGTAAATGAATCCCGAAGGGGTTCATGTAAACTTTGCTAGCGACCCGCTGTCGTTCATACTTTCATGAAAAGCAGAAAAATAAGTTTATTTTTATATTTACATTATTTGCCCCTAATCACTGGGCGAACAAATGCTTATAGGGCAAACTATTTAAGCTAAAAAACGTTTACACGCTGATGTTCTACAAAGAGCGGAGCAGCGTTGACGCCATCAACGCCCATAGAGAACAATGGTTTACAATGACGTCACTGAAAATCCTGTGATTCGATGCGTTCATGGAAGTATGAACTGCATTGTTTTCTATCGGTTTACATTAGACTTTACACTGGAAATGTAAATATATTATCTTGTTTGCACAAGATAATATCTTGTTTGCATAAAATATTATCTTGTTCGCACAACATAATATCTTGTTCGCTCAACATAATATCTTGTTTGCACATCATAATATATATATTGTTTGCACCGCATATTATTTCTTTTTAAGAGACAATATAAAATGTTTTTTCAAACAAGATAATATGTTCTGCGAACAAGACAATATGTTGCGCATATAATATAATATGTCGTGCACACAAGATACTTTTTATGCGAACACGACATTATGTTGTGCGAACAAGAAAATATTGTGCAACAAGATAATATCTCGTGCGAACAAGATAGTATGTTGTTCGCACAAGATACTCTGTTGTGCAAACAAGATAATATATTGTGCGAACAATATATTAACTTGTACGCACGAGATATTATGTAGTTTGCATAAGATAATATCTTGTGTTTGCACAAGATAATATCTTGTGCGAACAAGATAAAATGTTGTGCGAACAAGATATTACGTTGTGCAGACAAGATAATAAGATATGCAACTAAGATATTATCTTGTGCACACAAGTTATAATGTTCGCACAAGATAATATGTTGTGCGCACAAGATATTATGTTGTTCGCACGAGATAATATGTTGTTTGCACAAGATATTTTCTAGTGCAAACAACTTAAAAAATAAAACCAACATGTCCCTTACCGGGTTCCATACTTTTCGCACTATACAAACTTATTTCACCAACTTTTCCTTTTATTTCAGTTAACACCCTTCAACACTTGGTTCGACCCGTCTGACGACCCCCTCGGGGGTTTAGACTTATTTGAAGAAATGGAAGATCGATGGATGGTTGGTTGGATGGATGAATGACTGGATGGATGGATGAATAGGATATATAGATAGATAGATAGATAGATAGATAGATAGATAGATAGATAGATAGATAGATAGATAGATAGATAGATAGATAGATAGATAGATAGATAGATAGATAGATAGATAGATAGATAGATAGACGAATGGATGACCAAGGCATATTTCACAGACAATGGAAATGAACATGAAATGCATTAAATATTTAAAAATCTTCAAGGTTCGTGCTACCTGTTTCTGAAGCTCCAGCCGGGCCTCTTCCATGTCCAAAAGAATCTGCTCACCATGGTCAACCACAAGATACAACCCATCTGAAAACAAAATTCCCTCCAAACAATCAATGTTGATTCAACATTAATCCAACGTATATAAGGTTCAAGCATTGTCAGTTTTGTGTGAGACGAAAAAGTGGGTATAAGTGATAGATCGTGATAGCTCAGTGGTTAGTGCACTTGCCTCTGATGCTAGAGGCACCCGATTCGATTCCCGGAGGCGGTGATTATTTCGGTGTCCGAAAACGCTCCATGGCATCATTTGCAGGGATGAATGCCAAAAGGTGCACCGTCCTTCGGATCGGGACGTTAACTGGAGACCCCCTGTGCAGGTAGAATCATCTCCTGTGCAGGTTAAAGACCCCTAGCTTAATTACATGGTTACTGTGTAGGCTTTCAACAATGATCAGGAATCGATACAATTAACCCACTGCTCCCATCAGAGACACCAACGGGAAAGAAACACAAACATGAAACAACAGACCACAATGGAAACACCAATAGCGGAAAGCCAAAAGGACGGTTACTTTCCCACAAAGTGGCCAATAGGCTGTCCGAAAATAAAATAATATAAGCGACACAAACACCCAAAGACAAACCATAACAAAAATAAACCGCAACAGTAACCCTGTAACTTTGAGTTATGTACTGTACACTTGCGAGTAATGGCCAAATGTGATCGATGAAAGAAAGATCAGCATGCGGTCCGCAATGGTTATTTCTTGTACATTTATATGTTGAAACGCTATGATATTTTGAAATCTAACACACATGCATATGTACGACAATATAGTTTACTGCATTTTTCATGTAGTCTTCACCATAAGCAATGGCCACAATTCGTGCTGAGGGTGAAGGTCTGTTTTATTTCAATGATATCTAAAGTTAGGATTCATTTTCATTAAATCACGAGAAATATCTAGCTAAATTCGAGAGAAAAAATCTAAATATATAAAGGCGCTGGCCTCGGGTCTGATTTAGATCTGAGACTCGCAGTCGCACCGTGCACAGGCGCTAGAAGTTTGGTCCATCAAACGTACTGGAAATGTCCAAATACAAAAGCTCCGGAAGCAATTTCAAAATGGCTTAAAGTCACTTTTGTTTTTGGACATTATGAATTATTTATGGACAGAACTTCAAGCTCCTGTGCACCGTACATTGATTTAACTTATTTTTTATTTAACTTGAAATATTCTAGAAAATAAGACGTTAGGTCGTTTAGTGCAGAGCAAAATAAATCTTACCTTCGCGTTGATGTTTAATACATCTCTCTTTTTCGTCCAGTAAATTATTATTGCAGGAATTACAGTCTAAATCCATTTTATACTTCGTGCCTTATGTCAACGTCAGATCTGTCAACAACGTTTTGACGTCATCACGTCACTGAAATTGGTGAAATTTCTTAACATCGTTGTAACTTTATTTACAATTTCCAGTATACTTTGAGCAATTTATCAGACAGACACGACATAGCTACCCCTTGCGTTCGCCAGATACACACCACTGTTAATTAGTATAAGTATTCCTTTTTCCCTTTGTCCGTTGTCATGCTTCCTGTGTCCGCTCCGGGGAACGGGAGGTCTCGGGTTCGATCCCGGGCCGCGAAATACCAAAGTCCTTAAAAATGGTACTAGCTGCTCCTCGCTTGGCACTCAGATTTTAATACGGGGTAGAGCTAGGACTGGTCGATCCAGTGTCAGGATAATGTGACTGGGTGTGGTATCATGTAATGTGTCTGGGACATGATACTTCAGTGAGGCAGCACTATAAACGTGAGCATTGAGCTCCCTGTCGCAACCAGACACCGTCGTGATATGACTGAAAAATTGTTGAAAGCGACGTTAAACCCGAATTCACACACACACACACACACACACACACATGCTTCCTGCAATGACCAGTTCACTGTGACAGTTCGGTTCCACTCCTACAGTTTTAACACATTTTTCTTTTTGTAAGCTTTGTCTGTAAATCGCAATCAACCTGTACACAATCCTCGCGAGGGGTTTTGCAGTATGGAGAGATTTATTTATTTATTTATTTATTCATTTATTTATTTTAATAGTGCATTGCTAAGTCTGGAGGATAGTTGTAAATTAGGCCAAATCACGAGCGTATAGCGCGAGTGATTTCTCTACTTACAAATGTAATTACTGAACAATTCACACACAAGAGCTAGTCATTTTCGATTTTAACACTTAAGTCGAAATAATTGTGTAATACCAGTTTTCCATCCTTAGAAAATATGTTGACAAGGCAAATCCTGAGCCTTTCGGTTTAAATTTGTAACACATACATCGCTGGTAAAATTTCAATTAAAAACAAGTTTGATTTCTTGCAAACTGGATAAAGTTACATGCGTTGTCAGCTTGTTAATTTTTACGAATCACGTATTTAGAGATTATCACATGGGGTTTTGGTTATCGCCCGATGTATTAACCCGAGACCCCATTATCTGCCCGAAGGCTTTAGCCTGAGGGCAGATAATGGTTGAGGATTGATACAGAGGGCGATAACCAAAACCCCATGTTATAATTTGTTTATCACATATTCAGATCCTATTCTTACTGTGTTTGACGTTCATAAATTGAAGAAAAAAAAAATGATAAAAAGCGTGATTCAAGCAAAAAAGGGGAAAACGTCACGCCTAACTATTCGCGTTACGTCATGTAATTGGCAACGTCACAATAACGTCATGAGTGGGCTGATAACCGCTGTCCGTTCAAAATACACTGTTTCCGGTTATCAGACCGGGCGGGCTGATAACCGGAAATGGAAACTAGCATTATCACACATGCAAAACAGGGGTTATCATGTTAAATATAGTACTGAATAAGTGATAAAGTAATTTATCATATGACGTCGTTGATAAGCAGTGGATAACGTCGTGTAATAAAAATCGTATGACCACACGTGTAATAACACTTTGGCGGGTTTAAGTAACGTCATGACGACGTCCATGTCAACCATGCGTTTTTGTGGAAAATTTGTCAAATTTATAGGCGAAAAATCGCATTTAAAGTGTTCATATGATAAACAGAATCTTACACTCGTGGTCATTTCATATGAAATTTATGAAACTCGCCGAAGGCTCGTTTCATAAATTTCATATGAAATGACCACTCGTGTAAGATCCTCCATATATATCATGTTCAGGACAGCGATGCGTCATACGAGACATGTCGAAGAATATCACATGCGCAGACAATGCGCCAGCAGCATTGGCAGCAACACATGCTGTTCAGTCCTTGTGTAACATTTTTGATGCGAGGTTTTCATGCTGCCTCGCTGTGGTAGTTCGGTTCCTGAACTACCGTTTTTAACGCTATCGCCTTTTTACTTTTTCTTTTTCTAAGGTTAGACTGCAAGTCGCAGTCAACCTGTACATAATCCTCACTAGGGGTGTTGCAGTACGGAAAGATTTATTTCTCAGCTCCAACAGAGAACAGTTTGGAAGACAGTTGTAAAGTAGACCAAGCCACGAGCGCGAGTGATTTGCGTGGTTACAACTGACCGACGAATTGTTTTCTTTCTCTTTCTCAGTATATTGTCCCACGCTCTCGCGGGCATTCTAGGCAGGTGTGCGCTGTCGTGCTGAAAGAAGACTGAAAGACAGACAAAAGAATAAAGAAGGGATAGTGGGAGGATAAAAGGTGATAGGTTCAAAAACAGTTATTGCCCCCGCCCATCGGGGATTGAAGAAGTAGATGGGATGCATAAGGCTTCTACGCAGAGCTGAAACCGACCGCACACGTGTACTGGTAAACCGCTTAGAAGATCTAAGCCTGCCCAGGCAAAGCGGTGCAAGTCCATGCTTATCAACCCTTTTGGTTTCATCGGGCAACAGGACTTGAGATGCAATTTCATCTCAATGTCGGGTAAAAGTCCCTCAAAATTGGAAGCAACGTCTCCAAAATGACCTCTACAGTGTTGACGGAGACCTTAACCCTCAAATCAAACAAAATCAAAATATAGGCCGCGCCATGCGAAATGTACCTTCTGGATGTATGGCCATCGACCCAAAGCTTCTTGCACAACGGGATGCATCACGAAATTTTGACCCTATTTAACCCCGGTTTTATATAGTAAAACTGGGTTTGCCGGGGTAAACAATTTTTTTTCTTATTTCTGCTCAAAAACATAGATTCTAACGAGTTCCCACAATCTATGTCTTGAGCAGAATATGAAATTATCAGATTTTTTTTTTGTCTGAAAATTTTCATTTTTTGGTGATAAAACTTTCAGCATATTTGAATAGGCATGTTTTTGTAATGGATGTAGGCTGTTCTCAATGGTAATGCAGGTTGATTTGAGTCTTCGCTGAATGCAAATGTCCTAAGACACAATTTCCCTCGACGCGACCGGCTAGCTATGAACAATTCCTTTACAACTGGTCGTCCAGAAACTGCTCACACCAGACAGACCAGCTACCTTGTTATCCACTGGAAGTTTCAGTCAGTTTTCCACGAGTGCAATGGTACCTATTTGGCTGTGAAAATGCTTATGGCATGTGCGGCCTGCAAAGGCTAAAACTAGGTTTTCTCGCGACACGCCGCTTATAGAACCGGGAAAGGCAACAAATGTATAAACATTGCCTTTTTGCGCGTTACTGGTAAGCCGCCTGCACAGTCGCCGATTTAAATAACCTCTGTGATTTAAGCCGCGTCAAGTGATAACGTGCCTTCGAACATGTTTGCATACTAGTGACTAAGATCATCCTGTTCATCCGCGCAGTTTGATCAGAGTTAAGCGCTGTATGGATGCCAGAGGACCCAAAATTTCTTCATGCAGACAGGGGATACTAACGGGCCTCCATGACCTAGTGGCTAAGGCTGACTCTTTTATTTATTTATTTATACAATATTTTGAGAGGGTAACGCAATTAGCTAAAATAGCTAGTCTACCTAGCGGCCCTCTTAAAACATATTTACATCTATACAAGTAAGCAAACAAATGCAATATAAACAGTCAATAAAACCTATATAAAACGCTGGCTGCCAAAAAGAAAGTAATGATAATAATAATAAAAAATAACAAGAACAGGTTTAAAAATAAAAGACAAAAGAAATGAAAGAGACATTAGGCGGCGATACTTTATCTTAAAACAATAAATGAAACAGTAGGAAAATCTAGTTAAGACTATCTTAGCAAGCAGGATAGAGGCCAGCTACTTGTTAAGACATCAAATTAATATTGAGCGCATAAAACAATATTGTTAGCCGTCTTAAAATAATTTCACCTGTGTTAAAAATAATAATAATAATAATAATAATAAAGCTTACCGTATTAAAATATTAGAGCATACAGTATGTGTCAGCAACTATTTTAAGTGTATAGATTTTGAAATGATTTAACAATTTATGCACACCTGTCTGGTAATACCACGTCTGAGACGAACAATCGCAATGTGAAACCAGCAATACACAGCTAGGACAACAAATATGTGGCAGACCAATGTCTAAACAGCATACCCGCTGTCCCAGCAGTTGTATGTGCACCGCGACAGTCCAGCACAACGTCGTTTCGGGCTTTTGTCTAGTAGTATTGTATCCAGGAGGCATATGGCGCAATTTTGACGCCACATCGACGTCGGTTTAACGTCACGACGCTCATGCAACGCCACATCCACGCCGAATCAACGTCGCGACGCTCACCCAATGCATGCCCCAGCGACGTGCGCCTGTTGGGTACAAATCAATTAAATTAAAATATATCTTACAATGATATGAAATCATTATTCATTCCAAGAAATGATTTTTTACTGACAGTTTAAAACTTGCAAGGGAAGATGAAGTTTTTACATCATTTGGTAGCGAGTTCCATAGCTTTGGTGCAGAAGCTGAAAACGATCTGTCAAAAGTTGACGTTCTAGATCTTGGTACTAACAAGGAACCATTTCTCGTCGACCGTAAAATACGATTATGCGTTTCAGATGTAGGTGTTAGTAAAGCAGTAATGTATTCTGGTGCGAGATTGTTTAAGGCTTTAAAAGTTAGTACTGCTTTGTTATAGTTATGGCGATTTTGAATAGTCGACCACCCCAATTTCTTGATAATCAGCATTTAATATGATACGGGCAGCTCGTTTTTGCAATTTTGATAGTCGCTCGATATTATTCTTTGCTGTCGCTCCCCAAGTATTGGACCCATAGTCCAGCAGTGGCAGAACATAACCTTGATAAAACAATTTTTGAACTTCATGGGGAACGTATAATGACAGCTGTTTTAGAAGGGAAATTTTTGCTGAAATATTGGCACAGAGGTAGTCGATATGCGCGGTCCATAATAAATTTTCGTCGATAAAAACACCTAAAAGCTTTTGTTTATCGACTTGTTTAATCTTATTATTTTCAATTGTGATATTTAAGTTTGATGCATCCCGGGTTTTATGTCTAGTTCTAACAGCCATGCACTTTGTTTTATCGAAGTGAATTTTCATTATATGTTGTTTTGCCCAAGCATTTGATTTTTCGCCATCATGTTGCAGTTTGGGTTCAATTTCCGTTTTGTGTTCCCATTTATATGGATAGTTGTATCATCTGCGAAGATGTCAGTGTCGCAGAAATCCATTTCGAGAGGCAGGTCATTTATAAATATCAAGAAGAGTGAAGGTCCCAAAATGGATCCTTGAGGCACCCCTGATTTAATGAATGCAGGTTTTGATGTGCCTTTCCCACTGTCGACAACTTGCTGACGACTGTGAAGATATGAAGAAAGCAAGGCCAGGGATGAACTATTACATTTGTAAAGAGCTAACTTTTTAATAAGTATTGGGTGGTCAACTAGGTCAAACGCCTTTCTAAAATCAAGAAAGACTGTACCGACTAAATCTCCCTTATCAATGCATGTCATCCACTGATCAATTAATTTTACCAAAGCAGTTTGGCAGCTATGTTTTTGCCGGAACCCGGATTGACTTATATGAATCAGTTTATACTAGTTTAAGTATGCCATGAAGTGCTTATTTATGTGTTTTTCAAATATTTTAGAAATTGTAGGAAGTATAGATATCGGCCTATAGTTAGCAGGATCTGATTTTGGGCCGTCTTTATGAATTGGATATACTTTAGCGATCTTAAGTTGATCTGGGAAAGTACACATTTTGATGCTCTTGTTTATTATGGCGGTTATGGAGGGTGAAAGAACGCTATTTGCAAGTTTCAATATTCTTGGACAGATACCATCAAGTCCAGTAGCCTTTTTGGAATTTAGTCCATTTATAAATTCGGATACACTGTCCACTGTGATATAAGGAATATTGAACGAAATGTCGTTTGGGATTTTAGATTTAATGAAAGCTTCTAATTTAGTAAAGTCAGGAGTTGGTATTGATTCATCTTTATCGTTGTACAAGTCGCAAACTGATGCAAAGTAATTATTTAGCCTAAAAGCAATGTCTTGAGAATCCGTATACTTATGTTCGTCAATAATCAGTTCATCTGGTAAGTTCGACTGCGACGTACTATCTTTTTTAGTTACGTATCGAAGATGTTTCCAAATAGTTTTAGAATCTTTAAGGTCGGTAACTGATTCAGAAAAATATTTCCTCTTTGAACGTCGTATGAGAGTTTTGGTTTTATTTCGGTATTTCTTATATGCAGGCCAATTTAGCATTTTCTTATTGATGTCTCTCAGTTTTCGGGTTTCAAGAATTTCTTGAGTGTACCAACCAGGGAGATGATGAGTTTTGACTCGTCTAGATTGCACCGGAGCATGGTGATCTAATTGACGTTGGATAGCTGAAAGCCACTTAGCACAGTCTTCATTGATATCAGAATCAGGCGATATAATAAGAAACGGTTCCAAATCAATAGCAAGATCTTGCAGAAACTGGTCTTCGCTAAAGTTTTTAAAAGACCTAAACGCTTTAGTTATATGTTCATTTTTTGTTGTTTTACAGCCAATTTTTCTCGAAAAACAGACGGGGAAATGATCACTTATTGTTTAAGATGGCACGAAGCATTCTGTTACATTTTCTGGGTTTGGTAGTATATATATGGTCGATTATAGTTGACGAAGACTGCGTGATTCGTGTCGGCTCAGTAACCAACTGTGTTAGATCAAACAACTGCACCAAATCTAACCACTTTTTATTGGAACAGCACTGGTAGTCAATATTAATGTCACCCATTATTATTATCTCAAGGCCCGTTGTTTGGGCTGCTGACAGTTCGTCTTCAAACAAATCTATCCATTCAGTAGTTGCACTTGGTGGACGATATACCGTGCAAATTAGAAATGGTTTTGTTTTAGGCACATTAACTTCGGACCAAATAGTTTCAATATGTGATATTTCAAATTCAGATCGCCGTTTACAATTAAGGGGTGTTCGAAAATAGAGCACAAGCCCGCCACCAGACTTATCCTGGGTTTCACATCTGTCTTTACGAAACCAATCAAATCCGGAAAGGTTCATCAGTTCGTCGCTTACTGCTTGGTCTAAAAAAGTTTCGCATATGCCGATAATATCAGGGCTGTTTTCCGTGCCTAATGTTACTTGCAGTTCATCAATTTTTGACACAATATGTCTTATGTTCAAATCTGCGATGTGTAGACCTTTTGAGGTAAAGGATAGATCTGATTTCATACGATCATTGTCTACATTTTGGTTATTTGTTGATTTTGGGATAGTGTTAGAATACGAACTGTCAGTAATCAGAATAGTTGGTGAATGGTTCTCTGACATGGTCGAAGGTGGGTCAGTTTGGCTTATTTGGCCACAGGTGTCAACACTGACATCGTTTAACAGTAGATCAAAATTATTACATGTATTAATTGTGGTATGTATAGTATTATTTGTAGATTTTATACGCTCGGAAAAATCCTACCGCGGTTTCCAGCCTGACGAACCATCGTCTTAATCATGAGGCCTCTAAGAGCCCGGATCGGCTCAAATGTGAGACACTGGCAAGTTCCTCTACGGAATGGCAGGTGGTTTTTCACCGGGTGGTTGGGTTTCCACCCACCTCTGTAATCTTGAAAGGGCATTTGAAACCAAAACAAAAAATGTCTGAACATGGGATATATACTAGGACATATATATGTCTCAACGCGTTTTGCTGTCGAGTCCTCGTCCTTGGCTTTGGTTTCTTTGTTGCGCGGGTTGGTTCATTGTAAGGTTGGAGGGCCTTCGCGAGGCCGGGCGGGTGCATGTTTGAACCATGGTAAGAGTGAGGGTGAGGGTTAGGCTCACGGAGGATGTGCTTGGGTCCAACGGTGATTTTTACTGACCATTCCGGGTCGGTGCTTTTGCCATGGTTCCTTCCTGTGTTGGTGATGTTACCTTTTAATTACTTTTGGGTTACCTGGGTCGCCGGGATGCTAGATCGGTTTACCAGTTATTTACGTAACTCAATGTTTCCCTTGTGATATTGTGTGGGGTTTGGGATCTGACTGTATCAGTCCTGATCGTTTCCCCTTTCAATTTTTCGTCTTCCTCGACTGCACCATACAGGAAAAGTGGGATCATGTCAAATCAAGAGAACTAATCTGTACTTGCCGTTTTTACAAATCCGAAACATTCCACCGAAAAACAAAACGCATTAGAATGATACGGAACCCGGTAAGGGACATGCTTTTTCTATTGTATAAGTTGTGCGCACAAGATAATATGTTGTCCGCACAAGATAATATCTTGTTCGCACAATTTAATATCTTGTCCGAACAACATATTAAAAAAAAAATCATGTCCCTTCCCGGGTTCCGAAGATTTTCTTTAGAAAGAAAATTCATTTTTCTACTTGAATTTCTGTGCACATTTTGCATAACATAATGAATGATTTAGTTACTCCAGTTTAAAATCCGATACCATCGCGTATTTTTGCTAATTTACTATTGAAGTACATTAGAAAAAGGGTCCTATTTTTATTCTTAAATTGATCCATCTAATTTTAATGCAAAAAGTATATAATCATGTTCAAATCAACGATAAAAGTATTAATATTTATAATATTCACGCACATTTTCGCTATCTAGGGTAATTATCCCAAGTATTGGGACAGGTTGTCCTAAGCAAACAGTGCAGACCCAGATCCTTATGGAGCAGTCTGATTAGGGTCTACACCGTTTGCCATTCCGTCTGCACCTATTGGACCCCTTGCTGGATCGTGAAACACGTCTGATAAAATTTTAGGAGCATTATAGCAAGTCCTCAATGTGTTCGGATGTTTAGGATTTTTACAGTATTTGTGTCGTATGGTGTGGAAAGACATATTTTCCATTGACCCGGCTCATTGCGCTTATACACCAGTGTGACAATGGTGTCTTTCATAAGGTAGAACCAGCATTTTTCAGTTATTTTTTCTGTACATTTTCCTTATTTTTGTTCAAAACTGCTCGTTAGAACTAACGGCTACCCACAATCTGTGCTTTCGAGCAAAAATAGAAAAAATAAGCCCATTTCTCTCTGTACAGAGTGGGGTTTACAGGGGTGTCCATTACACGGACTATATAACGTGATGCCATATACTGGCTTCTTGTCATTTATGTGCTAAATGATTCATTTATAACAATCGACTGAAATATCTAAAATACAGATAATAGCTGTACATCAAGCAGTTTCAAAATAGTGATTTTACCCTATCCTAGTCACATATCCTTTCTGTAATCAGCAAATGGTCAAATACGAGTTGTTTTGGCAATCCGAAGCAATTAACCCTCACCATGGACAGACCCAAAGGATATAAGCTTCTAGTCTTTACGCACTTGAGCATGAAATTTGTCCAGCTTTAATAATACAATTTTCAAGTGCAAATGATTGTTTGTTTCACCTGTTTTTAAATATTTATGAACAGTATATTTCATGCTTAAGTGAGTTCAGTAGGAACACGTCTTATAACATCGGACGCAGGTTTCAACCCCATTCCAGATTTTGTGCCACTCTGGTTGTTATGCATAAGTTTCTGAAAAATCAAAGTTCATGCAACTACTAAAATCGAATTGTTATCTTTTTTGACGCGTTTTTCGGCGATAGATAGCGTCTTTATTTTTCATTTGTTTATTATTATGTTTTCTTTTTTTTTTTTTTTTTTTTTGATTGACACATCCAGCGAGAAAGTTGTAAAGGAAAAACTTCGCCAGCTTCTCAAGAAATTTTAAGCCCCTAAATTTGCGATTTCAAGTTCGAGCGAAAGTAAAAAAAAAATAAAAAACAGTTGTCGCCGGACAACGCTGTCAAAAAAGACAAAAATGTCATGTTGAAATCAAGGCAGTGAGAGTACTGGTAGGTCGATTGTCACTGAGTGTATGCAGGGAAAATAGTCCTTGACTTAGACTTGAGACTAAAACTGTTTCGCTTAACTCTTAACCTTAAAGGTTTTTTTTTTAAGCCAAAAACGTGTAGACCCTAATCAGACGCTGCAGATTTGGGTCTACACTGCTGGCAAAGCCCAACCCATGATTCCAGTCCAAATTCTATAAATAGCCCTCTTACGCATCGATAAGAATACCGCGTCAATCCGTTACCCGGATTTCCTACAACTGAGAGATGATCACGTGGACTTATGCACTGAAGACTTCTATGCGTTGTAACTTTTGGTAGACTGATAAACAATCGACCCCAAAACTGGGATAAAGGTAATATAGATAAGGACCATTGTTTCGAGCGGTGCTCTCTAGCGATACACAGCGGAATGTAACTCTCTCTGATTCCCCACTGCTGCATCAGCTCCATTACTACTATAACAAGCGGTTCAAAAGTTATGACCAATGTTATTTTTTTCTTTTAAGTAGGTCAAAGGTCAAGGTCACAGGTCATTTTTTTGCATGCATGTGAAGCTCTTGGCACAAGGAACCGTCATGCCAAATATGAATGCTCTATCTCAAACGGTCCAAAAGTTATGGCCAACGTTAAAGTTGTCCACCTACAAACAAACAAACAAACCAACAAACAAACAAACAAACCAACAAACAGACAGGGCAAAAAAATATGTTCCCGCTATCGTTACCGGGGACATAAAAATGTGGTCATTTGCGATAGGTTACTTTGTTCTGTTAGTTACAAATAGAACTGCCATAACTGCTTGGTTTGCTAGAAACCCATTTCCAAGCAATACAGCAGCATTCTGTGTCTGTCCATTCATTTTAATTGAAATGATGAAATGTCAGGTATAATAGCATGTGGAAATAAACTCTTACGTATGCAAATGTGTGCATGTGAATCTTAAATGAAATTAATTGACAAACATACGCATGATATTCAGTATGTTCATTTTTGGTTTTGGGGGATATGAGAAATTCAAATAGAAAGAAGCGAAACTTCAATGTCACAGGGAAGGTTTATATGCAAAGGGGATCAGTATCTGGTCCATGCACCACGAGCATTGATGCAGGCACGACACATTCTGGGCATGCTAGTGATTGTGCGACGGATTATCTCCCTTGGTATCCGTCGCCATTCTGATTGTTACAACGCTGCGGTCTGTTGCGCACGCGGCGACCCAAGACATCCCAAATGTGCTCAATCGGCGACATATCGGGGGATTTGGCTGGCCACGGCAGTGCCCTTACATCTTGTTGTCTCAGAAATTTGACGGCAACACGGGCTCGATGTGTGCGTGCGTTGTCGTCTTGGAACACGAAGTTCCCACCAATGCGCCGGGCGAATGGGACAACCACAGGGCGTAAAAATTTGGTCTACGTTACGCTGGCCAGTCAAGTTTCCTTGAACGATCATGGTAACTTGACTGGCCAGCGTTACGTAGACCAATTTCCAAGACGACAACGCACGCCCACATCGAGCCTGTGTTGCCGTCGAATTTCTGAGACAACTAGGTTTAAGGTTACTGCCGTGGCCAGCCAAATCCCCCGATATGTCGCCGATTGAGCACATCTGGGATGTTTTGGGTCGCCGCGTGCGCAATACACCGCAGCATTGTAACAATCTGCAACAGCTTGGCCGAGCATTGCAAGAAGAATGGCGACGGATACCAAGGGAGGTAATCCGTCGCACAATCACTAGCATGCCCAGAAGGTGTCGTGCATGCATCAATGCTCGCGGTGCATGGACCAGATACTGATCCTCTTTGCATGTATACCTTCCCTGTGACATTGAAGTTTCGCTTCTTACTATTTGAATTTGGCGGTTCCCTTATTTTTGTCCCTAGTATATATAAATGGTTATTCCTCTGCCTATCATGTGTATTGAGTCAGTAAAATCAAACCAGTTTCGGTGTGGGGTGGGTGCGGTGCGTTGAAGGGGATAGGACAGGCACCGGTTCAGGTAGGTTGTAATATCTAAATGTTTCATGATGCTTAAAACAAAACTTCATGATTACTTTCCGTTAACCTCACTGACCCATCTGAGTAAAAAAGACCATCCTGATATGTTTCTGAAAAAAAAAATGAAATTGGCCCTGAGGCTGCAGTGCTAGAACTACTGTTGTTTGCCAGTAAAGAGTGTTGTCTACAGACATGACGAGCAAGTGACTGTCAGAATACTCATCTGAAGGGCTATTTGTTGGTACAAATTCAATTATGACCATTCCTGAAGGTTTAAGGGTTGCATCTGATATTCCCGGATGTCAGAAATGGCAAAGATTTTATCAAAATATACTAACATTTAGGGGTATATGAGCCCCGTCACGAGAAAAAAAATGTCGTTGTTCGTTGTTTGCGACCAGGGACCAGTTGTTCAAAACTAACGATATCGTTAGTAAACAAATTGTTGAAACAATGATCACTTAATATGGCAGATATTCTGATTTTTTTTTTTTTTTGCTTTAAAAATGTGAGTAGCTACTCACAATTTTTCGGCAAAAGTACCAAAGTATTAGATATTTTATTTGCTAGAACAATTAAAAATATGACAACTAACAAGCTCGTTAAGCTAACGAAGCTTTGAACAGCTGGGTCCAAGTTAGACACAAACCAGCCTGCTCAGCTACACGGGCTAGCAAGAGCCCTACATTTAAAGCTACAGAAGCTATTCATCACGAAAACACGCCTATATAATTTTGACCCCCTTGAACCCCACTTTTATACAGTGAAACTGGGGTTTACAGGGGTAAACGTTATTTTTCTTATTTCTGCTCTAAGATATAGATTGTGGGTACTCGTTAGAACCGCCTCAATGAGGCGGTTCTAACGAGTTCCCACAATCTATATTTTGAGCAAAAAAAAAAAAAAGAAAAATATCAAATTTTTCATCTTAAAATTTTCATTTTTTTTGGCGATAAAGGTGGCAATGTATTTGTAAAGGTGTGTTTGCGTAATGGTACTTTCCCACCAGCGAACTCAAAGATGCTGATCAGACTGCGCGTATGCATACGCTGATCTACACTTTTGTTGTTCGCAAATGACAAGCATAGGTTTTCTCGAAACGAGGCGAAATGAGCCTGTGCAAGTAAATAGGTATAACTAGTGAAAAATAAATATGCAGTCAAATCAGTGTCTTCATTTTTGTGATCAATGGACGCGTCCGGCTCCACAGATTACCCTTGCGGCTTGCAAACACTCTGATCAGACAGAGCGGACGCACAGGCTGACCTTGGCCTTTGCCAGTCGCCAAAACCAACTTTCATCTTTTTTGTGACAATACTCGTTGTTTTATTGCAGAAACTGGATAGGTTGACACTTTTTTTTCGAGATTGTTCGATTCATTTGCACGTAGAAGACAAAGGAATCATAACAGAATACATGTGGCTACTATGCGTTCATATGACGAAACATACATGAGTAAATATACATAGATGCATGTGAAAATATACATTATATGAAAATATGACGATGTATATTATTTCCTGCTCAAAATGTCCCAAGTCTATATTTGCGCGCACATGACGAACATTTGCGCACAAAGTTTACCCACTCGGACAAAATATGCATACGCCTTGTCCGACACTAAATGGCAAATCTAAGCCCACAAAAATCTTTAGGCTTACTCGCCGTGTCACATTGGCACACAGTACTGTACTTCATCATAAGCCGCATTAAGGGGAATGGGAACACCTGGCAGATTTTCCGCCATTTTTCTAAGGGAGATAACTTTCGGGACTTCCTGTACGCTTTTCTATAAGTTCTGTCCCACGGAAAAAGGGGTCAACTCTTAAAGGAAAGAATTTGCTCCTTAGGAGCAAATTCTTTGCTTTAAGAGTTGACCCCTATTGACATGGGAGACAAAAATACTTTTGCAGGAGTTGCCTCCCCTGAATGTGTTCCCATTCCCCTTAAGGGACAGTGTATCTTCGTGCATGTCATTACGATAAGGCCTATAAACAAAATAGCCGTGTTTCCGCTAACCCGACCGACCCTGCTTCATGCCCCCGACTCTACTGTTTTTAGACACCGGCCCCGATAGCTCAGTTGGTAGAGTGTCCGCTCCGGGGAACGGGAGGTCACGGGTTCGATCCCGGGCCGCGACATACCAAAGTCGTTAAGAATGGTACTAGCTGCTCCTCGCTATGCACTCAGAGCTAGGACTGGTCGACCCAGTGTCAGGATAATGTGACTGGGTGTGGTATCATGTAATGTGTCTGGGACATGATACTTCAGTGAGGCAGCACTATAAAAGTGAGCATTGAGCTCCCTGTCGCAACCAGATACCGTCGTGATATGACTGAAAAATTGTTGAAAGCGACGTTATACACACACACACACACACACACACACACACACACACACACACACACACTACTATTTTTATCAATAAAAGAGCAAAATAACAATTAAAACACCGACCCTACCATTTTCAATTTCCGAACCTACCCTGTGTCGTCTTTGCATTTTCCCAAAGTAAAATCGTGTTTTATGTACTTTTTTGTAGTTTTTGGCATTTAGTACCTTCCAAAATACAGAGCTGCCATTTTTTGAGCATCTAAATTGAAATGTGATCCAAACATCACAATTTTATTAACAAAAACATGTACAAAAACAAAAACACATAAAAATAGCCCCACCCATTTTTTTTTTCTGGAGAAAAAAATAAAATAATAAAAAAAAAGGTTTCTCCTACCTACCGACCAAATTTTTATCAGCATGTTAGCGGAAACACAGCTATTTTTTACGCCTAAAACACCCATGCGACACAGTGCATTTTTCACATCTCCAACTGGCTGATGAAAAGCCGTGATGTTTTTCTTATTTATACTGCTAACATCGGTTGTGGTTGCTCTTTAGAACCTATGTCTTGAAGCAGAAAGAAGAAAAATAATGTATACCCCCGTTCAAGGGTTTAGGGGGTATTCATTTTGTGCACTTGTTCACGTGATGTGCACTAGTTTGGTCAGAAATGGATGTCAAAATGACCCAAATCCACTTTCATATAAAGCGAGCCGAAGACGCTTGTTAAAATGGCCCAAATCGACTATTCAATAAGACGAACCGAAGGCGCCTTTGGATCGCCTTATAGGAAAGTCGATTTGGACCACTTTAACATGCATTTCTGACCGAACTCCGAGCTGCTGTGGCGAAAACAGTTAAACTTGCACATACCCCTTCAAACAGAACACAAACTTTCCTGACTGCACGCGGCTCATAATTATAAGGAGAGTCGTCATCATGTTTTCCCAATAATCCAGAGAGATGTCAGTTCATATATGACCTTTGTGTGGTAGGCCGTAGCAAGCTCGCATCATGAGATCAAAATAGCAATCATCTTCGACCATAGCACTAACTCCTGAGTAATAATTCATGAACTCTTCCCTCGTGACTTTTCCATCCGGGCAACCCGGAGTGTCGATGCTGTCCAGGAAGTTGCGCAGTGTCTCTTCTTCTGTCCACTCTCCAGACAGGAATTTTGGGTGTCGTCTGGCGTTAGAAGAATACACAACTGGAACAAGAAGAAAAAAACGTTTGATATGTAAGCTAAATAAAAATCCAGAAATCTGTTTGTACCCCAACCGCAATAATGGTGCCTTTTTATGCATGTCCAGGACGCAGTTCCTATATTCAGTAGTTCTGCTTTGTTTAGGCTGTTACAATATTTCCAAACAGATGCGCACTGGGCCATTGATTAGGAGGTTGCGGGTTCGGTTTCTGGCAAAAGAATGTGCGCCGCACTTCTTAATCAATTTTAAACCTTATATATCATGTAATGTCAATAAACTAGTAAGGCTTCCCATGTTAAACCATTAAAACTCAGAAAATTGACAAAACTTGGGGGAAAAAAGTTATACATTTATATGCGAGTCAACCTTTGAAATGATCGGTGCATGGGTAGCGAAAGTTCTGGATGGTTTGCTAAGACTGCGTTTGGGCCTTTCCAAACGAAAAGTGTATTCGGACAAAAATGCCCATCAGTCTTCCCATCCGCGAATTCGGGTCAGAGTCTTGCTGTTCGTTCTATGGTTGCAGTGAACAGGGAATGCCGTGTTCTGGTTAACCCATTGTAAACTGGTGAACTCTTCCATTGTTATATGCTGGACAAGTCCATTTCACATGTCAGGTTTGCAGAATGTATTTTATTCGTTTTTATTCCAGTTTTGACTGAGATTTCTGTTAGCAAATGGCGTAGACTCTGATCAGACGCCGCTTTATGTGGCGTCTGATCTGGGTCTGCACTGTTTACCTAAGTCCTCTTTAGGGTTTTCTATAAGACTCCGTGGTGTGGTGGTTACGCTACTCGCCTTGTAAACCAGGGCCGCAGGATCGATCCCGGCCTTCCCCAGACTTTCGGATGAGTCTTTAAACCGAGGTCCCGTCTCCGTATGACCTTAGCTGCTGGTGGGACGTAAAACTCAAACACTCACTCACTTTAAGGGGGATTCCAGGTAACAATATAGAAGCCTCCGTGGTGTAGTTGTTATGCTACTCGCCTTGTAAACCAGGGGTCGCAGGATCTCCCGGGCTTCTCTAGACTTTCGGATGAGTCTTTAAACCGAGGTCCCGTCTCCGTATGACCTTAGCTGTTGTCGAGACATAAAACTCAAACACTCACTGACTCCAGGCAACAATGGGTTAACATTTGCGTCCTCGCTGGACACAACTATTTGAAAACGCAGTTAGGCTTCACGTCACTCATGTATGCGCAGAATCTACGCCGGGCGCGCTGCCCGGCGTAGATTCTGCGCATACATGAGTGACGTGAAGCCTAAATGGCCTTGAATGGTACAACCTATGCAATAAAAAAACCAGAAAGCCCGAAGTTCGAGGTTTGCGAGATGAAGTCTCGCCTCGCAAACGTCGATTCTTGGGCTTTCTGACGTTGTATCGAATTCACGTATCGCAAACCTCGACTTTAGGTTTTCTGAGGATTTTTTTTTTCGTAGTTCATAACGTCGAGGATCTGTGCTGCTCCCTTACTAGGACTTGTTTTAATAAAACAAAAGCACACTTACTTTTTAAATCATCCATTTTAATTTCGTCATCCTTGATTACATCAAGAGAATTAAAGGCCTCATTTATGACATCACGCCGAGACTTTTGCATAGGTGGTCGTAGTTTTGCGACAAATTCCGCAAAGTCAATATGATTATTTTTATCTCTGTCAAAAGCAGCGAACAATAACTTTAATTCACCATCTGTCAAATGTAAGTCAAACAGTTGAATACCTCTCCGGAACTCCTCAAAACAGAGCTTCTTGGAAAAATCACTATCCATAGCGCGGAAAATGACTCCTAAATGTTTAATACCGCCCTTCCCCTTACGAAGACACTGGTTTCTGATTTGCGTAATTAATTCATCTGTACTATTACTCTCCATTGCATCTCTAATATTGCTCCAAACAGCAATATAACTTTTTTAATTAATATATATTTTTCAATAATTCTGCGTTCGATCATTCTTGAAGAACAATTCCGTGTTTGCTTTTCGACTGAGATAAAGCCTGTGTAACTTATGTTGCGAATTGCTTTATTGTATATGCTATGTTTTCTTCTGTTTATTTTTTTTTTCAGAATCTGTCTACTCTGAACCACGCTTAAAGTCAATTAACGCTCTTAGTTTTTATTACATAATTTAATCCTCATTGAACTTGGTAGATTTGATCTGCAGGAACAGCCTACTAATTGTCTAACAACACTATTCGATCTTCAAACACGTTCTTGGTGATTTCAACACCTGTGTTGTTTCGCCGTTTTTGTTTGCCCTCAGTATGTATCAGTAGTGATAAAATATATTTTATCAAAATAAATGAGTTTCGCAGTTGTCTTCCGCCTATAAATATTTACAGGTAGATAGGTTCAACGGAATTACCATAACAACTCATAAACAGAAGCGATATTCAAAGTGAAATAGGAACCAAAGTTGCACCTACTGATTCCAATGGTTCATTTGAACCGAAAAAAGCTATTGTAATTGCTGGCCACCTCCGTGGAATGACTTTTCATGATGTGGAGAGGCAAACGTTTTAAGGGAAATGGATACACCTGCATATTTTCCCCTTCATTTTTCAAATGGAGACAACTTTCGGGACTTCATGTTCGCTTTTCTATAAACTTTGTCTCGTGGCAAAAAAGGGTAACTTAAAGGAAAGGATTCCAGACACAGAAGTCCTGAAAAGGGCATGGATGCAGGTTATACATACTCTTCCGAAACTAGAACAATTCCGATGGACAGGCCATGTAACGAGAATGCCTGAGGCACGTTTGCCAAAGAACATCCTCTATGGGGAACTACAATGGGCAAAGGTTCCATGGAGGTCAGAAGACGCGTTACAAGGACACCCTCAAAGCCTCCCTGAAGGACTTTAGCATACCAACAGACTCGTGGGAACAAATTGCACAGGACCGAGCAAAGTGGCGAGGCCTCATCAGAAGTGGTGCTAGTGAATATGAGGCAAGGAGAATCGGCGAAGAAACATGCTCAGCGCAAAGCCCGAGCTAAGGTATCACCAACAGAGCTTTCTTCCCCTGACCTGTCTTTCTCTGCCTGCAAGAGATAGTTTAGAGCTAGAATTGATCTCATCCGCCGTCTTAGAATACACAAACAGTAATATTTCTCGCATTTGATTAATGATAGACGAACTTTTATTAGTTGTCAAGGAGAGAAGCAAATTCTTTCCTTTTAGAGTACAAATTGTAACTCCCTTTATGAAAGGCGATCACCCGGCAGGCACACAATATTCACTCAACTATAAATCAACGTCGAAATGGCGTTTTCAACGTTGAGCTGGGTAGTTTATAAGAAAGCGATCAAGCAGGTCCCAAAGTTGTCTCCTTTGCAATAATTATGAAAACACGCTAATATAATAATGCTCCTCTGAAGCCTCGCTTTTATATAGCAATGCTGGAGTTTATATAGGTTTATAATATATATGTTTTTAATTTCTGTTTGTGGGTACTCGTTGGAACGGTTGTAACGAATTCCTTCAATCTATGTTTTGAGCAGAAATGTGAAGTGGGTGAGTGTTAGAGTGTCACGACCCACCAACAACTAAGGTCATACGGAAACGGGACCGGGGCTTAAACACTGGAGTCGTCTACAAAACAGTCCTGTGAAGTTTGTATCAAACTGGCCCATGGGTTTAGGAGGAGTTTGCGTTTGAAGCAAATTTACGATGTTTTTCTAGTTTTAGCTATGTTGGCCATTTTGATCATCAGAGTAGACCTGTTTTAGCTGTTTTGGTAGAAGGACACCTATGCAATTCACATGAAGTTTGAATGAAATTGGGCCATGTGTACAGGAGAAGTTGTCTTTACAAGTTGTTTTTTTTCTTTTTTTTAGCTCCGGTGGCCATCTTATTCATCAGAGCAGAACGATTTTAGCTATTTTGGTTGGGAGTCACCTAGGCAACATTCCTGTGAAGTTTAAATCAAACTTGCCCAAGGGTTTAGAAGGAGTTCGCATTTGAACCAAATTAACGATGTTTTTCTCTCTTTTTTATCTCTGGCGGCCATTTTGTTCATCGGAGCAGAACCATTATAGCTATTTTGGAAGCGAGTCACCTAAGCAACATTCTGAAATTGGCCCAAGGGTACAGGAGGAGTTGTCGTTTAAAGATCTTTTTCTATTTTTAGCTTTGGATGCCACCTTGTTCGTCAGAGCGGAACGGTTTTAGTTAATTTTGGTAGGGAGTCACCCAGGCAACATTCGTGTGAAGTTTGAATCAAATTGGGTCAATGTGTTTAGGAGGAGTTCGCGTTTGAAGCAAATTTACGATGTTTTTCTATTTTTAGCTCTGGTAGCCATTTTGCTTACTGGAGCGGAAACGTTTTAGCTATTTTGGTAAAGGGTCAACTATGCAACGTTTCTGTGAAGCTTGAATGCAATTGCCCCAAGGGTACAGTAGGAGTTGGCGTTTAAAGATGTTTCTATTTTTAGCTCTGGTGGCCATCTTGTTCATCGGAGCGGAACAATTTTAGCTACTTTGGTAGGGAGCCACCCAGGCAACATTCCTGTGAAGTTGGAATCAAATTGGCCCAAGGGTTTTGGAGGAGTTGGCGTTTTAAGCAAATTTACGATGTTTTTCTATTTTTAGCTCTGGCGGCCATTTTGGTCACTGGAGCGGAACCGTTATAGCTGTTTTGGTAAAGGGTCACCTATGCAACGTCTCTGTGAAGTTTGAATGAAATTGGCCCAAGGGTATAGTAGGAGTTGGCGTTTAAAGATTTTTCCATTTTTAGCTCTTGTGGCCATTTTGTTCATCGGAGCGGAACCATTTTAGCTATTTTGGTCGGGAGCCGCCCAGGCAACATTCCTGTAAAGATTGAATCAAATTGGCCCAAGGGTTTAGGAAGAATTCGCATTTGAAGCCAATTTACGATGTTTTTCTATTTTTAGCTCTGGTGGCCATTTTGCTCGCTGGAGCGGAACCATTTTAGCTATTTTGGTAAAGGGTCACCTAAGCAATTTTCTGTGAAGTTTGAATGAAATTGGCCCAAGGGTACAGCAGGCGATGACGTTTAAATATTTTTCTATTTTTAGCTCTGGCGCCCATCTTGTTCATCGTAGCGGAACGATTTTAGCTATTTTGGTAGGGATCCACCCAGGCAACATTCCTGTGAAGATTGAATCGAATTGGCCCAAGAGTTTAGGAGGAGTTTGCGTTTGAAGCAAATTTACGATGGTTTTCTATTTTTAGCTCTGGCGGCCATTTTGCCCACTGGAGCGAAACCGTTTTTGCTATTTTGGTAAAGATTCACCTAAGCAACCATTCTGTGGAGTTTGAATGAAACTGGCCCAAGGGTACAGTAGGAGTTGGCGTTTAAAGATTTTTCTTTTTTTTTTTAGCTCTGGTGGCCATCTTATTTATTTTGTAGCGGAACGATTTTAGCTATTTTGGAAGGGGGGGGGGGGGCTACCCAGGCAACATTCCTGTGAAGTTTGAATCAAATTGGCCTAAGGGTTTAGGAGGAGTTCGCATTTAAATAAAATTGTTGACGACGCACGACGGACGACGCACGACGGACATTCACTGATCACAATACCTCACCATGAGCACTTCGTGCTCAGGTGAGCTAAAATAACGTATTCCCCTGTTAACCCCAATTTTACTATACAAAATGTTTTTACATTGTGAGTACTCTTTAGAACTGCTCTGCGAGGCGGTTCTAACGAGGAAGAGCTTTTGAGTAGAAATCAGCAAAAATAAACCCCTCTTTAACCCAGTTTTAATGTATAAAATATGGTGTTTAAGGGGTTCTCTTTTCTTGATATCAAATGATACGAATCTGGTATTTTATTTAAGAAATAGATCAGCTCTAACTGTGATTTGTTAAGTAATAAATCACAGTTTGGAGGTCAGATGTAAAGTAGACAAATCACGAGCGCGTAGCGCGCGTGATTTGTCTACTTACAACTGACCGACAAACTGTGATATATTTCTCCATGAATCACAGACTAGAGCTGATCTATTTCGATTCTAACACGGTGAAAATCGGCAATAATGTTGTTTACTTCAAAATCTCACAACTTTTCGCCATTGTTAGAAGAAATCCCGCTAAAATTAACGACTGAAACACATGCATTTACATCTTTTTCTAACGTTTTCGATGCGAGAAAATGACGTTACACCGTCTTTCCTCAAGGAAATCGACAAGTGACGTCATCAATTGACAGTTTTTAATGACGTCACTTGTCGCGCTCTTCCTAGCCGTGATTTGTTGTAGAATAAAACACAGTTCTTTTTCATTGCCTATATAGGCGCGCTGTGTTAGAATATCAGTTTACCCCCTTCTACACTCTTAAATTAACAATTTACGATCAGTTATTGATGATCCTCAGTGCATCCGAGCATTCTAGCGGTCGATATATTCAGTAGCAGCTGACCATATTTTCCTATGACATTTTTTTTCAGGTATTTTTTTTTTCATTTTTCCCAGTAACAATACCATTTTTGTCATTTTTCCAGTAGTCCGGTTCATTCGTAAAAGTGCACTGTCACGTTGACGTGATAAAGCTCTCTTGTCCTGAGATAGCATATCTTTATCAGGTCAGTGCGTTACAATGCAATATATATTGGGGGTAACTGATAAAAAATGCTTACGTGTCACATCATTACGATAACAAACCCGTGCGACATAGTGCATTTTTTGCATATCTAGAATGGCTACTTTTCTTATGAAAAGCCGATATTATTCTTATTAATTCTGCAAACATAGGTTGTGGGTCCTCGATATAACCGCCTCATTCTAACGAGTACCCACAACCTACGTCTTGGAACAGAAATAAGAAAAATAATATATACCCCCGTTAACCCCAGTTTTCCAAATATAAATTGGGTTTTAGAGGGGTGTTCATTTCTCGCACTTGTTCCAGTGATGTACTTTCAAATAAATAAATAAATAAATAAATAAATAAATGTCAAATTTGTCGTTTCAGACACAGCAGACAACGCAAACAGGTGGTCTTTTTTTCAGACGCAGTTTTTCTTGGCATCTTAAGGGTTAGTGGCGAAAGGACTAGAAAATATGAGACCGGTCGTATTGTATTTTATCCCATCGCCACAGCAGGCAATAATGTCACTTTGCAAACAGAAAACAAGAAGACATGTCGTCCAAAATAGCTCATAAGAGCTCAAGACAACCCAAGAAGAATATTCTCGAAGCTTCATAAAGGAAGGAGAGCTGCAACAGCCATCGTTATCGTACTAAATCTATATATTTGATTCTATGAAGAAACTGTTTGAATGAATGAATCTGAGCCGCTGGTCCAACGCCAATGACTGTTATTGAACTTTTGCATTATTAAAGGTTCTTTTCCTCATTTAGCTATAGAATATCAGCTTTAATATTTCATTGTTTTACCTTTTGCGTCCAAAGCTTACGGGGCCACATTTAACCTTGCTGTAAAATAGGTCAAAGACCGCGTAGAGTCATTACTGGCACAAACCAGTGCTGCAGCTGAAGTGCACGACCCACCGGATGCTTTTAGCTTTATGAGTGTTACCATATATGGGTATGGCGGCCATTTTGGTCATGTGACCTGGACCTAAAACGGTTCCCCCAATAAATGCGCATTATCGTAAGGAGCAAAAATATATCTTATACTTTAGTACTGTATTCTGAATCTTTGCAGGATAAAATGCATTCTCACTTTTCCAATACAAAAGCATATGTGTCAAAGTTCGACCTAGGCACGAAGAAGGTCAAGGTCAACACAGGGTCACCATTTTAGCAATTTATGATGGGCCTACGTCCCAGATGCTATTTATCAAGTTTTGTGGAAATCTGCCCAGTGGTTCTGGAGAAGACTATTTTTGAAGGGTTTTTATCATATATGGCTTGACGGCCATTTTGGTCATGTGACCTGGACCCCATGAGCAAATTTTGGTTTCCCCCATCCCATAGAGGCTCCATATGAAATTTGACTAAAATCGGCCCAACGGTTTCCGAGGAGAAGCAGTTCGAAAATTTTCACATTTTTCGCCTCGGCGAGGCTATACTAAATGGAATGTAATATTTCGTAAGTTCATTGGTTAGATCTCATTGATATCTATCAGTATGCCAAAAATTGTTTAAATATTCCAAGCGGTTAAGTCACTATCACCAATTTTCACAAACGGGTTACGGACGGACAGACTGACAGAATGACACGGTGATTTTAGGGCACTCTTAGAAAATCAACCGATTTCAGTCGGTCGCTTTTTCTGCGGGTCGTGCAATCTTGAAAGGCCGAGTCACTGACCTTTTGCTTTTAGAAATTTTCAAAGCGTTTTACCGTATATAGGCGCGGTCGCAATCTTTGTCACGCGACCCGGACCAGATGAACAAACATATTCCCTGTCCTATATGGGCGAAATCTGTAATATGACTGTAATATGGCTTCAGTGTTTTCAACATGTCTGCTGAATGTTGACAAAGGTCGACGGACAACGGTGCCTGCCCATACTTCCCGGAGCTATCGGCTCTGGTGAGCAAAATTACGCATACAAAACGCTATGGAAAGCCCTTTTAGGGCTGGTACTATATGACACATCGACTATGACTATCTTTCGGGCACACTTATGATTTTTTCCAGGGGCTACTTCAAGTCTGTGACCTGTTTTATTTTTCGTTTGTTTGTTTGTCTGTCTGTTTTTTCCATGACAACTCAAAAAGATTGCTGGTGTTCATTCTGGTTTTGTAGCGAATAAAAGTAGTGCGTTGTCCGCGTGTTCCAAAAATTTTCCAATGTCAGTTTGAATGACTGTAAACTCTCCGTATTAAGGGGAATGGATACACTTTCATGGGAGGGAACTCTTTCAAAACAGATTGTCTCCCACCATTACAGGAAAACAATGTTCATGGTTACAAATTATTTCCTTTAAAAGTAAAAAGAATTCACTAAATGGGAAAGCAAACAGGAAAGTTCCCAGAAAAAATGTCTTCAAATCGGACAGATGTATCCTTTCTCCTGAAACTGTGCAGTGAATCTCCCTGATACAAATACAGAGTTCCCTTTGCGCAGTAGTGTACTTAACCCCATATGAGCCCCGCCAAGCGAATTTGTGTCTTCGAGCATTCCGTCATGACAAATTTTAACTACGCATGCCCAGCCATTTAGAGGGGCCAGGGATATGGCTTTCTGTCTGAATGTTCCTCTTGATTCACTGCTTATATGAGCGAGCAGCGAAGGTTCTGGCGAGACTGCGCGGATGCGCAGGCTCGCCTGAACCTTCGCTGCTCGCATAGGCGATAAGTACCAAAATCGCTTGACGGGGCCCATATATGCCTAGCGTCCCATTTGTGGAATATTGGCAAACAGTTTAGAGCAAGAGCTGATGTCTGATCTGGGACTACACCGTTTGCTTATGGTATATGCATTTTCGTAATATTTGCCAGAAACAAAACAAAACTGGCACCTCTATAATAGAAAATGGACCGCTCCGAACTCATTTAGGTGGAAGATTCCATTGTCGTATATGGGTTAATGAACACTTCAATATAGTTTAGGCAGTGGGTACGATTGTGTCCAAGACCCTTCATCATTGTTCAAGACATTTCATGTATGACCTTTGTTTGGCAGTCCATAGCAAGCTCGCATCATCATATCGAAATAGCAATCGTCATCGACCGTTGAACTAACTCCGGAGTAGTAATTCATAAACTCTTCCCTCGTGACTTTTCCATCCGGGCAACCAGGAGTGTCGATGCTGTCCAGGAAGTTGCGCAGTGTCTCTTCTTCTGTCCACTCTCCAGACAGGAACTTTGGGTGTCGTCTGGCGTTAGAGGAATACACAACTGAAAATGCAATATGGAACAAAGTAAGTCTCGGATAATAAGTTCATGTTATGAATCTTTGAACTGCCAATCACGACATTTGCAGACTTCATTTTCATTTTTACTTATTTTTCAGAGAAGGTATGACTTTACATTGAGCTACAAAGGGTGGTTTTGCCCCTTCCATCGGAGCTTAGAGAAAAAGATTGGGCTGCCTGATGCTTCCACGCAGAGCTGAAACCGACGGCACACGAGTACTTGTAAACCGCCTAGAAGGTTTAAGCTTGTCCAAGCAAAGCGTCCATGTATAAAAACCCTATTGGCTTCATTGGGCGGCAGGGATTGGGATGTCATTTCATTTCAATGTTGGGTAAAAGTCCCACAAAATTGGAAGCAACGTCTCCAATATGACCTACATGGTGCTGACGGGTACATTAAACAAATTAAACTAACAAACGAAGGGTGGTTGGGTAAGGCAAATGTGACGTTATCTTGCCCCACTGGGCGTCCAACTGATACTGGCTTACAGCTGATGTGCACTGTACTGGTTAATCGCAAATACGTATAATACTGCCCAGGAAAAGTGTGTAAATCGACCGGCTCAAAAATGACCTAAATAGTGTTGACTGGGCCGTTAAACTCCAATACAAACAAACAAAAACTGGCTTACAGCTGGACAAGACTTGCTGTCCTTGCAGCTGGTAAGAGTAGAGGGGCAATTTTGTTATTTCTTCTGTTTCTACACTTCCATTCATTTTCCTCTGTCCCGCACTTTCATCTCTACTATCTCTTGTCTCCCTTTCTCTAGGAGACGAAACAAATACCCACAAGGGTTGACGTGACTTTAAGCCCAAAACAATCAATCAATCAATGCAATGAGCTACTTTGAATCGGCTGCCCTACAGATGATTCAAATGTCATGTCAAGAAGTTTTGTTCACTGAAAATAATAATGCCGTCTATTCTAAAAAGTACATGTCCATTATGCCTTCATTGTTATTACTGTTTTAAATTCACTTCAATTATGACCTCTGTATATGGTTTTGGGGGCGCAGGTGTCGTGTAACTTGTCGCTGGGGCATCCATCTGATATTGGTTTACTGTTGTCCTTGCAGCAGGTAAGGATTGAGGGATAGCTGTTATTTCTTCAGTTTCTACATACCCATTCATTTTCCTCTTTCTCCCCTGTCCTTCACTTTCATCTCTTCTACTGTCTCTTCTATCTGTTTTATACTTTCTCTCTGGGAGACGACACAAAATGACCCACAAGAAAATAGAGATTTCTCAGTGAAATCGAAATCGATATTGCCACTGTTTTGAAACAGTGACAATACGATTTTTCTTTTCACTGTTTGTGAATTCGAAGTATCATCGAAAAATTTCACATTATTTCTTTGGATGTTAGATGTCAATTAGCTAAAAGTTAAAAACAGTGTCAGAAATTACGTCACGCACGTTTTCACGTCATTCGGACGTTGATGACGTCACTTTTAGCACCTACGCAACGCAAATAAAGCACGCGACGCCAGACGAGCATAGAAACTGCGGAAATTATTTGAATGCAAACAAACAAACCATTTGAAAAAGTAACATTCTAAACTATTTTAAGGTGCAAACTTTCAGTTTACACCCAATATTATTAAAACCCAGTTAACACGCTGGACACCTCTAAATCAACGCGACATCGCCCATCTCTGTGATGATGACTGTTGCTTTGAAAATGCGTTACAAATTACAGTTTAAAGCATGAAACAAACAGAAAATTTTTGTTGTTTTTTTTTAGTGTAAGATCAATTTTTATTTCACTCATGAACACCAAAGTTGTATTTTCACTCGTGGCTACGCCACTCGTGACAATACTATTTTTGATGTTCTTTCGGTGAAATAAAAATCGATCTTACACTGAAGAAATCAAATATCCTCTATGTCGTTCTACCCTTTAGCCTACTTGGCTGCGCACGCACATTTGAACAAAATAAAACGGAGAATGATCACTGCTTTTTCGCATGCCTTTTTTCCTCGTTTTCTTCTGTCGCAAAATTCAGCGAATGTAGTGTTTACTCTTTGTTCTTTACGACATGAATACCGTCAATTGAAGTATGAAGTCGCTTTACTTAAACTTTGCTCGCGTCTGATTGGATAACGTCAAATATTTTCCACACTAAACAATGAGTTATTTTGATTCTTGACGGGGAACATGAGCTGAGAGCGATTTTTCCCCGAACCGTTAGGCGAGGGTAAATATCGCTTTCAGGCGGGGACTGTGATCCTATGTTCCCCATTAAGAATCAAAATATAACGAATTTGTTATACTGGAAAGCTTTATGCCGACATTGTGTACATTGTTGCAATGTTTTCTAAAGGATACTTTTTGTAGCGTACGTTTAGATGTTTGAATGTGACGTCATCAAACGTGTACTTCTGCACGCACTACGTTGAACATGGTGCTCAGCCAGAAACTGTCTACGACATGTTAGAATGAGTTTTATAAAGGAAAACAATGAAATAAATTACTGAATGAACGGGAAATAATCAAAAGTTTCTGCTGGATATTATTGTGGTGCATGAAAATAATTAGCTTATATTTGTTACCAAATCCAGAAAATCCAAGATGGCGGACATAACTATGCAGCGAAGGCAAGGCCGCTGAGAGGGTAATATTTGTTTGCGCACGGGGTATATGGGAAATAATTGCCCTTTTGTTGTCCAATCAAAATCCTGGAACTTTCTTTACAGTATAACAATCTGCGATAAACTGTTGGAAACCCGACGTCATCATGTAACGTCACTTTTCATTGCTTACGCATCTGACTGCGCTTGCGGTTTTGGACAAAGAAACCCATTTCAACAAAACAAGTGAATAAGTTTGGGACGCCGTTTTAATATTTATTTCCTATTTATGCATATCCATAATTATTTATGGATATCCATAATTCGAATTATGGATATCCATAATTGAATTACGGATATCCATAAATCGATCTGAATTATGGATATCCATAAATCGAATTATGGCTATCCATTATGGATATCCATAATTCTCCTCTGCAAATAAACCAAATGAATAATGACTGCTCCCTTTGCAAAAAAAGGAGGTTTTGTTTGTTAATTTGTTTGATTTGAGGTTTAACGTCCCCGTCAACACTGTGTAGGTCATTCTGGAGATGTTGCTGCCAATTTAGTGGGGCTTTTACCTGACATTGAGATGAAATGGCATCGCAAGCCCTGCCACCCAATGAAACCAATAGGGTTTATAAGCATTGACGGGCCGACTCGCACCGCTTTGCCTGGGCAGGCTGAAACCCTCTAAGCGGTTTACCAGTACTCGTGTGCGGTCGGTTTCAGCTCTGCGTGGAAGCATCATGTAGCCCATCTATTTCTTCAAGCCCCGATGGGCGGGGGCAAGGAGCTGGCGGAAGAGTAGGGTAGGTTTAGTGGTGGCCGATGGTTTGGGAGATATAAGTTTTGTTTTTCTTAGTTTGATTTCAGGTTTAACGTCCCCGTCAACACCCATTAGGCCATTTTGGAGACGTTATTTCCAATTTTGTTGGACATTTAGCCTACATTGAGCTCGAAGCTCCTTTGGAAACTCCACCAGTACGGAATAAGAGGGGAAAGCATTGGGTTGGATCCACGCCTTCTTAGGTAATCGGTCACAGTCGGTAATCCTTGAGGGTGAGGGATCAGGTTCGGCCCCAGTTCGTCAGGAGTGCCTCGGGGCTCTGTACTGGATCCGATCCTGTTCATTTTCTATATGAATGACTTACATGAACAGTTAGAATCACAGGTCCGTCTGTTTGCCGACGACACGGTCGTTTACCTCACCATAGAAGGAGCGGATAGTGGCCAGGTGCTACAAAATGATTTAAACACCCTGTCTGCGTGGGAGTCCAGGTGACCCCTCGAAGTGCCAGGTGGTAAGGGTGACTACTTCCAGGAGACCAATAGACGTCCTGTATCACCTGGAGGTGGTCACCAGTGCTAGGTACTTGGGGTGGACAAATCCGGTGGCCTGTCCTAAAACCCCTACAAAGACATGACAACTGCAAATGAAAACAGGACCCTTTGGTTCCCTAGAATGAATATCAAAACCAAACTACCAAATGGTGAGAGAGACTGTCTACAACACTCTGGCGCGGCCCCAGCTGGAGTATGCAGCCCCTATGAGGGACCTCTTTATCCGAACTAAGATACTTCAGTTAGAAAAAATCCAAAGGATGGATGCTCGCTGGATCACCATTGACTATGACACAAGATCAAGCGTTGCATCCATGCTTGATAGACTTGGTTGGAGATCTTAGGGAGAAATAATTAAACCAAAGGCTTTTGCGGTGAATTATGAATATCCATAATCCGAAATATGGATATCATTTATTCCGATTGATTTATGGATATCCATAATTTGATTTATGGATATCCATAATTCGAATTATGGATATCCATAAATCAGAGGAATACTGGATATCAATAAATCGAATTATGTTCCATGTCCCCCTTTTGTGCACTGTTTCAATTTTAAAGAAATCTCAAAGGTTTAGGGAATTTCCTGGATCAAATAAACTTCATTATTTGTTCATATTTGCAGTCATTATAGGTAATGCATGGGATATCGAAACAAATCCTGGTCCGAATTCCCGGAATGACAGTTAATATTTCCCTTGTGGGCTCTGTCTTAAAAGTGTTGATTGGGAAGACCGAGGAATTTGCTGTGACACATGTAATGTCTGGTACCACATAAGCTGTCAAGGCATTTCACCAACTATGTATAGCCTTTATAATAAATCATCGAATATAAATGTTGCATGGGATTGTATGAAAAGTGGAATGCCAAACTTTTCCACATCTGTTTGACACTTCATCTTCCATAGATACCTACAATCAGTTTGATCCTTTATTATCCCTGTCCGAGCCTGACAGCCCGATACCAGACAATATTGGCCCACCCACTGCAGCTTCTTCGCCCATCGTGAAGCAGTCTAAAGAAGCTTAACCAAAGACCAAAAAGGCGGTCCTTAACCATCCCCTTAGAATATTGAATATGAATTGTCAGTCAATAAAGAATAAAAAGGCTGAAATTTAAACAATTATCGACTCGGCAAAACCAGACATCATTTTGGGGAATGAGTCATGGTTAACCCCAGAGATTAAAAACTCGGAAATTTTCCCAGAATCATTTGACGCAATCCGAGAAGACAAGAGTTGGGGATGCACATGGTGGTGTTTTTGTAGCTTTTAAGCGAGACCTACTCTGCACTGTATCTCCGGAGTTGGACACCAACTGTGAATTAGTTTGGTGTAAATTGAACATTTTTGGATGTAGGACTCTGTACCTTGGTTCCTTTTACCGCCCACCAGATCAGATTGATCCAGAATATCTTGAGGCGTTCAATTCATCTTTGTCTAGGATAATGTCAAATGCAAATGCTCAAATTTTGGTTGGAGGAGACTTCAATTGTGGAGCTATAGAATGGAAAACATACAGCTACCCCATGGGGTGTCTAAAAGGCAGGCGCAGCAACAACTTTTGGACATAATTAAAGATCACTGCCTGACCCAAGTAGTAAACATACCCACCCGGCAAGATAAAACCCTTGATTTGTTATTCACGAATTGTCCATCCCCTGTTAGTCGAGTTAAGGGGATGCCCCCGATCGGCAAGGCTGATCACGACATAGTCCTTGTAGAATACGATATAAAAGCTAAACGAATCAGACAAGCCCCGCGTAAAATATTTTTGTACAAACGTGCGGATATGGATGGTCTGAGAGACCATATGGCGCGGTTTAAGGATTCGCTCCTTTCCTCTGACCTCTCACGCATGTCTGTCAACGACATGTGGGTCAGTTTTAAGTCCGAATTAATCACGGGAATGGACAGGTTTATTCCAACAAAAATGACCAAAACCAAGTATAGTGCACCATGGATCGATAACACGATCAAACACCTCATTAGAAGACGTAATAGGGTGTATTTTCGTGCTCGCAAGTCTAGCAGCCCTAACATTAAAAACCATTACAAAAGGTTCAGAGCACATGTACAAAAGGTAATTAGAGATGCATATCGGAAACATGTTTCCAGCATATTTACCTTCGAAGATTACAACATAGATCCCGATAGCCCCCAGAAGAATAGTAAGGTTAAAAAGTTTTGGTCATTTGTAAAATCCCTTAAAAAGGACGCATTTGGGATCACTTCGCTAAGGGAAAACAGAATTTTGAAAACAGACTCGCGCGATAAGGCCAACATATGCAACAAACAGTTTCAATCCGCATTTACGCGAGAAACTGACGGTGAGCTACCATCTAAAGGTAATAGTCCGTTCCCTACTATGGGGGACATAACAGTTGACCCTAAGGGGGTCGCTAAACTGTTGGGTAAGCTCAAAATACATAAGGCATCAGGGCCAGATGACCTGAATGCCAGGGTGCTTAAGGAATGTAGTGCTGAAATTTCTCCCTGGTCTTTATTTTCAATGAATCACTTGCCCAGGGCACTGTGCCAGATGACTGGCGACAAGCCAATGTTACCCCGGTCTATAAAAAAGGTGAAAAATACGATGCAGCAAATTATAGACCAGTGTCGCTAACATGCATCTGTTGCAAAACCCTGGAGCATATATTAGTCAGCAGCATTAACAAGCACTTAGCCTTTGAGAGCATTCTTGCTGACTGTCAACATGGTTTCCGAAGTCAAAGGTATTGCGAAACTCAACTAGTTCAATTCTTCCATGACATTGTGAGTAATCTGGATGGGGTCATAAATCGTGGCCACAAACAGACTGACTTGATCAGCATGGATTTCGCCAATGCCTTTGACAAGGTACCTCACAGAAGGCTATTGTACAAATTGGACTACTATGGGATAAGAGGATCCACACATAATTGGATTAGCTCATGGCTCTCCCGGCGCTCTCAACAAGTTGTACTTGACGGCCAAGCGTCTGATCCAGTCCCTGTTCTATCTGGTGTCCCACAAGGTTCGGTCCTTGGACCGGTCCTCTTTTTGATATTCATCGATGATCTCCCTGATAACATCAGGTCATCTGTCCGTTTGTTTGCTGATGATTGTGTTCTGTATAGGGACATATATTCTCCTTCTGACTGTCGCATTTTACAAGATGACCAGGATCGACTTGCACAATGGGAAGCAGATTGGCTGATGAAGTTCAAATGCCATTCATTGAGGGTGTCACGACACCTTCAGGACAAGCAAATTAAGTATGCTTACACACTACACCAGCAAACTTTGGAGCAAGTTCATTCCGCCAAATATCTTGGTATCACCATCACTGACTATCTCGATTGGGGTCAACATATCTCTGAAATAACATCTAAAGCAACTAGGACCTTAGGATTCCTTAGACGTAATTTGGCTTTTGCACCTCGGCAGACAAAGGATGTTGCATATAAAACATTGGTTTGCCCTCAGCTTGAATATGCATCACCCATTTGGCATCCATATGTTAAAACTCAGATTCAGCAGGGGAGAAAGGGCAGAGGACAGCTGCTCGATGGACCTGCAAACAACGGCGAAATAGAAGTAGCGTCGGTGACATGCTTGATGAGCTAGAGTGGCCATCCCTGGAGACCCGTCGTGAGCAGTCCTCCTTAACCTTCTTCTACAAGATACATTCTAGTACAGTATCAATTAACAAGGATAGGTATTTGACCCCTGCAACAGTGTCAACCCGGACAAGGGCATCAAGAGCAAATAACTCATAGTATCGTATGTACCAGTCCTATAGTGATGCCCTGAAAAACTCTTTCTTCCCTAGAACTATTCCTCAGTGGAATAGTCTTCCATGTTCTGCGGTGAATGCCAAGACTGCAGAGGAGTTCAAAGCCCGCACAGTATAAGATTGAGACACAGAGGTATGCGTTTTAGGATACCTCTGTGTTTGGATTGTAAATAGTTTTAAGGACTCATCCAGCGATGTTTTTTTTTTTTTTGTGTGTGCTAAATTCTAAATTTAGCCACCCACCCAACTGAGGTAAATGGCCAAATATGACCGACTCAGTATGAGAATATAGATAGATAGATAATTCGAATTCTGGATATCCATAAATAAATCTGAATTAATGATATCCATTAATCGAATTATGGATATTCATATTTCAATTTATGGATACCTATAATTCGAATTATGGATATCCATATTTCGGCTGATTTATGGGTATCCATAAATCGAATTACGGATATCCATAAATCGAATTATGGATATCCATAAATGCGGATTAAATAGTAAAACGGCGCCCCATAAATGAGTGCATTAAAATGGGGATAATTATTTAAAATTTTCCTTTGTGGGATAAAGGTCGCTAATTCCGTTTTATGGCTCCGCTGGTGCGTCGCCGTAAAAAAGAAATTTCCGACCGTAAAACTTCCGATTTACATCCCCGAATGACAAATTTCAATACAGTTATCCCCAGATTATCTTTCATGGATATGCTATCCAAATGTTTTTAAGGGAAATACGAGATTTGTACAGTGTGAAATGCAACAGGTTTCAACTAGGGTTCAAGCTGTGAGCACAACAGTTAGTTAGTAGTCATGTTTAAATGTCGCCTTAGTGGACTGGAAGCTCAACCTGTGGTTTCCCTGTCCATAGCGCGATTTCCATGCATAGATTGATAAAAGTACATCTATACTAACAGCATTTACTGTGAAATATATACCTCTTAGATAGATGTTAATGTGGTTTTCTGTCAATCATTGTTACGTAACGGCCTTGATCCGTAAATTATTGGCCATTCAGTGAGGGTGGTTTGAAATGCATACTGTTAGTCAGCCTATTTCCTGGTAGTTTTATAACCTTAAGTTAATGTTAGATTTAAACTATGTTAATAATAGCTGAATTTGAATACTTTTGTGCTAAATTAATGCTACTGTATCGTTTATTTAACAGCAATCTGATAAATGGCTATATAAGAACCAATAATTAGGTTGCAATATGAGTGTCTTCCCTTAAACATAATAATTAACAAGTAGAAGCTTTAGTAAAGCTTTTCATTCACGTTTTTATCGATAATTTTTAGGTCGATTGTCAACCCTTTGTTTTGTTTGTTTGATTTAGGTTTAACGTCCCCGTCAGCACTGTACATTGTGGCACTTTTATCCGACATTAAGATGAAAAGACATATCAAGCCCTGCCGCCAAATGGAACCAATATGGTTTATATGCATGGATGGTCCGACTCGCACCACATTTCCTGGGCAGGATTAGAACCTCAATGCAGTTTACAAGTACTCGTGTGCCGTCGGTTTCAGATCTGCGTGGACGCATCATGCAGCCAAATCTATTTATCAACCCCTAATTGGACTGAGTAGCAGTCGACCATGTTACTAAGCACAAAATCTTTTTAAGTGCTAAAGTTCACATGGCTATCACTGATTTATTCGAAATCCAGGTAACAAGCTGCGTTAATTTAATCGCAGTGAGGTCAGCGTGTTGCGTAATAGGGTTAGCTGTAGAATATGGGCTAGAATCATGCATGGGTTGGGTGTGGCAAGCAGCGTGTATCCAGATCTGACGCCACAGAATGTGGCGTCTGATGAGGGTCTATAATAATCATGCTTAGATTACAATGATACAGAATGTACTTCTGCATGTGTTACAAAATGTCTATATCTGATGCATTTAATAAATACAACTGTACAGACTGTTCGTATAACTTTCCAATCCCACATCCATTACGCAAACACGCCTATACAAACACATTGCCACCTTTATCGCCGAACAAATGAAAATTTTAGGATGAAAAAATGTGATATTTTTCTTATTTCTGCTCAAAATATAGATTGTGGGCACTCGTTAGAACCGCCTCATCGAGGCGGTTCTAACGAGTACCCACAATCTATATTTTAGAGCAGAAATAAGAAAAAATAAGGTATACCCCCGGAAACCCCAGTTTTACTATATAAAAGTGGGGTTCAAGGGGGGTCAAAATTATATAGGCGTGTTTTCGTGATGATTAAAGATACCGCCCATTATAACATTTTAGAAAACGTGTTATACTTTTCTTGTTCCTAATCTGGGTCCCGACCAATTGATGCACAAATCATTAAGGACGTAAGTCAATGCAAAGACCGACGATGAATACATACATATCAGGCACATCATGAGAAAACGTGTTGTTTTATGTTTGTTCGCGCGTATGTGTGTGTTTCCACGCTGCAGATCAGCCGGCACATCCACTCTTTTTTCTTCGCTGTTTGAACAATACAAAAGGCTCTGTCACCACGCAAAATGTTATAACGACGCAAACTGTTATAAAATTATAACATTCTGCGTCGAGGAGAATTTTTTCCACAAACGCAAAATGTTATAAAATTTTGATGACTTCTATATCTAATATTATTTCAAGACTCTCGCTAGCCTGTGTAGTTAAACAGGCCGTATTGTATCTAACCTGGGCCTAGTTGTTCAAAGCATCGTTAGCTTAACGGTCTTGTTAGTGGTTAAATTGTTAACTGTTCTAGCAAGTACTATATCTAATTTTCTAGTATTTTTGCTGCCTAAATATGAGTATCTTTTTTGCATTTGCTTAAGCTACTCATATTTTTTCAGCAAAATTACTGGCAAGGTTATCATATTTAATGATCAAAGTTTTAACAATTTGTTAACTAACGATGTCTTTAGTTTTGAACAACTGGCCCCAAGTCACGAATTCCGATAACAGGTTTTCGTGTGTCATGTTCACTGTTTACTTTTGCATATCCATATATGGGCCCCGTCAAGCGATTTTGGTACTTATCGCCTATGCGAGCAGCGAAGGTTCAGGCGAGCCTGCGCTTCCGCGCAGTCTCGCCAGAACCTTCGCTGCTCGCTCATACAAGCAGTGAATCAAGAGGAACCTTCAGACAGAAAGCCATTTCCTGGCCCCTCTGAATGGCTGGGCATGCGCAGTTAAAATTTGTCATGACGGAATGCTCGAAGACACAAATTCGCTTGGCGGGGCTCATATTATGTTCACTATGCAGTTAGGGACAACTTATTCGTCTGCATGAATCAATATAGGATGAGTCAGCAGGAAACTTAGTTCAGTTTTTACCTTATTACAAAATGATTATAGGTCCTTTGATGTTCATTATAGTTTTCCTCTTTCATTACATTTAAGTCAGTTCTGTCAAATATTCACACTGTATCCTAACCTTTTGGCACAAACACGTTAACTCATTTTAAACTGGAAATCCTCCAAATGGGACAGCGAACAGTGCAGACACCGTTTGCAAAATGTTCAGCTATTTCTAACAAGTATCTATAATTTGCCATGACACTCCTATTGGACTCATGCGATATAAGGTGAGGAAGATTCTACGAGGACTGTTCAAATATGAATGCAAGTAGAACGTTTTCTCATGCACTAATGCGAAAATCACCTCGAAATAAATATCACAGCGTAGAAAAACATTTTACCTATACATTGATACCAAACCTGTTAAAATCCGTACGCTTTAGCCATGTATATCGTTCGATAAACACTGTCTACTCTTGTTTACTAATACAAAACATGGTTGGAAGAAGGTCAGAGTACGCCGTTGAAATACGGTCCTATATTAAGAATCGTTGTATTCTTGGTATACGGTGCAAAGACTTTTTGATGAAATATGTCCGGTTTATGGGTATAATGAAATATCTTTTCCGACAGTTTTTCATTGATGTAAGAAATTCAGCTGTGGGCTAGGCTCAACAGAAGAAGCACCACATGATCGTCGGCCGAAAAGAGCAACATCTGCCAAGATGAATGCTAGAGTGAAAGAAATAGTTGCTACCGATGCACGATACACCACTAGGCAAATAGCTAGTATAGTTGGCATCTAATTAGGAGCAGCTCATACAATTCTGAAACGGGATTTGAAAATAAGAAAGATCTGTGCTAGATGGATTCCCCATCTGTTGACAGATGTGCAGAAAAAGACACGCGTTCAGTGCGCCAAGAAGTTGCTTAAAAAGTTTCCAAATTACAATGCACGGTCTTTCGCTAATGTCGTCACAGGTGACGAGACATGGGTTCACTTTTTTGAGCCAAAGATTCAGAACAAAATATGGGCAACAAAGTATTGCAAAAGACCATGCATTGCAAAGCGGACCATGAGCGTCAAGAAGGTAATGTATGCCATATTCTTTTCAAATCAGGGCCCTGCTATTCAGGTTGCTGTGCCTAAAGGCAAATCTGTAAATGCGAAGTTTTACATGAATAAAGTTCTTCGAAAATTGAAGAAATATTTCAAAGAACGTAGACCCGCAACTGGTTTGGCCAATGTCAGATTGCTACATGACAATGCGTCAGCGCACAAGGTATTCATTGTGCAAGACTATCTGAAGCAGGAAAAGGTTGTTGAACTCCTTCACCCCCGTACTCCTCTGACCTTGCCCCGTGTGACTTTTTTTTGTTCCCGCGGCTGAAAAAAATACCTTTCTGGTCGAAACTTTGTACAGCGCAAACACCTCGGTTCTGCAATATTCCATTGCCTTCATAGTATACCCCGAAAAGACTACCAAAATGCATTCAATGATTGGATCAGAAGACTAAAAGTTTGTATATCTGTTAAAGGGGAATACTTTGAGGGGACAAAATAAATTTTTCATCGAAATCTGTCACGGAATCATTTTTATGTGCTTAGTTGCATTCATATTTGAACAGTCCTCGTAGTAGCATAGTTAGATTTGAGGGACAAAATCATTTGAGGAAAAATCACAATCCAGAACCAGGCGCTGACAGAAAGAGTGTCAATACAAATACTTACACAATTTTATTTTCACTTGTGTAAATTGCGACAAAGAAGTGGTTATGCTGCTCGCCTCAAAACGTGAGGCCCCGTCTCCGTATGACCTTAGTTGTTGGTGGGACGTAAAACACACACACACACACACACACACACACACACACACACACACACACACACACACAATGGTAGGATATTGCGACAAATTAAATGTTTTAGACAGAGCGTTCATTTAGACAGAGCTCGACGCTGACGCATAAGCCACTTATCAAAACCTTGGTTTCCGTTTATTTTATCTTTATTACCGGAAAGTACTACGTTCTGGTTGTGCCTTCGAGTCTTTTCTTGAAAAAACACATCGTTTTGTACAATAACACAAAATGATGTTGTTGTTTTTTCAAGAACTGGCTAAAATACTAGAATTTAAGCTGCAAGGTATTTTTCTGACATTCTGACAAATGGTTGAATTAGGCCTTCATGTGGATGGTATTTAAATGGGTTCGAACAAAACGGATATTGTCCTATTTTAAAACCCATTAACTGATAGATTGTGCTTTGGTTTAATGACACGTCAACTGTTGAAGGTCATTTGTGCAGTCTCCAACAGTAAAGGGAGAAAAGAAATAGAAGAGTTATTAGACGCGATGGAAAAAAGAGGAAAATGAAAGAAATAGAAGAAAAAACAACATCCCCTCCACTACCCTTGCCTGCTGCAAACAGAAGGCCTTGTCAAACTGTAAGCCAATATCAGTTGGACGCCCCGGTGACATTAACACCCGTTGAAAAAAAAAACTGATAAAAGAAACTGTAAAATGTGAGTGACAGAAAAAATATATGAACAGACCTTCGCCCTCCAGCCGGCCATTTTACCTAATCACGCCTTTCCTTGACATGCTTATTCATGAACGGCTAACCAGTAAAGTGTACATTAAGAAACTTTCTAAAGAGTACCCACAATCTATATTTTGAAAAGAAAAATGAAAATTATCAGAAATTTTTTATCTGAAATTTTTCATTTATGGCGGTTAAATTTTCAATATATTTGAATATGCCTGTTTTTGTAATGGAACATGGATGATTGAACCCCTGACATGAAATGTCTATGTAGATGCGCACTATTTAATCCTGAGTAATAAATGGATATTTCCCTTACTCTTCAGGTCCTCCATTTTAATTACATCATCTCTAATGACATCTAACGCATTAAAGGCCTCATGTATGACGTCACATCGAGACTGTGGCATGGGCGGTCTTAATTTAGCGACCAATTCAGCAAAGTCCACGTGATTGTTCCTGTCCTTGTCGAAAGCACGAAATAATAATTTCAGCTCCGCATCCGTGACGTTTATACCAAACATTTTCATACCCTTTTGGAATTCCTCAAAACAAAGTCTCTTTGAAAAATCACAATCCATTGCACGGAATATCACCCCTAGGTGCTTTATCCCTCCTTGCCCTTTCTGCAGACATTGGGTTCTTATCTGTTGAATTAACTCACTTAGCCTTGAGCTTTCCATTTTGTTTTTGTCTATTTATATGTAGTTTAAAACATATCAACCCTTAGTTCTGTGCTGAAAACTTGTAATTTTCATCTTTTATCATTGCACATCGAAAATGACTTTTTCCCAACAGATGTCCAATAATAAAAGAAGAAAAAAGTCCTTGGTTTTGGTACAGACTTCTCTTTATTCCAGAATGTCTGAAAGAATCTAATAATCGACCACAGAGTTTTCTAACTTCAAATATTCTTTAAAGCTGATAATGGAATTTACTATAAACTATTCCTTTCACGCTGTTCAACAGAATGAATACCTTCGGGATTAATCAATACGCACGCTGTTACATATTAATAGTAGGGCATTCATGTTTCATTAAATTTTATGGTTTTCACAAGGTTTGATCTCTCCTTTCTGTAATGTTTTATTAACTATTTTCCAGTGACAAAAATCGATTTCAAGAAAAAGCACATTCCTGGATTTGATTTTCAGTTGCCATGTTAAAAGCGTTATCTATATTGTTTAATAACACACCGGTTAGTCAATGTTTTTTTTTTTTTCTCATTTAATTTGTTTAAATCGATCTATCGCCACTGTTGATCATTTTTGTAAACAGTTCTACCTAGTTTCTTTCAAGAATTTACATGCGAATTGATGTTACACGTTTCTTATTAAAAGTAATGATCCGCATAGTTGTTTTACATGTTAATATTACTAAACATACAACAATTATGACGCGTTTACCATAGCAACTAACATCCAAAGTAAAACAAGAATCAATCTCTGCCAATACAATACAATGGTTCATTAACTTGTAAATGAAGAAGACAGTTGTCAGTTTTGGTCGCCCAATTATTTCTTTAGCATGTTAAGGCTGGAATCGGGTGAATGAAAGTTGAAAAATATGCCTTATGCCTTTAGCGAATGGCACAGGTAAAGTCTGATTGGGTTACAAAAAGTCTTGAAAAGCGTCAACGCAAAAGACACGTTTGTTTTTACTTACAATTGACAAGATGTAGGTACATTTATTTTCTTCGCGGCCGATGGCCTTTTCCGTTATTTAATTCGTTAATTGTTATTCATATAGCTGGAATCCTTTAATCAGACCGTTAATGCATATACTTATCGATTAACTGACGACTAGTTTTACAGCAGCCATAGACAATATCATAGTGTAATCTTATAGGATGCGCTGTCGATAATGTGACGCTGTGACAAAAGCCAGACAGCAAAGAATTGAGATGATATTTAAAATCTAGCCGACCTTCTGTCTCGAAAACCTCTGAGACAAAAGTAATCGAGATAGAGATGGTTCGAACCACTGAGGCTAATCGCATCGCTTGTTCAGTATGTGTATGTGTGTGTGTGGGGGGGGGTGGGGGGGGGGGTATGTGGATGATTTAGGATATATTCGCTCGCTAATGAGCAAACACAACATAACCCAAAAGGTATGTTGTGTGTGTACTCAGTAGAATCGACTCGCTGAGGCGATACTAATGAATACACACAACATACCTTTTTCCTGGATAAATTAAAACAAAAACTCCCCCAAAACACCATAATTATATCTATGAACTCTCAAGGGACTCACGAGCGACTCCGACTGATTTAGCCAGTGTTCGAGCTATTGAAGCTTCAGTTTATTTCAATTTTATCACGTATAGACTTGTCCCCGCCCATCGGGGCTTGGAAAAATAGATTGGGCTGCACATTTGGGACAATTGTTATCTGTGTCCGATTAAAGTTACACGAAAAACTATATAAAAGTTAACAGGAACATGTTTCTATGACATAAAATTTAGCGCGAATTTGGAATAATCTTTCGGAAGATATTAAGAACTCACCGTCTGCAGCAACTTTTAAAAATAAACTTAATAATAATATTAACAAGCCCCCACAATACTACCAATTTTGTTCACGACTAGGACAAATATATCATGCTCGAATACGACTGAACTGTAGCTCCTTAAGCCAACACCTTTTTCAGAAAAATATTATTGACAGTCCTTTATGCGAATGTGGCGCAGTTGAGGACACTTCACATTTTTTCTTTATATGCAACCGTTTTGGACAGATCAGACAAGAGCTGCTAAATAGAGTCTCGATATATTGTCAACCAACAGTAAATATTTTCTTATATGGTAGCACTGACCTGTCAGACGACCAAAATAAAGATATCTTCTCAGCGGTGCAAGATTACATATTAGAATCTAAACGCTTTTGATTTAGTTCGATCGACTGTTTATATCCATGCATCAACTTTAAAAGTAATTACCTCTGGCCACATGTGTTTATATGGTATAACTAAGATAAGGAAAATTTAGATGCGCTACTTTCAAATGCGGGAACTCTTACACATATGTCGAACAGCATGAAATCCAGCTTTTTACAGGTTTTTTGTTGAATGTTGACCATAACATAATGCCTTCTTAATTATTACAAAAAATGCAAGTATGTTCCACTCCCCGTGGAGCCCCTTCTAACTATATGTTATATTTATGTTTAAACAGTTACAAAAGTGTGAGGAATTTCATAATTATTGAATGACAATTACAATAAGATTGTACATATAATAGTATTGCAAACACTTGGGATACAGATTCGAATAAGTCATTTGACTTTTTTTCTGAATCCCATTTGTATAGTCATTGTACTGTAATCGTATTATATTTTGTTTTGTATACTTTTCATGTATTATGCAAATAAAATAAAGTTTAAACAAAAATTTAGCATTACTACCCTAGTAAGCGAAAATGTGGTTTAAGATTATAAAAATTCTTTATTTTACCGTTAATTTGAATATAATTTTATATATTCCATCAAATTAAGATTAGTCAATTTTAGAATAAAAATAGGACCCTATGTCGTCTAATGTACTTCAATAGTAAATTAGCAAAAATACACGACAGTATCTGATTTTAAACTGCCGCATTTAAAAGATTTATTGTGCAATGAAAAATGTGACTAAAAATTCAAGTAGAAAAATTATTTTTCTTTCCTCCAATGTTAAATTTAAGAAAATCAAATAAAAACAAATTGGGCCATTTTGAGGTTGTTTAAATGTTTTCGAGATTTTCGGAGCTGGAAAAAAAACTGCCAGTACAGGTAAGGTCCCTTGATTTGTCATGAGGCATGATGATCCCAATTGTCTCATATGATGAAGAAGAAGAAAAAGAAGAAGAAAATAGTTTATTAGAGTGTCACAAATCAGTCATACATGATAAAATAAAAATAACAACATGGCACTGTGATTGATTTTCGGCCGAGTCCGGCCTATGACACACTGTGCATATTTTCAATGAATACAAATATAAAACATGCTATAAAAGATATCTTATCAATAAACAGATTAAAAATACCAAGTTAAGTTCCTCATATGGAAATTACCTTTCATATAATACACATTTAAAAATATGCATTTAAATTAACATTGTGATACCTTTATGTTGTGTGCTTCCACGCAGAAATGAAATTGACCGCACATGAGTACTGGTAAACCGCTTAGAGGGGCTAAGCCTGACCATGCAAAGTGGTGCGAGTCGGACCGTTCATGCATATAAAGTCTACCGGTTTCATTGGTCAGCAGGGATTGAGAAGTCATTTCATCTCAATGTCGGACCAAAGTCCCACAAAATTGGAAGCAACGCCCACAATTCTCTCTATAGTATGATCTTAAATGTGTTCCAGAGACACTGAACATATTCACGATTCCAAAAAAAGTGTATTAAAGTTTTCAGTGTCCCGCTTACAAAATGTACAATGATTTTCATTTTAAAAATATGATTTGCCCCTAGTATTCTATGATTCAGTCTGGTTTGAAACCACATTAGAAGGTCTAAAGAGCATATTGAATAACCCTTTCCATAGTATATCCATATTGAAACCAAGTTCTATTTGTCAATTATCTAAAGATGCTGGGGTGACATCATTTGCTATAAACGCATTATATATGCATCGAAATCCCTTTTTTATCTTTTGTAATCAAGCTACAATATAAAGACCGTGTAGGTGCATTTACCAGACCTCCACTTTCATTTTTGGCAAGCCAGTTCGATTGGAAAAGTGGTTCCGGTTTTAGACTTCTCTTTCTATGTTATTTTGGATCCTCAGGTTTTTTTTTAAACAAAAAATCAGAGATACAGTCAGCTTTTTCCGGTGTTCTGGTTCCCTAACCCTATAGCTCAATAGATTTCGCATATTTTAATAGAATACAGGGTACCAGTTTAGTGAGAGATGGTCTAGTGACAGAGCTATCGTTTCTGTGCAAAAGTTTAACTAAACACCGAAGCGAATTTATCCACTAGGCCACGGTCTACTCAGCACTACCGTCAGTACAGTTTACCTGACCACATTCATAAATCATCTGTGTAGCAGTCTACAATTCACTCGAAGGTCAAAACTCGATGGGTTTTGTTGAAATTTTATAGGGTAGATTCCTGACGTCAGAAGTGTTAACTAGAGTAGGTCAACTGAACTGCTGCGCCGTGATTTTGCGAGTGTGTGACCCTGTGGTGCAGTGGTTATGCTACTTGCCTTGTAAACCAGGGATCGCAGGTTTGATCCCGGGCTTCTCCAGACTTTCGGAGTCTTTAAACCGAGGACCCGTCTCCATATGACCTTAGCTGTTGGTGGGACGTTAAACTAAAACTCACTCACACACTCCATGTTTCAAATATTTCCGAACAGATGAATGCATTCTAAAAATGGATAAATTGTGGACACACAGAGTTCGGAAATATTCGAACTGTGGAAACCTTCAATAACATGTGCGAGTACGTATTGGACATAAAGGTGAATATTATACTTTCCACATTTTCAATTACCTGCACGAATGAAATTGAATAATTTCATGTGAGAAATTAGAATAATAGCATTTACTGAAAATTATTATCTACCTGCCTGAAACCTCCATTGAATCATAATGTATATGTACACAATTATTAGGGCCCCGCACTGAAAGTGTGGGTGCTCTATAGTAATCACTCTGTCCGATCGTCTGTCCGTCCGTCCACATTTTTTTATCCTCCATAACTTTCTTATTCCTGGATGGATGTTAATATATAGTTGGCAGAAATATTAACCATAATGTGATGGTGTGTTGCGCGCAAGACTCAGGTCCGTACCTCAAAGGTCAAGGTCATACTTAGAGGTTAAAGGTCAAAAAAGGGTCTTTGTCGTGTCCAATCAATAACTTTGTTATTCCTGGATGGATTTAAATATTACTTGGCAGAAATATTAACCATAATGTGACGGGGTGTCTCGCGCAAGACCCACAGCCGTACCTCAAAGGTCAAGGTCATACTTAGAGATAAAAGGTAAAAAAGCGTCTTTTTATTGTGTTCAATCTATAACTTTCTTATACCTGGATGGATTTAAATATTACTTAGCAGAAATATTAACCATAATGTGACTGTGTCACGCGCAAGACCCAGGTCCGTACTACAAAGGTCACGGTCATACTTAGAGGTGAAAGGTAAAAAAAAAAAAACGTCAATATCTTTCTTATTCCTGGATTGATTTTAGAATAACTTGACAGTACTGTTAATCATCATGAGAGGATGTGTTGTGCGCGAAACCCAGGTTGGTTTCTAAAACCGAGTTATCATGTTCAAAATGATTCTTTGAGCTATGTTCTTTCATTTCCTTGTTCTTTATAGTTTTTTAACATCAACGTTTTAGCGCTGCCGGGGCGCTAGTCAGTTTCAATGACAGCTCTAGTTATATTGAAGGTACTGCCACCAATAAATGAACAAAGTTTACGGCGTACTGACAGTCAATTGGTCCAGTTTTTATCAAGATTAAGGTTCGCTTTATACTGTTTATTTCTTTTTAGACTTTCAGATAAAAACTGTTAACATTGGTAACATTGTTTACTTTGGTTGCCTCTTGTTTATAATATTTTTATACTTTGCTAATAAAAGATGTTAACATTTAATGTCTCTTCCTCCTTCTTCTTATACTCCCTTGTATGTATATTTGTGTCGCAACCTAACAATTACATGTTTACTGGCCACATTACATGAATGTATACTCAGTATGCATGGAAGACCGCCTCCGTGGTCCAGTGATTAAGGTCGCTGACTTGTAATCACTGGAAGGTCATGGGTTCGAGCCCCGCTACCGGCCATGATCGTTTATGTGAGAACATTTGATAGTTTGTGTCGGAGGATCGGAGTCTAGTACTGGTACTTTCCAGGAACGATGGTTAGGAAACTACCCGCCTGTATATGACTGAAAGATTGTTGAACGGACGTAAAACCTAGCAAAACAAACAGTATGTATGATGTGTTCTACCACATTATTGTCTCTCATAAATCTGTTAGGGACATTTATTTTGTTTTGTTTGTCCATTTCTACTTGCCAAATCGCATATCGTCCGTGCTCCATAAGTCCATTATTCCTCCTGTCTGTCTGTTAACAATGTCTTCTTCCAACTACTATTCAGATACTACTGAGCAAATTTCAATAAAACAGGGTCATCACAATGATCCCTTACTATCATAGTTGGTCAAAAGTGATAATGTGATCATTGGGTCACATGTCAATGCCTCAGTTACCTTAACATAAAAATATTTCTTCCAATAAATGTCAGGGTAGTGCCACAAAGAAAATTGACACCTCATGGGTTTGTCCATTCCAATGTGTAGATAAACCATATATTGTCATTGAGTATACTGCATCAAAAGTCTATGTCCCATTAACAAGAACAGTGCAATTTACTTCCTCACCAGTACTTTCATCTACATCAACTCGTACATCCATGTGGCGGCAATATGGCTACATTTACACCAGGAACAGTACCCTTAAAACCAGGCAAGCCTTTCCTTTTAAAAGAAACCTTTATCTGTGACTCAATTTAACCTCAAGTTTCTTAAGCTTCTAATAAAACTTTCATACCGAACAAAATGGTTTGCAGCGAAAACTTCCTGCAAAATGTTTCGAAAAGAAGAGGCTTGCAATTTGGATCCAGAACTAACACATCATGTGAACTAGTCCGTGAAATTAACACCCCTAAACCCCACTTTGGATCGAGAAAACTCGGATTTACGGGGTATACATTATTTCTCTTAATTCTGTTCAGTAGAGATTTTGGAGATGTGAAAAAATGCACTATGTCTCGAGGGTGTCCTAGAGTAAACAGCTCATTACAATAACACACCCGTGCCACATAATGCATATTTCTCATCTCGAAAATGGCTACTTTTCTGATGAAAATCCCTGATATTTTTCTTATAAATACTGCAAACATAGGCCGTGGGTGCTCGTTAGAACCGCCTCATTGAGGCGGTTCTAACGAGTACCCACAACCTATGTCTTGGAGTAAAAATAAGAAAAATAATGTATACCCCCATAAACCCCCGTTGTCTCCATATAAAGTGGGGTATAGGGGGGTCTTCATTTCACGGACTAGTTCACGTGATGTTCCCTTTCCCAGTCCCTATATGTACAGCTGTGCCTTCGACCTTTATATTCTCTTTGAACCTTAAAGGAGTTGATAGAATTTCAATCTTATTTCTTGGTTTTACTATTTCTACAGTAAAACATCGCGCCAAAATCTATTATTTATAGTACTAGTATCCCGACTAGTATTAGGTCTTCTTTCGAGCCATTTGTTTCCGGAAGCATATTTGCCACCGTCTCCAAATATTTATTTGACTTTGTAACTATTCTGCGAATCCATGTCAACTTCATGGATCGCATAAATTTATCTACATTTACCATTTTTAATCCCCCACTTTCATAGTTTTGCTCAATCACTACACGTTTTATTATTTCAAAGACAGCTATAACATTAAATTGCATTTCACTGATAAGTGTATTTGACGGAGTAGGAAGAGATGTTATAAGATGATTTATTTATGGTATAGCTAGACTTTTGATAACCGTTATTTTTCCAAGGGGAGTTAAAACCCGTTTCGAACAACTCTGGAGTATTTTTTTTTTTCATTTCACCAATCTTTCTTTTTTCTTTTTCTATATTTTATTTCAACTATATATGCCAGATTCTTTGGAAAAGTTATACCTAAAACACTAAATTCTTCACTCTCCCAAGAAAGATGATAATTTTCACAAAATCGTATTTTACTGGCCTTTTCTGACCCTGTCCAAACTATCCTTGTCTTTGCTACATAAAAAAAGGCTGGAGGCGCTAGCATATAGTTTTACTATTTTCATGCATTTTCTAATGATTTTTCACTGCCATCGAGTAGAATTGAGGTATCATCAGCATACTGCGAGATGAAAACACTGTGCTATTCTTATTGATTCATTTGATGTTATTATTATTTCTAATAAGGACAGCCAGAATTTCAGCACATAAATAAGTATGGAGACAAATGGTCCTGTACATCCACATTCTAAATTAATCCAGTCTGACAAATGACCATTAACTGCAACGCATGATTGAATTTTATTGTAAAACTTTTTACCAATTTTTGGAAAGAATCTCCAAACTTAAAAAAAAAATCTGATACTTTGAAAAGGAAGTCCCAGGATATAGAGTCGAATGTTTTTTTTTTTTTTTTTTTTTAATCAATTAAAACAAGCATTCCAGTAGTATGGGGAGCACTTTGGGGGAAATGACGTCACAAGATTGCGGCCAAGGTCGTAGACAATATGACCGCCATTTTGACCTAGGCTGACCCTCGAAGACCTTTGTGAGGGGTGACGCGTTTAGCGGAAACGCCCTAGACCAAGGGAAGGTAGCGTCACGTCCTAGGGCATGGTCTCGTTCTTGCGCGGAAGCATCGTGTAGTCCGATCTATTTCTCCAACCCCCGATGCGAAACTTTTAATGAAATCGCGCCACTTTGCCTAGACATTCTAAGCGGCTTACCAGACTCGTGTGCGGTCGGTTGCAGCCCGATCTATTTCTCCAACTCCCGAATGGCGGGGGTTCGAGACTTTATATGAAAACATTTAGCAGACTACCCGTCCGAGGTATCCTCTTCGCTTCATCGTCACACAGTAATTGCAAAATTGCTAAACCTGTTGTTTAATATGTAGGCTGACCCTAGATGACCTTTGTGTATTTTAAAAATCTATTTTTTTAATTTAAATACGTATCGAAAACGTTTAACCCGCATATGCCTAGCGTCCCTTCTCTTGGAAGCATTGTCACTTGACCAGTGTAGGCTCAAATCAGACTCCCCTGTTCCCGATCTAGTTATTCACTGCGCGCATTTGGCAAAACTTCCCGCTAAACTTTATACCATTTATATTGGAAATGGAGCACTCAATACTTATTAGGCGGAACATTCCCTTTGTCATAGATGGGTTAGACCGATTGATTGGCGAAAACATATTAAATATTTTAAAGCTTTTTATGACATTCCGCTATTATGTTACTGCAGACGGAAATTTTAAAAAAGTTATATTAAATACTCCACCATTTCAGTCCTAAATGGGACGGTACAGATCCTGATCAGACCCATCATTATATGGGAACGTATGCAATCACACAAAAACCAAACTTCAAGGGGTTAGGGGAAGGCGAAATCCGTCTGATTTTGGCAACAAAATATTGCGTAATCGCTTACTAATTCTCCCACCCACGCTATCCCGACTGCAAATGACTTCTGTTAAATGTGAAAATATCCCTTTACTTATTATATGGGGCCAACGTACCAGTATCTTCTTTCGCCTTTTTAACACGGATTCCGCGAAGGCAATGGCTTGGCAGTAAATGCCATTTTTTAATTTTCCCCATTATAAGTCTATGGGAGCTATGAGTTGCCATAGCAACCAAACTAAAGAGTCAATTTTCATTAAAAAAACTACACACTTTCAATCCCCCATCCCAAGGATGCTAAACATAAAAGTTGGGCCCAGCTGCTTCAGATGAGATGTCGTTTGAAAGTGTTAACGCCAGACGACGTCAGATGAATACGACGACGACAGACGGCGCCACCGACGACGATGACGACGTCGGACAACTGCCTATACCATAAGCTCCCCTGGAGCCTTCGGCTCTGGTGAGCAAAAAATCGTAAAAAAAAACTGCGAAATTTTTATTTTATATCGGCGGTAAAATTAAGCGCGGGTATAAACAAAATAAAATAATGTCGTAAATACACCGTGTACGATTATATGATTATGATTATAATAGGGCTTATTCTGCTCAGACAAAACACAAAAATATCACATTTATATTCAGTAGTATAGTTTTGAGGCACGGGAAACCATCCTGCAAGAGATAACGGCGACTCATCGTTGAAAAACAACATTGTTTCAACGTTGTTTGTTTGTTTGATTTGAGGTTTAACGTCCCCGTCAACACTGTAAAGGTCATTTTGGAGACGTTGCTTCCAATTTTGTGGGACTTTTACCCAACATTGAGATGAAATGACATCTCAAGCCCTGTCGCCCAATGAAACCAATAGGGTTTATTAGCATGGACGGTCCGCCTCGCACCGCGGTTCCTGGACAGGCTTAGATCCACTTAGCGGTTTACCAGTACTAGTGTGCGGGCCGGATTCAGCTCTGCGTGGAAGCATCGTGCAGCCCATATATTTCTTCAAGCCCCTATGGGCGGGGGCAGACGTTGAGTGCTTGCGGGACACTCAAATTTGAAGCTTCCAAGCAGGCACTCACATTGAATACATTTTGGTAGTATATCTCATCCTTAACCCTTTTAGTACCAAATGGAATCTTCCTCCTTATATATAGGATGAGTCCATCTCAAACCTTAGGGGTGTCGGGTTGTATTTTCTTCAAAATAAACTAGGAAAATGACTGAACTTTGAGCAAACAGTGGAGGCCCTGATCAGACGCCGCGTTCTGTGGCGTCTGATCGGGGCCTGCACTGTTTGCCACGGTACCCGTTCAGGGGTTTCCAGTCTGAAATGGGTTAAAGTATGCCATGAGCAAAAAACGTTTGAGCTTGGAATGAAGCTTGTGTTATGAGGTGTTACATGTAGGTGATGGAAGAGGTGGGGGGCGAACGTCTTTTGATTTTGTTTCTTCTGAAAATATTTATTAAAAGATTTGACAATGCATTCGAAAGTAGCGAAACGTAGATTGGATTATTGTGAAAAGTGGTATCTCAAATCGTCGGGACTGTAGAGCTCATTAATATTTCATGAAAAAAAAGAAAAGAAAGAAATGAAAATTGAATTACTCTGGACATAGATAGTTTGCATGATTTCAGGCTGTTTATAACAGACTATCCCTCGTCGTTTGCTCGTGTCTCAAAGGACCGCTGAGTCCTAGATTTTATTGTGGGTTTGTACAATGGATGTAGCAGGGCAGTGGCGCCCATCCCAGATAAGTAATTTTGTCCGGGTAAATTCGGTTTCCTTAAAGGTGCATTATTGAGCTATCTGGAAAAAATGCTTCCAAAAGTAAAATACATATAGCCGGTATTTTGCTTTAAAACAATACAAATGAATGCAATTTATGCAAAAATGCGAACAATTATGATGACAGGTGTTTGAGAGGGATTCCTAACTAGGTTTCGCACACTAGTTAGATCTATTTTTAGTTCGTGATAAAAATAGAATCCCCATATATGACGTTATGCGACGTTCATTTTTGGCCTTGTTTGCTTAGGCCATGCCTGAATCGGAAGAAATATGACGCTGAATACCATGCCATAAGTAACGACACTCAGAGACGATACTGTCGCCATGTATTTGTAAAGTTACAGATTTATTTTTAGAACAGAAATTCCGAACACATGTTCAGAGCGAAGGGTAAACACGAATGAAAACGACCATTTTCACAAAGTTCTGAAGCTGTATTTGGCTCCAAAAGTGTACACATGACAAAGGAGTATGCATTGAAGATAAAAACCAGAAAAAAAAATTGAGACCCGGTAGCTCAATAATGCACCTTTAAATAAGTGCCTTGAGTTTCCAGTGTAACAGAAGCAAAAAGAACCCGTCTTTCAATGTAGAAACACAGCAAAAGACACATTTTGGCTTGTCGATCAGTGAAGATTCAGATTAAGATCAGCCTGTGCACCCGTTCTGCAGAAGCTACAGAACCTATAGATGACTCGTGCGTCTTGTGAGGGAGTGAGTGTTTGAGTTTTACGTCTCACCAACAGCTAAGGTCATACGGAGACGGGTCCTCGGATTAAAGACTCATTCGAAAGGCTTCTTGGTGGGACGTAAAACTGAAACACTCTCACTCAATCACTCATCCGAAAGGCTGGAGAAGCCCGGGATCGATCCTGTTACCCCTGGTTTACAAGGCGAGTAGCATAACCACTAGACAACGGAGGCTTCTGATGCGTCTTGTGAAGACTGAACAGACTGGGCACTGGCGCAATCTAATCAGTCTTCACTTATCGCACATGCCTAAGTGTACCTTTTTCGGTGCACCAGCTTATTTAGACAAACTAGAATGATAATTTATTGAATTGATAATGTATAACGTCGCTGTTATTTAGAGTGGAAACAAGAAGTCCGCCAATGGCTAAGTCGCGCCTTTGGATTGGGTGGGGTGGGTGGGGGGGGGGCTTGGGGGCAGTCACAGAACAATGAAATGTAGGTGAAGGTCAAACATGGACGCTTGAATAAAAGTTGCCAATGCTATATGCAAGCTAGTACCAAGTGTCATTAAGCTTTTACCAAGTGTCATTAGTGAAGCTCTTATAGTTCTTGAGAAATGGATATGAACATTAGTGTGAACGCTAGAGCTGACGCAATAATACACAAAGTCAGTGAACCGTGAAATGGAGGTCAAGGTCAAATGTGGATAATTGCATTGTAGTCATCATCCCTGGATGCAAGTTTTTTCCCAAATATCATAAATGGAGCTCTTATAGTTCTTGAGAAATGAACTTGTCCATTAGGGTGAACGCTAGGGTTGTCGAAATAGTTTACAAATCAGTGAACCATGGAATGAAGGTCAAAATCAAACATGGATATTTGCACAAAAGTTGCCATTCCTTGATGCAAGCTTGTACCAAGTATCATAAATGAAGCTCTTATAGTCCTTGGATGAACATTAGGGTGAAGGACAGAATTGACACAAAAGATAACAAAGTCAATGAACCATGAAATAAAAGTCAAGTTTAATATGGATGATTGCATTATAGTTGCAATCCTTAGGTGCAAGCTTGTTGCAATCCCTAGATGCAAGCTTGTACTAAGTATCATTAATGGAGCTCTTAAAGTTCTTGAGAAATGAACTTTATCATTATGGTGAACGCCAGGTTTGACGCAATAGTTTACAAAATCAGTGAACCATGAAATGCAGGTCAAGGTCAAATATGGATGCTTTTATCATAGTTGCAATTCCCAGATGCAAGTTTGTACCATGCATCTATGATGAAGCTCAAATAGTTCTTGAGAGATGGACTTGACCATTTGGGCGAACGCTAGGGTGGTGGCAAATGTTGAGGCTTGACAAACGGACGGACGGAAAATCTAACCCCTTATCAAGCCTTGCTTAAAGTAGGCGCGAAAAAAAGCATTATGACAACACATGTAATACCGCATGGTTACTGCCTGGTAATGCGATGATGTCACCCGTCATCACGAAAACATGTCTATATAATTTTGGCCCCCTTCAACCCCACCTTTATATAGTAAAACTAGGGCTTACATTGGTAAACCTTATTTTTCTTATTTCTGCTCTAAAATAAAGATTGTGGGTACCGTTAGAACCGCCTCGATGAGGCGGTTCTAACGAGTACCACAATCTATATTTTGAGCAGAAATAAGAAAAATATCACAATTTATCATCTTAAAATTTTAGTGTTTTTTTTTTTTTTTTTTTTGCAGTAAAGTTTACAATGTATTTGTATAGGCGTGTTTTCGTAATGGACTTTGAATTCATTTGAATTTCTTCGGCAATATGGTCTTGTTTAAATGTTAAAGGGTAATCCTTTAGAATTTAAACTGAAAACCGTACAAAAGCATTATATACTCACCGGAAATAGAAACTATACACTCATTTTTAAATTATCACTGGCAAAACATTTAAATGAAAATTGAATTCCAATTATATAAAGTATCATCAGTTGCATGTCTGCTTTATCGAATAAAATGTTTAATGATAGCTACGATTTAACGGCTAAAGCCACAGGTTCAAAGCAAGGGTCCAAATCTTGCTGTTCAAGTTTCCATTGAGTCAAACATTTTGTGTCGCGAATGTGATTCCTATTTTTACCAGTTATTACTCGTCATCTAACATTGGGAATACTGTTTACAAAATGAAAATTTACACAATGGTTGTGAAGTTATCGACCTTTAAATATTGGACCAAACCACCGGAAGTGAGCGAAAAGTATGGCATTTCTGATTGTGTTTTTTGTTTTAATCAATATTTAAGACACATCTGAAAATGCTAAAACGATTGAAGGCACTTTTGGTCAAATTTTGGCTGGCAACATTATTTTGAATATTTCGCTGAAAAAAAGCAGTTTTTGAGATTTCAATAAAATGTTTGTTTCTCGATAATTTTTAGATTTTATGTTATTTTTTTATTCCTTGCTTTTAACTTATTACCTACACGAAAAAAATGTTGAAGTCAGAATTCGACTACAAACAAATTTTGTGAAAAATGCACATTTTTACATTTTCCCCAAAAACTTTTATTTTGAACACCAGATTTTCTTTAAATTGTTACATGATTCATGTCTATGGTTAGTCAAATCCTTAATCAGTAAATTTTAACTGAATTATGCACTTGTTTTGTCAGGCGAGACAATTTTAACAGTGTATAGTTTCTATTTCCGGTCAGTATATAATAAGCAGAATCTTATATCTGTGGTCATTTTATCATAAATTTCACATGAAATGACCACCCGCGAAAGATCCTCTATGTACTACCTTGCAAATCGTCAGTCTCGATTGCCCCATTGCGGTTAACATCCAGTTTCTCGAAAGCTTCGTTCACAACATCAACCCTACATTTTGCCATTGGTGGTCTCAATTTCTTCATGAACTCGGCAAAGTCTATTTCTCCACTTTTGTTTATGTCCAAAGCGGTGAAGAGTTCTAGCAGGTAGCTGTCTGACATCCTGAGTCCGAAGCTTTTCACACCAATTTTTAACTCTTCAAGGCAAATCCTCTTGGAATAATCTATATCCATTTTTCTGAAGACCAGACTAAGCCCTTTTATTCCGTTACAGCCCCTCACCAGACACTGATGTCTGAGAGCCTCAATTAAAAGTTCACTCTTATCTTCGGCCATGTTTATTTGAGATTTCAGGGCAGCACCTTAAGCAGTATTGCAGTTCCACTAGATCTGTAAAATTTAAATAGCATATCAGCAGACGACATTTTACCAGACGAAATGCAAATGTCTCCGTATTTTCTCTCCTTTATATAATAGGATATACCTTCAATGGGAGTTGAATCGATTTAAGGGGAATGGGAACACCTTCAGGGGAGGCCACTCTTGCAAAAGTATTTTTGTCTCCCATGTCAATAGGGGTGAACTCTAATAGGAAAGAAAATTATTTCCTTTAAGAGCAGACCCATTTTTCAGTGAAACAGGGCTTATAGAAAAGCGGACAGGAAGTCCCGAAAGTAGTCTCCCTTTGAAAAATGGCGCCAAAATCTGCCAGATGTTCCCAATCCCCTTAAATCAAAGCACTGACAGCACTGGTGGATTGGTTGTCTCTGAGTGTATGCTGGAAAATGGTCCAGCACGGCGACTTATATAGTTTTCGTTTAACCCTTAAATTCCTGTTCTATAAACAGTGGAGACCGTGATCAGCGGCGTCTGATCTGGGTCTACACTGTTTGCCAAATCCAACACATAACCTATATCGCCCTCTTACACAACACTGACCTCATAGCTATTATTTTCTGTAAGTAACCATTTCCTGCATTTACAAATCAGTGACAGTCACTGAAAGTAAGTTTGGGCCCATTTGCATACAGTCGACCCAGAAATGATTTGGTTCCATTGCCAAGAGGTGTCAGATTTTTTTCTAGACACCTTTTCGTTTACAGGAAAGCCCTTTTTCAAAGGGGCTTTCGGTGTACAAAACAACAAACAAAAATTCACTACAAAAGTTACCCCCTTTGTAAATGACGGTGGAAACCATGCCAGCTGTATCCATTCGTCTTTCAATGCCAAAGAAAAATATGGATCTCTTGTCGTCTGCGGCTGTTGTTATGGTTTAAGGGAATGAATACAAATGATATAATAATTATTTCCGCCATTTGGAGAAGAAAGACAACTCTTATCTTTCCTTCTCGCGTTCATGTTAAATACTTGGTTAGCTCGAAATTGAAATAATTTGCTCCTAAGGGGAAAATTCTTTCCATTTAGAACAGACCCCCTACTGATAAGACAGACAAAACATTTTAAAGGGTTTGCTCCCGAAGAGATGTATTTATTCCACTTAAGGGGAATGGCTACACCTTCAGGGAAGGCACTCCTTCAAAATTAGTTTGTTTCCAATGTCAATAGAGGTCAACTCTTAAAGGAAAGAATATGCTCCTGAGGAGCAAATTCTTTCCTTTAAGTGTAGACCCCTTTTTCCGTGGGATAGAACTTATAGAAAAGCAAACGAGAAGTCTCGAAAGTGGTCTCCTTTTGAAAAATGGCGGAACATCTGCCAGGTGTATCCATTCACCTTAAGAACTCCACCTTTTCTTTACTACTCCGGGAATAACTGAATGGCGATGACACTGAAAAGATTATAAAATACGTATCTTACCACATTCTGTCAAATGACAGTCTTTTAACATATTATTCAAACCAGACTATAGTTCCATATATAGCATTTTTGTACCGTTTCTATGAGATACAAGCTGATGCTGAGTCATTAAACATCTGCGCTCTTTTGTCATGAAATATTCATTATTGCATTAAGTCAATGACTTTATGCTGTCTTTCTGCCATGTAAGCAATCATCTGAGACTGAGGCACATAATCTGCGTATGCGACCAGCTAAGACCCGAATCAAGAGTTCTTGTCCTCGCGTAGTCTGGCAAGCCTGCACTGTTCACGTCACACAATGGCTTTTGACCCATTTTAGACGCAATGGAATCATCCGCCGACATAAAAGCAGGAGTCCATTTCGAAATTTAGGAGTGTCAAGTTGAGTAAATTTCGCGATTCATTAAACGTCGAGTTCAGTGTTGTCTGATCTGGACCTGCACTGTTTGCCATTGCCCATTTTGGAGGTAACATATAAAACGGGCTGAGCTGGAAACTGGGTTTACTTCTGTTGGCTTTCCTTATTTCTTTCCTTCAGGAGAAGCAACTCTTTCAAAAATAGCATATCTTAAATTGGAAAGAATTTACCCATAAGATGCAAAAATTGTACCATCGATGTCCGTGGCTTTTCCAGAGTTACTTTCGATTTCTATTTAATGTCGTTTTTGCAGGTTACGCGACAAAATGAAAGTTATTCCGCTTGTACATCTGGCAGAAAAAGAAGGGTGGAATTTAAAACAATAAAATTAGAATGGAACAGAATATGTCGTTTATTAGCTCACCTGTAGCGAAGCTGTAGGTCAGCTTATGTCGTAGCCTATTGTTCGTCGTCCCTACGTCCGTCGTTAACTTTTCACCTTTTCGACATCTCCTACCGAACCGAAAGTCGGATAAAGCTGAGACCTGGTGGGAAGCATCCTGGTGACATGGGAATCTGCTAAAATGGTTCCGTTCGGATTTCCAAATCACGGGCCGTCATGAAATTCTTCAAACACCATCATCGCCTAAACCAAAGGTCGAACTAAGATGAAACTTGATGGGAGGCATCGGGTGACATGGCGAGTCAGATTTGTTAAAACCGTTCCATTCCGATGTCCAGGGCGGCCATCTTGATTTTTTAAAACGACATTCTCTCCCAAACCAAAGGTCGAATTGAGCTGAAACTTGATATGAGGCATCGAGGTGACATGGAGATTCAGATTTGTTAATATCGTTCCGTTCCATTATCCAAGATGGCCGCCATGGCGACCATCTTGAAATTCTTCAAACGACATATCTTCCCAAACCAAAGGTCGAATTGAGCTGAAGCTTGATGGGAGGCATCGGGGTGACATGGAGAATCGTTCCGTTCCAATATCCAAGATGGCCGCTCCGTGGATAGGCCGCTTCGGCGGCCTTCTTGAAATTCTTCAAATGAAATCTCCTCCCAAACCAAAGGATGCATTGTAGCCCCCGCCCATCGGGGCTTGAAGAAATAGATGGGCTGCATGATGCTTCCACGCAGAGCTGAAACTTACCTGCACACGAGTACTCGTAAACCACTTAGAGGATCTAAGCCTGCCCAGGCAATGCAGTGCGAGTCGGACCGTCCATTCTTATAAACCGTATTGGTTTCAGTGGTCGGCAGGGCTTGAGATGTCATTTCATCTCAATGTCGGGTAAAAGCTACACAAAATTGGAAGTAACGTCTCCAAAATGACCTTTACAGTGTTGACGGGGACGTTAAACCTGAAATCAAACAAAATCAAACAAAGGTTGAATTGAGCTGAACTTGACAGGAGGCACTGGGGTGACATGGAAATTCAGACTTCTTATAACCATTCTGTTCTGATATCTCCGATGGCTGTCATGTTGGCCATCTTGAAAATCTTCAAACGTCTGCTACCGAATGGTCTGTTGCACTGAGTTGAAATTGGTGGTCGCCTTTAGGTAGTATGGAGATTCAGAATTGCTACAATTGTTGCATTCTCATATCCCAGATGGTAGCCATCTTGAAATTCTTCAAAGCAGCATACAAGATTTACAGGAAGGGGCAGCTCAGGCGCTATCAGTATATGTCAAACTCGCTGAGTCCACAAGAAGATTCGCTGTCGTGTTTTTTTTTTTTTTTTTTTTTTCTAAGCTGCATTATACATCATAGCTTTGTGTTGCAGTTGTATTCGCTTGGTTGTTTGACTTTGTTTACTTTTTTGATAACAGAATATGCCAAAGGCAGTTGCAAACGATAGCTCTTGCCTGCCAAACTATACACTTCCACTCTGCATCAACATCATCTCTTCCTGAATCCTAAATCAAACCAAGCTGCTCATATAATTAATCAGAAGCATCAGGATTATTAAAACATGCAGATTTAGAATTCTTAAAGGGAATGGATCTGATAGACAAAATGGCCACCAAGACGCAATGTAATATATGAGCCGCGCCAAGCGAATTTGGGTCTTCGAGCATTCCGTCATGACAAATTTTAACTGCGCATGCCCAGCCATTCAGAGGGGCCAGGGATATGGCTTTCTGTCTGAAGGTTCCTCTTGATTCACTGCTTGTATGAGCGAGCAGCGAAGGTTCTGGCGAGACTGCGCGGATGCGCAGGCTCGCCTGAACCTTAGCTGCTCGCATAGGCGATAAGTACCAAAATCGCTTGACGGGGCCCATATGATCAGCCTCATCCAGGTGAGCGATTCTGGTCCACTTTGTGCCTCTAGTTCTTGTTTTCTGTTCCACTCTGAAAAAGAAGCGTAGAAAGGAAAACAAGAAATATGTCGTTTAAAGGCAAGCAGTCGATTTTTAATTTATTTTTTCCTGGAGAAAAGGTGGTCAGATATTTTTGTTTTGACCTGCTTTCTAGGGCGGAAGGAAGACATTTTCAGCTACCCGGGTCCATGGGGGTCTAACATGTCAAATAAGGCGTAATTCGCACTACTTCCATATCGAAATAAATAAACTGCAAAATTTCCAGTGGATTTGTTCCAGAGGCTTAAATATTCGTGCCAATTATGAGTTGCGAAATCCAATTATTCTTACGGGAATATTACCCCTTACGGGGACAGGAAAAATCAACTGATGGGTATCTCATTATAATTCGCTTCTCCGATCCCAAACACACTACGCCGAGCACAAGAGTTAACTTAACTGCATTGGTATCAAACCCCTTCTCACTCAGTAACTTATAAGGTAAGATGTGACTAATAATTAAATGTTTTCGAAAGTTGCCCAAGAATACAGTACATGAAAATGGAACCTTCAAATAATAAAAAAAGATAGGGCCTTCTCTAAAAAAGTCTTTATACATTTATTCCAGTCACTCAAAACATTCTTTTCTATTTACAGTGAAATTCCGCTATTAAGACCCCGAAAAATTAGTCTAATTCTGCTTTAAAAAGCTTGTTCAGTAGGTTGCATGCAGTTATTCTTTCTTGTGTTTTCTACATACTGTGCCCTCTGGTCAGAGACCACCTTTGGGACTGTTCAAAAGTGGTCTTAAAGACCACTTTTGAACAGTCCCAAAGGTGGTCTTAATATAGGAATTTTACTGTAGTGGTAAAATTGAAATAAAACCAGTCGTTGATTTCTGAGACTTCAATGTATTTTCAGGACCTTCTTTTCTTGACACTTGACAGCAGTTTGGTGACACACAGAATGTTCATTTCTTATAAGTTGACCAAGGACATGACATTGTGGCTGTTAAAAGTACGTCTGTAGGATCCCTAAACGTCCGATATCCCTAGGTGTCCGACAAAGTCTAAAAGTCGTTCGGAAGGTGTTGAACACGGTCGGGAATGATCAATAATGACATATTAAGTGAAAAACTCGCGAAAACATTTTTTTTAAATATTCAAAATTTCACTTGAACTTGTTTCTTGTCGGACACTTAGGGATGACCCAAGCATCCCTAAATGTCCGCCATCCCAAAATGTCCGACAACATGAAAATCAACATAGAGAATATTTTTTATCATTTATAATCAATTATTATTATACAAAAACACAAATTGACATTAAACTTATGTTAAAAAGTCGACCTTCGGAATTAAGCATCTTTATAAGGGATCCCAATATGCCCATTATCCGTAAATGTTCGCGAGCATGACAAGTATGTCAATAATAGAAAAGTGCCTCCCAGTTTGTATGCAGCAAAAGACAGTTCCGGGGGAAATAGGATAGCTTAGAAGAGACTATACAACCCAGCAGTCACACGTCGCTAAGGCAACGCCAAATCAACGTTTGTGCAACGTCACGACGTTGCACCGACGTTGATGTGACGCTGCATAAACGTCATATGGTTGTAACGACGTTGATATGACGTCACAATTACGCCATGTGCCTGCTGGGAAATCTCTTGAGACATGCGCATGCGCATGCGCGCGGTCTGATCAGAACTTGAATATTCATGTAAGTATTGTCGAAGCCTGGCTCACATCCTAGTTTAAAGTCTCCATAGAGATGTATTATTCCTCTTTAAAGCTCTGCATGCTGGTTACTTTTTAAGCAGACGACATTTTTTTCTTATTTTTTTGTCTCAGAAAACAGGATTTCCAAACCATGTCCTGGGAAAAATTAGAAAAAAAAAACAAATATCAACAATTTGTCGCCTGCTGAATAAGCCCAGAGAGTGGTAAAGGTTAATAAGAGCTGAACATGCCACTGTAAAATTAAACGAGAGGAAGCGAGGGAAAAACGAAGACAAACGCAAGAAGGGGACGTGTAGGCTACAATCCCGGGGTACCATCTAAAATGACAGTATTTCCGGGTTACAAGCTGAGACAGTATTAAAAATATTTTGTCATATTATGCGATCATAAAAGAAATAGAAATAAACAAAATGAAATATTATACTGAAATATACCGGCCCCGATAGCTCAGTTGGTAGAGTGTCCGCTCCGGGGAACGGGAGGTCTCGGGTTCGATCCCGGGCCGCGACATACCAAAGTCGTTAAAAATGGTACTAGCTGCTCCTCGTTTGGCACTCAGATTTACGGGGTAGAGCTAGGACTGGTCGATCCAGTGTCAGGATAATGTGACTGGGTGTGGTATCATGTAATGTGTCTGGGACATGATACTTCAGTGAGGCAGCACTATAAACGTGAGCATTGAGCTCCCTGTCGCAACCAGACACCGTCGTGATATGACTGAAAAATTGTTGAAAGCGACGTTAAACCCGAATTCACACACACACACACACATATACTGAAATAGAACATATGAAGCAGGAAAATACAAAGTCTATACAAACCACAAACCTGTCAGATTGTCGTTCCGTTTTCCACTTAACATGTCTGAGAGTGAGCATAATGACAGAGAAGGTGGCTCGCATAAACGTACATTATGCTAATTGGAATCAAAGCAAAGCAACCGTCTTTAAGTTTGGTAATGATTTCTAGTCAGACCTCGTTGAATACCAAAGATTCGTATTCACATTCGCGGGTTTGCATACTTAAATTCCGCTATTAATACACCTAAATTAAGACAAAATCTGCTCTTTAACGCTTTTTCTACACCCAGTGTCTCCCAATAAGAGACCACCTTTGGGACTGTTCAAAAGTAGTCTTTAAGACCACTTTTGAACAGTTCCAAAGATGGTCTTAATATAGAAATTGTACTGTATATCCAGGTCGCACATGCTACTTTTTTACTTTCCTGTTTATACTGGTTCATAATTATTTTATTTTGTGCGTTTGAAATTTTCAACGCATCAATTCTCAAAAGCCTACTTTGTGCATTTCAAGTTCTCAGACTGGCAGGCATACGAGGGCTGATTGATATGTTGTGAGCCTCATATTGAAGGATTTGAATTTTGTCGGGCATATTGTATTATTTTTAACATAATCCCCTTCAGTATGTATACACGTTTACCAGTCGGCCCCGCCCATCGGGGCTTGAAGAAATAGATGGGCTGCATGATGCTTCCACGCAGAGCTGAAACCGACCCGCACACGATTACTGGTAAACCGCTTAGGGGATATAAGCCTGCCCAGGCAAAGCGGTGCGAGTCGGCCCGTCCAGGCTTATAAACTCTATCGGTTTCATTGGGCGACAGGGCTTGAGATGTCATTTCATCTCTATGTCGGGTAAAAGTCCCACAAAATTGGAAGCAACGTCTCCAAAATGACCTTTACAGTGTTGATGGGGAAGTTAAACCTCAAATCAAACAAACACTTTTGCCAGCGGTGTTTAAGAGCCTCAATGTCACTTTTATAGTACTTCTTTTCTTGGCTGTTCAGAAAGTCATCCACTTTATATATGACGTCATCATCAGACTGAAAGTGTGTGCCTGAAATAGCCGTTTTCGGTTTTGGAAATAAATGAAAGTCTGACGGAGCGAGATGATGTGAATAAGGCAGATGCTCAAGCAATTTAAAGCCACAATCGTAAATGTGAACAGGAGCATTGTCCTAATGGAACAGCAAACCTTTAGTGAGCTTTCCGCAGCGTTTGAGTTTAATATTTTCCCGTAACTGCGTCAGAAGTGAAGCATAGTATGTGCCATTGATTGTGTGTCCCTTTTGGGGATAATCTATCAGCATATTAATACCATCTGCAAACCAGAAAACTGAGGCCATAACCTTCCCAGCTTATGAATCATTCTTTGCCTTCTTTGGCGGGGGCGAGCCAAGGTGCTTCCATTGTTGTTTGGCCTGTGGGGTAAAATGCTGGACACATGTTTCATCCATGGTGACAAATCTCTGAAGAAAGTTGGTAGGATCTTCACCAAAAAGGTTTAGTTTAGCACGCGATCAAGTGTCAGAAGTCTTGTTACCCATCGGGCCGAAAGCTTTCTCATTGCAAGATCCTCTGTCAGAATGAAATGTACTCTTTCATGTGAAATGCCAACTCTGCTGGCTATATATATTTCTGTGACTCGTCTATCAGTCAAAACAATATCATGGACTTTATTGACCATTTCTGGGTTTTTAACATTGATAGGCCTTCCTGGACTGGGGTCATCCTCAAGGCTCTGCATGACTGCCGCGTACAAATTCAGCAACCCACCTTTTCACTGTAGCATATGAAGTGCTACCATATCATTATGGATATCCTAAGGTCCCCTTTTTATGCAAATATTGGATCACTGCTCTTGCACGGAGTTTGTCCATTTTGCAAAAGCTGCCTGTCTTGTTTACTTTAGAGTGCTACCTCGTCGATATAAACTGACCAAATGAGACCAGTCCCTTGGCACACGGCCCTATATAGTCAGAGAATGATAGGACTTAAAAAGAACATCCCTGTGTACCTCCTTCAATACGAGGCTCACAACATATCAATCAGCCCTCGTAGGTTATCTCATCAACCCATATATTGCCTAGCTTCAGAAAACCAACGAGAGGCGCTATACAAAATGTGGAGTCTGGCCAGTGTCGAACTTTGTTCAACGTACGATAATTAAACAGAAACCACTTTAACTCTTTTTTTTATATCGGAATCCCTCAAAAGGGTACTGGTAAACAGTGCAGTACCAGATCAGACGCCGCCAGGTGGGGCGTCAGATTAGGGCCTACACTGTTTCCAAAACGCTCAACTATTAGAAGATAACACAACCTGACATCCCTAAATGTAGACATGGACTCAACAGGAAGATTCCTTTTGGTACAAAATGGGTTGATGTGCAAATGTATAGATTAATGCCACACACAAGAATTATTCATGGAATGGGGAAACTTCTAATTTGCTGCTTTATTCCTCAGATACAAGGTGAATTGATACGCTTTCATAAGGCATTTTTTCACAAAAACAGTAAAATTCCTATATTAAGACCACCTTTGGGACTGTTCAAAAGTGGTCTTTAAGACCACTTTTGAACAGTCCCAAAGGTGGTCTCTGACCAGAGGATACTGCGTGCAGAAAAGACAAAGAAAGAATGAGTCGAATCTACTAAATAAGCTTTACAAAGCAGAATTAGTCTTAAAAGGTGGTCTTAATAGCGGACTATCAATGTATTTTGTCTCCACTTCCTAATGGAAAGAACTTGTTCCTTTGATGGAGGATTCTATTTTCAGAGGGAGTAGGAAAGCGTTCAGGAAATGGCAGAAAATATCAAATGTAGCAATGATCTATCTCTTGTCTACACTAGTTTCTGTAGCATAGCCAACCAATGTCTAGCAATACAACCTTTTTCCCGACATCACGAAAACACGTCTATATAATTTTGACCCCCTTGAACCCCACTTTTATACAGTGAAACTGGGGTATACAGGGGTAAACCTTATTTTTCTTATGTCTGCCCTAAAATATAGATTATGGGTACTCGTTATGGGTAACGAGTACCCACAATCTATTTTTCGGGCAGAAATATGAAAAAAAATCACAATTTTTCACGCTAAAATTTTCGTGTTTTCTTGGGTGGTAAAGTTTTCAAGCTATTTGTATAGGCGTGTTTTCTTAATGGAGATGAGCAAACTAATTCCTTTGAAAGGAGCCTCCAAGATATGGAACATTTTGGTTTATATTTAGGAGATTTTTCTTTATGCAAAAAAATCACATTACGCACATACATAATATGTTAATAAATATGTGTAAATAAATTCACTTCTATTCTGTTCTATTCGGTATAAGCCTTTGGGAATGAGATTTATTTGACATTCATGCTTCTTGCTGGCTTGCTTGTAAAATTATATTTTAAGGAGAATGGAAGAACGCTCTTGTCAATATGGACCAACTTTAAAAACCCTTTCCTTTTAAAAACATATATTGCTGGATTATTGATTAATTAGGGGTTTAATGTCCCCGTCAGCACTATTTCGATCATTTTAGAGACGTTGCTTCCAATTGTGTGGTACTTTTACCCGACATTGAGATGGAATGACATCTCAAGTCCTGCCGCCCAATGAAACCAAAATGGTTTACTTGCATGGACAGTCCGACTCACACCACTTTGCCTGGGCAGGCTTAGAGCGGGCCTCTAAGCGGTTTACCAGTACTCATGTGCGCGGGCGGTTTCAGCTCTGCGTGGAAACATCGTGCAGCCCAATCTATTTCTTCAAGCACCGATGGGCGACGACGAATATAAATGTATTGCTGGAAAATCGAGCACTGATATAAAACTGTTGAATAAAGTACAAAAATAAAGACAAAACTATGTAACTGATGCCATTACAAGTTGCATTTATTTTCAAACAAAAAATACAAAATGCTGGTAAGGCGAAATCCGAACTCTACCTCTTAACTAAACTGGCTAAACTGGGCAGTGGGCACTCGCTTTCAGGGTATTCAGTCTTATTAAGTGAATCCTCGCTGAGGACCAATTTTCTCTGGAGGCAGTCGTGTCATATTAATTTTGCAAAAAAAAAAAAAAAAAAAAAAATCAAAGCACTGAAATTGTCTCTGAGTCTATGCTGAAAAAAAATGGTCCTGATCGGGGACTTTGATTGTTTCATTTAACCCTTTTTCTGTGGCCAGTTGTCCAAAACGTCGTTAGCTTAACGAGCTCGTTAGAGGGCATATTGTTAACTGTTCTAGCAAGTACAAGATCTAAAATTTTGGTATTTTTGCTGAAAAAATGTGAGCAGCTTTTGCATTTGCAAAAACTGCTCACATCCTTTTTCAGCAAAAATATTAGCACATTTGCCATATTAAATGATCAAAGTTTCAATGATATGTTAATTAACGACATCGTTAGTTTTGAACATCTGGCCCCAATACTGTAAGCAAACGGTGTAGACTCTGATCAGACTGTGATCTGGGTCTACACTGTTTGCCTATTAACCAAACACATTCTAGTCCAGATTCTATAGATGATCGTCTTATGCAACACTCTGATCTCACATCGATAAGAATTTCGCGCCTATTTTCTATTAATAACCGTTCCATGGAGTTCCCACATATCAGTGATAGTCACGTAGACACCAGCACTGAACAGCTTCTGTACTTAGTTATTTCAATCGTCCGATAAAGGAATGCGTTATGCATGAGCCCTTCGATTCTTTAAACAATTTGGTCTGTGGATCAACGGTATGTATATGTAAGGAACGGTAAGGTAATAAAGACATGGTTGTTTATTCTGGAAATACGAGTACAGGTATAGCTTTCTTTGATATCAATAATAAGAAAATTGGCAGCTTCTGTTGAAATGCTTGTTAGAAAAAAAGAATCATCAAGAGCTTCCATGCTATGAACAGACATCGAACGCCTGGCCAAAAACCTGTCACTGAGGTGTATGGTTATTTTAGAGGAGGGACCTGGGTTAACCCATTTCAAGCAGGAAACCCCGGTAAACAGCGCAGGCCCAGATCAGACGCTACAGAACGCGATGTCTGATCAGGGCCTCCACTGTTTGCAAAATCCTCAACCATTTCTGAAACTGACTCAAATACCCCTCAATTTCGAATTAGACTCCTGCTATACATAGTGAGGAAGATTCCATTGTCTTAAATGGGTAAAGGGAACATATTCTTGCCGTTTGTAAACCAGCTAGTAAGACCACCTAAAATTAAGACTAATTCTGCTTTAAAAAGCTTATTCACAATGGTGCAGTTATTCTTTCTTCCTGTTATCAGCACACAATGTCCCCTGGTCAAAAGTGGTCTTTAAGGCAACTTTTGAAAAGTCCCAAAGGTGGCCTTTTTATAGGAATTTTACTTTTCTTCCTGATCGTTTTCCCTCTGAAATCAAAGCACTGACACCACTGGTGGGTCGATTGTCTCTGAGTGTAGGCTGAAAAAATTGTCCTGGACGAAGCATATGAGACTGTTGCGTTTAACCCTTAAATTCATATACTGTAAGCAAACGACGTAGTCTCTGATAAGACGCCACATTCTGATGCGTCTGATTAGGGTCTACACCGTTTGCAAACCCCAAACACATGATTCAAGTTAAGCCTATTACGAACTCTAACCTCACTGCGGCGCGAACCGATCTAATGTTTAATGTGTGAGTGTGTGTGAATTCGGGTTTAACGTCGCTTTCAACAATTTTTCAGTCATATCACGACGGTGTCTGGTTGCGACAGGGAGCTCAATGCTCACTGCTTCTATAGTGCTGCCTCACTGAAGTATCATGTCCCAGACACATTACATGATACCACACCCAGACACATTATCCTGACACTGGGTCGACCAGTCCTAGCTCTTCCCCGTAAATCTGAGTGCCAAGCGAGGTATCTATTGTTTAAGAGTCAGCGCTCTCGGCCCGTTATCAAATGGGCCCCGTCAAGCGATTTTGGTACTTATCGCCTATGCGAGCAGCGAAGGTTCAGGCTCATACCAGCAGTGAATCAAGAAGAACCTTCAGACAGAAAGCCATATCCCTGGCCCCTCTGAATGGCTGGGCATGCGCAGTTAAAATTTGTCATGACGGAATGCTCGAAGACACAAATTCGCTTGGCGGGGCTCAAATATTCATTTTCAACGAAAACTACACAAACGATTGCTTGAGAACTCGGCCGTTGACCCACCGGCTGTTGTCAGTTGCAGTTCGTGTGTGTTTAGGGGGGGGGGGGGGGGGGGGGAGGGGGGTCTCACTATAGATGCTGTAAACCGCTGAACGGATCTAAATCTGTCTAGGAACAGTAAATGTAACTGACCGGTCGGACATGACCTTAGTTGTTGACTGGACTATAAAACCGCAACAAATAACATAACATAGCTACACAAACGACCATAACAGTTGATGGCCTGCCTTTATTTACCGACCTTTCGGCGGTAGAGCTCCGTATGCTGCATATGTTTGTTTTTGTTTGAATTGAGGTTTAACGTCCCCGTTAACACTATTTAGGTCATTTGGAAGACGTTCTTTCCAATTTTGTGGGACTTTTACCCGACACTGAGGTGAAATGACATCTTAAGCTCTGCCACCCAATGAAACCAGAAGTCTTATATGCATTGGACGATCCGACACACACCGCTATGCCTGGGCAGGCTTAGTCCTTCTAAGCGTTTTACCAGTACTCGTGCGTGGAAGCACCATGCAGCCCAATCTATTTCTTCAAGCCCCGATGGGTGGGGGCGTCTATAAAGACCAGGGGCCAGTTGTTCAAAACTAACGACGTCGTTAGTTAACGTATCGTTAAAACTTTGATCATTAAATATGGCAAATATGCTGAAATTTTTTGCTGAAAAAAAATGTGAGCAGCTTACATTTTTCAGCAAAAATACCAAAATTTACGATATTGTACTTGCTAGAAGAGTTAACAATATGACCACTACCGAGCTCGTTAAGCTAACGATGCTTTGAACAACTGGCCCCAGGATTGTTGCTGATTTCCTATATGAATGCGTCTTCTATTCCTTGTTAAACCATGAACGCCGCTCAACTTGGAAGCAACAATAAAATTACGCAAACAAGACACCCCATATATTGCTACAGGACATGAACCCATGCATTAATGTTACTGAGCTTCTTTTGTTTATTTTTCAACAAAAGAAAATTGCATCATGTTTCAGAAAAAGGTGCTGGGAAAATTTGTTAAACAAGACAGAACAAAAATAAATAAATAAAACAAAAGCGCTGTAAGCACTGCACATCATGCCTCGCCACTATGCTTACATCAAGCAAGTGTCATAGCACTGTCGAAAAGGAATTCAATGTGAAGGTGCATTAGTCTTACTAAGATCATGGTGACTATTTTCAATGTCCAAAGGGCCATAGCTCCGAAAGAATGTAAACCAGAATTGCATTTCTCATTTACTGCAGAACCCTTCATGGTGCATCAGCTCCGTGTGAAGTTTACGGAAAATATCTCAAAACTGTTTTCTGTTTACAGAGTAGATACAAGTATATCACAGAAACAGTTACGTCCATGTTCAAAGAGCCATAACTTAAAACTTAGCTAAGCCAGACTGATGGTTTTTGTGTTCGTCATGTTATCTTATGTTTTTTTTTTGTTTGTTTTTTTGTTTTTTTTTTTACCTTTTTGCAAGGCTTCAAGAAAATCTCTGAAACTGTTTTTTAAGTTATAGAAAAGGCACATGTGTATGACTATGTTCATCATTTACAATGCTCAATGGGCGGTGACTCCAAAACCAGGTAATTCAGAATTATGATTCTTGTGTTCTGCATAAGATATCAGGTGATGTAGATTGGCATAAATTTTCAAGAAAATAACTTTCAAGTTATAGAGCAGACACAAATATCACATAAATCACGTTTTTCAATGTTCTAAGGGCCATAACTCCAAAAGTGCATTGGCCAGATTTACGGTTCTTGTGTTCTGGACATAAATGTTTTCAGAGGAAAACAATGTCCCCAATCATAAATACCCATTAAACACCCTTTTGACATTGAAAACTAGGTTTAGGTCACCCAAATCTAAGGTGCATACAAACCATTTTCAGTTTTCGGGGGCCTGTGACCTTAAAAAGTTCAAGATCACCGACATCTTATCGAATCTTTCGTAGGTTGCAATCTATATTGTATTATGGTGGCATGTAGCTGCCATCGAGATGCGAGATATTAAGGATACTTATTATACAGATAAAACAACAAAAGTACCATTAAGTTTACATAATTTTTTTGTTCATTGAGATATTTTAAGTCGACATGAAATATGTCCTCTTATATTTAGTCGATATAAAATATGTCGTCTTATATTTCTGTCATTTTTATCTAAATATTTGCTAAAAATGAGCGAGATAGTGCTTTAATATGACATACACAAACTTGAAAAAAAATAGCTTATAAGGCGCCTTGCGGAACAGGCAAGTCGACTTACTTTAAAAACGACACTTTATTTATATATCTTTTTAGTTCACTACAAAGTCGTCTCAGTGCTTTAAACTGACATGACGATAAACCATGTAGCATTTAAGGAGTATAAAAGCCGGTATTTGGTCGCCGTTAAATTAGAGAATGTAACAGAATAGAATAGATTATATATACCCAAAGTATGGGGTATAGGCAAATCTTCAGAATAACAGAATACGTTCAGAAATGGAGACCTTATGAGTTTATTATACTACATCCTCGTTGCACCCAACGAAAGTATAAAGACTCTTAAGCCACAGCTCCACTTTCACGTCTTGAGCGTTAGCTTTTATTCAGGGAATAGATTTGTGCTGGTAGTGACTAGCTGCTTAATATATCACTGGCAGGAGTGAAAAGAACACGACGCACGCGAGCGATCTAAGCACTTACGACTGACCGACAGTCAGCACGGTTTTTCTAAAAGTTTTTATTGTATGTAATACAAGTTCATATAATGGGTGTGACATTTTCGAAAGTTAAGTATATGAATGGGTCCTTTTTTTCAAAGTACAAGTATATGAATGGGGTATGTTTTCAAAATCCTGTCCGCTCACCCATACCAAATGGACTTTAGTTCCCCCACTCCCACACGAGGCTTCAACTCAGGGTTTGTATCTGGCATATTAAAACACGCTCGTTTTCCATAAGAAAACTAGACGTGTAGCGGTCATAGATATTCGGGATTTACCTCGTGGTAGAGTTCGTTTTCCTGAGAAGACGATGTGCAGCAGCCAAAAAAGTATTTTCCCACTCAATTTATTGTTTTAGTGGGATGTGTAGGTGTCTGCGCATAGCAGAAGCCCTCTCTTTGTCCTGTGAAAGGCCACATGCCCAGTTAGCAACCAACCACGGATTTCAAAATAACATAAATAACCTAAGTCGACTTACCCTATCATGATGTCATTACAAAGCAATAATTACAACGAGTTTATGTCAACATCGTAAGTAACACTTTGTTGTAAAAATATCAATGAACTGGGTGTCATTGTAAAGCAGTTTCTGGGCTAGTTAATGAAAATCGAGATATTTTTTATCATAACAATAAACAAACCAAATATGTCGCCTTACACTAGTATGTCAACATAAAATGCATCGACTTAGTAAGTAGGATCTCGCATCTCGATGGCAGCTACATGCCACCATATTGTATCAATATTTTGTGGGTCCTCCAGATATAGTACTTCCGGAAAATTGTAATGGCGGCTTAAAAATGTAGTTTCTAGTGAATTCGTATTACCGATGAAGGCCTAGTGCCGAAATATTTAAAGAAGAGTGAAATTTATTAAATTGTATAGTGTATCAAGTTTGACCATACTTTTATCAATTCTCAAATGAGACAGGGTGGAGAAAAGCCATTATTTGCCCAAAATTGAAAATTCCGGGAGCCTGTGACCTTGAAAATAAGGACCAGGTCACCAAAAACTGTTCAAATCTTTGGTAGGTTGCAATGATCCATTGTACCAAGTTTGATCAAATTTCATTAATTCATTCAAGTGATAGGGTGCAAACAAGCCAAAATTGACAGGGGGTGGGTGGGGTGCTGTGTCCTTGGAATTTAGGGTCAAGGTGACCGGCAAAATCAAATCAAATCTTTGGTCGGTTGTGATGATATATTGTATCAAATTTGACCTTTCATTGATAGGGTGCAGACAATATGTTCCCCTTGAAAGCAAAGAATACACCACATAACTGAAAGTGTGGAGAGTACAAGTTTTCTGGACCACACTTGCCAGTTTCAGCCAATTATGCCTCATCGCGTATTTTTTTTTTTTTTTTTTTGCGAGGTGGGGGGGGGTGTAACCTTGCAAATAAGGTCAAGGTCATAAAAACCTAATGGGCGGTTTACCCTATCCTAGTGATGTAACCGGAATCCATCAATAGGTTCAGGAGATATATAGTGCTCCAAACAGGCTACGCCAAAGCCGAAACCAACGCCAACGCAAACGGGATCCCTACTAAAAACAACACCCCCCCCCCCCCCATACACACACACCCTTGGTGGGTGAACATAATGCTTTATATCATCAAAATATCTGAAGCAATTTCCAACTTACACAGAGAACACGAGTAAACTATTGGTAGAAATGGTTTTTTTTAATATTTACTATGTTCCAAGGACCATAACTCCAGAAGTAGATTAACCAGAGCTACGGTTCTTGTGTTCTGCATGTTGTCCCATAGTGCTACACATTTATGAGAGATTTCATGAAAATATCTCGAACAGTTTTCAACACATAGGGCAGACATGAATACAAGGTAGAATGGCTATGTTCAACATTCAAAGGACAAAGACTCCAAAAGTAGGCCAACCATAGTTTGAGTTCATATGTTCAAAGGACATTAACTCCAAAAGCAGGAAAATCGGTGTTACGGCTCATATGTTATGCACGTCGTCTCATCTGTGGAGTTCCGTGAACAATGATAGTAAAGGCTATGTTCAATGTTCAAAGGGCAATGACTTCAAAAGTAGGAAAATCAGAGTTACGGTTCATATGTTCTGCATGTCATCTTATGGTGCTCTACATATCTGTGAAGTTTCGTGAAATGAATCTCAAATGGTATCAGAATTATATAGTGGACACGAAACTATGAGGCGCTGACGGACGGATGGACACTCAAAACTTCTGAGGGTATAACATAATACCCCGCCACTTTTTTGAGTGTTGGGGCATATAAATAAATAAAAGTGCTTTTGGTAAACCGTCTTTGACTTTTACGTGCCGACTTAATAAATAATCAGACCTTGAATCGTTTAGCAAAGGTACCAGTAGCCCCAAAACGTGTAATTGGCAAACAGCGCAAGCTCAGATCAGACGCCGCAGAACGCGGCGTCTGATCAGGGCCTACACATGTTGCAAAACAATTAAGCCATTTTCCAAATAAATTTTGAAGAACACATAAACTGACGCCCTTAAATTTTTGAAATGGACATGTGTTATATGTTAGGAGGAAGATTCCATTTGGTACAAAAAGGGTTAAAAGGTGCACTCGAGTCGTCTATTGATAGATAATTAGAATTCGCACTCCGTAAGAACTTTTTATAGTACGTTTCAGGATGAATAATGTTTCTTTCAGAAAAGCATTCCTGTGCTCGAGTGTTTAGGCATGTACATATATAACATAACTTACAGCGAACGCGTTATGCTTTTTTTTCAGCGGCGATGACTCTTTCAAGTTGGGAAAGCAAAAAAGGTTGTTGGTTTTTTTTTCCTAAAAGTTGTCTCCCTTGTAAATACCTGCGAAAGGTGATAGCAAAAAGATAAATATTAACATATTAATGACCCTCAGCTATTGGGGAGCTATTAAAATCCATCTTATGTGGGAAACACAAAATGGGGCATTGGCAAACAGTGCATGCCAAAAGCAGACAGAGAGGAACGCTGCGTCTGATCGGGGTCTTCACTGTTTGCTGAAAGTTCAATACCTATAAATGAACCCGACATCTCTAAATTTAGAAACAGACTCCTATTGAATATATTATGGGAGAAGAGTCTTCTCAGAACAAAATGGTTTGAATGTGCGTAATTAAGATGAAAACTTGTGATATTTTTCTTATTTCTGCTCAAAATATAAATTGTGGGTACATGTTAGAACCGCTCCATCGAGGCGGTTCAGACGAGTACCCACAATCTATATTTCAGAGCAGATATAAGAAAAATAAGGTTTATCCCCAGTAAACCCTAGATTTACTAAATAAAAGTGGGGTTTTACGTCCCCGTCAACACTATTTAGGTCATTGTGGAGACGTTGATTCCAATTTTGTGAGTCTTTTACGCGACACTGACACAAAATGGCATCTCAAGGCCTACCGCCTAAGCAAACCAAAATAGTGTATATATATAAAGACCGTCGACTCGCACCTCTTTCCTTGGGCAGACTTAGATCAGCATTATCTATGCTACGAGTAGAGAGCAGCAATCTCCATTTGGAAGTGGTGAGCTCTTTCACGACAAAACCTGCCTGAAGGGTTTGTGACTAGCATCACTAAACACGCCTATAAATTTTGACCCCCCCCCCCCTCTCAAACCCCACTTTTATTTTGTTAAACTGGGGTTTACAGGGGTACATTGTTTTTCTTATTTCTTATTCTTACTGCCAAAAAAAAAAACTTTTAAGATGAAAAAATGTGATATTTTTTCGTATTTCTGCTCAAAAACATAGATTGTGGATACTCGTTAGAGAGGCGGTTCTAACGTGTACCGACAAACTATGTTTGGCATCACGTGAACAAGTCCGTGAAATAAAGACCCACCAATACCCCACTTTATATAGAGAAAACTGGGGTCTACGGGGGTATACATTATTTTTATTATTTCTGCTCCAAGACATAGGTTGTGGGTACTCGTTAGAACGCCTCATTGAGGCGGTTCTATCGAGCACCTACAGCATATGTTTGCAGTATTTTTGAGAAAAATGTCACGAATTTTCACCAGAAAAAGTAGCCATTTTGGAGATGTGAAAAAATGCACTATGTCGCACGTGCGTGTTATCGTAATGGAGCAGAAGTATGGAAAACAGTGGATTTTTTTTTGGCCAGAAAATATTTAATTCTCAACACATTTGAATAGTGGTGTATTCGTAATGAGGTAAGACATAAACCAACCTGTCCAGCTACACTGACTAACAAATTTAGATACCAAAATGGTTGTACTATCCTAACAGTGAACACAAACGTACTGAGCAGGGTGTGTGCATGTCATAAAACAGAGTTTCGCACGACGTGGCTCTGGTCTTATTTGGTATCATATTTGGTATCTGGCACAAGCAACGTTGGTGTAACGTCAATTGGTACGACGTTACCGACACCTTGTATTGGCAACTAGATTAGTTTAGTTTATACCGATTATTTTAGTCCGATTGCGATGAAAACTTCAAGCTTATTTGAATCGCTTTCGGACACTCATTACGGAATTATCACAGGCAGTGACTTTTGCCAGCAGGCATATGACGTAATTGTGATCTCACATCGACGTCGGTTCAATGTCATGACGTTTATGCAATGTCACATCTACGTCGGTTCAACGTCATGACGTTGCACCGACGTTGATTTGACGTCGCCCTAGCGAGGGTTACACCATTGCTACTCCGTTACACCTGGGTGGAGTGACGCAGTGGCATTAAGTGTCTTGCTCAAGAACACACCTCGGCTCCAGCGGCCGGATTAGAACCCACAACCTCTCGATCATAAGTCGAACGCGCTAACAACTGAGCCAGATTGTGTGTGTATTAGGGCATTAATTTCCCTTCAAATCATTTACAAATATTTCTCTCGTTTAACTGATGAATAATATCACCGACAAGCATTTATTCCTTCTCTCCAGGTTTCTAATGAGTTTTTCATGTTCTGATTAGAAGCCTTAATAAGCTTGTTATGTTACCATTAGGAATAAAGATTTTTGAAATCCTATTTTATTGCTGTGTCTTTTATTGCCGACGGATCCGCAAAGTGTTATGTCAGATATGCGAGATATGTGGAGAAAAAATGCGATGCTGTATTTACGCTAAAAGTGTTAGTACCATAAAATATTCTGCTAACTTTACAAACAGTGTGGACACATCGGACTGCCCCTGAATGCGACCTGGGTCTACACTGCTTGTCCAGACTTTTGGTATCCGTATATTTATGGTAAATACGGGCACCGTTGTAATAGAGAAAATATACGTCACGTCAACAAGTCCGTAGGTTTTTTGTTTGTTTATATTGGAGTTTAACGGTCCAGTCAACACTATTTTAGGTCATTTTTGAGCCGGTCAGTTTACCTATCCACACTTTTCCTGGGCGGGTAACCAGTACAGTGCACATTCTTTCGCCAGAAACTGATAACTGCCCTTCTTTAATCAGCGGAAGGGAGAGAATGACCGTAGATCTCCACGAAAGAATGTTGCCGACCCCGGCAGGTATCGAACCCGCGTCCTCCTGATCACCAGTCAGACGCGTATCCGACAGCTACTGAGGCCGGCACAAGTCCTTAGGTAGTTTGCCACTCATCCAACTAGTTTAGACACAACGTTGTACTTGTTCAAATTTTAAAACATTTTTTGTTGTGGTGGCCGAATATTTAGGGTATTTCCAGTGTTGACTTTTATTAGAGTCGGCGTCCGACAAAACCTATAATAATTCCTGTGCGATCAGCGAAGACTCAGATCAGCCTCCGTATTATTTCGGTCTGACCAGAGGTCTTGGACAGCCTGATGGTTATCGAAGACTCGTACTTTGATAATCATAGGGGCCTGAATCACCGTCTTTCTTTTAGTTTGAATTTTTCGTAGCCACGAATGTTCACTATCCCCAAGGCCCCCGCCCGTCGGGGCTTGAAGATATAGATGGGCTGCATGATGCTTCCACGCAGAGCTGAAACCGACCTGCACACGAGTACTAGTAAACCGCTTAGAGGATGTAAGCCTGCCCAGGTAAAGCGGTGCGAGTCCATGCTTATAAACCCTATTGGTTTCATTGAGCGACAGGGCTTGAGATGTCATTTCATCTCAGTGTCGGGTAAAAGCCCCACAAAATTGGAAGCAACGTCTCCAAAATGACCTTTACAGTGTTGACGGGCACGTTAAACCTCAAATCAAACAAAATCACTATCACCAATGTAAGCCTATTCACCTTATTTGCATAATCTGCTGGTTCCTAGTCTGAGGGTTATCAGTGTTGGAAAAACAGGTAACCAGACCCCCCTGACCTTGAAAGGTCAGGGGTTCTGGTTACCTGTTTTTCCAATATTGACAATGTGCAAGCTGGGAGCCAGCAAATAATGCAAATATGGTGAATAAGGCGACCACACTGAGAAACCTAACTCATGGGTTTCAAAGAGTATACATTATTTTCATTTCATTTTGTGTGTTCGTTAGAATTGACACGATGAGAAAGGCACACTTTTTGTTTGCAGCACAATTAAGAAAAGACGACTTTTTTCTGCATTGTATTGCATGATTATGTTATTATGATAAATGGAGAAGAAATAGATGTACCTCTTGGAAATAATCCTGGTATTGTTTCGCATTATTCACTGAAAGTGAGATCACTAGAAAAAATAGTCGTAATTGTACCTAATTAACACGTCTGTTTGCTTTCGAGCTGGTAACGTTCTGAGAATCATTACATTTTGAACTTACCTATGCAATGCATTGAACAACAGCAACAACAACGATAATAATAATAATAATAATAATAAAAGTGGTGGTGGTGGTAATAAAAATAATTATAAGCAACAGCATCTCTTGAACAAGTACAATTTACTACCCGATGTCATCAGTAGAAGACTATCAAATTGTTTTATTATACAGTCGAACTTCAATGGCTCGAACACCTTTGGGACCTCGAAAATTTGTTCGAGACAGGGGTAGTTCGAGCCACTGAGGGTTACTGTCAGGAGGAATAACGGGATACTTGAGACACATTTTCGGTGTTCTATAATGAAAATGTATGATGTGTGTACTCATTAGAATCGCCTCATCGAGGCGATTCTAACGAGTACACACAGCATACATTTGCATATACATTTGCAAGATAAAAGACCAAAATCTCCTTAAATACCCCCACTATTTCTAATGTAGAGGATTTCCATAGGGGCTCAAGAACGGGTTCGACTCAGCCATGGTAAACGAGCCATCGGCGTTCGAGCCATCGAAGTTCTACTGTATATGGGCATGGCGGCCGTGTTGGTCAGGAGACCCAGATCACAAGCACAAACTTTCTTTCTCCCACCTCATAGAGGCGCCACGTAATAAACTGGATTCGGACCTGGCTGTTGATGGACCTGCAATCTAAATGAACTTTAAATGGCCTTGACCATTGGCACTCATAGACGTTCGTTTTGTACCTATACTCTCAATAGTTTTTTTAAACATTTATTGTACCACATCGAAAAGCCGAAGGAACCACATTTGATTTTGCCGTTAAGTATGTCAAGGTCAACCTAGGGTCATTATTTTTGCAAATTTGGTAGTACTCAGTCACCCAATGCTACATGCCAAGTTTCAAGACAATCGGGCCTGTTGATGAACCTAAAGGTTTTTACCATATTTGGTCATTGCGGCCATCTTGGTCATGTGACTGAGACCATTTGAACAAATTCGCATTCCCTCATTATCCTAATACTGCATATAAAGTTTAAATGAAATTGGCTCAGTGGTATCAGAGAAAATGTATTTTGAAATGTCAATGGACTTGGCTTGGGCCAAGGTCGCCAAATGTTTTTTGACCTTTGGTATTCATAAACATTCATTTTGTATCTCTACTCATGTCTACCATATTTTTGTTTTTCGAAAAATAAAAATGCATTGTTTTTCTTTTTCCCATTGCCATTGAACCGCCTAAGGAACCAAATTTAACCTTGGCATAGAATAGGTAAAGGACAACCAAAGGTCATTATTTTCTGCTAACTTAGTAGTACTCAGCCACCTAATGCTACATATGAAGTTTTAAGAAATCGACACTTTGGTTTTGAAGGTTTTTACCAAATTTGGGCGCGGCGACCATCTTGATCAATCTGACCTGAATACCTTCAACAAATTTTCGATTCATCGCTGCCATAAGGCCGCGTATAAAGTTTAAGAGACGATGCATTTTGAGACATCAAAAGACCTGCAATCCAAGTGATCTTTGGTCAATGTCACCAAATGACCTTGAACTTTAGTATCCATAGACAGTCATTTTGTATCTATTCTATTGTCACAGACCATAACAGTTTGGGGTAAAAATGCATTAGTTTACCTTTTTCCAACTAACCCTTTTCTTGCTGTTCACGACAACCCCTATATTTGCAAACAGTGTAGATCCCGATCAGGTGGCTTCTGAAGAAGCCACCTGATCAGGATCTACACTGTTTGGCATTCAGTTTATGAATTTGTATCAATAAATTACATCAAGTAATTTGATTGGTTGATAGACGGAAATGGGTGTGACTTAAATGAGTATTCAGCAAGATAAGGGTTAAAAGCCTAAGGAACCAAATTTGTCCATGGCGTAGAATACGTCAATGTCAATCTAGGGTCATCATTTTTACAAATGTAGTAGCACTCAGTCACTCGATACTACATGCCAAGATTCAAGACAATAGGCTTAGTGGTTCTGGAGAAGAAGACTTTTTAAGGCTTTTAAGATATTTGGGCATGGCGCCATCTTGTTCATATGACCTGGACCATTCGCGCAAATTTTCTTCTCCCCATTATCCGGAGGCTGTATATGAAATTGAAATGAAATTGACCCAGTGGTTTCAGGGAAAATGTATTTTGAAATGTGAACGGAACTGCAATTCAAGTGACCTTTGGCCAGGGTTACCAAATGACCTTGACCTTTAGCATTCACATACGTTCTTTTTACCTATTCTCATGTCATAGACCACAATATTTTTTTCTAAAAATGCATTATTTTACCCTTTTCCTCATTTAAAAGCCTAAAGAACCAGATTTGACCTTGGCGTAAAATAGGTCAAGGTCAACCTAGATTATTATTTTTTACAAACTTGGTAATATTCATTCACCCGATACCAATCGGTCCAGTGGTTCTGGTGAAAAAGATTTTTTAACTCATTTGGGTATGGCGGCCATCTTATCATGTGACCTGAACTATTCTGACAATTTTTTGTTCCCCCATGGTCCTAAGGCTGCATGTAACATTCAAATGAAATTTGCCCACTGGTTTCAGAGAAAATATATATTGAAATTTCAATGGACCTGCAATCCAAAGTCACCGAATCACCTTGACCTTCAGCATTCATAGGCATTCTGTATCCATTCTCATGTCGTAGACCACACTATTTTTTAAAAAAAATGCATTGATTTACCTATTTCCCATTGAAAAGCCTAAGGAACCACATTTGACCTTGGGCGTAAAATAGGTCAAGGTCAATCTGGGGTCATCATTTTGGCAAATTTTGTTGTACTCCGTTGCCAAGTTTTACGACATTCGGCATAGTGGTTCTGGAGAAGGAGATTTTAAAGGGTTTTACCATATTATGGCATTGCGGCCATCTTGTCCATCTGACCTGGGCCATTGCTGCAACTTTCTTTTTCCCATTGCCAGTAGGCTGCATATGAAATTTGATTGAATTTGGCATAGTGATTTTAGAGCAGAATACATTTGAAAATGGTGGACGACGGATGGGCGACTGAGGCCTACCATCATTTAAGCTCCCCGGAGCCTTGGGCTCAGAGGAGCTAAAGTTGGCCGAGAACTTGCGATGCAACACCATTGTACGATTTATATGCAATGAAAAATGATCTACTTAAAGGAGAATTGTGAGACTCAGTTAGAATTACTAGTACTAGAATCGGATAGCCCCCGCCCTTCGGGGCTTGAAGAAATAGATGGGCTGCATGATGCTTCCACGCAGAGCTGAAACCGACCGCACGGAGAACTAGTATACTGCTTAGAGGATCTAAGCCTGCCCCGTCCATGCTTATAAACCCTATTGGTTTCATTGGGCGACAGGGCTTGAGATGTCATTTCATCTCAATGTCGGGTAAAAGTCCTACAAAATTGGAAGCAACGTCTCCAAAATGACTTTTACAGTGTTGACGGGGACGTTATACCTCAAATCAAACAAAAAAATTGAATCGGAATCAGCGAAATTAAACTTCACTAGAAAGTATCAGTAAGAATGCAAACGTACGAATGTTAGAACAATCAGATTAAGCCAGTCCCAAGCAAAACAAAACATACATATGCCATTAAAGACAGCCCCAAAAGCCTTGACACTCGTCTTCGCTTTTACAGATCCCGGAGTCTTGATTTGGAAGAAACATTGCGGGACATGACTAACCCTTTTTGTACCAGAAACCCCAAAATGGGTAGTTGGCAAACAGTGCAGGCCCAGATCAGACGAAGCCGAACGCGGCGTCTGATCATGGCCTACATTACAACCTGAGATCATAAATTTTGAAATGGACTCCTGCTATATATAAGGCGGAATATTCCATTTGGTACACAAAGGATTAAGACGCCGAAACTAGTCCGAATCATTGTTCTTCGTGCAAGGCACTTTATGTTTTGTCGACACCCCTGTTCAAAAGCAATTGGTTTAATTACTTGTAGTTCAGTGCTTGGTGTACTTTTACTTGGCAATACGCTTAATTTTAGCCTTCTGCCAAAAGCTGTCCTGTATAATCATCCCGAACATGAGTCACTGACAATAGTATAGTCCTGGGTGGGATGCCAGAGAACGCGCAGTTTGATCAGATCAGGGTCTGCACTGTTTGCTTAAAGTTCAGGATTTTTAGCTCGCCTTATGGAAGTAAGGGGGAGCTATTTAGAAACCTTTCAGATCCCGACCACTAACTCATATATATTCTTGTTCCTTAAGACATATTCATTGACAGCAATCTAGGGGTCTTCCGTGGCGCGCCGGGGTCCTGCTCCAACCCCTCCACTTAACCCCCCGTTTACACTATATGTTCCCGGCGGCCACGGCAGCCACGTTTCAGGTCATCTTGGACAAAACTGGGTGACCCTGAGACAACGTAGGTGAACGGTATCGACAAACGTATCTCGTCGTGACTGCCGTGGACGCCGGGGCAAATTTTTAAACATTCAAAAAATCTGCCACGGCAGCCACGGCGTAGATGACCTACTAAATAGAACTTAGTAAACGGGTTGAACGCAACAAAGCGTGACAGTACGTTACAGACCGTAACAGAACTTGGGCAGTGTTCGTAGCGAGACGGGAAGCAAGAGAATCACCCGGTAACTTACGATCCTATGAAGTTGTGTTATGGTCTGCCACGTTTAGTTCCCGTTTAGCTGCTTTAGGGCCGCTGCACGTTTTATCCGTGTTTTCCACGATTTCTCACGGACCTCACGGCGAGCTACGGGGAAGGTTAGCCGTTTCATCACGTTCAATCACGATACGTCCCGGCGTATTATGGTTTACCTGAAGTTCTACTACGGTCTTGCATGGTGCGCGCGGTCGCACAAGAAGTATAAAACGCCCAAACCAGCAGAGAAGTTTCATTCGAGTTGCAAACACCGAACAGTACAGATCATATTTTATTTTAAGTAATGCCAGCAAAGAAGGCAAAGCGTGGATGTAGAGGATCCCGTCCTGTGTAGGCCCAACAAGTAGAGAAGCAAGAGCAGCCTAAGCCGATTATCGCCGCCTGATGAAGAAGAACGTGATACTGCTCCTGACCCCATCACCCAGTCTAAACCTGAACCGGGGGTCGAGGAAGCTGAACCAGATGCATCTGCTAGGAGGTGGGGTGCACCAAGGGTTGTCACCAACTTTTCTGAGGAAGAGAAGGAGCTCGTCATTGACTTCCTTCAGCAGAACCCCACGCTCTACTCAAGAGACTTGCTGGATACAAGGACTCAACAGCAAAAGACCGACTGTGGGAGGACCGTGGTGAGCTTCAGTGCTCGACTTCAACCTGCTGCTTATGATAATCCACCCGCTTCAACTACTTGTGAGGCTCCAGTAGACGTTCCACATGTACCGCAAAACCGGCCCCGATAGCTCAGTTGGTAGAGTGTCCGCTCCGGGTAACGGGAGGTCACGGGTTCGATCCCGGGCCGCGACAAACCAACGTCGTTAAAAATGGTACTATAGCAGCTCCTCGCTTGGAACTCAGATTTACGGGGTAGAGCTAGGACTGGTCGACCCAGTGTCAGGATAATGTGACTGGGTGCGGTATCATGTAATGTGTCTGGGACATGATACTTCAGTGAGGCAGCACTATAAAAGTGAGCACTGAGCTCCCTGTCGCAACCAGACACCGTCGTGATATGACTGAAAAATTGTTGAAAGCGACGTTAAACCCGAATTCACACACACACACACACATGTACCGCAAAATCCCGGGGCACCAGATGATACTTCACCTGCCGGCATTCCAGCTTCCACAGACAGTTCATCTCGAGCCAGCATCCAATCCCGACGTCCTCGACCTTTTTGACCGAACAACAAAGTCAAGGGAATCCAGCCACCACCTTCTGTTCTTTTGGCGACGCATGTCTTCGAAGCCTCTCACTAGCCATCCGGCGTAGAGCAAAATCTAGGATAATGGAGGTGTTGCGCGAATGCCAGAACGATGCAGAGCGACAATAGTTCCGACCGATAGAACCACAGAAGTCATTTCAAACTGATCGATATCGACCCCGGGCTTGGTACGGAGAGTCTCTAGCCCAGCGTCAAGCTCGTTGGCCGAGGGATCCCCCGGTACGACAATGGCAGCCGCCGCCTTCCCAGTGGCCCGCTAATGTGACCAATCCACTAGATCTCTGGCACTCTGTGGATTGACCGTGGGTTCAGGAACAGCAAACCGTAGTGGGCTTTGACAGAACTTGATAGACGTGGCATAACTTGATTGTAAAGTAACAAAACGTGAGAGGACCCATCAGAACGTGGCAGGCCGGGAGGAAACGTACAAGCGTCCGTGACAGACCGTGGGCTTAAACATAGTGTGCCGTCGGGTCTCCCGAGTTCAGCAGCTTGATTCAACCCACGGTTTGTAATGGATATCTTGATAGACCACGAGAAAACGTAATGATACCTACCAGAACTTGACTACCAAGACAAAACTGACCAAAATCCCACGGCGCGCTACGTTTCGGGCTGTCGTTGCTGCCTTAATCGCCGGGAACATAATGTAAACATAGGTAATAAAAGGTCATATATCTCAGAAACCATTCAGATCTCCACCCCTAATCCATATATATTATTGTTCCTTATGATAAGGCGCATTCAGTGACACAAACTTGGGTGTCCCCACCCCCGGGATGCGCCTGGGCCATGTCCCACCCCTTCCACTTCATAAAATGCCCAATATGTTGTAAATCTTACAGATTCCCACTCCTAAATCATATATATTTCTCAATATGATAAGACACATTCAGTGACAGTAACCAAGGGGTTTGCCGGGGTGCGTCGGGGCCATGTCCCACCCCTCCACTTCATAAAAGGCCATATTTCTCAGAAACCATTCACATCCAAACCCATAAACCATATATATTCTTGTTCCTTATGATAGGACGTATTTAGTGACATCAGCATGGGGGTCCCCCGGGATGCGCCTGGGTCATGCCCCACCCTTTCCACTTCATAAAAGGCCCAATATCTCGGAAACCTTAGAGATCCTCACCCCTTAATCATATACATTCTTGTTCCTTATGATTTGACATATTCAGTGACAGCAACCTAGGGGTCTGCCGGTGTGCGTCGGGGCCATACTCCATCCCCTCCTCTTCATAAAAGGCCATATTTCTCCGATACCATTCAGATTCCCATCCCTGAACCCCTAAACCATACATATCCTTGTTCCTTAAGGTAAGACGCATTTAGTTACACCAAGTTTGAGTTCCTCCAGGATGTGCCGGGGCCATACCCACCCCCTCTACTTCATAAAAGGCCCAATATCTCGGAAACCAATCCAGATACCCACCCCTTAACCATGCATTTTCTTGATCCTTATGATAAGACAACTTGAATGATAGCAACCTTGGGGTCCCACAAAGTGCATCCCGGCCCTGCCCCCACCCCTCCACTTCACTAAAGGCCAAATATCTGAGAAACTGTTCAGAGCCTCGCCCCTCAGCTATATATATCATATTCCTTATGACAAGACTCATTCAGTGACACCAAGGGGTGCCCCGGGTAATGCTCCACCAACCTAGGGTCTCATTCAGTCACACCAACCTGGGGTCTCTTTGTGCTCGGGGAATGTGCTGGGGCCCCACCCCTCCACTTCATAAAAAGCCATATATCACAAAAACCACTCAGATCCCTACCCCATAATTAATATATATTGCTGTTCCTTATGATTAGACACAATCTGAGTCTCTTTTGTTTGTTGAGCTATAATTTCATTTTTGATAACTTGCTCTCATCCAACCTATGCCCCCAAAGGCGAGCTATGTTGCCTCCTGACAACTCTTGTTGTTTTGTAAAACCTGCAAAGAAAACAATTCGACACATCACACCTTGGAAATGTATCTACCCAGGTTCTATATATGTCATATATGGCCGGTAAAGAATCTCTCTCTCTCTCTCTCTCTCTCTCTCTCTCTCTCTCTCTCTCTCTCTCTCTCTCTCTCTCTCTCTCTCTAGCTCTCTCTCTCTCTCTCTCTCTCTCTCTCTCTCTCTCTCTCTCTCTCTCCTTTACAACCTAAATAGTATAGTACTGAAAGTCACTTTTAGATACGCATGTTGGCTGAAAATATTTTTATATGTGGATTTGCCTTATCTAAAAGGTCTTTGGAGTTATGAAGCGCAAAAGTTTTCACTGCTCTAGCACGCCAGGGCCCAGGATTACAATGCATGCTTAAATTTTATGTACATACTTAAATTAAGTATTTACTTAACTGTCGCATAAAGTGAACTTCAACGAAATTCTTTCGCTTAAGTCGAACTTAACCTAAGAAAATACTTAAATATTTAAGGTACCCATGGAATGTACCTTAACTTTTAAGATTCGACCTTGGCACATGAATCAATGTCAAACGTTCTTTGATCCGCTTGCGAAAGAAGGCATCAAATACGGCACAAATGGAAAGTTTGATACAAACCCGTTAGAAAATCTGCTGAATCGGAAATATGGGACCGGTATCGCTGCTATGTACATTGATTCGGACCGAAACGGCGGATAATATAATCACCGCTTCTGCAAGTTCTCTTGGCGCTGATGTTTTATTTTTCCCTGGTTGGAGATTCCGTGGGTGTGTCCGAGTCATAGTAGGGGGCGCCGTTTTACTATTTAATCCGTATTTATAGATATCCATAATTATATATGGATATCCATAATTCGAATTATGGATATCCATTATTATTTATGGATATCTATAATTATTAATAATTATGGATATCCATAATTCGAATTTTGGATATCCATAAATCGAACTGAATTAATGATATCCATAAATCAAATAATGGATATCCATTATTCGATTCATTGATATCCATAAATCGAATTATGCATATCCATTATTCGGCTGATTTATGGATATCCATAAATCAAATTATGGATATCCATAAATCGAATTATGGATATCCATAAATAGATTTATGGATATCATTAATTAAGATCGAAATATGGATATCCATAAATCGATTTACGGATATCCTTAATTCGATTTATGGATATCCATTATTCGGCTGATTTATGGATATCCATAAATCGAATTATGGATATCCATAATTCTCCTCTGCAAATAAACCTAATGAATAATAACTGCTCCCTTCGCAAAAAAAAAAAACTCGACTATTCCCGTCTATTATCTTCCGCTAGGTGGCATTTTTCAAATACTTCGAAGAATATGACATGCGCAGACAACGATTCCCGTCAGGTTTCCGATAAGCCGGGATGCAGGTGGAGGTAATGTAGGGTCCTATGTTTTGGGAGCGATATGTTTTGTTTGATTTGAGGTTTAACGTCCCCTTCAGTACTATTTAGGTCATTTTGGAGACGTTGCTTCCAATTATGTTGGGCATTAAGCCTTCATTGAGATGAAAGGACATCTCAATGCCACCGGCCTCGGTAGCTCAGTCGGATGCGCGTCTGACTGGTGATCAGGAGTACGCGGGTTTGATACCTCCCAGGGTCGGCAACATTCTTTCATGGAGATTGATCATGCAATCTTTTCTACGGTCATTCTCTCCCTTCCGCTGATTCAAGAAGGGCAGTTTTGTTTTGGAGTCATCAAAAAATTTACACATCACTTTCACGAGTCCGTGACATGAATACCCACTTACACCTAGCCTAGCCACTAGGCGTTAAAATGGATAATATGAAATTAAAATCATAGTTTGCATTGTAATGAATAATGTATAAACGTTTAGCTAGTGTAGTATCTCTATCTTAATTTTGAGATGTCTAAGTTTGGAGATTCTACCAAAAAGACTTGGTAACCCTTTTACAGAACTTATTTGCCATTACCAACAAGGTGATAAATTTAAATTTTCAATATAATAAAACTACTAACATTGATCAGACTTTAATAATCATACTAGTAGCGATTGATCATGAAATCTTTTCTAAGGTCATTCTCTCCCTTCCGCTGATTCAAGAAGGGCGGTTGTCAGTTTCTGGCGAAAGAACGTGCACTGAGCTGGTTAGCTGCTTACGTATAAGCCTGTCCAGAAAAATTGTGGATAGGTAAAATGACCGGCTCAAAAATGACCTAAACTAGTATTGACTGGGCCGTTAAACTCAAATACAAACAAACAAACATCTCAATCCCTGTCGTCCATTGACTCGCACGACTTTGTTTGGACAGGCTTAGACCTTCTAAACGGTTTACCAGTACTCTCAGCGCATGCACGGATTGCCTGTTTGGATCATTATAATCTTACGTCCGACTTTCAGTGTCCTTAAGTGCGCAGTCCTCATAGAGGTGATTCCAGGGGGACCGGATGCGTTGGCCGGAATTTCCAGATCCTACGGCTCGTTCCGATAGTTAACTGCACACGTATGGCGTCCGTTGCTTTGGAAGCCTTACGGGCTGAAAAGGCTACACGGCATAGATGTCCCTTTGACCGGCCATCATCTTCCAGCGATGATGGGATTGAAGATTTTTACAATAAACAATCACGTGTCTTAGGGAGAAATCATTAAACCAAGAGCTTTGGCGGTGATTTATGGATATCCATAATTCGAATTATGGATATCCATAAATCGATCTGAATTATGGATATCCATAAATCGAATTATGGATATAATTCCATTCCCCCTTCCCATAGAAGCTCCACATGAAATTTGGTTTCAATCAACCTAGCTGTTTGAGTAGAGAAGATTAAAATACTGAATCTGAGCCATCCAGGACAAAGGTCAGCAAATGACCTTGACCTTTGGAGTTGAAAAACTTCCATTCAGCTGATTGCAAATATCATTTCTGATGCCAGAGGTTACCATGCAATCAGAAAAATCCACTGTTTTGCCCTTTTTCCATACATATGTCTAAGTGACCATATTTGACCTTGACGTAAAATAGATCACGGTCAATCAAAGGTCATCATTTGAACACACTTGGTAGGGCCCGAGTCACCGATGCTGCATACCAAGTTTCAAGATCATCGGCCGTTTGGTTCCTGAGAAAAATATTTTTAAAGGTTTTTACCATATATGGGCATGGCGGCCTTATTGGTCATGTGACCCAGTCCTTACAAACAAACTTTCATCCCCCCTTCCCACAGAGGCTCCACATGTAATTTGGTTTCAATCGACCCAGCAGTTTAAGTTGAGAAGAAGATAAAAATACTGAATCTGAGCCTTCCCGGACAAAGGTCAGTAAATGACCTTGACCTTCGGAACTGACAAAATTATATTCAGCTGCGTGCAAATATCATTTCTGATGCCACTAGCTACCATGCAATTAGAAAAATCCACTGTTTTGCCTTTTTTCCATACAAATGTCTAAGTGACCATATTTGACCTTGGCATAAAACAGGTCAAGGTCAACCAAAGGTCATCATTTGAACAAACTTGGTAGGGCCCGAGTCCCCGATGCTGCATACCAAGTTTCAAGAACATCGGCCATTCGGTTCTTGAGAAGAAGGTTTTTATCATATATGGGCATGGCGGCCATATTGGTCATGTGACTCCACATGTAATTTGGTTTCAATTGGCCAAGTAGATTCAGAGGAGATGTTGTTTGAAAATGTTGACGACGACGGACGACGGATCAATGCCTATACTATAAGCTCCCCCGGAGCTTTCGGCTCTGGTGAGCTAAAAACCCATGCCCCCTCCATAACGTTCGCCAGACAACTCCTCCTAGACCGTTAGAGATTGAAACTTGAATCCTTGGGAACTGATACATCTTTGGTTTGTGGAGAGCTTGACCGTTTCGGAATTTTGGTCCCATCTCAAAGGGGGGCGGGGCGGGGCCAGGGGGAGGGGTCCCGGGGGTCAAAAATCAAAGTTACCCGAACATGGTTATGTAGCATGTCAAATCGAACGGAAGCTTGAGGATATGCGATGGAGTGCCATTGACTGTGCGATTCTAGTTTTCTTTTTCGGGGCAGGCGTGCGTGTGTCTGTGTCTATGGGGGTGGGGTTGGGGTGCATAACACTTTTTTCTGTTCTTCGGAATCTGACCCTGTAGCACAAATCATCGTGTACATGTTCCTATGCTTATGCATATACTGTTACTTTTACGTGTATAGTTTTTACATAAAAAACGTTCCTATAAAATTAAAATATTTGTCATTTATCACATGACGTTTTGAAATTCAGTGGACAACGTCGTGCCATAAATTCGACACGTGTGATAACGCCTTGGCAGAAACAAGCAACGCCATGACAATGTCCATGTCAATAATGCACTTTTGCTGGACAAAATGTCAATGTAAAGGCGAGAAAATTCAATCGTTTCGTGAGAGTCATGTGGAATGACCACTCCTGTAAGATCCTCGTGTAAGACCCTGGATATCCAAATTAATGAAGAAGTGAAACATAATATATGTTTAGATATTTTACTTTTCCCCAATGAAAAATGAAATTTTAACTTGTGAAATATAATTTTGAAATGCATGGTTGCTCCGTTTCTTATGCTACTTCATTTTCATCAAATACCCAGATTTCTCACCCACTGGTCAAGCGTATCACTTTCTAAGTTCCGTATCACGCTTGCTGCCTCGAACTAATTTAAAAACGCTGTCTCGAACTATCAGTCATGATGCAAATGACAATTTAAGGCTCCTGTTTAGTTTTATCCTCTTGGATGATGAAACTGGGCGCAATTATTTTCAGGGTTTCCACATGTAGTTTGCTGCAGTGATGGAACGCTCATTCTTGCATAAAATTCTATGAACATAGCTGTTTAGAGCTCTTGAATGGGCCAGAGGCCTTGTTAAAATTACAAATTCATGAACTTCAAGTGCTGTTTGAACATGGGTTGTATCAAAAGATGGGCCTTGCTTTGCTTTGCTTGACGTAACGTTGTCGCCCAGACCGTACCATTTTAAAATTTTATGATGACGCCACAACGTCATTGCGGCACTAACGTCGTTGTCAACATCTTTCTGAACTAGCCGCCATGTAGGTTTTACGGTCGCATTTGAAGAGTTTATATGGAGTTACGGGGCGGGGCGTTTTCGTCAAGATTTGCAGTTCAAATCATAAGTTATATGCAAGAATAATTGGTGTAGTTTAGCAGTGCTGTTAGTCTGGTGGTTCATGCTTCTATCTATCTATCTATCTATCTTCTTATACTGAGTCGGTCATATTTGGCCATTAACTCAGTTGGGTGCGTAGCTAAATTCAGAATTTAGCTGAAAAAAAGGACAAAGAGAAGTTACTTGATGAGTCCTTAAAACTATTTACAATCTGAATAACAGATGTATACTAAAACGCATACCTCTGAATCTCAATCTTACACTGAACGGGCTTTGAACTCCTCTGCAGTCTAAGCATTCACCACAGAAGAGAGAAGGCTATTCCGCTGGGGAATAGTTTTAGGAAAAAGGAAATTTTTCAGGGCATCACTATAGGACTGGTACCTATGATAATGTGAGTTGTTTACTTTTGATGCCCTTGTTCGGGTTGAAACGGTCACAGGGTCAAGTATTTGTCTTTATTAATGGCCACTTTACCTGAATGTATCTTATAGAAGACGGTTAAAGAGGACTGTTCACGACGGGCCTCTAGGGACGGCCATTCTAGCTCGTTAAGCATGTCACCCACGCTACTTCTATTGCGCCATCGTCGGCAGGTCCATCGAGCAGCTGTCCTCTGCACCTTCTCCACCTGCTGAATCTGAGTTTAAACACAGGGATGCCAAATGGGTGATGCATATTCAAGTTGAGGGCGAACCAGTGTTTTATATGCAACATCCTTTGTCTGCCTAGGTGCAAAAGTCAAGTTGCGTCTTAGAAATCCTAAAGTCCTAGTTGCTTTTGATGTTATTTCTGAAATGTGTTGACCCAAATCAAGATCATCCGTGATTGTGATACCAAGGTATTTGGCGGATTAAACCTGCTCCAAAATTTGCTGGTGTAGTGTATAATCAACCTTAATTTGTTTGTCCGGAGGTTGTCGTGACACCCTCATTGAATGACATTTGGCCACATTGAACTTCATCTGCCAATCGGCCTCCCACTGTGCTCGTTGATTCAGGTCATCTTGTAAAATAAGACAGTCAGAAGGAGAATATATATTCCTTTAAGGACACAATCGTCAGCAAACAAACGGACAGATGACCTGATGTTATCAGGGAGATCACTAATGAATACCAAGAAAAGGACCGGTCCAAGGACCGAACCTTGGGGGACACCAGATAAAACAGGGATTGGATCAGACGCTTGGCCATCAAGTACAACTTGTTGTGAGCGCCCTGACAGGCATGAGCTAATCCACCTATGTGTGGATCCTCTTATCCCATAGTAATCCAATTTATACACTAGCCTTCTGTGAAAGTGCAAGGTCCTTGCCAAAGACCTTAGCGAAGTACATGATAATCAAGTCAGTCTGTTTGTGGCCACGTTTTATAGCCCCATCCAGATTGCTGACAATGTCATGGTAAAATTGAACTAATTGAGTTTCGCAAGACCTTTGACTTCGGAAACCGTATTGACAGTCAGCAAGAATGCTCTCAAAGCCTAGGTGCCTGTTGATGTTGCTAACTATTATATGCTCCAGGGTTTTGCAACAGATGCATACTAGCGACACTGGTCTATAATATGCTGCGCCCTATTTTTCTCATTTTTTATAGACCGGAGTAACATTTGCTTGTCGCCAGTCATCTGGTACAGTGCCCTGCATGGCCAAGCGATTCATTGAAGATAAAGGCCAGCACTGGAGAAATTTCAGCACCACATTCCTTAAGCACCCTGGCATTCAGGTCATCCGGCACAGATGCCTTATGTATCTTGAACTTACCTAACAGTTTAGCGACCCCATTTGGGTCAACTGTTATGTCCCCCATTGAGGGGAACTGAGTATTACCTTTGGATGGTCACCATCAGTTTCACGCGTAAATGCGGATTGAAACTGTTTGTTACATATGTTGGCCTTATCGCGCGAATCTGTTTTTAGGCGCGGCGTAAGCCCGTCTATAGTCATCGTACAGCATCAAAATGTGTGCACCTCTTTAGACATTCCTTGTTGTAATTCTCCGCTGAAGAAAAAAAGAAAAGCATATCTAAATATATATATAAAGAAGAACACGCAATGAAACCAATCAAGTTCGGCTGGACTGTTTGAAAAATGGCAAAAGTTCACAGTATCCAGACTCGCTGTACCCTCCATCGGATGTATCTGGTGTATAAACAATGATTTCTAACATTCGTGTGTGACCAGTAGTCAGAATTCGCCACGATTTAATTCGTTTTCTGACATATATCGCGTCATTTATGATGATTTACCTTCGTTAGCTTCTATGGGCTAAGTTAAATGCATATTCCTTTATTTTTGTGACTGTTCTGCCCGGTACAACGATAAACTCATTGCCGTGACATGAATTTTTGTGATACACAGAACATTTTACATCAAGATTTTTGTTGTTCAAAACACGATTATCGTTCTGTTATTTAAATCAGCAGTCTGTAGATTAATAACACTGCCCACTAGTCATAGGATTTTCATCAAATTTCTAGACTTTCGGATGAGTCTTTAAACCGAGATCCCGTCTCCGTATGACCTTAGCTGTTGGTGGGACGTAAAACTGAAACACTCACTCACTTCATCAAATTTCTAAGAATAAGCCGAAAATGGCTTAAAAGGAGTGACACTTGACAAATAATACACTGTACCCCTAACTCCGTTTTTAGTGTACCCCTAACTAAGCGAATGCGATGAATTACTGTACCCCTAACTACAGTCGATGCATTGTTATAGTAATACTTTTACAAGAACATGATACCCTTGTAAGACACATTGTTACTCCATAGTTTTAGCTTGTATGATAAATCCATAATTTCACGAAGAACATAATGACTACTTTATAGAATACCAAGAATATTAAAGTGCTTTTGCGAAGTGTGTTTTATGGGGGAAATGCGTTCCCGTTCTATGAGAAGGACTCATTAACCACACATTACTGTCATATTTACATATTTTTTTTCTGATGAAAATTTGTGATACATGTACCATCTTATTAATACATCATAAATCTATCTATCTATCTATCTATCTATCTATCTATCTATCTATCTATCTATCTATCTATCTATCTATCTATCTATCTATCTATCTATCTATCTATCTATCTATCTATCTATCTATCTATCTATCTATCTATCTATCTATCTATCTATCTATCTATCTATCTATCTATCTATCTATCTATCTATCTATCTATCTATCTATCTATCTATCTATCTATCTATCTATCTATCTATCTATCTATCTATCTATCTATCTATCTATCTATCTATCTATCTATCTATCTATCTATCTATCTATCTATCTATCTATCTATCTATCTATCTATCTATCTATCTATCTATCTATCTATCTATCTATCTATCTATCTATCTATCTATCTATCTATCTATCTATCTATCTATCTATCTATCTATCTATCTATCTATCTATCTATCTATCTATCTATCTATCTATCTATCTATCTATCTATCTATCTATCTATCTATCTATCTATCTATCTATCTATCTATCTATCTATCTATCTATCTATCTATCTATCTATCTATCTATCTATCTATCTATCTATCTATCTATCTATCTATCTATCTATCTATCTATCTATCTATCTATCTATACATACATACATACCTAGTCGGTCACTTCAGATACTGAATCGGTCACATTTTTCCATTGCCTCAGTTAGTTGAAAGGCTAAATTTAGAATTTAGCTTGAAACAAAAGAGTTATTGGATGAGTTCCTAAACCTATTTACAATCTGATTAGTAGGGGCATACTAAAACGCATGCATCTGAGTCCCAGTCTATACTGTACGGCTTTAAACTCCCCTGCGGTCTTTGCATCTACTGCAGATGTGGGAAGACTATTCCATTGAGGAACAGTTCTGAGAAAGAAAGAATGCCTCAGGACATCACTATAGGCCTGGTTCCTACAGTGTTTTTTATTGTGTACTTTTGATGCCCTTATTTGAGCAGAAACTGTCGCATGGGTAAAGTATTTATAGTTATCAAGAGACACTATACCGGAGTGCATCTTATAGACAAAAGTGTCAATGAGGAATACCCACGACGGCCATCAAGAGACTGCCACTCCGATTCGCAGAGCATATCACCGACGCTACTTTTATTTCGCCATCGCCGATAGGTCCATCAAACTACTGACCTCAGAATCTGAGTTTTAACATGGGGATGCCAAATGGGTGATGTATACTCAAGTTGAGGGCGAACAAGTGGTCTTTGTCTACCCAGGTGCAAAAGCCAAATAACGTCTAAGAAAACCTCAAGTCCTAGTTGCTTTTGTGGTTACCAGTGAAGTTGCTGACCCCAATAAAGGTCGTCTGTGACGGTGATACCGAGATATTTGCCGGATTGAACATGCCCCCAAAGTGTGCTGGTGTAGTGAATAGTCAAACTTAATTTGCTTGTCAGGAAAATGTCGAAAATCCCTTGTCCACAATGCACTTCATCTGCCCACCGTGCTAGACGACAGAAGACCTGATATTACCAGGAAGAGCATTAATGAATGACACCCCCACCTCCCACCCCCCAAAAAGGACCGGTCCAAGTACCGAACCTTGTGGAACTAACGTTTCTTCAGATGAAGATGTTTGGTGTTTGCTTATCTTTAGTCCAAATGTAGACTGAGTGCCCGTTAGAGTGAGTGAGTGTTTGAGTTTTACGTCCCACCAACAGCTATGGTCATACGGAGACAGGACCTCGGTTTAAAGACTCATCCGAAAGTCTGAAGAAGCCCGAGATCGATCCTGCGACCCCTGGTTTACAAGGCGAGTAGCGTAAGAGTGTCCGTTAGAAACCACCTCAACCATTATGCCCCAATCAAGCGGTTCTAACGAGTACCCACAATCTTTATTTTCGAGCAAACAAGGAAAATACTTGATTCTCCCGTAAATCCACTTTTCTGTCCATAATGTGGGGTTTATAGGGGTCTTAGTTCACGGACTTGTTAATCTGATGTCTGTATAGTCGGGCTGTTATGGAATGGGACATGAACGAGAAGTGAACAAAAATTACATTTGTAAAATCTCACTCTGCTGAACGATAACTATGAACCAAAAATAAATAAATAAAACTAAAAATCACGTAATGGGCTATCAAATTCCGGTAGCCCGATATCTGAATCATAACAAATAAGGAAACATTATGCATCTGCCTAATAGTTATAGGATAGGGGGATTACCTCGCCTACAAACTCCTGAATTAATGCCATGTTCAAAACTATGGGAATTGCATTTCTGTTTAAGGATATATGTCCTGCATCAGAATGACAAAAACACAACACCTGTTGGAGCAAATATGAATAAATGAATACAGCCAGTGTGTATCTCTAGGTATATCTGATTTGAACTCAAAGAAAGTTGTTATAAAAATGTCACCATTCCCCCCCCCCACCCCCCTCCTACCCCCATTCATACATATCACATTCTTTGAGGGAAAGACATTTTTCTGACAATTATAAAACACATTAAATTTTGCCACTGGAACTGACTGGTATGGAAGCTCTGGAGGGACTCCTAACTTCTTCTTTCTAACTTCTGACTTCCTATTTCTAACTTCCGACTTCTAACTGCGAACTTCCTTCTTCTCACTTCTGACTTCGACCTCTTACTTCCGACTTCTAACTTCCGACTTTTACTTCTAACTTATTACTTCCTGCATTACACATCTATAATAATTGTATGTGATGGAGTAGGAACTTCTTACTTCATCTCTTCTTAGCTCTTACTTCTGACTTCCTACTTTGGAATTCTAACTTCTGACTGTTAACTTCCAACTTCCGACTTCTTACTTCAGACCACCTACTTCCGACTTCATACGTCTACGTTCCGACTTCTTCGGACTTCTGGAAGTAAGAAGTGGGAAGTAGGAAGTCTGGAGTTAGAAGTAAGAAGTTGGAAATAAGAAGTTTTACGTAGGATGCAGGAAGTAGGAAGCCAGAAGTAAGAACTAAGAAGTGATTAAATTAGAAGTCCCTTCTCTTACAATCACAATAGATGTGTAATGCAAGAAGTAATAAGTTTGAAGTCGGAAGCTAGAAGTAAATGATTGTTTGGGTTAACGACACGTCAACCCTTGTGGGTCATTTTGTGTCATCACCCAGAGAAAGGGAGAAACGAGATAGAAGAGACAGTAGAAGATATTTTTGATAGACAGAGCAGAAATAGGAAAATAAATGGACGTGTAGAAACAGAAGAAATTACAACACTTCCCCACTACCCTTACCTGCTGCAATGACTGCAGGTTTTGCCCAACTGTAATCCAGTATCAACTGGACGCCCCAGTACCGTTGCCTCAACCGACCACCCAGCTACAAGTAAAAAGTCGGAAGTTGGAAATTAGAAGTCGGGAGTTGGTTGAAAGAAGGACGTCGGAAGAGAGAAGATGAATGTAAGATGCCAGAAGTTAGGAGTCGGAAGAAAGTGAAAGTAAGACGTCTGAAGATAGAAGTTGAAAGATCGATGTCCCTCCGGGGCTTCAATGTGATGCAGATAGGGCTCTGGATTATTTTGATGCTATTTCCAATACCAAGGGGGCTAACCTTCGATATATGAAACGACTGTAGGATATTGCAAAAACGGCAAGTTCATGTCGTAATAAACCGGATAAGTTCGCTGTGTGTTTTATATAAGCAACCGTACTGTCATTGTTTGTTTGTTTTGATTTCAGTTTTAACGTCCCCGTCAACACTGTATAGGTCATTTTGGAGACGTTGCTTCCAATTTTGTGGGACTTTTACCAGACATTGGAATGAAATGACATCTCAAGCCCTGTCGCCCAATGAAACCAATAGGGTTAATAAGCATGGACGGTCTGACTCGCACTGCTTTGCCTGGGCAGGCTTAGATCGTCTACGCGGATTACCAGTACTCGTGTGTGGTCGGTTTCAGTTCTGCGTGGTAACATAATGCAGCCCAATTATTTCTTCAAGCCCCGATGGGCGGGGGGCCGTACTGTCATTGTTGATTTCTTATAAAGTTATCAAAATAGTGCATGGTGGTTCCACGCAGAGCTGGTAAACGGCTTCGAGGATCTAAGTCTGTCCAGGCAAATTGGTGTGAGTCGGCCCGTCAGTGCATGGTAACCCTATTTGTTTTGTTGGGCGGCAGGGCTTGAGATGTCATTTGGTCTCAGTGTCGGGTAAAAGTGCCCCAAAGGTGGAAGCAACGCTTTTTAAAATTACCTATTTTTACTGTTCAGGGGAACGTTAAACCTCAAATAAATTATCGACCCGTTAGTAGGCCAGTCTTTGTTGTCTCCTAGAGAAAGTGAGAAAAGAGATAGAAGAGATATTTGAGGAGATAAAATTGAAGGACGTAGAGAAAATTACAACACTTCCCCACTACCCTGAAAATGAATGTAAGGGTAGAAACAGAAGAAATGACAAGACAACATTTGTCTCACCCAACCACCCAACATAAAGAAATAAAAGGGACTGTCCCTATAATTACCAAAAAGACCAGAATTACCGGAAAGACCGCCGTAATACTCGACTTGACTTGATAGATTTTGTAAGGTAACCGGGCGCTAAAAGCACATAGGGGCTACCCCGTAATACCGGAAAGACCATGTCAAATATTTGGGTATTTGAAGTTTTTAACTATTAATATTTTTAAGCTCAAGTGAGGCTAAAAAGAACAAAAACTAGAAATGGTGTTTGTAAAACACAATGCCCCCAACCTTTGCTTGTCCTTAGATGGCAAAATATTCAACAAATATTGTTAAAGACTCAAAAACATACAACAAGAATTCCCCCGAAGGCTATGTCGCACCTGTGGGGGCGCAAAGTCACCAAACCATGAAATCTAGGTCAAGGTCAAACATGGATGCCTGCATAAAAATTTCACTCCTAGTTGTAATTAAGCATGTACCAAGTATCATCAATGAAACTCTTAAAAACAGACTCTTACATCAGGGTGAAAGTTAGGGTTGTCACACTATTTTACAAAGCCAGTGAACCATAAAATGTAGGTCAAGGTCAGAAATGGATACTTGCATTGAAGTTTCAATTCCTAAATGCAAGCTTGTACCAAATACAATTAATAAGGCTCTAATAGATCTTGAGAAATGGACTCTTACATTAGATAGAAAGTCAGGGTGGTCGCAATAATTCACAAAGTCAGTGAACCATGAAATATGGGTAAAAGTCAAATATGGATGCTTGCCTTGCAGTTGCGATTCCTAGATGCAAGTTTGTACCAATTATAATTTAAAAAGCTTTAATAGTTTTCGAGAAATGGTGAAAGTCAGGGTGGTCGCAATAATTCACGAAGTCAGTGAACCATGAAATATACGTCAAGGTCAGATATGGATGCTTGCGTTGAAGTTGCAATGCCTGGATGCAAGTTTGTACCAAGAATGATTAATGAAGCTCTAATAGTTCTCAAGATATGGACTTGCTGACAAGATTTTATTAAAAAAAAAGGCATCGCATGCGATACGAATCCCCTCGCACAAGACAACTTCGTGTGTGGAAAACACTGAAATGGCAAAAGTCCAACTTACTTGAGATATTATCATATGCAACATTTGTGTAAAGTTTGTTTAAAAATCCATCCATAAATGTAGGTTCTAGAGTGATGACAATATTTCTCTAAAAATAGTCATAGGGACCTTGACTTGAGGCCATGGCCACGAAGTAGATCTTGCTCAAGATATTATCATAAGCATCTTTTGTGTGAAGTTAGATTAAAATCATAAATGTAGGCGGTAGAGCAATGACAAAGTTTTTCTAAAAATAGCCATAGTGACCTTGACCTTAAGGTCATGACCTTGAAAGTCAAAGCAACTCGAGATATTACCATAAGAAACATTTGTGTGAAGTTCTATTAACATCCATCAATAAATGTAGGCACTAGAGCGATGACAAAGATTTTCTAAAAATAGCCGCAGTGACCTTGACCTTGAAAGTCGAAATAGTTCGAGATATTGTCATAAGGAACATTTGTGTGAAGTTATACTGAAATCGGTGAAGAAATGTAAGCGCAAGAGCCATGTCAAAGTTTTTCTAAAAATAGCCACAGTGACCTTGACCTTGAAAGTCAAACTCACTCAAGGTATTGTCATAAGGAACATTTGTGTGAAGTTATATTGAAATCAGTGAAGAAATGTAGTCGCTAGGGCGATGACAAAGTTTTTCTAAAAATAGCCACAGTGACCTTGACCTTGAAAGTCGAAATCGCTCAAGATATTGTCTTAAGGAACATTTGTGTGAAGTTATATTGAAATTGGTGAAGAAATGTAAGGGCTAGAGCATTGACAAAATTTTTCTAAAAATAGCCACAGTGACCTTGACCTTGAAAGTGGAACTCGCTACAGATATTGTCATACGGAACATTTGTGTGAATCGATTTTGAAATTGGTGAAAAAATGTAAGCGCTAGAGCAATGAAAAAGTTTTTCTAAAAATAGCCACAGTGACCTTGACCTTGAAAGTCGACCTCTTTCGAGGTATTGTCATAAGGATCATTTGTGTGAAGTTATATTAAAATCGGTGAAGAAATGTAGGCGCTGGAGCGAGGACAAAGTTTTTCTTAAAATAGCCATTGTGACCTTGACCTTGAAAGTTGAAATGGCTTGAGATATAGACCTTTCTTAATATTATAGCTCATTAATATTAATATATATCCAGAACGAGGCTAAGCTGGCAAACATACTTATAAGCTGGCTGAGATTACTAGAAACAGAATGCTAGCATCATTTAATGAAAGAGGCCAGGCCATGAGGCTAGAATATTAATTCCTAACATTACTTTTTTGCGTGGGCTATTAGGCCCACGCAGTAAGAATATGGACGAGATTGAAAATTGTCTATGGTAAAACATCAACGTTTGCGAGACGCTTCTCAGCCACGAAATCAAGCACGAAATCAAGCGTTTGCTTCACGTGGATCAATAGATTGGTTCCCTATTAGATTGGTTCCCCTTCGTTATTACCTCCACTAGATTGGTTCCCTTGTCGTAAATGTCTCCGCTAGGTGGCGACAACATAACGATTGGTAGCTAGCAGAAGCCATTACGTCTATTTATAGCATAAGCACTGACGCGATATTGGAAATACCCGAGTTCAGCAAGGTTAACTGCTGAGTCAGTCATACCTGGTTCCCTCGTCGTTATCTCCGCTTCTTTGGTAGTCTGCTATATCATTAGCAGGGACCAGCTGCGTAAATGTGTTAATAAATAAAACGGGTTTCCCATTGAACTGTAAATAACCCATTAATGCCAAGCGCTTCACTGGCAGTCGGAAGAATTGTCGTCTGCTCGCTGCATGTATTTTGATAAAAGCAGCAAAACCCCTGACCGGACTGTGCATATGCGCAGGCTGATTTCTGTCTCTACTTTTCTGATTTCTGTCTCTACTTTTCGCAAAATTAGTTCAATATTTCTTTGTGCCCTTTATGGAACGCTAGGCAAATGGGGGTAGTCATTTCCAGAAACGTGTTGGGGTTAATAACCTGAAAATATTAGTTCAGTGCACATACGTTGAATTTATCCATGGGGCTTTTCAAAAATGCAAGGTTTCGCAAGGGTGAATGCAACTTCTTTACTACTGCTATAGCCCTGAGTAGATCGATATGTATTTGTTAAAACTGCCTCGTCGAGGCGATTCTAACGAGTATCCTTATTATCTAAATCTATGTTTGGTCTGAAAAGAAGGAATATTTTAGCAACAGTATTTTATGGCCCTGATTGATTGATTGAATGATTGATTGGTTGATTTAAGGTTTAGCGTTCCCGTCAACACTATAAAGGTCATTTTGGAGACGTTGCTTCCAATTTGCGGGACTTTTACCTTCATCTCAATCCCTGCCGTCCAATGAAACCAATAGAGTTTATTAGCATGGATGGGCCGACTCCCACCGCATTGCCTGGGCAGGATTAGATTCTCTAAGCTGTTTACCAGTACTCGTGTGCGGGTCGGTTTCAACTCTTTTATGGCCCTGAAAAATCACATTAGTTTGCAAGACTTTCTAACGTAAGAACACACAGAGAAACTAATAAGGACTGAACTAACCGTTTTTATATAGCTAGGTACATTTCCATGTAGAGTTATGTCTACATAATTGTTTAAGATGTATTGGGTTGATTTGCAGAATTGTTTGCGTAACAGTAACAGTTTAGTTGGGGAAATATTAAGTCAAAGCACTGTGAGTACCGGTGGGTCGATCGTCTCTGAATGTAGGTTGGGAAAATATATCCTGAACTGAGAATTGATCTGTTCGTTGAACCATTAAATTCCAGTATTTAAAGCAAGCAGAGTAGGAGTAGACCTGATCAGACACCGCGTTATGTGGCATCTGATCAGGTATACACTATTTACCAAAGCCCCCCTGCACGAGCACAGCCCAGAATTTACTTTTTACACTGCACCTCTTAGGTGCTATGAACAACCAGTCCCGCGATTTTGTTAATTGTCAGCAACAATAAACAGCAGGCGTGAAGTTTCTGTATTAGAGAATGCCTCGTACACGAGCCCAGTGCAGATTTTCTTTGTGTCGATTGATAAGTCAATACCCCGTACATGAGTCCAGTCTAGATTTTACGTTTTACACAGCCCTCTGATGGCACAGGGAGAAGACTAAACACTGCTGCCTGGGTTTTGTTCATCGCCAGCAATAGTCACGCGGATAAAAACAACCAACAGCAACACTGCTTTATAACGTAGATTGTGGGTGCTCGTTAAATCGCTTCTTTATAAGAAAAGTATTCAGTGAAAAAAAAAAAGAAAAATAAATGACATTCTTGGTGTTGTACTGGAAGCATTTTCCTTCAAGACATTACGAAAACACGCCTATACAAATACATTGCCACTTTTATCGCCGAAAAAATGAAGGCTTTAAGATGAAAAATTGTGATATTTTTCTTATTTCTGCTCAAAATATAGATTGTGGGCACTCGTTAGAACCGCCACAAATATAGATTGTGGGCACTCGTTAAAACCGCCTCATCGAGGCGGTTCTAACGAGTACCCACAATCTATATTTTAGAGCAGAAATAAGAAAAATAAGGTAAAACCCCCTGAAACCCCAGTTTTACTATATAAAAGTGGGGTTCAAGGGGGTTAAAATTATATAGGCGTGTTTTCGTGATATTTTCCAAATTATTAACGTATCATTTGTTAACGTGTTTATTCGCCTTCTGTATACACATATATCCAATCATCTCAACAGATTTATAATATTTCCTTGATAATGCTTAGCCTCATATGCAAGACAATATACACTGATATGTGCTTGAAAAGTTATTACAGGTACACGTATATCTCCTGTTTGAAATACCGAGGGAGGTACATGTAGAACAATCCGATAACGGATTTTTATCCCCCCCCCCCTCCCCCCCCCTCCCCCCGATGTTTATTAATGCCACATTTCAAATAGAAGAAATGAATAATCTCTATACTGTATATTACATGCACTTCCATAGACTTTAAGGACCGAATGGATCTTGAATTTGGGGTCTGAATTTCCGTTCAGTTGACTGTTTACAGCTCATGTTAACGGTTCAATCAGCGTAGTGTTACAGAAGCTGGGTGGAAGAAAAACTGGATGGCCGCCATTTTGAAAGCGCTTTCTACAGTTTTGAACATAAACAGAAGAAACAACGTGTTTCAGTGATAAAACGCATGTTCATGTTTTCTTTTGTTTAAGAGTTGCATCCGACCCAAACGTCACTCATTCTGAACGTCTGTTGATGTCTTCCCAGACACCATTGCAATTACGTCATGAATGACGTCGACGAGACTGAAACTTTCCCGCATTTGAATATAACGGTTTTACTGCAAAAGCGGTATCTTGTATCTTGTACATAAAGTAGTTCCAGCTAAAGAGAATCAGATTTATTTCTCCGGCTAAGAGGAAATATTTCTTCTCAGCAAAAAGGAAAATACCAAGATTATGTCTGGTAGAAATCATAGTATTTCTCTGTTATGCATGTAATATAACATTTTATCCAACTTCTCCTTTGCAAACAGTGAAGATCCATCGAATGCTTCTGCTGATCAGGATCCACACTACCATAGTTTCTCCTCTCTGGCATTTTCTCGCTCAGTCCCACCACTGCATCCCAGCTACTGAATAACAGTGATTCAGTGCAATGTTTTTAAACAAAGTAATTTGTTCATTCTACCTGTTAATGCAGGCCGTACGCAGGAGTGACAACCCCCACCCACCCCTCCTAATTTGGAAAATTATCTCAAATTCATGCAGTATTTCACATTCTGCAAATTACCCGGAATTCGCACCCTCCCCACATTTTATAGAGTCTGCGTACGGACCTGAATCATGTTCTAAAATGAAAATGATGCTGTATGTATGGCGAACAGTGCTGGTCCTGATCAGACGCGATGTACTGTCTTTCCGATTTGGGTCTATGCTGTATGTCTAATAACGATACCACCTTTAAAAGTTTTGCTCTAAAATATTCATAGGTTCTTAGATATGTTATAAGCAGAAGAGTGAAAAGTAACGTTATATTGTCTTTTTTTTTGGTCGGCTTAGCATACATATGTGCAAACGTCCATTTCTTTCTAACAATTTTATTAATAGTATTTTCCGAAAGTCGTCGCGTGAGAGCGCGGGCTATATTAAGATACTGTTTTTGTTTTCCTTTCATGACGGAGGCAGCCTGGCATTGGCCTGACCTTTTTCGTTTGATCCTTAAATGCCAGTATTTAAGCAAACAGTGTAGTCCTGAGCAGCCGGCTGAACAGACGCCACATTCCGCGCCACATTCTGATAAGGGTATTCAGTGTTTGCGGAACCCAGCACACGATTCCTTACCAGACTCTATAGATAGCTCTGACTTACATGTAACATCGACAAAAATAGCGCGACGTTTTCTATTTATAATGATAATATTGGTTTCCCCAAATCAGTGATTGTCACGTGGGCAACAGCATTATTTTTTTATTTGTCTCTTAGTAACTTTGGGTCGATCGACCCAAAAACAGGTGTTGAATCTTTACATTTCTGATACAGGTTTAAAACTACATGTAGTGGCATGTTTTAGAATTCGTCTTCTTTGCCTAATTCTCGATCATTGGAGGTCCGCTAGAACCGCCTCAGTGAAGCCATTCTAAACTTTCTTTTTAGTAGAGTTACAATACTAATCCTTATCTCTGCAATCCCCACTTTTTATTATATAAATCATTGCCTTCTCTTCTACTTAACAGCAGTGCTCACTGCAAGGGTGTTAGTGTAATGTACGCACTATAACAAAAATGAAAAGTCCGTGAAATGAACACTCCATCAAACCCACTTTATATAGAGAAAACTGGGGTTATAGGGGTACAAATTATTTTCTTATTTCTGCTCCAAGACATAGGTTGTGTGTAAGAATCGCCTAGCAGAGGTGGACCTAACGAGTGCCCACAACCAATGTTTGCAATATAAATAAGAAAGAATGCACTGTGTCGCATAGGTGTATTATCGTAATGTTTTGAGGAATAATACCCCTTGCCCACTCCACATTTTCTCTCAATAAAGTAATGTTTGCAGGGGTGTATATTACTTTAACTTTGTAACGTGATGGGAATGTCAAGGAATAAACTTTTTGTTTTTCAGAAAAATACAAGGTCTGCATACAACCGATCAGAAAAAGCAGAATGCGGTTAAACTTCATTCCTTTATTATAAGCTGCATTTATTACGATGATTTACATATTAGGTGAAAGTAGATTCATGTAGGTATTTGGATTCTTATCCCTGTCGGTGTTGCAGAGTAATTTTCTATAAACAAACGAGTGAGTGAGTGAGTGTTTCAGTTTTACGTCCCACCAACTGCTAAGGTCATACGGAGACGGGACCTCGGTTTATAGACTCATCCGAAAGTCTGGAGAAGCCCGGGATCGAACCTGCGACCCCTGGTTTACAAGGCGAGAAGCGTAACCACTCGACCACGGAGGCTTCTATATAAACAAACGAAGAGAAACCATCAGACAGCTTTACAATTCGGTGACGTATATTCATTGACATACAGTAGCGCTCGGACAAATCACGTAATCCGCCATCAACTACAATCGTCCGTTTTTAAAATAGAAGTCTGTGTAGCTTTCTACTTCTTTGGGTAAATAAAACATGTAACTGTATGTAAAACTTTAGGTAAAACATGTAACTAAGACTTCTAACCCGAGACGCCGTTCTACGCTTTTGGTAAATATGAAACCAAATCTTCGGATTTGAGACGTCTGTATATAAATATAATGTAATAGACAAATGGAGATTGAAGCTGGATACATGTAGTATTCATTTAGCAATGGGCAGAAAAGGTTTGGGAATTCGTAGGCACTAATACTACTAATACATTGAGACTATTCAACCACATAGGAAAATAAAAATCAAAAATGAGTTCCCTTAAGAGCAATGACAACATTCAAAAGAAAGAAGATGGGTCATACTACGTAGTTTCGGCTAATAAAGCCTCATCAGTGACCCTGTAATGATCCGGCAAAGAAAGCCAGAGGAAACATACTGCAATTTTGCGAATCTCGAATAGGCAGTCGATTCAAAGACTGATATAAATCAAAATGGGGTCCAAATAATTAAAAACCCGCCTAGAATATGAGTATAAACCAATAATTTATTTCCGATTTCTCAGAATATTAACGCTGATCTCAAAGGACCAAAAAACACAAACTGCACTATGGTTGATGTACGGGGAGACAATTGACGTAAAATAAACATTTACATTAGTTTAGCCTAAGTCAGACTTTGAAACAGCTCTCAAACGATGCACAAAATAAGTCATATAATGGACTGAACGGTACAGAGCAGTTAAGTTTAATTTGAAACACTTTCGAATACATGAATGTTTAAACGATTGAAATGTTTTCATTGATTTAAGCAAGTTCTAGCATTTTATAATGTGCAGATATTCCTGTCATTTGTTTGTGTTTTTTTTTTTTCATAAATTACAGAAAAAATGGTGGCTATTTTTTATATTAATCTTCGCGAGAATCCTATCCGCCATTATTATAACCACTTAAGTGAATCATTTTTCGTGGCAGATCCAGTTTTGATAAGTACTTACATTACGTTAAATCTAGCCTAAAGATACTTTTGTGTAAAGACAAAATCTAGTCTATAACATTAAAATCAAATCAAAATATCTTCGCATGTAATAAGTCATTCAGTTTAAAGAATTATCTAGAAGCAACTTCTAAAACATTTTTAAATTGTATATGACTGCACATCTCTCATCGAAACATGCTTTATTATTGATTTTGTAACAATGTGATTATTATTGCTAAATAAGAGTACCAATAAGCTATTCTAAAATGCTTTGTTTTTCTTTTAATTGCAGACAATTAAAATACTTTAGACAACAAATAGTTTCAATATTTTTGTATTTATTTATTTGTTCTACAAATAAACTGCTGGTGAACTGATGATCTTATGTGTTTTAAAAATAATCCAAAACCCAAAGTTTAGAAAAATTGCCAGCCCACGTATTGGATTCCTTTTTTGAAGGAAGCCAACTTGTTTCTTTAAATCCAAAAAGTCATCTTCAGGAGAAAGTCATTTAAGTTAAGGGAACAAGTGATCTGTTACAGAGGCTGATTCTCTTACTTTTTTCTCTTCTAAGTTCCTACTTTTGCTTAAGGGTTTTGACACAAGGCCCATTTTGTTTTGCTCTTTTGACTTATCAAACAAATTCATGGAAAAATAATCATGTTAAGATCAGAAATGTAAACAACTACATATCACATTTCCTATGGATATATAGTGTACCGCACTTCTTCTGATTAAGGCACCTATCTATTTAAGTGGCAACTTACTTCATTAACGGAGTGTTCTCACTAACATCACATTGTATACGGCTGACCAGCTTTAGTATTTTATGAGCCCGTGCATCACAAAACAAAACTTGCAACTGGTGAAGACTCATTTCAGACTGCGCATCTACACAGTCTGATCAGGACCTTCAATGATGACAGGATAGCCAGTTGTCCATTTTGTGGGAAAGTAACTGTCCTGTTGGCTTTCCCCTAATGATGTTTCCATTAGGGTTTATTTACTTAATTAATAGGAAAAATAGGTGGGCTGCATGATGCTTCCATGCAAAGCTGAAACCGACCGCACACGAGTACTGATAAACCGCTTAGAGGATCTAAACATGCCAAGGCAAAGCGGTGTGAGTCGGACCGTCCATGCCTGTAAACCCTCAGATTTGTTTCATTCGGCGACAAGGCTTGAGCTTTCAATTCATCTCATTGTCGGGTAAAAGTCCCACAAAATTGGAAGCAACGTCTCCAAAATGACCTATACAGTGTTGACGGGGACGTTAAACCACATCTCAAACAAACCAATCAAATTTATGTTCATATTTCTTTCCCTTTGGTGTCTCTGGTGAGAGGGGTGGGTTAATTGTATCGATTCCTGATCATTGCCTTCACCTCTATCTTCTGTAGCCTGTAGACTATGGAAAAAGAGGTAAACAACAATTCCTGCCCAAGTGGAAGGATGTACCCTTTAAGAAATATGTATTAAACGTGTGTTATAAAACAAATGCTAATGAAATGGGCCATGGTGCATCAAATAAACGCCGGTATGGATTCTAGGTTTTGCAATTTGTTCAATATTCTTGACTTCACTAGGAGAAAACTTTTTTTTTTTTTCTTGCTGATCTGAAAGTGAGAAATGTGGAGTCTGATGCCTTTTGCAGCAAACAATTTACGCAAAATGAAGCATTCATCTACCATCACATCATCCAGCACTTGGTCCACGCAGGCCAGATAACTTTGTTATTTCAACATCTGACATGCAGCCTGTGTACAAAGAAGGTATGAATGTAGGAGCACCGTGAGAAGAGGCATGTGAAAGTGTTGGTTCCTATATACATGTAATTTGAACAGGACTGAACGTTAAAAACTAGTGAAGAAGGCTGTTGAGTTCGTATCTCAGCAGTCTGCTATTACCCTGGTTCTCGGACACAGCTACTTAAAGAAGTCCGGCATAAGCTCAAGGATAAGCCCCTAGTGACAATTTGTCTGCTTACTGTTGCTACTGAGCAATTGAAGTGAACACTTAAGTCTTGCAAAAGGAGGCCAACCCGTAACCAAAACGTAAACATGAAAAAATGATAAACACATCTATATTATATTATATATAAAAACACGCATCTTTTACACCTGGCTAAACCTACTGGACATCTAACTGGCCATGTAGTAAGCACTTTGTATGTTTGAAGTACTTGGCTCAATGCATTTAGTAAAAGACGGAACAGCTTGTCAGAAGGAAACCATGTGTAGAAGTTTTTCAAACTACTGTCTGTGGAAAATATTGCTACACCCAAACTTTCTAAATATAGCTGTTGTTTAAGTGTTTGACATTCTGTCCTGGCTGACTCAATTTTAATGTGGCAGTTGTTTATTCATCCAGATCAGGCAGGCCTCGGTAGCTCAGTCAGATGCGCGTCTGACTGGTGATCTGGAGGACGCGGGTTCGATACCTGTCGGGGTCGGCAACATTCTTTCGTGGAGATAGATCATGAAATCTTTTCTAGCGTCATTCTCTGCCTTCCGCTGATTCAAGAAGGGCAGTTGTAAGTTTCTAGAATGTGCACTGTACTGGTTAACCGCTTACGTATAAGCCTGCCCAGGAAAAGTGTTGATAGGTTAACTGACTGGCTCAAAAATGACCTAAATAGTGTTGACTGGGCCGTTAAACTCCAATACAAACAAACAAATCATCCAGATCAGCCATAAATATACATGTTCTCAACAGGCGAGCTGTTAGACGCGATGGCTGTACGTGGCATCTTTGGATTTTCTACGGTAACATTAAGATAAACAAAATAACCCATTTAGTACCAGAAACTCCAGAATGGGATACTGGCAAACACTGCTGCTGCAAAATGCAGTGTCTGATCAGGGCCTACGCTGTTTGCAAAAAGTTCAGCTGTTTTTTGCAAATTGTTCAGCTTTTTTTTTTTTGTTTTTTTTTTTTTCAAATAAATCTTAAAAGCTAATACAACATGGTACCCCTAAATTTTGAAATGGACTCCTGCTTTATATAAGTAGGAAGAATCCATTTGGTACAAAAAGGGTTAATATCAATTCTGGAATTGTTCAACTTTAGAAATAAAAGACAGGATATTTTGTTGAAAGGTATTTAGCTGTTTCTTTTTTTTAAACTTTGCTACAGAAATATTATGGATCATCAATAATGTTCTAACGTTTAAATGGGACCCTTCATCTTAGTTTAATGATAATTTGTTTCCTATACACTTCAAAGTCAGCAATTTGGGGAATAGACAAGACTGTATCATATCTACCATCAAAGTACAACTTTGTATACAACAATGAAAATGAGTTGATTTTGTTTCAGAAAAAAGCAGCAATGGAAGCTTCAGTTATAACCATCATTAACTCTACTACTGTTTGCCAGCTTAGCCTCTTTCTGGTTTTGGAATGTAAAACATGCATATAATTTGAAAGGTGGCTATTGTCATAATGAACATTTGTGTGAAGTTATATTGAAATCGGTGAAGAAATGTAAGCGCTAGATCATTGACAAAGTTTTTCCAAAAATAGCCACAGTGACCTTGACCTTGAAAGTGGAACTCGCTAGAGATATTGTCATAAGGAACATTTGTGTGAAGTTATATTGAAATCGGTGAAGAAATGTAGGCGCTAGAGCGATGACAAAATTTTTCTAAAAATAGCTACAGTGACATTGACCTTGAGGTCATGACCCTGAAAGTCGAACACACTCGAGATATTGTCATAAGGAACATTTGTGTGAAGTTATATTGAAATCAGTGGAGAAATGGAGGCGCTAGAGCAATGACAAAGTTTTTCTTAAAATAGCCACAGTGACCTTGACCTTGAGGTCATGACCTTGAAAGTCGACCTCGCTCAAGATATTGTCATAAGGCACATTTGTGTGAAGTTATATTGAAATCAGTGAAGAAATGCAGGCGCTAGAGTGATGACAAAGTTTTTCTTAAAATAGCCACAGTGACCTTGACTTTGAGGTCATGACCTGGAAAGTCGAACTCGCTGAGATATTGTCATAAGAAACATTTGTGTGAAGTTATATTGAAATTGGTGAAGAAATGTAGGCGCTAGAGCGATGACAAAGTTTTTCTAAAAATAGCCACAGTGACCTTGACCTTGAGGTCATGACCTTGAAAGTCGAACTCGCTCGAGATTTTTTATAAGGAACATTTGTGTGAAGTTATATTGAAATTGGTGAAGAAATGTAGGCGCTAGAACGATGACAAAGTTTTTCACAAATTACCAAAATGACAAAGGGCCATAACTCACAAAGTATTTTTCGGAATTTTGTCATACGTTAATCAGTTCATCTACTCATCACCACCAATCTATTCATCAACTTTCAAGGCTCTCGCTCCAATAGTTTTTGAGATATCTTGCTGACAAGATTTTATTAAAAAAATTTCAAAGGGCAATAACTCTTAAAAGGGGCATAATCCGGACGAGAAAAAAAATACGCGTCATCTAATTTTCCATGAGGAATCCATATATGAAATTTCAAAACCGTAGCATACACAGTTCTAAAGATATGCTATGCATCACTTTTAGCATACATTACAATGGGCACAAATTACCAAAATTGAAAAGGGCCATAACTCACAAAGTATTTTTCGGAATTTTGTCAAAAGTTAATCAGTTCATCTACTCATCACCACCAATATATTCACCAACTTTCAAGGCTCTAGCTCCAATAGTTTTTGAGATATCTTGCTGACAAAATTTTATTAAAAAAATTCAAAGGGCAATAACTCTTAAAAGGGGCATAATCCGGACAAGAAGAAAAATACGCGTCAGCTAATTTTCCATGAGGAATCCATATATGAAATTTCAAAACCCTAAAATACACGGTTCTAAAGTTATGCTATGCATCGCCGGCCTCAGTGGCTCAGTCGGATGCGCGTCTGACTGGTGATCAGGAGGACGCGGGTTCGACTCCCGCCGGGGTCGGCAACATTCTTTCGTGGAGATTGAGATGAAATTGAGGACGCGGGTTCGACTCCCGCCGGGGTCGGCAACATTCTTTCGTGGAGATTGATCATGAAATCTTTTCTACGGTCATTCTCTCCCTTCCGCTGATTCAAGAAGGGCAGTTGTCAGTTTCTGGCGAAAGAATGTGCACTGTACTGGTTAACCGCTTACGTATAAGCCTGCCCAGGAAAGTGTTGATAGGTAAACTGACCGGCTCAAAAATGACCTAAATAGTGTTGACTGGGCCGTTAAACTCCAATACAAACAAAAATGCTATGCATCACTTTTAGCATACATTACAATGGGCACAAATTACCAAAATGACAAAGGGCCATAACTCACAAAGTATTTTTCGGAATTTTGTCAAAAGTTAATCAGTTCATCTCATCACCACCAATATAATCACCAACTTTCAAGGCTCTAGCCCCAATAGTTTTTGAGATATCTTGCTGACAAGATTTTATTTAAAAAATTTCAAAGGGCAATAACTCTTGAAGGGGGCATAATCTGGACGAGAAAAAAAATACGCGTCAGCTAATTTTCCATGAGGAATCCATATATGAAATTTCAAAACCCTAGCATACACGGTTCTAAAGATATGCTATGCATCAAAAGCGTAACGGACGGACGAACGGACGAACAGACGAACGAACCAGAAGCAATATGCCCCTCCAACTTTTTCAAAGTTGGGGGCATAATAACAAACATTAAATAAATACATGAAAGATTTATAAAAGGGAGATCTCTAGATCTGAACTGATCTGATTTTAATTAAGATCTGAACCAATCTGCCATCACAGTTAGGGGTACAGGTACTCAGCAGTTAATCGTACAGTAGTCTGCTCAAAGATGGTAGTTAGGGGTACAGCTGCACCTACAACTTGTAATTTATTCAACTCCAAAGTTTTCACAGATCTTCCATACCACAGCAATACCAACCGTACATTCCTGTAAAGATGTGCCTCCTAATCATATTCATTGCTCACAACTTCACAATATACACACGTTCTCGAAGCATAGCGGCTCTGTCTTTATGTCATATTCAATAAGGACTATGTCGTGATCAGCTTTGCCGACCGGGGACATCCCCTTAACTCGACTAACTGTGGATGGGAATTTGTAAATAATAGATCAAGGGTCTCTTCTTGTTGGGTGGGTATATTAATTACTTGGGCCAGGCAGTGTTCTTTAATTAGATCTAAAAGTGTTGCTGTGTCTGCTTTTTAGATACCCCATGGGGCACCTGCATGTTGCTCCATTCAATATCTCCACAACCAAATGTGAGCATTTGCATTTGACATTGTCCTAAACAAAGACAAGATATTCTGGGTCAATTTGATCTGGTGGGCAATAAAACGAGTCAAGGTACAAAGTCCTACATCCAATGATGTTCAATTTAGACCAAACTAATTCACATTTTGTGTCCAACTCCGGAGTTTCTGTACAGAGTAGGTCTCGCTTGCAAGCCACAAAGACACCTCCGCCTTAAAAGACCAGTTTCTGTTTTGTTTTTTGTTTTTGTTTTTTTTTTCTTTTAACTTTACTAACACTCTCTTTTCGCACTGTACAAACTCATTTCATCAACTTTCCTTTAGTTTAAACATATTTATTTTGATTACCAACATATTACATGCATACAATACATAAAAATACAATGTCAAGGGTTAGAACGAAAGCTCAAAGTTTGTAGAGTTCTTGACCTTTGGTGCATACAATAGAATATTGTGCTATATTTGGCGACTTTCTATAAATATCAAATTATTTGTAACATATAGTAAGTCACAGATATTTTGGAGAAACAAAAATGGATTACAACTATGGATAAAAATACACCTTTCCTTTTATTTCAGCTAACATCCTTCAACACTTGGTTCGCCGGAGCCCGTCTAACGCCCCCGCCCCCGCCCCCACTCCTCGGGGGTTTAGACGTATTGGAGGAAAAAGATAAACATGCTGGAGGTCTCCGTTTGATTTCGGGGGTTTTGCGTCGACAATGCTACTACAGACACAAAATTATGTGAAACACACATAGCATTGTCGTGTGCTGAAATGATATTGAGATTGCCAAAATTTTACGCATTTTTTTTTTCTTCTTCTGCTTTAGTAGCACACGTAGAAGTTTATTTCACTCTTCTTCTCAACAGAAAGACGGGACACGGTTAAGTAGGCAGATATCTTAAGAAAAGCTTACCTCATTCTTCACACATTTAACCAAACAGATTTCAAATTTACTACACAATGCACTGATTCGGTCAGGAAACATATTTATTATTATTCGGCCTTATTTATAGAGGGTAACACATTTAGTACTAGTACTGATCTTCCATGTGACCTTCTTTTCCGGGGCAGGAACCATTACTAAGCAGTGTGGGTAAAGTCTCAACACTTGGCGCTTGCGGGGATCGAACCGGCTACCTCTCGATCTCAAATCCGATGTTTTACCACTGCACCACAGCGCTCCACATAACATTTGTCGTTTCCATACCAAGTCGCTTTGTCGGCTCGGAACAGTTTGTGCATTGGCGGAGTTGACGAGGATGGGGTGAGGGGATTTTTATGTGTGCCTTTTTCCAGATCGTCCGCCCTGGCATAAAATGCGTACGCCGCTGGTGCCTTGCTGGTGTTAGGGGTGGAATTTGTCCGGGGATGGTTGTGGTAGAAGTGGAGGTGTTTTTTTTTTTTCTTCTTCTTTTCCTTCCAACAACTGGAATCGAGGGAAGATGTATGGTGGAGACTGGAGGAATGTATTTGGAGTCTAGGGGGGCGTGACTGACACCTGTGGCAGTAGATTTGCGTGTCAGGCGAACAGTGATGGCCCTGATTAGTTGCCACATTGTGTTATTACTGGTCGTGGTTATTGTTTGCCGGGTGCGTAAATTTACCGGAAAGGACCAGAAAGGTCATGAAATATCATGAAATAGGGAGGAAACTGGGTAGAAACAGGTCCTTTCTGGTCCTTTCCGGTAATCAGGTCCTTTCTGGTCCTTTCCGGTAAATTTACGCACCGTTAGAAACAGGTCCTTTCCGGTCCTTTCCGGTAATCAAGTCCTTTCTGGTCCTTTCCGGTAAATTTACGCACCGTTGGTGCGTAAATTTACCGGAAAGGACCAGAAAAGACCTGATTACCGGAAAGGACCTGTTTCTACCCAGTTTCCTCCCTATTTCATGATATTTTTTATTGCAGGGAAGGTGGTCTTATTCATGGACTGTTCACAAATGTCCAGCCAGCAGGGAATGCCGAGCCATCGTCGGGCCGATAGCGGTACGAGGTGACAACGTCGTACCGCTATCGGCCCGACGTTGGCCAGCTGTTTTGTGCTGGCTGGGAAGGTGGTCTTATCTTATAAATGTATAGACATAAATCATGGATTGTTCAAAAATGTCTTTTAAGACCACTTTTGAACAGCCCAAAGTTGGTCTTATTTTATAAATGATAATGTATAGACATAAATCATGGACTGTTCTGTTCAAACATGTCTTTTAAGACCACTTTTGAACAGCCCAAAGGTGGTCTTATTTTATAAATTATAATGTATAGACATAAATCATGGACTGTTCAAAAATGTCTTTAAAGATCACTTTTGAACAGCCCAAAGGTGATTTTGTTTCATAAATTTTATTGCATATTCAAATATACCGCCAACGCCCGTCATTCGATACCGCTAGATCAAAGTCGTTAAAGTATATTACACTTGTTTATAATCTAATTATCTAAGGTGTGGATGTTCTAAAAGGTAGATTTCCATAGGCTTCCGTTCAGATCATAATATACCCTGTATCTATTGTTGAAGATTGAATAAAATATTGTTTAAACCAACGTAGATTTCGCGTATACTATAACAATTACGAAATTAAGATATTTTACCTTAAGGTTAATTCACAGAACTTTCCAAGTCTCTGAACGTAACAATCCCCAAATAAAGCAAACGAAGACATTTTCAGCTGGAATGAAGTGGTGTAATATTAAGACCATTATATACCTAAAAATAAATGTGAGTGAATCATGTCTTGAAATGAAACAACTTGATCAGTATTCATGGACTGGCAACATGATCAGTACTCACGGATAAATTGATTGAGTACATACAATGAATGTTTTCTTGCTAAAATATGATGGGCTCCTACTTATTATTAATTTATAGATTACCACTTCAGAATAATCTTATACTAATTAATCAAAAGCAATCAGGAACAATACTGCATCATCATGGGCAACGATGCAATGCAACGATGTGTAAGTCTTTTTTTTTCACCAAAAGGTTATCACAAACTTTAGTAGTTATAGCTATTTAATATTTATTTAAGAATAAACTGGCAAGGAATAAAAAAGATAAAGAAAAATAATAAAAATTGTAAAAATAAGAAAATTATGGGTCCTTTCCGGTCCTTTCCGGTAATCAGGTCCTTTCTGGTCCTTTCCGGTAAATTTACGAACCGTTGTTTGCCTGACCGCATCCCGATGGTGGGGTGTTGTACTTAATTTGTGCTTTATTTATTTTATTTTATTATTTTTATTTTTTTTTTTTTTTTTGACAAATCAGAATCAAGCTTTAGTTGTTTTACAGTATTTACAGAGTTTATTTTGACTTGTTGCTTTATTATTATAAATTGTGATTAATATGAAATGTGGATACACACTGACTGTTCCTTCATTTCAGATGCAGAATATGGCACTTTGGTAAATTCAAGCTGCCACTGGATATGTCCAAAATGTGAGGTCTGTAACTTTTCAGACTCCTTCTTTGATGAATATGTAGAACTGAGTAAGCCAAACAGGTTTGAACCTCTGTCAGAGGATAAAAGAGGCAAATCTTCAACTGCTGATGAAACTAAGTCAAATTTTGTGAAAGGTTTGAAACTTTGCAGTATAAACATAAATGGAATACGAGGGAAAATTCTTGAACTTTTAGCTTTCCTCGATACATCTCAACCTCATATTGTTGCTATTCAGGAAACAAAGATTGACAGTTCAATTACTACATCTGAGCTTTTCCCTGAAACTTGTGAGTACAGTGTGTACAGAAAAGATAGGAACTCTCATGGCGGTGGGGTGATGTTGCTCATTCATAGAGACATCCCTCATATGCCTTTCATGGAACTTGAAAATGACACCGAATCGGTCTTGGTTAAGGTTTTTGCAAATAAAACTTCCCACTTCGTAGCAAGTTGGTATCGACCACCAAATGGTACAATCGAAACCTTCCAGTTGTTTAAAGACCAACTGGATTGCATTAAATCGCAGCATAAGGGTAAAAAACTCCCGGCTGTACATGTTCTAGGTGACCTCAACTTCAGAGACATTGCTTGGCCCGACAGGCTCAGCAAACAAGGCACAATGCTGAGTCAGTCGGAAGGACAAATATTGATTGACAATATGAACGACCAGCAATGCCCATCGATGTCAGCCCCGCAGGAGGGAAACTACAGTTTGCATCAAATGACACAGGTGAGCGGACTACAGAGAAGCAGGTTGGTGCAATGGAAGGTGAGGTCCCCCCTAGCAAATGTTTACCTAAGACACTACCAGGAAATGACGCTAAGGATGGTGCCAAAGAAAACTCGTATATAATCATAACTGACAGCCCCCGACAGAACCTGTCTCCCTCGGAGACCCAGGACACGACTAGCATCGCCGTATACCATACTACTGCCAATGGAGAAGAAACAGGTGCAGTTGAGTCTTTTTAAGGGAACGGCCGTGCCTCAAAGACCAGGTGGAAGAGGATAAGCCTCTGAAGATGGGAACTCTCAACGTGAAGAATATCGACAGCAATGCGGCCTATGTTAGGGAAATACTGGAACAGTGCCAGATTTTAGCAATACAAGAACACTGGCTTTTTAATTTTCAACTTCATGATTTGGACGGATATTTCAGTACACACTTTGTGCATAGTAAGGCGGTCGATGACGACAACCCTCTCCCCCCCCCCCCCCCCCCCCCCACCCCAAAACCAAGAGGCTATGGTGGTGTGGCAATGCTGTATGGCAAGAGGATGAATCACTCCGTCAAGAAACTCCAGGCTGGAGGGAATAGGGTGGTTGCCATCGAAGTGTCTACTGTACCACCCCTGTGTGTGTGCTGCGTCTATATGCCTAGTAGGAACTCAAAGAGTAATACTTCAGATACGGATAATTATCAACATATCTTGGATCAAGTAGAAGAAATTATAAACACCTTCAATAAAACTCATGCAATAGTGATCTTGGGCGATATGAATGCGTCTCTATGTCAACGGAACAATAATTCGCAAGACAGCCTTTTGAAACGTTTTGTTGATTCCAACAACCTACACAGCAAACAGACAGGATTGGAGACTTTCTTCCACCCGAACAAAGCAGATAAAGCAGAAATTGATTACATCCTTCTGAACAGCTCTAGCAAGCAGCTAGTACAGACAGTGACCGTGGACACGGGATCTGCTCTAAACACTTCAGATCACGCCGCAGTTATAGGCACTCAACATCCAACTGAAAAAGAAAGCAGACCAGAAGGTTACCGTAGTATGCAAACCCAAATGGAACAAATGCGAGAAGAGCATATACAGAGAGACTATAAAGGAGCATCTGTTGCCTTTTGACTCATTTCTTCCCTCTCTCAACGCTGAGATAGATATTTTGGAGCCTCTTGGTCATTTAAATGCAGTTCTAAAAAAGGCTACACAGGACAGCATTCCTAAGTTCAAACAGGAGATGACTATACGTCAGAAGAAGATCAGACCATGGTCGGAAAGGATACAGGATGCAGTTAGAAGAAATCGTCTAGCGTGGTGGGAATGGCGCAAGTCCGGCTCGCCGACTGATCGTACAGCAGAGTCCTGGAAGAACATGCGTATGACTAGAAAAGCCCTTAGGAAGGAACAGCGGCAGGAGGCTGCAAATCGACGAAGAGAGAAGGTTGAGGAGATCATGGACTCGAAAAACGACAGCAAGACTTTCTATAGACTGATTAGCAACCAGAGGAAAGCTTCCAATACCCAGCTGCAAACACTAATCGTAGACGGCACGGAACATGAAACAGTAGATCAGATCCGAGAAGGATGGGCAGACCATTTCCAGAAGCTGGCAACCCCACTTGAGATGAAAAGTTTTGACCAACAATACAAACAGCTGGTGGACCTTGATGTGGAATCAATCAAACAATTATGTCGGGATGAGAGCTCTCCAGTTGACCCAGTCACAGAGGCTGAGGTCAAGGCAGCCATGAAGCGCCTGAACAACAACAAGGCGGTTGATATAATGGGCCTTACCAGTGAGCACTTCAAGTTGGCAGGCCACGAAGTGTCGGAGTTTCTTGTTCCTCTGCTAAATTACCTCATCGATTCCAAGACTATCTCGGTTGTTCTAAAGGAAGGCATATTGACTCTGATTTTCAAGAAGGACGATCCTAGCAATCCGGGAAATTACAGAGGAATTACCGTCACCCCCGTCCTCCTGAAGATACTCGAGCACATACTGAACTCGCGTCATAATAGAATCTTACAAGACTCACAGTCAAGATTACAGAAAGGCTTTACAGCGGGATGCTCATCACTAAACGCTGCACTTATTCTGACAGAATGTGTTCTAGAGGCTTCAAACATGAAACAAGATCTATTCCTCACTACATTAGACACCCAAAAGGCGTTTGACGTGGTTGACCAGAACTCCCTACTAAGGAAATTGTACCTAGATGGCATTCACGGAGACGACTGGCTCCTCTTGAGTGACCTCTAATCCGACTGTTCCTCCAGAATCAAATTGGCAGGAGAATTGTCACACCCCATTAACATCAAACAAGGCGTTCGGCAGGGTGGAGTTCTCTCAACAGGCCACTATAAACGGTATAACAACCCTCTGTTGCTACAGTTGGAGGAAAGGTATGAAGGCTTCAAGATCGGTTCTATAGGAATACCACACATCACCGTGGCAGATGATCTTGCCCTGTTAGCCAGGAATAAGTCTGAAATGCAAATAATGGTGTGGGACGTAGAGAACAACGCAGACAGAGAAAGATACTGCATACATCCTACAAAAAGCCATCTTTTGTGGTACACCAGATGTAAGAACAAAGATACTGACTTCGACATTTTTCTATCATGGGGAAAGGGTGGACAAAACAGATTCTGCTGTCCACTTAGGGATACTTAGGAGCACATCAGGAGCTGTGGATGTGGAGGGTAAGATAGCCCTAGGCAGGAAAACTGCTTACTCTTTGATGGGGGCAGGGTTTCATGGGGGCAGTGGGTTAAAGGCTTACCAGAATGGTCATATATGGTCTACCTTCGTATTCCCCAGACTTTTGTATGGGCTAGAGGTCCAGCTTCTCAAAAAAAGGGATATTGAAAATCTTGAAAAGTTCCAGAGAAAATGTCTGAAGCAATTTCAGGGTCTACCTGATAACACCTCGAGTTCTGCTTCCTTAGCTCTCCTCGGGATCCTGCCTATGGAAGCCATGCTGCATAAAAATCTCCTAAGTATCTTTGTCAATATGATCAGTCAGGAAAACTCAATTGAACTAGAAATAGCACAAAGACAATTAGTCATGAGAGACTCGCCCCGAGAGAGTATTTTCACTTATATCAAAAGCATTTTAGAGCATTATGGACTTCCGTCCATTTTTAGTCTGCTATGCTCACCTCCTTCCAAAGAGGATTGAAAAAAAACACTTAACCACAAAATAAATGATATGGCTGAATCATCTTGGAAGTCTGATATTGCAAGCAAATCCTCAACTAAATATGTAAATAAAACCCTGATATTTTGAAGGTTGGCAGGTGTCATCATGTATGGTCTACTGTGAGAGACAATGTTCATGACAGTAAACGGGCACAGATAAAATGTAAACTTCTAACGGGCACATACATTCTTCAGGCAAATAGGGCTGCTTTTAATCAATACATGTGAATTCAACTTGTAAGTTGTGTCATTCTGCACCTGAAACACGTCAGCATTTCATTGGGGAATGTGAATTTTTTAGGACTGATAGAGATTACTACTTGAAGAAGCTAGTTAACAGTAAGATTCTCCCAGAGGACCTCCTTCAACAACTACACGATTCAGAACTTCTTACACAGCTCACATTGGATGCTACAGTGATCATAGATACAACTAAGCTAGCCTTTGAAAAGTTGGGGTTGCTTGAACTCTATACGCGCGAGTACATATTCAGAATACATATGAGAAGACTTGTGGCTCTGCGACAGAGCCCTGACGCGTAGAAAACATAAGGAAACAGACAGTCTACATGTATAAAATTTACAGCACATAAGTTTAAATTACAGCACATGTAATATAGATCACCAGTTTACGAGCTTTTAAGAATTTCCAAGAACCTAACTTTAACGTCCTAGACGTGTGCCACGAATAAAGAAGCGTGGGAACTCTACGATACAACAACAACTACAACAACATGGCCTTGAACAAATTGTTAACTTCCCCACTCGTGATAAGAACACATTGGATCTGATCCTTACGACTTTGCCAGGACAATTCGAATACATTCATTCCCCAGATAAACTAAGTGACCACGATGTTGTCTCCGGATATTTAAAAATTCACATCCCACCAATAAAGAAACCTCGGAGGAAGGTGTACTCATATCAGAAAGGTGACTATGAAACTATGAGGAAGGATGCACTCAGATTTGCAAAGGAGAATTACTTTAATGGTCATTCAGATGCTCGGTCTATACAGGAGAATTTTGATTTGATAACTTCTTTCATTCATACTTCGGTCGAAAATCATATCCCCTAAAAAACTAGTAGGGCTGTATCTTCTATTCCCTGGATCACTCCAGAGATAAGAAGGAAAATTCGCAGAAGGAATAAGATTCATGCAAACGCAAAAAAGACGGGAAGTGGTAAACTCCGGACAAAATTTGAAAACTTGAGACGTGAAATCAAGACTGATATAAAAAAAATCAGCATGATTTGTATGTGAATAACTTGGTAGGTGATGTAAAGGCAAATCCCAGAGACTTCTACAGATATATTAATAGCCAGAAGAAAGACAGGCAAGGTATCCCGCCCCTTAATAAAAGAGGAGGGGACGGGGTTGCTGAATCAGACTCTGAAAGGGCAGAGGAATTAGTTGGTCAATTCAATGATGCATTTAATAAAACTGAGTTCACGGAGGTTCCATTGACTGGAAGATCGGCCCCATTCATGGATAATATTGTTGTGACAGCTGCAGGAGTGATCAAATTACTTCAAGGCTTAAACCCCAGCAAGGCCTTAGGACCCGATGAGCTTCATCCCAGAGTCCTGAAGGAACTAGCAAATGAGTTGGGTCCAGTTTTCGCACACTTGTTTCAACAGTCTCTTGATACGGGTGAAATCCCCAAAGAATGGCTCTTAGCAAACATTTGTCCACTCTTCAAAAAAGGAGATAGGGCTCTTGCCCGTAATTATCGCCCTGTGTCTCTGACTTGTGTTCTGTGTAAATTGCTGGAACATATAGTCTGCTCAAACATCATGGCCCACTTGGACGAGCATAAACTTTTGTCAGTCAGGCAACATGCATTTAGGAAAAGGCACAGTTGTGAAACTCAGCTAAGCACAGTTATTAATGACTGGGCAAAAATCTTGGACAAAGGGGGACAGGTGGACACATTTATTCTTGACTTCGAGAAGGCCTTTGACACCCCTCCTCATGAACTACTTAAATCTAAGTTATTTGGTTATGGGATTGGGGGAAAGACCCTCAAATGGATAGATTCCTTTCTTTGCTACAGAAAACAGCGGGTTGTTGTGAATGGTGAATCTTCGGAGTGGGCTCCAGTTTTGTCTGGAGTCCCGCAAGGGACCGTTCTTTGTCCACTTTTGTTCTCCCTGTACATCAATGATATTTCCACTGACATTGACTCAGAAATAAGACTGTTCGCAGATGACTGTGTTTGTTACCGGGAAATTAGAGATACAGATGACTCATTGAAACTTCAGGCTGACATAGATAGATTAGGATGTTGGGCACGTAAATGGGGCATGAGATTTCAGCCAGTTAAATGCAATATTATGCAGATAACTAGGAAGAGATCTAATAAAGTTGAGGCTTCTTACACCTTAGAGGGAACGGTCCTCGAGAATGTGGACTCCATTAAATACCTTGGAGTGACAATCTCACACAACTTGAGATGGAATACTCATATTAGCAACATGTGTACTAAGGCAAATAGAACGCTTGGTTTCCTGAGGCGAAATCTTCATCAGTGCCCTCAGGATGTAAAAGAGGCAGCATATAAAGGTCTTGTTCGCCCAATCTTGGAATATGGTAGTTGTATCTGGGACCCCAGTGGAGTGGTCCTTAATGATGAAATTGAGAAAGTTCAGAATAGAGCTGCTAGATTTGTAACAGGCAATTACTGCTTTGAAACTGGGAGCATGACTGGAATACTTGGAAAATTAAAATGGGAGTCTCTCAAGAAAAGGAGAAAAGACAGTAGGCTAATCATTTTATACAAAGGTCTAAAGGGTGCTGCGAGCATTCCAACAGATGACCTTGTTCCCCCAGCTAGACACTGTAGAAATCACCATTCGTTGGCGTTTCAGACCCTTAGCGCAAGAACTGACATTTATAAAGAGTCGTTCTTCCCAAGAACCATCCCCATCCCATTCGTCATCGAGTATTCACTCAGTCAACATGTCTTATCCTATGAAGGAATACCGACTACCAGAACCTCTGGTAGTCTTCTTGAAGTCCTGTCGACTTCATGGCGTGCCTCAAGTACACACAGAACTTGAGCCGCAGAGGGTAGCTGTCTCCCTCACCTGGGACTTGAGCCTTCCAGCTCCTGAGAGACCCAGGAAACCAGCAACACAGATCCGGCCACAGACCTGGCAAGCAGCGCCTCCAAGAGAAGAGATCGTGACAACCGCACCAGCGACGATTACTTTTCAGCGCCAGCCAACAACCGACGCCGCACCAGCGCCCGCCGCACCCACCATCCAGCTACCGACGCTCCAGCCAACGCCGTCATCGCCAGCACCAGCTCATCCCCAGCCCGAAGAAAGTCCACAGCCAGCGACCACCGTTCCATCACCCACAGAGAGACCACCCCCGCCTAAAGCACAACGACGCTCGTCACCAGCCCAACCCACTAGAAGAGGGAGGATCTGGACATCGGAAGAAAAAGACTTCGAGAAGCCACCCAACCCACAACAACCATGGCATGAAAAATACCACCTGGGTAGAGCCTGGATGGCAGCTACTTCCGACTCCCCCACCTCCATCCTAGAACTGCACCGCCTGAAGAGACCTCACGAAACGATCAACGTGGACCTTGCCGTTTATGCCTTCAAGACTAAAGATACGCCCATCTTCATAATTTACAAGGGACCCACCTCAAAGTACTACGAGCACATCTACAACTCCATTGAAAAACGCACCGAAGAGACCCCCCTGAACAAGAAGAAAACCCGGAAGGTCCATAAGCTATTCCTAGATACGGCGATGACGGAGGGAGTGGTAGTTAGGAGGGCGCACCCCTCCTAAACCTGCACCGGACCGAGATCGTGAACTTAGGGCCGCATGTCCGAAAACCCTGTTTACCATGGGTATTGCAAGGCTACTTCATGTGTAGCCAGTCCGACGCCAATCACGCGGCCCTAAGAGAGAGCAACATGACCTAGTTTGCTCGGGCGAAACAGAGAAATCGCGATTTGCAGCCGAAATTGGCATTGATTTCTCTGTTGCTTCATGCCCACTTTCGACCTGGCGTTCAAAATTCAAAATTAAAGTGCTTCTATTTTACTAAGGGAAGGGCACTGGCAGATCAGCACGATTCGTATTCCGCTGACCACTGCCGCGATTCGCAGCCCAGAAGCACTAAAACTTAGCCTCCTTGCCTTTCACCTCTACCACGGCCAGACGGGCAATGGCTATGGAACACGATTTGCAGGTCGGAATTGACCAGGTTCCATAGCCGCGATTGACAGCCCACAACTATTTGGAAACTATGTCAAAAACCACGGTAACTTACAGACCACTTTCACCTTTATTGCACGGCGACTGAGGCGAGAGGAGTACACCGGAATTAGTGTACAACTCCATGCGAAAGCCTTTCAGAAAGTGGGAAAACTAATCCTGGACACGTTCTAGGGGTAGCCCCTATGTGCTTATAGCGCCCGGTTACCTTAAAAACCAGTTCAGTCAGTAAGAACCATTAGGACTCCAGGTAAAGTCTTCGGACAGGTAGGACGTATTGATCTCTTGCTCTAGTTGATATTTTTTGTATTAATCTTGTTCTGCAGAAAATAGTCTGCAATCTTGTTTGACACAATACACGGTGTCACACCTATTTTCACACCTTTCCAAGCTGTGAAAACTGGCTTCTCGACGTGTTAAAAAGTGACATTTTGATTAAGTTGATTAGTTAGTATATTGTCAGTATTGTGCTAGTATATTGTGCTAGTATATTGTTGTTGTGTTAGTATATTGTTGATTAGCAGCAAAAATGAAGAACAAAGCACAAGACAAGGTCGTGATAGGCTCAGGGGCCCATGATATGGGCCCGGGGTCGGACTCTGCCCCCATCGGTTCCACTGACCCTTTAGTAGGGGATGGGGCACCCGCCGCAGCACCTGTTGCGCAGGCTGGGGAGGGGGAGGGCCTGGATAGGACAAGGGATGTCTGTGACATGGTTGCGGACCTGGTGGCGAGCCCAGCAGGGGAGAGCTCAGAGACCGAAGTCTCTGAGCCCCCCCCCCCCCCCTGAGGGGCTTGTCACCCAGGGAAAGGGTGACACCACGCAGGAAGGGGAGTGGCGCGATGGGATAAGATACCCAACTCTCACCCTGCTGGGATCCATGGGGTCAAAAATGACCTCTACCCCTAAGCCCGGGGCTTTCAAGGGGAAGGTGGTCCCTGATCAGACCGATCAGAGCCAGGCCACGGGCCAAAAGCGGGACAGGACATACCTGTCCAGCGACTCGGAGGGGGATACATTTGAGGGGCGGCCGCTTCCTAAGGCCATGAACCTTGGACTAGGGGAGGGGATGGAGGACCTGGACCCAGTCTTGGTCATCGACTCCGGAGCTGGGGAGGAGGCCATGGAGGAGGGGACTTTCACAGAAGTGGGCAAAAAAAAATTGGAGGACGCACAAAGAGGGACACTCAGATAGGGCATCAAACCCCGTTCCCACTCCCGCCTCTTGCAAGGAAAGACCGGAGGCACGCCAAACAGCGGCAACGGGCATGACGTATGTATACGTCATGTTCGCGCTGGTGGGGGACGCTTTCCCCATTCAGAAATTGGAGCAATTCGCATCGGGCTTCAGGACCTACATAGGGGAGGTCATTGAAGCCCATGCCCCGGGGAAAGGAAAGGGCCCGATTTTCAAAATATCGGCCGCCAAGGAATCAAAAGCAAAGGGTTTCAACTACCAGGGCCTTGATCTTAAAATAACTATAGGTAAAAGCTTATCAGAATTACAGGGAAAACCAAATTCAAGCAGCACACGCAATAAACCACATCAAAAAAAGACATACGCGACACTGAAAATCGGGGCAAACATAAGGCAGGAAAAACTCAGGGAGATGTTTGACTTTGGGCGGTATCAAATCTGCGATGCACATAGGATAGCGTCCAGGGGCAAAGATCTCGATCTAGTTAAACTAACTTTTAATAAGGAAACGCCAACCTTTGAGATTACCAGTACAGCAGATATCACTTATCCACTGCTACCATGCTATTTGCAATACCTGCGCTGCCAAAAGTGTCAGAAATATGGCCACTCAGAAAAAAATTGCCGAAACAAAAAAACCATATGCCCGCACTGTGCTGGGGTCCATAAACATAATGAGTGCAAAACAAAGCATAATAAAAAGTGCGCAAATTGCGGATTAGCCGGTCATGGAGCAGCATGGCGCGGGTGCACATTCTTTCTTAACTACAAGGCGCAAATCGATCAAATAAACGGTCAAATAGCCAGAGATTGGGAACAAGCAAAATCCCAATCTCAATCATTTAACACCGCGCAAGAAATCAGGAGCTCGGGTGCGGCTTACACCGCACCACCCAGTGCGGCTTATACCGCACCCCCTGCACAAGCCCCTGAAAACCAAAAAGACAACAATAAAGAGACCTACACAAAAATGGAGGTCGAAACTCTCATCGCCGCAGCAATAAAAAAGGCCACGAGCTCAATCCTGCATGAGCTCAACAAACAAAAACTGCTAAGCATCAAGGCGTCAGATGAGGTCATAGACCTCATCATCGAAAACGCCACCACACACAGAGTGGAGACCGACAACATGAATACGTCGGGCACCACAGGGGAAACCGCTGCAAACAATGAGAACCCCCCATCACCATCAGAATCAACGGAAAATAAACAAACCAGCGCCGCACCCGCACCCACACCCGCACAAAACAGGCGGAAAGCAAAAATCACAAGGAGAAAACACAACAAGCGCGAGACACAGGAACTCATTAGGAAAAACGCGGATTACAGCTCCACTGATCCTGGACGAAGGATCAAGGGTGGACGTAAAAACACACGACACTAAAACATAAAAAACTCTTACTGCCAAATTATGGACCCCAGCACCATTGCGAAAATCCGTGTGTTGCAGTGGAACGCCCGTAGTCTGTCTGGCAGGGAAAATGGAACAAAACTCGGGGCTTTAGGGAATTATCTAGAAACTTTAGGCTACACACCGGAGGTAATAGCTATCCAAGAAACTTTCTCAAAAAAAAAAAGATAGTAAACCAACAAAAATTCCAGGATACAAAACTCCGGTCAGTTTCAGTAGGGAAAAGGGGGAGCGCGGGGGAGGGCTAGCCACCTTTATCAAAACAGGATTAGATTCGGAAGAAATCAAATTTAGACACACAAAAAAAGAAATAGAGGTGGTGATCGTCAGAATTTTTGGACAAAAAGAAAACATAGACATAGTAAACTTCTATGCACCACCTAAAGCAGTAGTAACGTCTGACGATTATGATGAAATTTACAAAAAATTAGGAAAAAAAATCAATTTTTCTAGGGGATTTCAATGCCAGACACGAACTATTGGAGACAAACCACAATCCCACATATGAAAAACGACGAGGCCTAGAACTGGTCGATTTCATAAACAGCACTGATTACGTAATCCTTAATACGGGGTGTGGCACACGACTCAACGTCGAGCGCGGTAGCACGAGCGCCATAGACTTAACACTGGTTAGCGCATCACTATGCCAATCTAGTGAGTGGCAAGTGGGAGACGACACGATGGGAAGCGACCACTTCCCCATCCTGACGTCGCTCAACTTCACTCACAAATGCGTAACGCAACGGCCTGCCCGACGTTGGAATTTAGACAAAGCAGACTGGGACCTCTTTAGGCAGAAACTTAAACACATCAACATATCCCTCGAAGGCACGAATATCGATAAAAACAATGAGGATTTTGTTTCGGAAATAATGGCGGCATGTGAAAAATCAATACCAAAAACACAACCAAAAAATAAGCAAAAAAACACCTTACCTTGGTGGGATGAAAATTGTAGCAAGGCAGTAAAAAAGAAAAACAAAATATATTATAAATATAGGAAAAACAAAACGGCCGCTCTTTTGGAGGAATATAGACGTGTAAGAGAGGAAACAAAATATATTTTAACACAAACAAAACAACAAGCCTGGAGGGATTTTGTATCCACCCTAACATACAAAACAAATGCTAAGAAAATTTGGGACACAATAAAAAGGTTTAATGGAAAACCCCTAAAGCCGGTAGAGGTTCTAAAACAAGGAAACAACAGATTTCATGAAAACGAAGAAAAAGTAGAAATCTTAGCACAACACTACCGGAAAGTCTGCAGTAATGAAAATTTAGACCCAAACTTTAGGCGCATTAGGGAAACGCAGGACCCAATGATTGAGCAGGCCGTTCAGGACGCCGATCGCGCTGGCCAGTGCCGTGCATACAATGCGAACTTCTCCCACAGGGAGCTGCAAAGCGCGCTAAATAAGAAAAAGAGCACCGCCCCCGGGGCCGACACCGTTCACTACGACATGTTAAAAAATCTACCAGAAAAGGGAAAAAATCAGCTACTCGCATTAATAAACAAATCTTGGAACGAGGGGACCCTCCCTACACAATGGAAGGAGAGTACCATCGTTCCAATATTAAAACCCCCATGAGCCGAAATCGTATAGGCCGATTTCACTCACATCAACTATATGTAAAATCATGGAAACCATGGTAGCATCTAGACTAACAGCACACATTGAGAAAAATAAACTCTTAGCAGACGAACAATCAGGTTTTAGGAAATATAGATCTACCATTGACCAAATCACCAGACTAGAATCCGCCATCCGAAAGGCAAATTTAATCAAACACTCACTGGTAGCGGTTTTCTTGGATTTAGAAAAAGCTTTCGACCTACTGTGGACTAGGGGGGTCCTTCTAAAACTAAACAAATTCGGAATTCATGGAAAAATGTTAACCTGGATCAGAGACTTTTTGACTGATAGAAAAATGAACGTAAAAATAGGTAACGATGTATCCGGTTTTTATGAATGCGAGAATGGTTCCCCCCACGGGTCGGTGCTATCTCCTATCCTCTTCAACCTACTAATGAACACACAGCAGGAAACACTTCACGCATTACCGCTGGAAATATCCATGTTCGCAGATGACGGCTTAGTATGGAAAACTGCGAGAAAACCAAAAAATGCCATTCCTGCACTACAAAAAGCGCTACATGCCATACATGATTGGGCTACAAACTGGGGTTTCAAATTATCAACTGAAAAAACAACAGTGGTGGTTTTCAATAGAAATTTCGCAGACACAAAGGGCATGCCCAGGCTGGCATATGACGGGCAGGAAATAAAGTACGCCAGTCATGCCAGATTCCTGGGCATGTACTTTGATAGCAATCTAACATGGAGACTGCACATTGAAAATCTGGTGTCCAGGTCCCAGCGGGACCTAAATGTGCTCAGGGCGGTCTCTGGGGCAAACTTTGGAGCAGACAAGAAAACCCTGATCAAAATGTACACAGCACTCATAAGAAGCAAAATTGATTATGGCTGCCAAGCATACGCGTCTGCGGCGCCATCACACCTGAAAAAACTAGATAGCATACAGGCCGCAGCCCTCAGAATCGCTACTGGGGCATACAGGGGAACGCGGAGCCTGGACCTGGAGATTGAATGCAGCGTCATGCCCCTGCACCTGCGGAGGGATGAACTGCAGCTCAAGTACTGGGCCCGCTCAAGCAGTCTTAGGGAAAGTCTCCCCATAAACCAAATGATCGCCGACACACCCAATCATGTTAAAAGAGATAGGTTAAGAGGAAAGATCCCCTATATTATCAAAGTCCAGGACCTAATTAAAAACCATGACCTCGAACAGGTCAAAACAGCAGAAAAAACATATCCGGAAGTTTTTAATTTAAGAAGCCTACGCGCAAAAACAACACTAACGGGTGTCATAAAGAAAACTGAAACAACACAGAAAAAATGCAATGAGATCGCAGAATCACACATCAATGAAAACTATAAGCAAGCGCTTAAAATTTTCACTGATGGAAGCAAAGATGCTGACAAAAAAGAAACTGGGTGCGCTTTCACAATACCAGAATTAAATTTCGACCAAAAATTCAAACTTAACCAGCATCTCACTGTCTACTCTGCAGAACTTATAGCCCTACAGAAAGCTTTGGAATGGATACAGGAAGAAAAACCCGATAGTGTTGTTATACTAACGGACTCATTAAGCTCAGTACAAAGCATAAACTCTGGAAACAGCACTACAAGACCCGATATACTGCAGGACATTCATGTCCTAATACACAAAATACTAAAACAAGGCATCACCCTGAACATAGATTGGATCCCCTCCCACTGCAACGTGCAGGGGAATGAGCGCGCAGACACGCTGGCCAAAGAAGCTCTGACCCGGGGGAAGGAACTTGACTACCTCCCCACCCTACAAGAAGTCTACACAATCATTAAGGCCAGCATCAAAAAGGAATGGGCGCGCATATGGCAGGGACAACACGGCTTCAGACACTCGATCTGCCAGTCCTTCACCCCGAAAGTAGTTCAATACAGCGACAGCCGAAAGCTCGATCGCATATATACACGACTAAGACTTGGGGTCAACGGACTAAATGCACACAACATCTTCTATAACGCGGCCGATCCATTATGCGGGCACTGTGGCGGGGTTGAGAGTGTTCAACACTACCTCGCAGAGTGCCCCGCACACGGCCCCGCTAGAAGGGAACTAAAGGGAGAAGTGACAGCACTAGGATACCAAGGGGAGATAAACGCGATTTCTTTGCTCAATCTAATGTCACAGGAAATGAGGGACGCGGTTTTCAATTTCTTTGAGAAAACAAACTACCTGGACAAAATATAGGGGAAAGCTAAGGGCGCAGACTAAATTTATTCCACTGTTACGAGAGACACACCCCGTATGAGGTTACACACAAACATGCCTGAAACCAAAACCGTTAGAGACCCGATTTCAGAAACAATAAATGATTTAACCGCACCTGAGACGCAACCAACCAAAAAGGAGCGTAGTGATCAAAGGGCGGCCGTCTCACGGCGAAAAGGGGAACAAAGTCAACGGTAGGCACTGTGGTTTGCGGCCTCGGCTTTGCACTAAGGAGTGCCTAACGGTGACAGCGATCCCTGGATCACTGTGAGAAGAACATAACAGAACGGGGCATGGACCTACCACAAGGAAAATCCATGGCCCCGACCCACCCTCCAAAGGGGTATGGCAACCGAGAGGCTAAGACGAGATGTAGCGTTGTGGTTGCGGCCCACTGGCTTTGCACTTATGAGCGCTGCACCAAAATCCTAGCTGATCGGGAGCCACACTGCCCAAAAGAGGATCACACGAGAACACGCCGGGACTGGGCATGGATCCACCACAAGGAAAATCCATCGCCCGGCCTCTCCGGAGGGGGTGAGGCAAACGGGAAATCAGGACGAGATGTAACGCTGGGGTTTGCGGTCTTAGGACTTTGGCACTGAGCAGCGTTGCGTCAAAATTCTGGCTGATCGAGAACCACACAACCCAAAGGAGAACGGCACACAAACACACTAGCAAACAAAAAGGCTCTCCTTCAGGAATGCACATAGATGAGTGGGACAGAAATAAGAAACAATAGGCCTTATCACATCTCTTTGTTTTTCTCTTTTTTTTTTTTTTTTTTTTTTTTTTCGCAAATTTCGCTTTCGAATAAAGGATGTGCATTATAAGGTTACCCAAACGGAATGATCTGGGGGCCCACAAAAGGACATTTTATAAACACCCGACTAGCAGAAAAATCGCAGGAAGGCCCTGTCTAAGCACACATGGTATTGCTTCTGTCCCTCCCTTGACAAATGAATACGGTCCCTATAATAGTGCCTGTGGAGACGACCATCGCTGTCCCAATTTTGCCCTCGGAAAATATGAACCGCTGTCCCACAAGACAACATCATAGCTCGCCACGCGCATACCACCACGGCCGAAAAACCGAACCTCGCCTGGTACATCAAACAGCCCTCGGTACTGCCCTTGTCGTTTAACATAAGTATCATCAAAGACAACAAATCGCGCCATGACCGTAATTAAAACGGACGGTCAAGACGGCCAAATATTTATACAGATAAGGGAAATTAACTAACTAACTAGGGCATGACTAAGCGCGACCCTGAAGGAGGGCATCAACACACAACCACCCACGCAAAACTAAAACAACACACATCCACCCACGCAATGCTCAATTAGGTAGATATAGCGATAGTTGTAGAATATTTGTAGAGTAGGAATCCCGTAGAGAGGATAGTATAGGAAAAGAGATCAAAAACCTGGAGATAGAAGAAGAAGAAGAAGAGTTTTTTCCCAAAAAGCGATTTCAAACATTGTTAACTGTAAATATGACACATAAAAACAAGATCGCATAGGAGTGCTCGACTGCGCACATGCGCAGGCGGACGCTTGTATGCGACCTACATGATTATATGAATTTGTACTAACTACAATGCTAACGAGATCGGCACACGATATCTCGGGCCCTCAAACGACTAGGTAGGAATACAATTCCTCCTATGGTGCCTTCCTTCACGTAGGTTGCGATAATGACATGTAAACATGGCGACTCAGAATGACCCACTTACGGCCCCACAGAATATGACATCCTACGTGGAGGAGGCCTAGCTAGGGGCACCACATTTTCCTAACTTTAACAAAAAATGCAGAAAGGGGATTGACCTACTTCCACATCCTCCGCGATAGAGGTCACCCACTAACTAAAATAAACACAAACTTGGGCCCGAGACGGCGGAGGCCATCACACTATACTATATGTTGTATGTACAGAATAAACAAAAATCACAAAATATAATCTACAAGCACAACCTTGCAGGTACAAAAACTGTCCTACCCAGCAATAGAGAGCGGGTGGGCTTGCCCCAAAACGGACAACACCATCTTTAAAGCACAAGAAAAACAAAAATGACAGGTCCGTGGCGGGGCGAGCACATCCCTCGCATATATACTCAATAAGCTGGGGGCACAGACCAAATAAGGTAAAAATGTACATACGTTTCAAAAATATGCAAAAATCAAACAAAAAAATAAAAAAAACAAAATACCAATATCAAAATTGATACAAAAAGCGTAGACGACATCCATAGACATGGTGCTGGCGTGAGGGTGTAGATGCGGCTGAAGCTACAAGCTAGAAGAAAGAAATGGATGGACTCTACAATTTTGTGGTGCAAATAAGCACCACAAAATGGCTAAAAACTTTGTCTCGAATCCCCTGATTGGGTATAAGGTGCATAACACGTGGCATGGAAACGTGTATAGCAATCTTTAGAAACGTCTTCCAAATCGCAATGAAACTTTCAAACAAAATTAACTGCTAAACGATCCCCTTTATGATAAGGTCAAACTCGGAGCCTACCCTGTTACACAAAACAACCCACACCCCTTTGCGGCAAACCGCAAAAACCCAAGGCACAGCACTGCTATAACTTAAACGCAGGCAATCACGTAGCCTAACCTTTAGAATGGAGTTCCAAATTACTACAACTAAACTATGTTGCACCAAAACAAAGGCTCACATTGGAACTGTGCAACACATCCACAGCCCTTGAAAAATGAAGCACGCCTAGCCCAGAAACTCCAATCAATAAAGATGCCCTTTAGCGACAGGACACATGCACTCCTGAAGCAAACGGGAAGACAAAATATAAGCCCCACCGAGACCTGGAAAGGTCACGGCACCGTTTCACAAACCTCTCAGGACGGAGCTCGGCGATTGGCTACAGGGTAAGGGGATGCCCGTGGGCTCGGAAACACCGAGACGTGAGACGACAAACATGAGACGGACGGGGCTGGAGCCGAGCGATGGTCTCCCTGTTCACCGGCAACGGGGAATGGGGGTACCACCGAACGGCTACGGTGTAGTGCCAGCATGGATTCGTTCCCTGGGACCCCACCAGCTGACGACCCGCGACACAAGGAAATTGGAAAACAACAACAACAGAACCATTAGAGATTGGAATGCCCTTCCCGATTCGATTATTTCGACAGCTGAAGGTGCTGATGATGGTGTAGCTAAGTTTACCTCTTTGGTTAGAGCTAGGGGCTAACTTCCCACATCACAGGTCCTGGTGTATGAATGTCGTTTGACGTGTCACCAGTAACAATTCTGATTCTGATGCTGCCACATGTTGGCCCATGTTTGGAAATATTTATTCTATTCTATTCTATTCCTCAAAACGGCGTGTACTTGATACACCGATCTATGTTTAAACAAGCCTGTCATCGCTGGAAAGTATGAAGCAGTGTACGATAAACTAGATTCCCATACTTTAGCTCACCAGAGCCGAAGGCTCCAGGAAAGCTTATAGCATAGGCAGCTGCATATGCGTTAGCGTCTTCCTTATCCGTCATCACTGTCAGAATCAGAATTGTTACTGGTGACACGTCAAAAGGCATTCATACACCAGATGTCAAACGACATCTCCTCCCTCAAAGATTTGGCCAATTTTGGGTACACACGTACAGGATATATCAGTTCATTAAATGGCTAAGTCAGAGTTTGTGCGAGGAAGTAATTTTGGAGAAATCTGTTCTCAAATCAGAGTGATTTTCAATGTGAACAACCGACTGAAACCGTGCACTACACGTTGAATTGTATATACCGTGAGTGTGTCATGACATGTCACTCAGAGACTTAAAAACAAGACTGATTTCATATAAGCATGAAACATTCTGTAAAATACGGGTTCGTAGAAATACCGGAACACACCAAAACACCGGAACACACTGGTAATTACCGGAACACACTTGAATTTTTTATATTTCTATTATTAGAAATGTTATTTTTGACTTATTTGCATTGTTTTATTGTGTATGGTTTTGTTGAAAACATTTCTGATATAAAAAAGCAAAAATAAATTTATCTTAGTTCAGTGTTTTATCAAATGTGTTCCGGTCCTGTGGGTCTAAATATATACAAGTATTTATACTGAGCAGTTTATGTTTAGATTTGCTCTCTCTGATATAACTCATTTGATGACCAAAAGAATACAGTTTGACAATTCTTCTAGCCACAAAAAAAGCTTGACATTTCCAGCATAGTGTTGCCATTTGGAAGAAAACATGGAATGTCAAAAACCTTAGCTCGTAAAAATTTCCTTTTTTCTTATATCAGATTTTTACCAAGTTTGCTAAGTGGCAACTCTGTCTCTATCATTTTATTGTTTTATTATTATTATTGTTATTATTATTATAATTTCTGGCACAGTCAACAGCTTAGATCATTCCTGTCCATAGTGCATTATTTCAAAATTCATCAATTCATTGTAATTATGTTATACAAGTCTCTCTCTCTCTCTCTAAAAACAACATAAGATAAATAAAATAAAAACACAATGTATATTCAAAGCACCCCGCCCTCTGGGCTTGGGGAGACCGATCGTGCTGCATGGTGCTCCCGCGCTGAGCTGAAACTGTATGCATTCGAGTAATGATAAACGACTTAGAATTACTAAGCCTTTCCAGTCAGTGTTGCGAATGGGACTGCCCAATTTGGTTTCAATGGATGACGAGAAACATCTCCAATATAACCTGCGTTGTGTTGACGGGATTATTCCTTTTGCTGCCGTCGTCCATTCTGGTTCTGCACTATTTGATAAGACTTGCCTGCCGGGACCGATAGTGATAGTATTCTACTATCATTCTCTCCCTTCCGCTGATTCAAGAAGGGAAGCGTTTTTCTTACTGTACGGGTAACCAAAATAATATGGACTGGGCCGTTAAACTCCAACACAAAGAACCAAACAGATTACAACAAAATATCGATGAAATTATTATCATTATAACAGACCTATATATTATTAATCCTCTTTAACCCCACTTTTTTGTAGTAACAACGGAGTTGACGGGGGTATTTTTTTTCTGCTCAAAAGCATAGATTGTGGGTACTCGTTAGAAACTCCTGAAGGAAGGCGGTTCTAACGAATACTCACAATCTATATGTTTGTATCAGAAATATGAAAATTGTCAGATTTTTTAATCTGAAATTTTTCATTTTTTTTTTACTAAATTTAAAAGGCATGTTTGTTTTCTCAAAGATCTTGTTATATTTTTTTTTACTATTATCTGATCTGCGGTGCACGTCATTTCGTCGAAAACCACTTGGTCGAATGCACTATTTGGTCGAATATAACGTTCGATCGAAAAAAATATTGAAATGGGACAATTGGTCGAATATTTTTTTAAGAAATGCGACACTTCGTCGAATTTATTTTTACCGTGATCTGGCTTATATTCCGTTTTTGTTGTTGTATATAAGGCATTTTATCGCTGCCTATAATCTCCTTGTACTTAAGTAAGTCACTTGTGCATTTCCCTATGTGAAACACTCATGCTGCTCATTACAATGCCCTTCAAAATCTTTTAGTGCTCCTGATGAATTCCATCAGTCCATCTGTCCGTTCCTTCCTTCCTTGCTTACTAATGTCTTCAATCATGCCTGTCAACACTTTCAAGTTAATGTCTGTTACCAATTTCACCTCCTCCCTGCCCAGAATCTCTTCAACATTATACTCTAAAGTATCCCTTTCTGATTTAAATCTCTGACAGTGGAACAGAAAATGATCCACAAGGCATCCGACAAGAGGTAACTTTGCTTTGTATTTGAACAGTGCACGTATGTGCAACGCTGTATGCAACGTCGATCATCGACGTTGATGTAACGTTGCTTAAACATCATGTGCCTCTTGGGTCAGAACTTCAACCAAATATATTTTATAGTAAACCCGTATGTCTTTCATGCGCAGTATAATGTTTTGGGGTAAGTTACTTTCGTTTTAGCTTCTTTCAGTTTTTCGACAAAAATCGACGAAAATTCGACCAAATGTCAATTCGACGAAAATTCGACCAAATATTGGTTCGACGAAATGTACTTTTCGACGGACAAGTACATTCGACCAAGTGGTTTTCGACGAAATCTCATGGAAGCTCTGATCTGATTATTGGTTTATCGATTAGTTATACATGCCAGAATTCAATTTTAATTTTAAGACCTAAAATCTCAAGCGAATGAAGAAATTAGGACCAACTAAAATCTCAAGCGAATGAATAAAACAGGATTTGGACAGGCACAGACATATAACGAAAAGAGCGGACATCATGCAGTATGATCATTATCTTGCTTCACGCGATTAACGGAAGCATGTTTATTAGCGCGTGCAGTTCCTATTTCATTATACACTAATCCCCAGGTAGCAATCCCTTAAGGGGATTATATGGTTTGTTAATCGTAACTATGTTGATTAGATCACTGATTTCATTTCGTGAGTACATCGACTCAATCAATGTCAGAAAGGCGCTAAAAAAAAAAAAAAAAAAAAAAAAACACACACACACACACAAAAGTTTTCTTCCACAGAATAAGATGGGATAATTATTTTTCTTTTTTTTATTTCTGCGCAAAACATAATTTTACTGGGACTCTATAGAAACACCTCGACGTACTCTATCGATACCCACAATCTTTATTTTTGAGCAGAAATAAGAAAAAATAATGTTTACCCTTAAAGACCCAGTTTTACATGTACTATATAAAAGTGGGGTTTCAGGGAGGAGGGGGCTGCAAATTATATAGACGGGTTCTCGTGATGACATTGTTCATTCTGATCATTGATATTCCGCCCTTGATATTCCCTTTCGGGGTTTAATGCAAACAAAACCTATAATTTGAGCCCCCGCCCATCGGGGCTTGGGGACGTTGGCAGAGGTGCGAGTCGGGCCGTCCTTGTATATGAAACTTCGGTTTCATTGGCCGGTAGGGCTTGAGAATATATCTCATGTGAATGTAGGTAAAAATCACCCAGAATTGAAAGAAATGTCACCAAAATGACACATAAAGTGTTTTGAATCAGTGTCGATGGGACGTAAATCCTACAATAAAAAATGAAATACTATACTTTATTACCACAGTAACAGTTATTCTATGTTTAAATAACATTTTTTATGTTTAATGTATTTCTTATAACTTTCTTATGCCTATTGCATCATGACAAAAATATACAGGATCACATTGCCATAAATTATTTGATGCGTAACTGGGCTAGGGTTTATAAAGTATGTTTTTGTATCACATTTGGTCAATATAAGGCATATAAAATGTATATTATAGTATATTCCTCCAAAATACATTTATTAAGCCAAATAAAAAGCTTTTGTTGAGTGTGTTCCGGTAATTACCAGTGTGTTCCGGTGTTTTGGTGTGTTCCGGTATTTCTACGAACCGGTAAAATACCTTGAAAGCACTCTGTGATCTGTAAAATCGCAGTATAGTCAAAATGGTGGTCTGTTTATTCACCATATTTGCATTATTTGCTGGCTCCCAGCTTGCATGTTGTCAATATTGGAAAAACAGGTAACCAGACCCCCCTGACCTTTCAAGGTCATGGGGGTCTGGTTACCTGCTTTTCCAACACTTATAACCTTCAGACTAGGAACCAGCAGATAATGCAAATATGGTGAATGTTTTAAATCTGACAGTTTGACGTCATAGCAGAGATCAAAATTGTGACATAGGCTTATAGGCAATGAACCACTAGATATTCACCATATTTACATTATTTGCTGGCTCCCAGCTTGCACTTTATCAATATTGGAAAAACAGGTAACCAGACCTTTCAGGGGGATCTGGTTACCTGTTTTTCCAACGCTGATAACCTTCAGACTAGGAACCAGCAGATAATGCAAATAAGGTGAATTGATTGATATACTGAATAAACTGTTAAAAGGACTCTCTCTCTCAAACGATGTTTTTTTTTTATTTGAGGTTTAACGTCCCCGTCAACACTGTAACGATGTAAACTAAACTTCGCAACTTTTCTCAGTGTAAATCGGTAGCTAAATTTTTCTTTGCTACACTTAATTTTGCTTCCAATTCGATCTCCAGCAGCGGTGATAAAATGTGGGTGCCAAATAGTGTTGCAGCATTTGCAGAAATTATGCCAAAATGCCCACCATATTTTGGATCTGAACATTAACATGCAAGAGAGAGAGAGAGAGAGACGGGGGTGGATGGATGGATAGATAGCCGGTTGGTGCAAGGTTGGGCGGTCAAAACCAGAGGCGGTTTTAACCGGTGGTTTTAACCGGTTAAAACCGTCCCAGTCAATACTCCAAAAGTGGTCAATAGTGGTCGATTGAAATATTGAATGGTCAATTGAATAATTTTAGTGTTAAAAAAGCAAATCTACTGAAACCATTTTGAAGTTTTGCCCTCTTTGCTGGAGGCTGAATATTTGATAGAGTTTCAGGTTCAGATGTTATTTCTTCAAGTGGCCTGTTAGCTTTATTTTCTGGCTTTTTTAGCCTTAGGCATTTTTGTCTATAGCTCTAGTATACTGCCTCGCGACGGGGCCGCTTGCAGAAGTTTAACCGGATTGTTGGTGGTGACAAACATAACAGAGGTGGCTTAACATCTTTAATGCTGCACGACGAACAATAAGTACATTAGAGGTGACTTGTAGCAATGTACCGCTGTACTGGTAAAAGCTGGAAATACACACAAAAAATCAGTTTGACCCTTTTCCTGCTGTACACGATAACCACTACCCAAGCAAACAGTGTAGATCCAGATCAGATGGCCTCTGAAGAAGACACTAAGTCAGTATCCACACTGTCGGTAATTCAGTTTATGAACACAAATGAAAACACTTTATCATCCAATTGGAAAGGCTGATACTCAGAAATGGGTGGGCTAATTAAACTATTCAGCAGTACAAAGGTCAAAATGACAATCTCTACAGACTGGCTATTCTTCATAACTGACTGTAACTGTAACAGCAATGCTTATGATGTATGTGAGTGGTTTGAGTCTTACGTCCCACCAACAGCTATGGTCTTACGGAGACGGACCAATGAGTAAATACTCATCCAAGTCTAGAAAAGTAGAAGTAAAACAAAGATCAGGAATTGATACAATTAACTTACTCCACCCATAAAAGACACCAAAGGGAAAGAAATACAAACATTAAGCGACCAGACCATAATGGAAACCTAAACAAAGGAAGGCCATAAGGACAGTTACTTTCCCACAAAATGGCCATATGGCCATCCAAAACCAAAAGACACAAGTGATACACACAGTAAGTAACAAACAACAACATAAATAAATCGCCACAGAAGAGCCGCCTTGGAACAAAAGCCTGGTATCAAACCCAAGAACCCTGGATAATGAGTTGAGTAGGAAACTACTACACCGGGGAGGCTCCAGAGCTAATGCTGAGGCATTAGCAATAATCAGACCCAAGTATTGAAGGTTATTGAAAACTTCAGGAATTTTAAGGTACGAACAGTATTTTGACGAAAATAACATTTGGTACGAAACCAGAAAAATGGCTCAAAAATGAATAAAACATGAAAATAGGTCATGTTGTGAATATACACACAAGAATGGACATTTTATGTATCAAATACTTACACCCAGGTGACTGTTCAAGGGAAAATGACTGGAAATTGTCAAAAAACATGACAGAAAATTTTGACTGAGAAGAATGGCGAATTTGCTGTGCCCGGTGTCACATACATGTAACACCGAAAAAGAAAATGACTATAAACCGGCGCTCACTCATCATCTCAGAACTGACTCACCAGTCATCACACCTAGGCATTTTTGTCTATGACCCATCAGTCTTAAGACCTTAGCACTAACTTCAACACCAATCGACCAGTATTGACCAGTAATGACCGGTTAAAACCGGTTTTAACCACCAGCCCGGTCAATACTCATATTGACCGGTTTTTTTGCCAACCTTGGGTTGGTGAATGCTGATCTGTTTCTGAGCGGGGCCACCAGAGTCTATCTGTTAATTTTCTATTGCTGTTGAGTCCTCATCGTTGTTTCATCGCTCTCTTCTTTTTTCTTTTTTTTATTTTTATGTTCTTCTGTCGTGGTTAATGGTTGTTATAGGTCGTCTTTTCATTTTCTCTGCAAGCGCAAAACAGCGCGCCAACGTTGGGCTGATACGTTATCGGCCCAACGTTGGTCAGACATTATTTGATGGCTGAGTACGTATTGCTAAAATCTTTTGGACAGCCGTTTGGCCGTCACTGTCTTTTTATGCCCCCGCATTCGAAGAATGGTGGAAAGGGCATATAGGGTTGCCCCTGTCCGTCGGTCCGTTCGTCCTTGCGTCCTAAACTTAAACCCGGTCAATAACTTTCTTAAGTCTGGATGAATTTTGAAATTCCTTTGTAGGAATATTAACCATCATGAGACAATGTGTCTAATGCAAAACCCAGGTCCGTACCTTCAAGGTCAAATACATACTTAGAGGTCAAAGGTAAAAAAAAGTCCGAAACTTAAACACCGTCAATAACTTACTTATCTCTGGATGGATTTTGAAATTACTTTGAAGAAATGTTAACCATCATGAGACGATGTATCACTTGCAAACCCAGATCCGTACCTCCAAGGTCAAGGTCATACTTAGAGGTCAAATGTCAAAAAATGGTCCGAAACTTGAACGCAGTCATTAACTTTCTTATCTCTGAATGGATTTTGAAATTACTTGTCAGAAATGTTGCCCATCATGAGACAATCTGCCTCACACAAAACCAAGGTCCTTACCTTCAAGGTCAAGGTCATACTCATTTGCTCTCTGCTTTTGGCATGTTCAGTATGGTGAATTTGTTTTATGTTTCTTTTCCATGGGAGGTGTAAGGTAATGTATCAATCCATGACCATTGCCTTAACTTCTTTTTTTTTTTGTGTTGTTCTTTTTTTTTCTTTCTTTTATTTTCATCCTGTAAACCTTAGATAATATAATTGAGTTGATGGCATGCTTACTTAAAGCTTTCTCAGATTTTCTTCAATGTGCATCTAGGATAACATTACGGCGATCAGTGGCGTTTACCCTGCGTCAGTTACTCCTAAAACCAGATGCGCCCTCGAGGAGGAGAACAAGGAGGAGGAGGATATTTATATTGAAGGAAGAGGAAGAGGCCAGTTACTGGCTACTGATGATAGCTTTTATCTTTTTAGCTCACCTGAGCCTTTAGGCTCATAGGTGAGCTTATAGTATAGCCATGGTCCGTCGTCCGTCCGTCCGTCCGTCCGTCCGTCCGTCCGTCCACCATTTTCAAAGATCTTCTTCTCCTATACTGCAGGGCCAATCAAAGCCAAATTTCATATGGAGCCTCAGTGGGATGGGGGAACGAAAGTTTGTTCGCGGGGTCTGGATCACATGACCAAGATGGCCGCCATGCCCATATATGGTAAAAAGCCTTCAAAAATCTTCTTCTCCAGAACCATAAGGCCAATGGCCTTGAAACTTGGCATGTAGCATATGGTACTCGGGCCCATCATGGCTTGTACAAATGGTGACCCTGGGTTGACCTTGACCTATTTTACAGCAATGTCAAATATGCCAACTTAGGCTTTTGCATGGAGAAAAGTGAAAATAATGGATTTTTAGGAAACCATTGAAGACAGTGTCACCAAAATTTGTAGATCAGGAAAAGTAATTGAATACATGAAGATCTATGGGTTAGAAAGGTCAAGGTCATTCATTGACCTTAGACCAAGGTCATTCAGGTTCCAGATTTCAAACATTTTTTTCTCAGAAACTACCGAACCAATTGAAGTGAAATTTGATATGGAGCCTTTGTGAGTTGAACAAATGAAAAGTTGCTCATATGGTCTAGGTCACATGACCAAGATGGCGGCCACGCCTATATATGATAAAAAGCCTTCAAAATCCTTCTTCTCTAGAACTGTAAGGCCAATGGCCTTGAAACTTGGCATGTAGCATATGGTACACGGGCCCATCATGGCTTGTACAAATGGTGACCCTGGGTTGACCTTGACCTATTTTAAAGCAATGTCAAATATGCCGACGTAGGCTTTTGCATGGAGAAAAGTGAAAATAATGGATTTTTAGGAAACCATTGAAGACAGTGTCACCAAAATTTGTAGATCAGGTAAAGTAATTGAATACATGAAGATCTATTGGTTAGAAAGGTCAAGGTCATTCATTGACCTTAGACCAAGGTCATTCAGGTTCCAGATTTCAAACATTTTTTTCTCAGAAACTACCAAACCAATTGAAGTGAAATTCGATATGGAGCCTTTGTGAGTTGAACAAATGAAAAGTTGCCAATATGGTCTAGGTCACATGACATAGATGGCGGCCACGCCTATATATGATAAAAAGCCTTCAAAATTCTTCTTCTCTAGAACTGTAAGGCCAATGGCCTTGAAACTTGGCATGTAGCATATGGTACTCGGGCCCATCATAGTTTGTACAAATGGTGACCCTTGGCTGACCTTGACCTATTGACCAGCAATTAAAGTTTGTTTGCGGGGTCTGGATCACATGACCAAGATGGCCACCATGCCCATATATGGTAATAAGCCTTCAAAAATCTTCTCCAGAACTGTAAGGCCAGTGGCCTTGAAATTCGGCATGTAGCATATGGTACTCAGGCCCATCAGAGCTTGTACAAATGGTGATTGTGGGTTGATCTTGACCTATTTTACAGCAAAGTCAAGTTTGCCGACTTAGGCTTTTGCATGGAGAAAAGTGAAAATAATGGATCTTTAGGAAACCATTGAAGTTAGTGTCACCAGAATTTGTAGATCAGGTAAAATAACTGAAAACATGAAGAGCTATGGGTTAGAAAGGTCAAGGTCATTCATTGACCATAGACCAAGGTCATTCAGGTTCTATATTTCAAACATTTTTTTCTCAGAAACTACCGGGCCAATTGAAGTGAAATTCAATATGGAGCCTTTGTGAGTTGAACAAATGAAAAATTGCCAATACCATCTAGATCACGTGACCAAGATGGCGGCCACGCCCAGATATGGTTAAAAGATTTCAAAATTCTTCTTCTCCAGAACCGTAAGGCCAATGGCCTTGAAACTTGGCAAGTAGCATATGGTACTCAGGCCCATCATAGTTTGTACAAATGGTGACCCTGGGTTGACATTGACCTATTTTACAGCAATGTCAAATTTGCCGACTAAGACTTTTGCATCGGAAAAAAGTGAAAATAATGGATTTTTAGAAAACCATTGAAGACAGTGTCACCAAAATTGGTAGATCAGGTAAAGTAACTGAATGCATGAAGATCTATAGGTAAGAAAGGTCTAAGGTCATTCATTGACCTTTGACCAAGGTCAATCAGGTTCCATATTTAAAAAAAAAAAAACATTTTTTTTTCTCAGAAACTACTGAGCCAATTGAAGTGGAATTCAATATGGAGCCTTCGTGTGTTGAACAAATGAAAAGTTGCCAATATGGTCTAGATCACCTGACCAAGATGGCTGCCATGCAGATATATAGTAAAAAGCCGTCATAAATCTTCTTCTCCAGAACTTCTCTAAAAATCTTCTTCGCCAATGGCCTTGAAACTTGGCGTATAGCATATGGTACTCGGGCCCATCATAGTTTGTACAAATGGTGACACTGGGTTGACCTTGACCTATTTTACGGCAATATCAAAGTCAACTTAGGCTTTTGCATGGGAAAAAGTGAAAATAATGGATTTTTTGGAAACCATTGAAGAAAGTCTCACCAAAATTTGTAGATCAGGTAAAGTTACTGAATACATGAAGATGTATAGGTAAGAATGGTCAAGGTCATTCAGTGATCTGGGACCATATTTCAAACATTTTTTTCTCAGAAACTGCTGGACCAATTCAAGTGAAATTTGATATTGATCCTTTATGTGATGAACAAATGAAAATTTGCTGATATGGTTCAGGTCACATGACCAAGATGGTGGCCATGCCCATATATGGTAAAAACCCTTTAACATTCTTCTTCGGAACCGTACGGCCAATGACCTTGAAACTTGGCACATAGCACTCAGGCCTATCATAATTTGTTCAAATGGTGATTCTGGATTGACCGTGACCTATTTTACGCCAATGTCAAATTTGCCGACTTAGGCTTTTGCATGGGAAAAAGTGAAAATAATGGATTTTTATGAAACCATTGAAGACAGTGTCACAAAAATTGGTAGATCATGTAAAGTAACTGAATACATGAAGATTTATGGGTAAGAAAGGTCTGGGACCAAGATCACTCAGGTTCCATATGTCAGAAACTACTGGGCGAACTGAAATAAAATTTGATACGGAGCCTTTATGCGATGAACTAATGAAAACTGCTAATACGGTCCAGGTCACATGACCAAGATGGCGTCCATGCCCATACAAAGTAAAAACCTTTCAAATTCTTCTTCTCTGGAACCATAAGGCCAATGACATTGAAACTTGGCAAGTAGAATTGGGTACTTGGACCATTATTGGACGGATTTTTAAAAAAAATTGGACTTATTTACTCGGACCTATCATAGTTTGTTCAAATGGTAGCCCTGGGTTGATGTCAGGTGAGCGTTTACAGGACCACTGGTCCTCTGGTTTTATAAAACTTGTCAATGTTATAGTTTCTTTTCGAAGTTTAATGGCCTAGTCAACACTATTTTAGGTCATTTTTGAGCCGGTCAGTTTACCTATCCACACTTTTCCTGGGCAAGCTTTTACGTAAGCGATTACAGTATTTCGCCAGAAACTGACAACTGCCCTTCTTGAATCAGCGAAAGGGAGAGAATGACCGTAGCAAATATTTCATGATCAATCTCCACGAAAGGATGTTGTCGACCCCAGCAGGTATCAAACCCGCGTCCTCCTGATCACCAGTCGGACGCGCATCTGACAGAGCTACTCAGGCTGACTATTCATGATTAAAGATACAGAACAAGGGCTGGAGCTGATTTTCAACATAAACCCTACTGCCTGTATTCACAAAGCAGGTCTTCCCCTACCTCCCCGTCAACACTGTATAGGTCATTTTCGAGACGTTGCTTCCAATTTTGAGGGACTTTTACCCGACATCGAGATAAAATGACATCTCAAGCCCTGTCACCCATTGAAACCAATAGGGTTTATAAGCATGGACGGTCCAACATGCATCGCTTTGCCTGAGCAGGCTTAGTTCCTCTGAGCGGTTTACCAGCAGGCCTACTCGTGTGCGGTCGGTTTCATGTACCCATAATTTTCACCTTGTCCCCCTGGCTACTGCTGAAACCGAGGGCCAACGTCAGGCCGACAGCAATTGGACGATGCAACGTCACATCGCTGTCGGCCTGACATTGGCCTGACATTCCCTGTTGGTTGGGCTAGGTACCCGCTCTCTGATAACATATGGGTACACAGTTGCTGAACTTATGGGAACCAGGTACCTCAGTAATACCTAGCCTAGTCAAGCTAAGATAGATGGGTGCCAACTTGTGGTACCGACGGGTACAAAACCAGCAGTACACAAAACCAGTACTCATTGCACCATTCCTAGGCATGGACATGATATTGGTTTGTAACCTGAATATATTATGTCTGATGTTTTCTTGACGTCATTATGATTTCATCAATGAAACAATACATACACATGTTATTTAGTACATTTACCACTTCATGATATTTGTGGACGATATTGTAAACAAATCGACGATTATGAAAAAGATTGTGATATTTTGGAGATACGAAATGATGTTGGGCATACAACAGACACGAGTTCAATCTGATGAAATGTGCTTCCAGATTAAAGGCAAGGATTTTTGTTGTCTACTGTCAATTTAAAAAATTTACTGAAACTGCCATCTTGAAACTTTCTGTACTTTTTTGACCGGAAGTCGTCAGGAAAAAATGGCACAAAAATGCTCCCCTCCCAATTTTGGCAAAAATTTCCATGTCAATGGATGAATTTATGCCGGACATGATGATATAGGTGAGAACTTGTGCGAGGAACCATAAAACTGTTTATTTTTCATTTTTCCGAAGGCACTCACATGATAGAAAAATAGCCATTTTCAACCCGCTGCTGCTCCATCTCTGAACCGATAATGCCGGTTTTACACATTGTGTGATGTAAAACCATGTATATATTTTTCAGTTTTAATATTGCCAAAGCTCTAGAATAAATGACAGATAAGGAATTAAATGTCAAAGTAGCTAGTCGACTGGAAGCCACAAAATTGGAAGTAGTCCCATCGAATCGACGCACGAGAATTTTGTTTTTAAATCTACCTATGCTGGCCACTTTGATGCCCTACTGTATTAACATCTGACCTCAGCATAATGATGCAATCACAATGGTATGCATGCATAGCATATGATATCAACTTCATCCATTATAATGATCAAAGCACAGGATACAATGACGTTTGCCTATGATATAATGGTTTGTATACGGAATATAATACCAACTGCATCCAATAGACAGATCCAATGTTTTGACACGTGATCTTGTTTACATGTCATTGCGCAGGGTCAGTATAAAACGCAGCACTTTAGTGCAGCTATATTAAAAATATAGGAAAATGCAGCCAATAAGGAAATCATAGGTAATGCAGCTATTATAGAAAAGAGTATAAAATGCAGCCGCATATGCAGCCAATAATGTCACTTTCAGCTGATGTGGAACTAAACCCAGGCCCTGAGTACCCCTGTGGGAGCTGTGGTGTAGAGGTTTTAGACAATGACATGGCCATTGAATGTGATAATTGTTGCTCTTGGTTTCATATTAGATGCCAAGGCATAGGTGAGGACACTTATGATACTTATTCTATTGAAACTTCCTTCTCATGGACATGTCTGAATTGTTTTGAAACAAACTTCTCTCATAGTACAAATACCTCTTTTGCATCAGTAACTTCCGAAAACCATTTTTCAGTATTGAGCGAAGAACCCTCCCCAACCGTAGAAATCAGACCTGTCAAAAGTGCGTCAAACATGATTGGCCGTCTCCTAACTAAGAGCACTGTTAAAGTGTTGAACTTAAATTGTCAGTCGCTTGTGAAAAAGAAAGCTGAGTTCCATGCATTACTTGAGCATCATGATCCTGATATTGTTGTTGGCACCGAATCTTGGTTACGTGGAAATCATTTGGATAGTGAGTATTTTCCTCAGTCTATAGGATATACTCCATTTAGGCGTGACAGATCTTCAGAAACTCAAGGCGGTGGTGTGTTTATACTGATTCGCAATTCCATGCTTGCAACTGAGCAGAGGCAGCTACACACTGACTGCGAAATATTATGGGTTAAGGTTGAACTTGAAGGATGCAAATCACTGTACATTGCTGCTTATTACAGGCCCAAAGAAAATGATGTGTACAGTCTGGATGAACTTAGGCGCTCTCTAAATTCGGCCACGGCACTAAATGGTGATATTTGGGTCCTTGGAGACCTAAATTTCCCCAAACTGTCATGGAACAATGACTTTGTCCCTGAAATCAAACCTGGATGTAACTTCCCCAGACTTTATGAAGATTTCATTTCATTGATTGATGACTGTAACTTGGTTCAAGTTGTTACCCAGCCTACTAGAGGGGGGAATGTATTAGATCTATTTCTGACCTCAAATTATACCTTGGTTAAGGAAACCCAGGTGTTCCCTGGCATAGCTGACCACGATATGGTCATATCCGAAGTCCTTACCAAGCCCGCTGAATCGCGGCAGGTACCTAGGTCCAGTTTTTTGTATAGGAAAGCAAATTGGGAAGGATTCAAGACCTACATGGAGGAGGTCAAGACTGAATTCCTGGCAAATGCTTCCTCAAAGCCAGTAGAAGAACTTTGGATCTCTTTTAAAACTTCTATCAATACTGGCCTCCAAAAGTATGTCCCCTGCAAGAAATTTGGCTCCAAAAAAAGTCTTCCTTGGGTCACACAAGGTATAAAACGTTTAATTCGCAAAAGAGACTCCCTTTATCAGAAGCAAAAATCTACCAAACGACCCAAAGATAGGAAGCATTTTGTAAACATGCGACATCTAGTCAAAGCAAGAATAAAACAGGCTTATGACAACTACTTGGCTGATGTCCTTGGTTTAAATGATAAACCTGAAAATGCCTCTGAACCTTCTGAGGCTAGTTCTGCCAAATTTTCCACGAAAAAACTCTTCTCTTTCATAAAAAACTGCAAGCAAGACACCCAAGGTATAGGTCCATTATTAGATCCTGTAACTGGCAAATATTCCACAACAAATTTAGATAAGACAAATACTCTCAACAGACAATTTCAGTCCTCCTTCACACCCCTATCACCATTGAGTTTAAGTCAGCTTTCTGACAATGCTCTCAAGAATGGATTGGCAAATGGCACCATTAATAAAGAATCTGTTCCGGAAGAATACTTGCCCAAATTCCCGGAAATGCCTACAATAAACATATCAGCAGCAGGAATTCTTAAACTCTTATCGAACCTAAACCCGACCAAAGCCGCCGGTCCAGATGCTCTTAAACCAGTAGTCCTTAAATCCCTAAGAGACCAAATAGCGCCCATGCTTCAGGTCATTTTCCAGAAATCACTTTCCAGTGGTCAAATCCCCTCGGATTGGAAGACAGCCACTGTTTCTCCCCTGTTCAAAAAGGGTGACAAAAGTGACCCTGCAAATTACAGGCCTATCTCCTTGACTTGCATTTGCTGCAAGTTAATGGAGCATATTGTTGCATCCAACCTTACTAAGCATCTCGACAAACATAACATCTTGTATGATCTTCAACATGGATTTAGGGAAAGGAGGTCCTGCGAAACACAGCTCATCCAACTTGTTGATGAGCTTGCACGAAATCTATCAGCAGGTCACCAGACTGACCTGATACTCCTGGATTTTAGTAAAGCATTCGATAAGGTTAGCCATATTAAATTACTCCACAAACTGCACCAACATGGCATAACCTCAAACACCCTAAACTGGATCAAAGCTTTCCTTTTTGGCCGTACTCAACGTGTAGCCCTAGAGGGGGAAACCTCATCCCAAATTCCGGTCACATCTGGGGTTCCCCAAGGATCAGTACTGGGACCGATCCTGTTTCTTTTATACATCAATGACCTACCAGAGCAGATCCACTCACAGGTCAGACTTTTTGCAGATGACACGGCAATATATTTGGCTGTCCGCAGTGATGCTGACTGTACCTTATTGCAAAGGGACCTCCAAAAGCTTGAAACTTGGGAAAAGAACTGGGAAATGGAATTTAACCCGGGTAAATGCCAGGTCCTACACATTTCCCGTTCTAAAGAACCCATTAGACACAATTACATTCTCCACGGTGAAGTCCTCCAGGAGGCTGATCATGCCAAGTACCTGGGCCTTGAGTTTAGCCGTGATTTAACTTGGAACACCCACATTCATAACGTGACCACCAAAGCAAATCGGACCCTGGGCTTCATACGTAGGAATATACGCACCAAACATCAAGGCATACGTGAAACAGCTTATAATACCCTTGTTAGGCCCCAGCTTGAGTATGCCTCCCCTGTGTGGAGCCCATATACCCAGTCAAATATAAACAAGGTTGAGCAAGTCCAAAGAAGAGCAGCTAGATGGGTCAAACATGACTACTCTTCATATAGTAGTGTGACCCAGATGCTTAATACCCTGGAATGGAGATCATTGGAACAGAGGCGGGCAGATGCTCGCCTCCTATTGTTCTACAAGATAGTATATAGTCTTGTCGAGATTCCGCTCCCTACATACATCCGACATCCAATCAGAACTACTAAAAACATGCATACTATGCACTATATTCAAATCCCTACTACTGCCAGTTACTATAAATACAGTTTCTTCCCCTTGGCTGTGGTACAATGGAATCACCTTCCTCCTCATGCTGTTGTGTGCTCCGATCTGGATTCTTTCAGATCGACCATATGCACCCTCCATCACCCAATGCCATGAACCGTGAAACATTGTTTTTATCTGCTTTTAATCTCTACTTTACTAACACTGTTTTTACTTTCAATTCTCCTAAAATCTAATACTTTTTCTTCTATCACACTTTTCTTTTTCTGACGCGCGCAGCTGCACATAATCCTCGCGAGAGGGTGCTGCAGGATATATAGATAGATAGATATAGTGTAGTATAAATACAGGCTTCATTAGGGTATACAAATAACACTTGTGTTATGAATTAACATCATAAAAAATATATGTGCCAATATAATAATGACCCCCTTAAACCCCACTTGTATGTATTAAAACTAGGGTATATATTATTTTTTCTTATTTTTGCTCCAAAACATAGATTGTAAGTTTAACATTATTTTTCTTATTTCTGCTCAAAAACATAAATTGTGGGTACTCGTTAAGGCTGTTCTAACGAGTACCCACAATCTATGATAGTGCAGAAATAAATAAATATCCTATTTTTTAGGGGAGTGGGGGGGGGGGGGGGGGAGAGAGTAATTTTTTCAATATATTTGAATAGGCATATTTTCTTGTGTATTATGGTGAAATGTTTTGTTTGACTGACAAGAGGGGAAGAATGATAAATATGGACAGAGGGTCAACTCACAATAATTGCTTAATTAACAAAAAACTTTATATAGAGAAAACTTGGGTTTATGGGGGTAAACATTATTTTTTTATTCTTGCTCCAAGACATAGGTTGTGGGTACTAAATGAGGCGGTTCTAACGAGTACCCACAACCTAAGTTTACTGTATTTATAAGCAAAATATAACGGATTTTCATCAGAAAAATGGACATTTTGGAGATGTGTAAAAATGTACAAATTTGCACGAGTGTGTTATCATATTCATCACGAAAACATGCCTATATAATTTTGACCCCCTTAAACCCCACTGTTATATAGTAAAACTGGGGTTTGCAGGGGAAGACATTATTTTTTCTTATTTCTGCTCAAAAACATAGATTAAATTGTGGGATTCCGAGGCGGTTCTAACGAGTATCCACAATCTTTGTTTTGAGCAGAGCCTCGGTGAGGTTCTAACGAGTATCCACAATCTATGTTTTGAGCAGAAATTAGAAAAATATCACAATTTTTCATCTGAAATTTTCATTTTTTGGTGGTAAAATATACAATGTATTTTTATAGGCGTGTTTTCGTAATGGTTCTTTTTCGTGCCAGTGTTAAAACATGCCTACAGATATAAAATATATATAATGTAATTTTAGGGCTTCATCTTGATAACATGTCTATGTGATGAATACCCCTGTAAGCCACATTTTGTGCAGAAAAAAAAAATTAGCAGAAATAATAAAAAATATCATTTTGTTTCATCCTGTAATTTTTCATTATTACATCAATAAATAATCCATATAATAATATTATGATATTGTTTTTTTTATTGTTATTTGTGGTACTTTATATTTATTATGTTATTGAACTTATTTTTTATTTTACTGTCCGACCCCTATTGCACAGGCAACCATACTTGTCATAACTGATTGAATTATTATGTTTCAAAAGTTAAATCTGTTTATCTGATGTAATGATCTAATAAAAGTACGCCCAGGTAATAAACAGGCTTCTTTAAATTGTCCAGCACACTTACCTGTATTATTAAGTGTTAAAGGCATTTATTCTTGTAAAGTAGGACACACCGTGTGCTCATAATTGTTTTATTGCCCCCTGTGATATACTCTCTGTAGAAGATCAAAGGTAGCCCCTAATATGGTGATTAGTAACTCTTGTTGAATCCCTGACTGAGGCACTAAAGGGGAAAATCGATAAGGTACACTCTAGTCAACAGTTAGTAAACTATTGTTTTTTCCCCCTTACCTGTTGAAGCTCTTCAGTCAGCACTGAGGGCTATATTATATTACGTAATGCAATGATGGTCCTCAATAAACGAGAATAAATGCCTATAACAAGATACATTATTAAGTGTATCTAATTAGGTGTATCTATTAATTACCTCATAAATTTAAACGAAATAGAGTTAGCACACCTTTACTTAAATGGTACTGATAGAGAAAATGGGCCTGATTTTGGCATCTGATTTTAATTGTGATTTATAATATTTCAAAAATATTTATATGCAAAACACATTGTCTAGGTACATTGCGACAAAACACCCGGAGTGTTAGATATAGCTCCAAATCTACCATTTTTCAAATGAAAATTTTCTTATGTCTTTTCTAAATATAGGTTGTTGTTGCTCGTTAGAATGAGGCGGTACTTACGAAAATTCAGGATTATTGTATATGCAATTTACGCGAATGTTTTGATGATATGGTTCAGTGTGACAGATGCGAAAATTGGTTTCACAAATTCTGTGTAAAAGCATCATTTGATATATCTATGTCAAACGTTCAATTCCTGTGCAAGGCATGCAAAAAACATCTTAGTGTTTCCGCTCATTGACTTTCAGGGTTCACGGAGGTATTCATTATTTTTCTTATTTCAGACAAAAAAACAAAGATTGTGGGTACTCATTAGAACAAACTTGCGAGGCGGTTCTTATAAGTTCCCACAATCTATGTTTTGAGCAGATATATGAAAAAATATCAGAAATTTTCATCCGAATTACAGTGAAATTCCGCTATTAAGACCACTTTCCAGACCTAAAAGTGGTCTTATTAGCAGGGTGGTCCTAATAATGGAATCCGTTAATAAAATATTGTTGGCAAGATTGATTTAAATTCGTAGTCTATGTGTATTGTGCCTTTTTGCTTCATGCTAGAAGGTATTTTGTAATTCTCTCTTGTCTTTAACTTTTCTGATTCTCATGTTATCTTGCATTTCTATTTTCATTATTAATTAAAGGCAATGAAATCACATTAATTATTACAGTATGGACGTAATGCTGCTTTGTGTCACAATCAATTTTTCCTAAAATTATCTTCTGAAATTTCTGAAGAAAATATTGCTGCATATTACCATATTATTAAAACTCTATTCAGTGATCTTGTTAAAACATCACATAGATTAATACAGGTAAACTTCTGTTTTTCACACCTTTAGGGATGTGTGTGAACAGTAGTGATCTTGTTAAAGCATCACACAGATTGGTACAGGTAAACTTCTGTTTTTCACACCTTAGGGATGTGTGTGAACAGTATACTGCTCATAACCATCATGTGAACAAGTCCATGAAACGAACACCCCCATTAACCCCAATTTATAAAGAGAAAACTGGGGTTTGCGGGGGTATACGTTATTTTTCTTATTTCTGTTCCAAAACATAGGTTATGGGTACTCGTTAGAGCCGCCTCTTATTATAAAAATTAATAAGAAAAATATCATGGATTTTCATAAGAAAAGTAGCCATTTTGGAAATGTGAAAAAATGCACAATGTCGCACGGGTGTGTTATCGTAATGACCAAGAAGTTTTGGAATGGTGAAGAATCCAGTATAAATTTATAACTGACCAATGCACTGAGATATACAAATTAACTCAAATTATACATGTATATTTTTGTATATATTGTATTTACAACTTTAACCCTTCTGGTACCAAATGGAATCTTACTTCTTATATATAACAAGAGTATATTTCAAAATTCAGGGGTGTCAAACCTCAAAAAGGTAATTTTCTGATGAAAATTTGTGATATTTTTCTTATTTATACTCCAAACATAGGTTTTGGGTGCTTGTTAGAAATGCCTTATTGAGGCGGATCTAACATGTACCCACAACCTATGTCTTGGAGCAGAAATAAGGCAAATAATGTATACCCCCATAAACCCCAGTTTTCTCTATAAATTTGGGTTTAGTGGGGTCTATATTTCACAGACTTGCTCACGTGATGGGTCTTTCCTTTTTGCAAACAGTGTAGGCCCTGATCAGAGGCCATGTTCTGTGGCACCTGATCTGGGCCTACACTGTTTGCCAAATACCCGTTTTGGGGTTTCTTGTACATGGATTTATATAATTGGGGCTTGATATGTTTTCTCATATTATGCATTTTTGTAAATTTACAAGCTGAAAATGAGGTTAATATGTTCTCTTCATTTTGTTCTTTTCTATGTCTTATACTTATTGCCAAGATACGTCCAGTTTGAGAGCATTCTTGCTTGACGTTATATACCGTTACGCTCCATCCCCGCCCAACAGGGCTTGAAGAAATAGATCGGCTGCATGATGTTTCCACACATAGATGAAACCGGAGTACTGGTAAACCAGTTAGAGGATATAAGCCTGTCCAGGCAAAGCAGTGCTTATAAACCCTAATGATTTCATTGGGCGGCAAGGCTTGGGATGTCATATATCATCTCAGTGTCGGATAAAAGTCCCACAAAATTGTAAGCAACGTCTCCAAAATGACCTATACAGTTTGTTGTCAAATTAAACAAACATAAACAAACAAACATACCATTACAATATAACACACCCTTGCGACATAGTGCTTTTCTTCTTCTTTATACTGCAAACATAGGTTGTGGTGCTTGTTAGAACCGACTCAATGAGGCGGTTCTGTTGAGGACTAACAACCTATGTCTAAGAGCAGATAAAGAAAAATAATGTATCCCTCCACTAAACCCCCGTTTTCTCTACATAAACTGGGGCTTAGGCATCAGTTCAATCTGCGATCTTTATTCAAACAACACAAAGATGGAGAGTCCCAGGTTCATCAAGACATAACAAGAACACGCCTATTTAATTTTGATACCTTTAAACCCAACATTTATATAGCTGAAAATGGTTTTCAGGTGTGTAAATTAGTCTTCATATTTCTGCTCAAAAACATAGATTGTGCGTAAAACATAGATTGTGGGTACTAGTTAGAACAGCCTCACCGAGGCGGTTCTCACAATCTATGTTTTGAGCAGATGTATGAAAATATAAGATAATTTTTAACTGAAAAGTGAATACTACACTATATATTATATATTGGCTGCATATGCGGCTGCATTTTATACTGTTTTCTATAATAGCTGCATTACCTATGATTTCCTTATTGGCTGCATTTTCCTATATTTTTAATATAGCTGCACTAAAGTGCTGCGTTTTATACTGACCCTAGGCCACTTTGATGCCCTACTGTATTAACATCTGACCTCAGCATAATGATGCAATCACAATGGTATGCATGCATAGCATATGATATCAACTTCATCCATTATAATGATCAAAGCACAGGATACAATGACGTTTGCCTATGATATAATGGTTTGTATACGGAATATAATACCAACTGCATCCAATAGACAGATCCAATGTTTTGACACGTGATCTTGTTTACATGTCATTGCGCATGCGCAAAATTACTTTTCCTTTTGATAACTATCTTTCGTGGTTTCATCCATTATAATGATCAAAGCACAGGATACAATGGCGTTTGCCTATGATATAATGGTTTGTATACGGAATATAATACCAACTGCATCCAATAGACAGATCCAATGTTTTGACACGTGATCTTGTTTACATGTCATTGCGCATGCGCAAAATTACTTTTCCTTTTGATAACTATCTTTCGTGGTTGGCAAAAAGCCCCTGGTTCCATATAGCCTGGAAACCCATAACTCTGTTCACCTAAGGTTGAGCAATCCTGCTTTCAATTTTTTGTTGCAAGAATAATTTTCTGCAGGTATTTTTTAAACATTTGACTAAATGCCTATGAGAATCTCAAGATTTAAGAAAAGAAACATCACTTCTGTTTATTCTACTGCCGTCTAGAAATGCAGTGCATGTTTGTGGCATGTTATCATAACTCCGTTCACCCACAGGAGCTTGAAGTTCTGTCCATAAATAATTCATAATGTCCAAAAACAAAAGTGACATTTATTCAGATTGTAAATAGTTTTAAGGACTCAACCAGTGACTTCTCTCTTTTTTCTTTCTTTTTTATTTTTTAGCTAAATTCTAAATTTAGCTACACACCCAACTGAGGTGCATGCATGCTGTGAAATTTAAGATTAAGCGCTCATATGAAAACTACCTTGAAGGAATTTTGGGAATAAATAATCCAGATGAGGATAACCAGGATCCAAGTAAGTCAGACTTTTCCAGAAAAAGATTGTTCAGTCTGCTAAAAAGCTCCAAACGAGACTCCAAAGGAATTGGCCCTCTACAAGATGGTGAGTCTACAGCCACTTCCAATGTTGATAAGGCCAATGCTTTAAACAGACAATTCTATTCTGTCTTCTCATCAAGATCTGCCTTTGACCTAGTCAAGCTGTGCCGAGGTGCATTGCTGGATGGTTTGTCATCTTGCCTAGATTTGTTGCTACCGGATAAATTAAAATCCAAGGTACCGACAATGCCAGATATTGAACTATCAGTAAATGGTGTCCTTAAACTCTTAACTGGCTTAAACCCTTCCAAGGCAGCTGGCCCGGATGCTATTAAACCTGTTGTCCTTAAGGAACTTTCAAATGAAATAGCTCCATTGGTTACAGCTATTTTCCAGTTATCCTTGGACACAGGCACTGTCCCAATGGATTGGAAAACTGCAATCGTCAGTCCACTGTTCAAGAAAGGTGACAAAGGTAATCCAGCCAACTACCGACCAATCTCACTGACATGCATTATGTGCAAAACCATGGAACACATCATTGCATCAAACATGACCAGGCACTTTGACAAACATAATGTACTCTATGACTTACAGCATGGTTTCCGTCAACGCAGGTCTTGTGAAACTCAGCTTATTCAACTTGTTAAGGACCATACTAGATCGATGACAGGAGGCAGGCAAACTGACCTCATTCTGTTAGATTTTAGTAAGGCCTTTGACAAGGTAAACCATCTCAAACTGCTTTACAAACTTAGACTTCATGGTGTTGAAGGTAATGTCTTGCATTGGATTCAGTCCTTCCTCATAGGGAGAAGCCAGACCGTTTTGCTTGAAGGTGACAGTTCTAATGAGGTACCAGTCTCCTCAGGTGTACCGCAGGGGTCAGTCCTGGGCCCCATCTTATTCTTACTGTACATTTACGATTTACCCGATAATGTGCAGTCTCAAGTTCGCCTCTTTGCGGATGACACTGCGGTATACCTAACCATTAATAACCCAGATGACTCTTCCAACCTCCAGAAGGACCTTGACCAACTACAAAAGTGGGAGGCACAATGGGATATGGAATTCAACCCTGGTAAGTGCCAAGTTTTACATATCACCAGGTCACAAGATCTAATCGCGTCTACCTACACCATGCATTAGAAAACCCTTGAAAGTGTATCCTCCGCCAGTTACCTTGGTGTTGACCTATCCACCGACCTAAGCTTCAATACACATAATAAAATTTCAGCAAACGCAAATAAATCACTTGGTTTTATTAAACGGAACATAAAAACTAAACATAAAGGTGTCCGTGAGGCTGCATATAAAACTATTGTGCGCCCACAACTTGAGTACGCCTCCACTTCATAGAGCCCTTATACCGAAAACTATTCCCAGAAAATAGAAATGGTCCAGAGGAGAGCTATTCAATGGACCACGAGTGACTGTTCGTCTTACAACAGAGTTTGAAAGATGCAGAAAGCACTTGGCTGGCAGTCACTGGAACAGAGGAGGGCTGATGCTCGCCTCTGTATGTTACACAAGAGGTCCCAATGGCCCTATATCGCTCACCTGTGTACCAGAAAATCATTAGTGTAGGAGACCACTTGACATTGCTACATACTAAAAATCAAAGCTCAGGCAAAGCGGTGTCCATGCTTATAAACCCTATTGGTTTCATTGGACGACAGGGCTTGAGATGTAATTTCATCTCAATGTCAGGTAAAAGTCCCACAAAATTGGAAGAGACATCTCCAAAATGACCTATACAGTGTTGACGGGGATGTAAAACCTCAAATCAAACAAAATCTGTGCCTTATGGTTTTGGAGAAGAAGATTTTTTGAAGTTTTTCTAGTATAAGTCTACAGGAGCTAATGAGCCCTGGGGCTTGGCAAATTTTGACCCTAAGGGCATGGTTGGCCGGTTTTATGTAGGCGACCATTTTGTGTTGCTATATACTAAATATCTAAGGTCTGTACTTCATGGTTTCAAAGAAGATGTTTGAAGCTTTTTTCCATTATAAGTTTGTTGGAGTTAAGGGGCCACAGGATTTGGCCAATTTTGACCCATAGGGCATGATTGGCAGGATTCATGTAGGTGACCATTTTGTGTTGCTATATACTAAATATCTAAGGTCTGTATTTCATGGTTTCAAAGAACATGTTTGAAGCTTTATTCCATTATAAGTTTGTTGGAGTTAAGGGGCCACAGGATTTGGCCAATTTGGACCCAATGGGCATGATTGGCAGGATTCATGTAGGCGACCACTCGACATTGCTACATGCTAAATACCTAAGCTCTGGGACTTTCAGGGAAGAAGATTTTTTTTCCCCATTTTAAGATGTTTTTTTTTTTGTGTGTGTGTGTGTGTGTGTTTTTTCATTATATGGGCCCTGTGGTTTCAGAGAAGAAGATTTTTGAAGTTTTTCCAATTGTAAGTCTATGGAAGCTAAAGAGCCCTGGGGGTGGCCAATTTGGATCCCAGGGGCATAACTGACAGGATTTATGTAGGTGACCACCTGACGTTGCTACATACTAAAAATCTAAGCTCTGGGCCTTATGGTTTCATAGAAGAAGATTTTTTATTTTTTTTTTCCATTATAAGTCTATTGGAGCTGATGAGCTTGGGCTTGGCCAATTTTGACCCCAGGGGCAGGGTTAGCAGGATTTATGTAGCTGGCTATGTTGCTAGATACTAAATATCTAAGTTCTGTGCTTCATAGTTTCTGAGAAGAAGATTTTTGAAGATTTTTTTCCATTATGAGTCTCTGGGAGCTAAGGGTTCCCGTGGCGTGGCCCATTTGGATCCCAAGAGCATGATTATCAGGAAGCATGTAGGTGACCACTTGCCATTGCTGCATGCTTAATATCTAAGCTCTGGGCCCTGTGGTTTCAGAGAAGAAGATTTTTGAAGCTTTTTTCCATTATGAGTCTATGGGAGCTAAGGGGGTCCCAGGGTGTGGCCCATTTGGACCCCAGGGGCATGATTGGCAGGATTTATGTAGGACCACTTGTCATTGCCACATGCTAAATATCTAAGCTCTGGGCCATGTGGTTTCAGAAAAAGAAGATTTTTGAAGCTTGTTTCCAATATGAGTCTATGGGAGCTAAGGGGCCCCGGGGCGTGGCCCATTTGTACCCCAGGGGCATGATTGCCAGGAATAATGTAGGTGTCCAATTGTCGTTGCTACAAGCTACATATCTAAGCTCTGGGCCCTGTGGTTTCAGAGAAGAAGATTTTTGAAGCTTTTTTTTCCATTATGAGTCTATGGGAGCTAAGGGGCCCCGGGGTGTGGCCAATTTGGACCCCAGGGGCATGATTGACATGATTTATTTAGGTGACCACTTGCCATTGCTACATGCTAAATATCTCAGCTCTGGGCCCTGTGGTTTCAGAGAAGAAGCTTTTTGGAGCTTTTTTCCATTATGAGTCTATAGGAGCTAAGGGGCCCCGGGGCGTATCCCGTTTGGACCCCAGGGGCATGATTGGCAGGAATTTTGTAGGTGACCACTTGCCCTTGCTACATGCTAAATATCTAAGCTCTGGGCCCTGTGGTTTCAGAGAAGATTTTTGAAGCTTTTTTAGCTCACCTGTCACATAGTGACGAGGTGAGCTTTTGGGATCACTTTTTGTCCGTCGTGCGTGCGTCTGTGCGTCCGTCCGTGCGTCCATAAACAATTTCAAGTAAGTATATCTCCAATACCCCATGGCCAATCTTGATCAAATTTCATGTGAATCATTATCCGGTAGGGGGAAAGGCTGCATAAGGTTTTTGGGCTGATCAGATTGGAATTCTGGTTGCCATGGCAACATATAGCTCCCATAGACTTATAATGGGAAAACATTTTAAAATCTTCTTCTCTGAAACCACAGGGCCCAGAGCTTAAATATTAAGCATGTAGCAAGGGCAAGTGGTCAACTTCATAATTCCTGCCAATCATGCCCCTCGGTGCCAAATGGGCCACGCCCTAGGGCCACTTCGCCCCTTTAGACTAATAATGGAAAAAAAGCTTCAAAAATCTTCTTCTCTGAAACCACAGGGCCCAGAGCTTAGATATTTAGCATGTAGCAATGGCAAGTGGTCACCTACATAATTCCTGCCAATCATGCCCCTGAGATCAAAAAGGGCCACGCCCTGGGCCCCTTCGCTCCCATAGACTCATAATGGAAATAAATCTTCAAAAATCTTCTTCTCTGAAACCACAGGGCCCAGAGCTTATATATTTAGCATGTAGCAATGACAGATGGTCACCTACATAATTCCTGCCAATCATGTCCCTGGGTTCCAAATGGGCCACGCCCCGGGGCCCCTTCGCTCCCATAGACTCATAATGGAAAAAAAGCTTCAAAAATCTTCTTCTTTGAAACCACAGGGCCCAGAGCTTATATATTTAGCATGTAGCAATGGCAGTTGGTCACCTACATAATTCCTGCCAATCATGCCCCTGGGTTCCAAATGGGCTACGCCCCGGGGCCCCTTCGCTCCCATAGACACATAATGGAAAAAAAAGCTTCAAAAATCTTCTTCTCTGAAACCACATGGCCCTGAGCTTATATATTTAGCACGTAGTAACAGCAAGTGGTCACCTACATAATTCCTGCCAATCATGCCCCTGGTGTCCAAACGGACCACACCCCGGGGCCCATTAGCTCCTATAGACTCATAATGGAAAAAAGCTTCAAGAATCTTCTTCTCTGAAACCATAGGGCCCAGAGCTTAGATATTTAGCATGAAGGAAGGGCAAGTGGTCACCGACATAATTCCTGCCAATCATGCCCCTGGGTTCCAAATGGTCCACGCCCCGGAGCCCCTTCGCTCCCATAGACTCATAATGGAAAAAGCTTCAAAAATCTTCTTCTCTGAAACCACAGGGCCCAGAGCTTAGATATTTAGCATGTAGCAATGGCAAGTGGTAACCTATATAATTCCTGCCAATCATGCCCCTAGGGTCGAAATTGGCCACACCCCTGGGCCCCTTAGCTCCTATATACTCATAATGGAAAAAAAGGTTCAATAATCTTCTTCTCTGAAACCACAGGGCCCAGAGCTTAGATATTTAGCATGTAGCAACGGCAAGTGGTCACCAACATAATTCCTGCCAATCATGCCCCTGGGTTCCAAATGGGCCACGCCCCAGGGCCCCTTAGCTCCTATAGACTCATAATGAAAATAAAAAGCTTCAAAAATCTTCTTCTCTGAAACCACAGAGCCCAGAGCTTAGAAATTTAGCATGTAGCAACGACAAGTGGTCACCTACATAATTCCTGCCAATCATGCTCTAGACTCGTAATGAAAAAAAAAGCTTCAAAAATCTTCTTCTCTGAAACCACAGAGCTTAGAAATTTAGCATGTAGCAACGGCAAGTGGTCACCTACATAATTCCTGCCAATCATGCTCCTGGGGTCCAAACAGGCCATGCCCTGGGGCCCCTTATCTCCTATAGACTCATAATGGAAAAAAGCTTCAAAAATCTTCTTCTCTGAAATCACAGGGCCCAGAGCTTAGATATTTAGAACGTAGCAACGGCAAGTGGTCACCTACATGATTCCTGCCAATCATGCCCCTGGGTTCCAAATGGGCCACGCCCTCGGGCCCCTTCGCTCCCATAGACTCAAAATGGAAAAAAGCTTCAAAAATCTTCTCCTCTGAAACCGCAGGGCCCAGAGCTTAGGTAATTAGCATGTAGCAACGGCAAGTGGTCACCTACATAATTCCTGCCAATCATGCTCCTGGGGTCCAAATTGGCCACGCCCGCGGGCCCCTTAGCTCCCATTGACTCATAATGGAAAAAAAGTTTCAAAAATCTTCTTCTCTGAAACCACAGGGCCCAGAGCTTAGATATTTAGCATGTAGCAACAGCAAGTGGTCACCTACATAATTCCTGCCAATCATGCCCCTGTGGTCAAAACGAGCCACGCCCCGGGGCCCCTTAGCTCCTATAGACTCATAATGGAAAAAATGCTTCAAATATCTTTTTCTCTGAAACCACAGGGCCCAGAGCTTAGATAATTAGCATGTGGCAATGGCATGTGGTCACCTACATAAATCCTGCCAATCATGCCCCTGGGGTCCAAATGGGCCACGCCCCGGGGCCCCTTAGCTCCCCTAGACTCATAATGGAAAAAAGCTTCAAAAATCTTCTTCTCTGAAACCACAGGGCCCAGAGCTTAGATATTTAGCATGTGGCAATGACAAGTGGTCACCTGCATAAATTACGCAATCATGCCCCTCTGGTCCAAATGGGCCACACCCTGGGACCCCCTTAGCTCCCATAGACTCAAAACGGAGAAAAGCCTCAAAAATCTTCTTCTCTGAAACCATAGGGCCCAGAGCTTAGATATTTAGCATGTAGCAACGGCAAGTGGTCACCTACATAATTCCTGCCAATCATGCCCCTGGGTTCCAAATGGGCCACACCCCGGGGCCCCTTCGCTCCCATAGACTCATAATGGAAAAAAAGCTTCAAAAATCTTCATCTCTGAAACCACAGGGCCCAGAGCTTAGATATTTAGCATGTGGCAATGACAAGTGGTCACCTGCATAAATTATGCAATCAAGCCCCTGGTGCCCAAACGGACCACGCCCCGGGGCCCATTAGCTCCTATAGACACGTAATGGAAAAAAGCTTCAAAAATCTTCTTCTCTGAAACCATAGGGCCCAGAGCTTAGATATTTAGCATGTAGGAAGGGCAAGTGGTCAACTACATAATTTCTGCCAATCATGCCCCTGGGTTCCAAATGGTCCACGCCCCGGGGCCCCTTCGCTCCCATAGACTCATAATGGGAAAAAAGCTTCAAAAATCTTCTTCTCTGAAACCACAGGGCCCAGAGCTTAGATATTTAGCATGTAGCAATGGCAAGTGGTAACCTATATAATTCCTGCCAATCATGCCCCTGGGGTCGAAATTGGCCACACCCCTGGGCCCCTTAGCTCCTATATACTCATAATGGAAAAAAAAGGTTCAAAAATCTTCTTCTCTGAAACCACAGGGCCCAGAGCTTATTGAAAATTAAAGAGATAATGTTGGTTGGTGCCTGATGCTCTGTCTCTGGTCGGGCTCATCGGAGTCTAACTGTTGGTTTTCTTTTGCTCCAGCATTTCAGTGGTTTCTTGCTGTCGAGTCCTCACCGTTGTCTCACCTCTGTGGTTCTTTGATTTCAGTGTTCACGGAGATGTTGCACTGATGAGTTAGGAGGCCTTCATGCGGACTGAACAAATTATTTGTCTTAATCGCGACGGAAGTAAGGGCGAGGATTGTGGCCACGTAAAATCGATTTAAGCCCCCCAGTGGAAATCTTCCACTGACCGTTCCAAGGCGGCTCTTCCGTGGCATTTTATTTATGTTGTTGTTTGTTACTTACTGTGTATATCACTTGTGTCTTTTAATTTTGGATGGCCATATGGCCATTTTGTGGGAAAGTAACTGTCCATATGGCCTTCCTTTGTTTAGGTTTCCATTATGGTCTGGTCGCTTAATGTTTGTATTTCTTTCCCTTTGGTGTCTTTTATGGATGGAGTAAGTTAATTGTATCAATTCCTGATCTTTGTTTTACTTCTACTTTAGATATTTAGCATGTAGCAACGGCAAGTGGTCACCAACATAATTCCTGCCAATCCTGCCCCTGGGGTCCAAATGGGCCACGCCCCGGGGCCCCTTAGCTCCCGTTAACTCATAATGGAAAAAAAGCTTCAAAAATTTTCTTCTCTGAAACCACAGAGCCCAGAGCTTAGAAATTTAGCATGTAGCAACGACAAGTGGTCACCTACATAATTCCTGCCAATCATGCTCCTGGGGTCCAAACAGGCCACGTCCCGGGGCCCCTTAGCTCCTATAGACTCATAATGGAAAAAAGCTTCAAAAATCTTCTTCTCTGAAATCACAGGGCCCAGAGCTTAGATATTTAGCACGTGGCAACGGCAAGTGGTCACCTACATAATTCCTGGCAATCATGACCCTGGGTTCCAAATGGGCCACGCCCCCGGGCCCCTTCGCTCCCATAGACTCAAAATGGAAAAAAGCTTCAAAAATCTTCTCTTCTGAAACCGCAGGGTCCAGAGCTTAGGTAATTAGCATGAAGCAACAGCAAGTGGTCACCTACATAATTCCTGCCAATCATGCTCCTGGGGTCCAAATTTGCCACGCCCGCGGGCCCCTTAGCTCCCATTGACTCATAATAGAAAAAAGCTTCAAAAATCTACTTCTCTGAAACCACAGGGCCCAGAGCTTAGATATTTAGCATGTAGTAACAGCAAGTGGTCACCTACATATTTCCTGAAATCATGCCCCTGTGGTCAAAACGAGCCACGCCCCGGGGCCCCTTAGCTCCTATAGACTCATAATGGAAAAAATGCTTCAAAAATCTTTTTCTCTGAAACCACAGGGCCCAGAGCTTAGATAATTAGCATGTGGCAATGGCATGTGGTCACCTACATAAATCTGCCAATCATGCCCCTGGGGTCCAAATTGGCCACGCCCCGGGGTCCCTTAGCTCCCCTAGACTCATAATGGAAAAAAGCAATCATGCCCCTCTGGTCCAAATGGGCCACACCCTGGGACCCCCTTAGCTCCCATAGACTCAAAATGGAGAACTGCCTAAAAAATCTTCTTCTCTGAAACCATAGGGCCCAGAGCTTAGATATTTAGCATGTAGCAACGGCAAGTGATCACCTACATATTTCCTGCTAATTATGCCCCTGGGGTCCAAATGGGCCACACCCCGGTGCCCCTTAGCTCCCATAGACTCTAAATGGAAGAAAGCTTAAAAAATCTTCTTCTCAGAAACTGTGAAGCACAGAACTTAGATATTTAGTCCAAATTGGCCAAATCCTGTGGCCCCTTAACTCCAACAAACTTATAATGGAAAAAAAGCTTCAAACATCTTCTTTGAAACCATGAAATACAGACCTTAGATATTTAGTATATAGTAACACAAAATGGTCACCTACATAAATCCTGCCAACCATGCCCTTTGGGTCAAAATTGGCCAAGCCCAAGGGCTCATTAGCTTCTATAGACTTTTACTGTAAAAAAAAAACTTAAAAAAAATCTTCTTTTCCAAAACCATAAGGCACAGATTTTGTTTGATTTGAGGTTTTACATCCCTTTCAACACTGTATAGGTCATTTTGGAGATGTCTCTTCCAATTTTGTGCGACTTTTTACCTGACATTGAGATGAAATTACATCTCAAGCCCTGTCGTCCAATGAAACCAATAGGGTTTATACGCATGGACACCGCTTTGCCTGAGCTTAGATATTTAGTATGTAGCAATGTCAAGTGGTCTCCTACACTAATGATTTTCTGGTACACACGTGAGCGATATAGGGCCGTTGGGCCCTCTTGTTTTCCATTATGAGTCTATGGGAGCGAAGGGGCCTTTGGGTGTGGCCCATTTGAAACCCAGGGACATGATTGACAGGATTTATGTAGGTGACCACTTGTCATTGCCACATGCTAAATATCTAAGCTTTGGGCCATGTGGTTTCAGAGAAGAAGATTTTTGAAGCTTGTTTCCGATATGAGTCTATGGGAGTTAAGGGGCCCGGGGACGTGGCCCATTTGGAACCCAGGGGCATGATTGGCAGGATTTATGTAGGTGACCACTTGCCATTGCTACATGCTAAATAACTAAGCTCTGGGCCCTGTGGTTTCAGAGAAGATTTTTGAAGCTTTTTAGCTCACCTGAGCCGAAGGCTCATTGGTGAGCTGATAGTATGGCCAGGCAAAAATTCTGTGTGTGTGTGTGTGTTCACATTTTCAAACGTCTTCTCCTCCGGAACCGCTGGGCTGATTGTAGTCAAATTTCATGTGGAGGCTCCATGGGGTGGGGGAACGAAAGTTTGCATTTTTGGTCTAGGTCACATGACCAAGATGGCCGCCATGCCCATATATGGTAAAAACCCTTCGAAAATCTTCTCCTCCGGAACCACTGGGCCGATTTGCATGAAACTTGGCATGTAGCACCTGGGACATGGGCCCATCATAAATTGCATAAATGGTGTCCCTGGGATGACCTTGACCTATTTTACGCCAAGGTTAAATTTGGTAACATGGGCATTTGTATGGGAAAAAGTAGAAATGTTTGATATCTTGCAAACTGTTACAAATAATGCCACTAAACCATATATATTCTTATTCCTTATGATGAGGCGCATTAAGTGACATGGATTTTGGGACCCTGGGGCCCCCCGGGGGGGGGGGCATGCCCCACCCCCTTCTTTGCACAAAATGCTTAATATCTCGGACAAGGGTTAAGATCCCCACCCATAAACCATATATATTCTTGTTCCTTATGATAAGGCGCATTCAGTGACACAGACCTTTGGACATCAGGGTATCGGAGGGTCCCCGGGGTGGCATGCCCCACCCCCTTTATTGCAAAAAATGCTTAATATCTTGGAAACGGTTAAGATCCCCACCCATAAACCATATATATTATTGTTCCTTATGATAAAGCGCATTCAGTGACATGGACCTGTGGAACCCCGGGGCCCCGGGGAAGGAGGGGCATGACCCCCCCCCCCCCCGTTGAAGAAGTCTAAACCTCTTCAAAAGTTTCTTCTTCAGAACCACCCACCAAAACATGCATTGACTTCTATCAACCTTTACATTCAGGTGTACTGGGGTTTACAGTAAGCAACTTTTTAAAAGAAATAACATTACCCCTTTAACAATTACATGTATTTCATCGATTTGGTTAAATATTAATAGCTTATTCTACAGTGTTTTGTAAAATACAGAATTTTATTGTACGAGTCTTCGACCTGCCGCCACCCCCTTTAGAATTGGAAGTAACACCTCAAGTAACCCTCCCCCTTTTTTGTTTTTTCAAAAAGTGACCAATTTCTTGAAAACTGTTCAGATCCCCACCCATAAACAATATATATTCTTATTGCTTATGATAAGGGGCTTTAAGTGACTTGCATCTTGAGACCCTGGGGGCATGCCCCACCCCTGCATTACATAAAATGCATCAAATATCAGAAACTGTTCAGATCCTCTCCCATAAACCATATATTTTCTTGTGATAAGGGGCATTTAGTTACATAGATCTTTGGACACCGTAGGTTAAATTGAGGGCCTCTTCCCCTTGAGAAATGGTTAAGCATTCCACCCATTAACCATATATTTTCTCCTGACCTTTTAGCTCATCTAAGGCTTTATCTTGGCTAAATATAACTGAAAATTCAAACTCAAAATTTTCCAACTGATCTTCAAGAGTCAGGAATGTGATTAAGGACCACTTGGTCATACAGCCAAATGCTAAAAATAATCAATGCTTGCTGTCAGGTGAGCGTCTTCAGGACCATTGGTCCTCTGGTTTCCATTACGAGTCTATAGGAGCTAAGGGGCCCCGGGGCGTGGCCTGTTTGGACCCCAGGGGCATGATTGGCAAGAATTATGTAGGCAACCACTTGCCATTGTTTCATGCTAAATATCTAAGCTCTGGGCCGTATGGTTTCAGAGAAGAAGATTTTTGAAACTTTTTTTTCATTATGAGTCTATGGGAGCAAAGGGGCCCCGGGGCGTGGCCCATTTGGAACCCAGGGGCATGATTGGCAGGAATTATGTAGGTGACCAATTGCCGTTTCTACATGCTAAATATCTAAGCTCTGGGCCCTGTGGTTTCAGAGAAGAAGATTTTTGAAGCTTTTTTTTCCATTATGAGTCTACGGGAGATAAGGGGCCCGGGGCGTGGCCCATTTGGACCCCAGGGGCATGATTGGCAGGATTTATGTAGGTGACCACTTGCCGTTGCTACATGCTAAATATCTCAGCTCTGGGCCCTGTGGTTTCCGAGAAGAAGCTTTTTGGAGCTTTTTTCCATTATGAGTCTATAGGAGCTAAGGGGCCCCGGGGCTTGGCCCGTTTGGACCCCAGAGACATGAGTGGCAGGAATTTTGCAGGTGACCCCTTGCTGTTGCTACATGCTAAATATCTAAGCCGAGGGCCCTGTGGTTTCAGAGAAGAAGATTTTTGAAGCTGTTTTTCCATTATGAGTCTATGGGAGCGAAGGGGCCCCGGGGCGTGGCCAATTTGAAACCGAGGAGCATGATTGGCAGGTATTACATAGGTGACCAGTGGCCGTTGCTACATGCAAAATATCTAAGCTCTGGGCCCTGTGGTTTCAGAGAAGAAGATTTTTGAAGCTTTTTTTTCTATTATGAGTCTATGGGAGCTAAGGGGCCCCGGGGTGTGGCCAATTTGGACCCCAGGGGCATGATTGGCAGGAATTATGTAGGTGACCACTTGCCATTGCTACATGCTAAATACCTAAGCTCTGGGTCCTGTGGTTTCAGAGAAGAAGATTTTTGAAGCTTTTTTCCATTATGAGTCTATGGGAGCGAAGGGGCCATGGGGCGTGGCCCATTTGGAGCCAGGGGCATGATTGGCAGGAATAATGTAGTTGACCACTTGCCGTTGCTACATGCTAAATATCTAAGCTCTGGGCCCTGTGGTTTCATAGAAGAAGATTTTTGAATCTTTTTTTTTTTCCATTATGAGTCTATATGAGTTAAGGGGCCCCAGGGTGTGGCCAATTTGGACCCCAGGGGCATGATTGGCAGGATTTATGTAGATGACCACTTGACATTGTTACAAGCTAAATATCTAAGCTCTTGGCCCAGTAGTTTCGGAGAAGAAGATATTTTATTTTTTTTCCCATTGTAAGTCTAGGGGAGCTATATGTTGCCATGGCAACCAGAATTTCAATCAGATCTGCCCAAAAACCTTATGCAGCCTTTCTCCCTACCTGATGGTGCTTCTCATGAAATTTGATTAAGACTGACCATGGGGTATTAGAGATATACTTATTTGAAATTGTTTACGGACGAACGCATGCACAACGGACGACGGACAAAAAGTGATCACAAAAGCTCACCTTGTCACTATGTGACAGGTGAGCTAATAAAATCACACATGGCATGGTTGCCATTCAAATGCCACCGTATTTCCAGCAGCCAACAACAGCAACCCGTCAAAGCCTGCGCCATCCCTTCGTGTGTCGTCAAATCCATACCTCAACAGATTATTACAAGTATTCTTTTTTCCCTTTGGCTGTTGTGCAATGGAACAGCTTGCCATCTCCCTTGGTCGTGCTGCCAACACTGAATCAGTTCAGTGTGGTAGTTCGGTCTCTTGACCACAAGTTACCCTAAACACAACAGACCTGTTTTTAACCTGATTTTAATCTCATCTTATTATCTAACACTTTCATGTGTTTTTATTCATCTCACTATTGCTCTATTATTCTCACTATTCATTCTACCTTTTTCTTCACGGCGTGCAATCACCTACACGTAATCCTCGTCAGGGGGTGTTGTAGTAAACCTAGATAGATAGATAGATAGATAGATAGATAGAGGTAATGGCCAAATTTGACCGACTCAGTATAAGAAGATAGATAGATAGATAGATAGATAGATAGATAGATAGATAGATAGATAGATAGACAGACAGACAGACAGACAGACAGACAGACAGATAGATATATAGATAGATAGATAGATAGATAGATAGATAGATAGATAGATAGATAGATAAGATTCATTCTATGAATATTATACATGATGAGTATTTTATTTAGACTGTGCACTATTCTAGTTTGTTGATACTTTTTATTTTCAGTCACATGCTTGCCACTGGTTAGAGATTATTTTGGGGGACGCCTAAAATATTAAGCATTTTGTGACAAATTTTGATTTCTGTGAATTTAATTGTCAGTCAAAACTGATTTTCTTCAAAACATGTTTAAATGTTAGTTATTAACTACAAATTCTGATGTGTGATTCCTTTTCATATTAATCAAAGAAGAGGGTGAACGGAGTGATGAGATTGAACGGAGATATGAGAAATTGGGATAAGCACATTATAAATAGCTTTAATATTACGGGCATATTTTAGTTGACTGTCACAGAAAATCGATCGAATTACACTTTAAATGAGTAGATAAATACATTTTAGAGTTCATCCATCCATCTTCCGTGTGTAGTCGTTTGTTTTGCGCAATTTTATTACCGCACAAATAATTAAGACCGTCCCGCATCGTTACCTGCATAAGTTTAACAGGTAATTTTATCATCAACACATCCTCAGATCTTCTAGCAACCAATAATTACTAGCTAAGACATGCAGGGTTCTCAGTAGGTTTTTGAAAATTGCAGTACCGGTAAAAATGCTGTCCTCCAGAAAAAGTTGGAGTTTTACCATACTTTTCTATTGAGACTTTCCAAAAAGTTGGAGTCAGAAATGAAAAGGTTGGAGTAAATTATTCCAAGTTTGGAGTTAACGAAAACTCTGACATGTCTATTATAAAAGTTTAAAGTTCAATTTTGTCATTTTGATTCCAAACAAAATACAAGTTTAGAGAAAATAACATTGCATTTACAATGGCGATAAATGGCCAAAGATGTTTTTTGCCAACCACCGGTAAGTCCCGGCAAATAGTATTATTGAGTGATGACGTGTCCTTTATAGGAATATACTTCTTCTGACTGTCTTATTCTACAAGATGACCTGAATCAACTAGCACAGTGGGAGGCCGATTGGCAGATGAAGTTCAATGTGGCCAAATGTCATTCAATGAGGGTGTCGCGACACCCTCCGGACAAACAAATTAAGTTTGACTATAAACTACACCAGCAAATCTTGGAGCAGGTTAAATACGCCAAATATCTTGGTATCACCATCACTGATGATCTTGATTTGGGTCAACACGTTTCAGAAATAACATCAAAAGCAACTAGGACTTTAGGATTTTTTAGACGAAACTTGGCTTTTGCACCTAGGCTGACAAAGGATGTTGCATATAAAACATTGGTTCGCCCTCAGCTGGAATATGCATCACCCATTTGGCATCCCTATGTTAAAACTCAGATTCAGCAGGTGGAGAAGGTGCAGAGGACAGCTGCTTGATGGACCTGCCGGCAATAGAAGCAGCTTCGGTGACATGCTTAACAAGCTAGAATGACCGTCCCTAGAGGCCCGTCGTGAGCAGTCCTCTTTAACCTTCTTCTATAAGATACATACAGGTACAGTGGCCATTAATAAAGATAAATACTTGACCCCTGTGACAGTTTCAACCCGAACAAGGGCATCAAAAGTAAACAACTCACAGTATCACAGGTACCAGTCCTACAGTGATGCCCTGAAAAAATCCTTCTTCCGTGGAATAGTCTTCCCTCTTCAGTGGTGAATGCTAAGACTGCAGAGGAGTTCAAAGCCCATTCAGTGTAAGATTGAGACTTAGAGGTATGTGTTTTAGTATACCTCTGTTATTCAGATTGTAAATAGTTTTAAGGACTCATCCAGTGACTTCTTTTTTTTTTAAGCTAAATTCTAAATTTAGCTACACATCCAACTGAGGTAATGGCCAAATATGACCGACTCAGTATAAGAAGATAGATAGATAGACGTAGTGTTTGGATGTGTCTATATATATGGGGTGCCATTTTACTATTTAATACAATTTCGAGATATCTATAATTTTATTATAGATATCTATAAATCAAATTATAGATAAATTATAGATATCTATAATTAACATTATTGATATCTATAATTATCAATATTTTTTGATATCATAAATTGTAATCAATGATATGTAATATATATTTCTTGACATATATAAATTTGTTTTATGATGTCCATTATTCCTTTGCATATATAGATAACTTAAACTAGAAAAAAACAAATTTAAACGACATCTCCTCCTAGGCTAATGGTCCAATTTCGAAATAATTTCACAGGAATGTTCCTTTGATGAGCGTCTACCAAAATTACTAAAATAGTTCAGCTCTGCTGAACAAAATGGCAGCCAGAGCTTAAAATAGAAAAACCTTTCAAAAACCTTTAAACGACATCTCCTCCTAGGCTAATGGTTCGATTTCAAATTAATTTCACAGGAATATTTATAAGGTGACCCTCTACCAAATTTGCTAAAATGGTTCAGCTCTGCTGAACAAAATGGCCACCAGAGCTAATAATAGAAGAAAAACTTTAAACAACATCTCCCCCTAGGCTAATGGTCCGATTTCAAAATAATTTTACAGGAGTGTTCCTTGGATGACCCTCTACCAGAATTGCTAAATGGTTCCACTCCACTGAACAAAATGGCCACCAGAGCTAAAAATAGAAAATTCTTTAATCGACATATCCTCCTAGGAAAATGGTCCGATTTTGAAATAATTTCACAGGAATGTTCCTTGGGTGACCCTCTACTAGAATTGCTAAAATGGTACCAATTGCCTCTCCAGAGCTGAAGATAGAAAAAATCTTTAAACGACATCTCCTTCTAGGCTAATAGTCCGATTTCAAAATAATTTCACAGGAATGCTCCTTGGGTAACCCTCTACCAAAACTGCTAAAATGGTTCTGTTGCACTGAACAAAATGGGCAGCAGAGCCAAAAATAGATTCAGTCGCACAATTTCATAGTTGCTATAAGGTATTTATAAAGAGGGTCCTACATGAGTGTTCATGTATAATTGAATTTATTAAACAAATTGAGGAAAAGGGATAAAATGCAAGGCTTTGCCGAGCATTTTATCTCTTTTCCTCAACAAGTTGAATAAATTCAATAATACATGAGCACGAATGCAAGATTCTATTTACCATATGACATTTAAAATGCATTTTATTTGCAATTTGTTTACAAAAATGGCAATATTGGGCCATCAGTAAACACGACGTCGTTAAGGACATCACATATGCAATGTTTCAGGGCGTATCTAACTCAAATGCATATTTAATCCACAAGTGGATTATCTAATTTAATACATGGTGTTATTACATTCTCAGAAGTGACATCATATGATGAAGTTGGTTTTTATACCCCACCACACGATAGTGGCGGGGTATTATGATATACCCTCCGGTGTCCGTCCGTCCGTATGTCCGTCCGTCCGTCCGTCCGCACCATTTCCGATCGATAACTTGAGTAATTTTTAACGAATTTTTTTCAAATTTTGCATACATGTATATATCGGGAATGAGTGGTATGGGATTGTTAATGGGCAAAATCCGTCAACATTTGACAGAGTTATGGCCCTTTTTAGTTCAAAATAAGGGGTTTTGGGGCGTTTCCGATCAATAACTTTAATATATTTTCACGGATTTTCTTCAAATTTTGTATACACATTGGCATTGGGTATAAGTGGTTTGGGATTGTAAATGGGCAAAATACATTAACATTTAACGGAATTATGGTCGTTAAAAATTCCGATTAAATGGTTTTTGGGGACTTATTCCTTTACTATATGGAATATTTGGATGAAACTGCACTGATGTATAAACGACCATAATAAGCAGGTTTTGTGTTGTGAATACACAAAATGCGTTAACATTTAACGAAAAATTGGTCGTTAACAATTCCCATTAAATAGTTTCTGCGCATTTATTCCTTTAATTTATGAAATATATTGATAATCACTGCCAGTGTAGTGGTTAGAGTGCTGGACTACAAATCCCATTGTTGACTATGAATCTGAGGGGCTTGAGTTCAAATCTCCGTCGAGGTATGGAATTTATTTTTTTTTTTCTTTTTTTTTTGTGTGTGTGTTCTTTTTTCTTTTTCATTCTTTTTCATTTTGGCAATGAATTTATTTATTTTTTTTATTTTTTTTAATTTTCCTCATTTTTGGTTTTTCATTCCTTTTTTTTTTCCTTTTTTTTTTCACCCTTTTCTTCTTTTTGTTATACCCCATCACACGACAGTGCTGGGATATTACAATATACCCTCCGGTGTCTGTCCGTCCGTCCGTCCGTCCCCACCATTTCCGACCAATAACTGGATTAATTTGTACTATGAATCTGAGGGGCGTGAGTTCAAACCCCCGTGGAGGAATGGAATTTTCTTTTTTTTTCCTTTTTTTCTCGTTTTTTCTTTTCTTTTTTTCCGTTTATTTTTCTTTTCTTTCTTTTTGCAATGAATTTTTTTTTTTTTCGTTTTTTATTTTTCTCATTTTTTGTTTTTCATTCCTTTTTTTTTACCTTTTTTTTTCCTTTTCTTCTTTTTATTATACCCATTACACGATAGTGCTGGGATATTATAATATACCCTCCGGTGTCTGTCCGTCCGTCCGTCCATCCATCTGTCCGTCCGTCCATCCCCACCTTTTCCGAACTATAACTTGATTAATTTTTCACATTTTTTTTTTCAAATTGTGCCTACATGTTTATATCGGGAATGACTTTTTAGCTCACCTGTCACGTAGTGACGAGGTGAGCTTTTGGGATCACTTTTTGTCCGGCGTCCGTCGTGCGTGTGTGCGTCAGTGCGTGTGTGCGTGTGTGCGTGCGTAAACTTTTTCTACAAATGACATCTCCTCCTAAACCACTGATCGGATTTTAACCAAATTTCACAGGAATGATCCTTAGGTGGTCCCCTTTCAAAGTTGTTCAAATGGTTCTGTTCCATTGCACATCTAGGTCACAGGAGCTAAAAATAGATTTTTAAACTGAAAACTTTAAAAATCTTCTTCTCTGAAACCGAAAGGCCCAGGTCTTCGATATTTGGTATGAAGCTTCATCTAGTGGACCTCTACCAAGATTGTTCAAATTATGGCCCTTGGGCCAGAAATGCCCCCGCCCCGGGGGCCTTTGGGTTTACATAGGCTTATATAGGGAAAATCTTTAAAAATCTTCTTCTCTGAAACCACAAGGTCCAGGTCTTTGATATTTGGTGTGAAGCTTCACCTAGTGGACCTCTACCAAGATTGTTCAAATTATAGCCCTAGGGCCAAAACTGCCCCCGCCCTGGGGGCCTTTGGTTTTACATAGGCTTTACAGGGAAAATCTTTAAAAATCTTCTTCTCTGAAACTGCAAGGCTCAGATCTTTGATATTTAGTGTGAAGCTTCATCTAGTGGACCTCTACTTAGATTGTTCAAATTATAGCCCTGGGGCTAAAAATGCCCCTGCCCCAGGGGCCTTTGGTTTTACATAGGCTTATATAGGGAAAATCTTTAAAATATTCTTCTCTGAAACCGAAAGGCCCAGGTCTTCGATATTTGGTATGAAGCTTCATCTGGTGGACCTCTACCAAGATTGTTCAAATTATGGCCCTTTGGCCAGAAATGCCCCCGCCCCGGGGGCCTTTGGGTTTACAATATTAGGCTTATACAGGGAAAATCTTTAAAAATCTTCTTCTTTGAAACCACAAGGCCCAGGTCTTTGATATTTGGTGTGAAGCTTCACCTAGTGGACCTCTACCAAGATTGTTCAAATTATAGCCCCGGAGCCAAAAATGCCCCCACCTTGGGGGCCTTTGGTTTTACACAGGCTTATACAGGGAAAATCTTTAAAAATCTTCTTCTCTGAAACCGCAAGGCTCAGAGCTTTGATATTTGGTGTGAAGCTTCATCCAGTGGACCTCTACCAAGATTGTTCTAATTATAGCCCTTGGGCCAAAAATGCCCCATCCCTTGGGCCCTTTGGTTTTTCATAGGCTTATATAGGGAAAATATTTAAAAATCTTCTTCTCTGAAACCACAAGACTCAGGTCTTTGATATTTGGTATGAAGCTTCACCTAGTATAGCCCTTGAGCCAAGAATGTACTAGAGACACTGATTCTCAGGTGAGCGATTCAGGGCCCTCTGGGCCCTCTTGTTTCTTTTCTTCTTTTTGTTATACCCCATCACACGATAGTGCTGGGGTATTATAATATACCCTCCGGTGTCTGTCCGTTCGTCCGTCCATCCACACCATTTCCGACCGATAACTTGATTAATTTCTCACAATTTTGTTTTGGAGTTTGCGATCAATAACTTAAGAATCTTTTCATGGATTTTCTTCAAATTTTTAAACACTAAAGGACACATATTATTGCCAAGGACAGTCACTCTGCTTTTCTGGTTATTGTATTATCTGCCCTTTTGATATACATGTATGTAGTTCCTTTACTATATTGAATGCCTTAGTGAAGTTTTACAGATAACTATAACACTTAAAAGTACCACTATTATGGGCAAGGCTATAACCATATTATCTTGCAGTGGTGGGGTATCATGCAGTGTTAGCGTGCTTTTATTATATTTTCAGTTTTCACAAGTTTGCTTAGAGGTTCAAGATATCTCCAGTACAGTCAGAGGTGTTTTAGGGTGACAGCTCAAATGAACACATTGGTGAGCTAGATAGTCATTTCATACCTCTGTTTATGTATTGACATAGATGCACCTGAATTTTTCTTGCCTAATTTTAGCCCTAACCCTTTTTGTACCAAATGGAATCTTCCTCCTTATATGTAGCAGGAGTCCATTTCAAAATTTAGGGGTATCAGGTTGGGAATCTATTTGGAAACAGGCTGAACATTTTGCAAACAGTGTAAGTCCTGATCAGATGCCACATTCTGCGGCATCTGATCTGGGCCTGCACTGTTGTCCAACTACCCGTTTTGGGGTTTCGGGTACAAAATGGGTTAAAGTGACAATCACAACTGTCATTTTCAACACACAAAAAAATATTATCAGGGGAAATAAGGCTGCCTCTGAGCCTACTCTTGTAGACAGTTTTAAGGGTGGGTTGAAAGGCAAGTCCTCACCTGGGGTCGGAAGGGGTGTGGTACAGTTAGATGCTCCAAAACCCCTGTCATTTTCATTTTTTTATTTTAATAATGTTGCCACATATCATTGAAATATGAGACATGTAATAATGATACATGCATGTACAAGCATAAAAATATTGTCTTAACCTTGTTAAGCAACATTTTTTGTTGTTGAGTTAACAAAACCTTTTATCAAAACTAAGACAAAATCTGACTCTGAAAACATGGAAAGCAGGACATGCCTGAACCCACCCACCAAATATCTCCACTTAGTAGAGTCGTAAGACATGAACTCTGACTGTCTTAGACAAGGCTTAGAATGCACAGACAGATGTGCTGAATTTCAAAGTTTTCTCGGGGAGAACCCCTCATTCCCCCATTCATTATAAGTCAAAAGAAATAAATTCCGACTCTGAGAACATGGAAAAACTGTCCCAGGGAAAAACTTTAAAAGAATACACCTACAGATATAGGTAGCTTTCCACTAAATGTTTTTCCATAGGCGACAATAGTAACCTTTTACCTGCTCCCACAAAAACTACACATACAAAACTTTTCAAACCTTACTTGTTTATAGAGCCATCCTAGCCCAACAAGTTAATGAGAAAAAATCCACATGTTGTCCGGCTCATTTTCAAGTTACAATCAACCATGTTTGTTGACCTGCTAGAACGGAGTAAATAAAACCAACATTTTTAAAGGAGGGGTGACCATATAAAATCAGCAAAAAATTTCTTTGAGCTTGCAGATATATTTATAAAACATGCATCATTTTAGTCCCTTATACCTATCATTTTCTCACATTGAAATAAAACATGGGATATATATCCAATGGAAGCAAGTCTGGTATTTAGAACGCAACTAAAAGCTCTGTCCCAAAGTGATAAAACCCGGTACCTCCCAGTATTTAGTGTAATGCTACCTATACCAAACCCTTATTTTCTTTATGTTGCATCAAAAGAATTGCCAAATAGAAATTTAGGTCATATGTAATAATTTAGTCATGCATAATAAAAGTTCAGTCACACAGAATCTTTCAAGTTTGCGATAAAGTTATCGCTTTCAGATTCAACAATGAAAGCCGAACAAACCATAGTTTTTGAAAAGTGCAAAAGTTTATCTCTTTCTGGAATGGAACCCAGACACCGGCTTGCATCAGTGGTTCTTCTCCAATGTCTTTGGAACAATTCAATCCTAAAATGCAGAGAATTATGCCTAAATGGCACCAATACTCATTTTTATGGCTATTTTCACACCTACACCCCCTATTTAAAGTAAAAATGGCATTTTGAGGATATTTTGAGGACAAAAATGCCAAGAAAATGTTAATAAATGCCTTAATGCCATGAGGAATAGCTGAATATATCTGTCCACATCCTTTTACATGAATACAATGAAATAGAACTTATAATGGATGAGAAAACTTATCCGGATATTGCAGCGGGCTGTTCGGAGACACAATTTTGAAGTTTTGCTTTGGTTTGAGACATAGTCCTAGTGCCATGAAACCTTACACTTATATTCCAGATGGAGTTGAATCTTTCTTGTGTTTGTGCAAATACAATTACTGCAAGTCTCCTTTCCAAACACATCAATAAAAACTGATTTACATGGCTTCAAATTACCCCCCCCCCCCCCCCCCCCCACCCCAAGAACATAGGTCAGAGGCAAAAATACATCAAATACATCCAGTTAGACCTAAATTAGCATTACCATCACATTTTTTACAGTATCTATCTCAAAATACATGCCAGGAGGATACATTTTATGAAACAGAATTGGACAGAACCTACAAATGTGTGGATATAGTATGTAATGACTGAAAACAGGATAGTGGTCTACTTTTGCTATAGGTAGCTTTCCACTAAATGTTTTTCCATAGGCGACAATAGTAACCTTTTACCTGCTCCCACAAAAACTACACATACAAAACTTTTCAAACCTTACTTGTTTATAGAGCCATCCTAGCCCAACAAGTTAATGAGAAAAAATCCACATGTTGTCCGGCTCATTTTCAAGTTACAATCAACCATGTTTGTTGACCTGCTAGAACGGAGTAAATAAAACCAACATTTTTAAAGGAGGGGTGACCATATAAAATCAGCAAAGAATTTCTTTGAGCTTGCAGATATATTTATAAAACATGCATCATTTTAGTCCCTTATACCTATCATTTTCTCACATTGAAATAAAACATGGGATATATATCCAATGGAAGCAAGTCTGGTATTTAGAACGCAACTAAAAGCTCTGTCCCAAAGTGATAAAACCCGGTACCTCCCAGTATTTAGTGTAATGCTACCTATACTGATTGTCAAAGTTGTTCATATATTGCACATATATCCCACCACAAAATAGTGTCAGAGTTTTATGTTGTATCCTCCTTTAACTGTCCATCCATCCATTAGAACTTCAATTCTGATTGATAACTTGATATTTATTCACAGATTTTCAAATTTTGCACACGCATTTGTATCGGGGATACATGGGTTTGGATTGTTTGTTACTGGACAGGATCTGTAAAAAAATTGTGGAGTATCGGTAAAGACTCTTGTTAGTTCCTGGTAAATGGTGTTTGGCCTGTTTTTCCTTTATTTAATGGAATGTATGGAATCCAGGTCGAAACTTAATAACTTATATACATAGAACTAGAGGAAGCATTTTGTTGCCATCATGCCTGCAACTCTGCAGATATATAAGCACTAAAGGCAATGCTGCTGCTCTTGTCATACTCATACCACTTTTGAGTTGTCTGTCCTTGATGCATCTGAAAAATAGTTTTCTGAACTGAAATAAAAAGCTTGATGAAACTTAAGGGGAAGAGATACCCCTTCAGGGGAGGCAACTCCTGCAAAAGTATTTGTCTCCCATGTCAATAGGGGTCAACTCCTGAGGAGCAAATTCTTTCCTGTAAGAGTAGACCCCTTTTTCAGTGGGACATGGCTTATAGAAAAGTGAACAGATTAACAGAAAACTACATGTTGTTCTTGAGTTATCTGCCCTTCACATAGCTGTAAAATGGGTTTTTGCCTGTACTTTATGTACCGAAATGGAATAATCTAGTCTGAATACCAGGATATAGAAGTCACAGAGATTGTATCAATGCTTTAGGATTCTGGCTGTCCCATTTCTGAGGAATATCTTAGTCTGCAGTGGTGGGATCTTGTGCTGTGGTTGTGATGCTTTTATGGCTCAAGGTAGACTATTTAACTAGGTATAACTGAGTATCTATTATTCATAGCCAAGAATCATTATGACTGTCTTGTGAATTACAGGAAAGGCCGGTTGAAAATGCCATTAAGAAGAAACTGACAGATGCGTTTAATGTGAGTATGGCCACATGTGTAAGGTCATTTTAGAGAAGATATACACCACATTGTCTATGTAACACTTCTCATTTTGTATATAAATATGGTGTTATGATAAATCCAAAAAAATTGTATGGATTATATAGAAAAATGACCAAAAATGATCATTTTTCTATATAATCTATAACGTTTTTGTTTTGTTTTGATATAACACGGTTGTTTTACTAACACAGTTTCTGCTTTGGATTCCAACAATTGTGCTATAAAGAGGTTGTGGTGTAATATTCAATAAAAGTGAGATTGTATTTTAGTAAGCTGTTAAAGTATTAGCCATAATTTCAAATTCTTGGAGTTGACAGATTTACAATACAATTTTAACCCTTAAGATGCATCTGAAAATGTCGTCTGCTGAATCTTCTTGCGAACTTTTTAACTTTTTTTCATATAGGCAAACAGTATGGATCTAGATCAGACTGCTCCTAGAGGATCTGAGTCCACACTGTTTGTAAAAACTAATTTTAAAATACTTGGCAGACGACAAAAGCAGATATCAATTGTCGTGATTGGCATTTTATGGGTTAACCATTTTTACTTTACAAGAGAGACAACTTTTGTTTGTTTGTATTGGAGTTTAACAGCCCAGTCAGCTCTATTTTAGGTCATTGTTTAGCCGGTCAGTTTACCTATCCACACCTTACCTGGGAAGGCTTATACGTAAACTGAACCAGTACAGTGCACATTCTTTTTTCCAGAAACTGACAACTGCCCTCTACTTCTACATGAACTACCATAGAAATCCTAAAACTTGGGAAACCTGGAGGACTTTCTGTAATGCTCCTAAAATTTTAACAAATTTGTTTCAAGGTTTCATTTGAATTTGTTTGTTTGAATTGAGGTTTAATGTCCCTGTCAACACTATTTAGGTCATTTTGGAGATGCTGCTTCCAATTTTGTGGGACTTTTACCTGACATTGAGATGAAAATGACACCTCAAGCCCTGCCAAAATTTGTTTCAAGATCCAGCAAGGAGTCCAAAAGGTTGAAATTGAATAGCAAATGGTGTAAACCCTGATCAGCCTGCTCCTTCAGGAACAATCTGATCTGGGTCTGCACTGTCTTTGGCCTATTTGTCTCAGATCATTATGGTAATCCCCTTAAGTGTCTTTAAGTATTTATTATTGTTTTCAGAGAAAATAAGTCTTGACATTTCATATCAGTCATCTGCCTGGCAGGCAATTCACTTGTAATGTCAAACTTTATTTTCTCGGAAAAATAAGAAAAAAACCTGTTAAAATGTGGTCTGCTAATATGGGTCGTGATTGGCTATTTAAGGGTTTAACCCTTCAAGTGCTAATCATGAATAGCAGATGACATTTTCAAAATCTTTTTTTTTTTTTCAGAGAAAATCAGGCTTGAGATTCAATGTGAAAGCGCTGCCAAGCAAGACAATTCACATCAAATGCCAAGCCTTTTTCATCTGAAAAATAAGAAAAAGTACTGTTGTCTGCTGTAGAATTGTCTAATGTACTTGAGGATTTAAGATGAGTGCTTGTTTGTTTAGAGTTTAATGACATGGTCAACACTATTTAGGCGTGTCCATTGAGTCTGTTTACCTAAAACACTCTTCCTGAAAAGGCTTATATATAAACAGTTAACTAGTACAGTGCACATTCTTTTGTTAGCCTCCGCCCATAGTGGCTTGAAGAAATATATGGGCTGCATGATGCTTCCACGCAGAGCTGAATCCGGCCCGCACACTAGTACTGGTAAACCGCTTAGAGGATCTAAGCCTGTCCAGGAACCGCGGTGCGAGGTGGACCGTCCATGCTAATAAACCCTATTGGTTTCATTGGGTGACAGGGCTTGAGATGTCATGTCATCTCAATGTCGGGTAAAAGTCCCACAAAATTGGAAGAAACGTCTCCAAAATGACCTTAACAGTGTTGACGGGGACGTTAAACCTCAAATCAAACAAACAAAACATTCTTTTGTCAGAAACTGACCACTGCCCTTCTTGAATCAGCTTAAGGGAGAGAATGGCCATAAAAAAGATTTCATGGTCAATCTCATCAAAAGAATACTGCCAACCTGACCCACAACCTTCTGATCTCCATCCAGATGTTCATCTGATGATCAGGAGATCACAAGTTGGATACCTGCCTGTCATCTGGACACATCATACTGTGCCTCAGTATAGTCACTGTAGCATTGAACGTGCCTCACTGTAGCATCACTCTGTGCCTCACTGTAGCTGGGTACTTCATCAGACTGCTTCAAGGAAGGCTGAAAAAAAAACAAAAGAGAAGGTTGGGCCCTGTCTTTCATATACCTGAACTAGTTGTAATGGGTAGAAACGTTCCATTTTCACAGACTTTCAGGCTTTGGGACCTATTTATGTATTAGAGTAACCAAATGTGATTGCTCATCAACAGCTGTACCATCTGAATCAACTGCAAAGGGCCTGGACCCAGCTGTGCAAAGCTTTTTTTGCTTAATGATCTTGTCTAATGTTGGTGGTCAAAATACAATCAAATGTTCTAGCAAGTATACTATCTAATATTCTGGTATTTTTGCTGGAAAAATGTGAGCAGCTTTTGCATTTGCAAAAGCTACTCACATTTTTTCAGCAAAAACAGCAGCACATTTGGCATGAACATTAAGTTTTATGGATATGTTAACTAACAACATTGTTATTTGTGAACAACAGGGCTCTGGTGTCCATTTGGGTCTACAGGGCTGGGAGGATTTACTCTTCAAGGGCTAAGAATATTTAGCAGGTAGTATTTTCAAACTACATGTGTATTTTATTTTCATTTTTTCAGGGGAAAGGCTTAACATTTGTTGTGAATCATCTGCTGGGCAGACAACTCACATTCAATGCCAAGCCTTATTTTTGCTGAAAAATAATGAAAAAAAAAAGGGATTTCTGTCTGCTCAAGAATTTTCTGCAGTACTTGAAGGGTCAGAAAAATGAAGAAGTAATCTGTCAGTTACAGTAAAATTCCTATATTAAGACCACCTTGGGACTGTTCAAAAGTGGTCTTAAAGACCACTTTTGAAGAGCCTCAAAGGTGGTCCCTGGCCAGAGGACACTGTGGGCAGAAAACAAAGAAAAATTAAGTGCAGCTTTCAAAATAAGCTTTTTGAAGCAGAATTAGTCTTAATTTTAGGTGGTCTTAATAGCGGAATTTCACTGTATTTTCTTTGTAGCCTGCTGTTCTGGAGGTGAAGAATGAAAGTCGTATGCACAAGGTTCCTAAAGGTAAGTCTCAGACAAAGTTTACACAAAGCAGGACTCGTGGTCATTAAACTTTTTGTTTGCTCAACTCATCTGTATGGCTCATAAATTCAAAAATATAGTTCGAACAGTTTGACATGAGACTGGTGACCTCTTTTACCATAATTTCACACCCGACTGAATGCATATGTTTATCTTCGCCATTTTCCAAAGTGATCAGCATTGTTATTCAATACAAAAAGGTCAGTAAATGGGTGGCCATTCACTAGATGCTGAAAATTCATGAGAAGTTTACGAAAACCGACCTATTAGGCGAAAACACTGACTAATTTATTCTTTGCATAGAGGTCAGTCTCATGTCAAATTGCACCTGCTATACTACGAAATAAAGCTTTTCTCATGTTCAGGCCACCCGATCGCTGAGGGTTTGTCTTGTTCATGACACATGAGATGTCAAGTTTGCAGTAGAAGGTCATGTGCATTTTTCCATGGGCTCAATTTCCGTGAGATATTCATGAAAGTGCCGTAAAGCAAAAATAAAAAGAAAATCCACAGGTCAGCATGCAGTGATATTTGTCCTGCTCTTAATTGTTTGCCTCGGAGCCCAAGTTGGATGCATAACATTAACACACCCGTGTGACATACTGCATTTTTTTTTTTTTCATATCTCCAAAAAATGGATACTTTTCTGATGAAAAGTTGTGATATTTTTTTTTTATTTTTCCTCAAAATATCGGTGGTGGGTACTCACTGAGGCAGTTCTTTCAAGTACCGACAACCTATGTCTAGGAGCAGAAGTAAGCAAATTAATATATACCCCTGTAAACCCCACTTTTTGCTATATGAAGTGGGGTTGAGGGGTTGTTCATTTCACAGACATGTTCACAAAAAGGTGGCTCTTTTCTTTGTGCTCTTATCACTCAATATATCACTAGATTTGTCTATTGGCTATGTAGGCGACCAATGTTACGATTGAGCCCCGCCAAGCGAATTTGTGTCTTTGAGCATTCCGTCATGACAAATTTTAACTGCGCATGCCCAGCCATTCAGAGGGGCCAGGGATATGGCTTTCTGTCTGAAGGTTCCTCTTGATTCACTGCTTGTATGAGCTAGCAGCGAATGTTCTGGCGAGACTGCGCGGATGCGCAGGCTCGCCTGAACCTTCGCTGCTCGCATAGGTGATAAGCATCAAAATCGCTTGACGGGGCCCAATTAAGGTTTTACTAGCTCCTTCACAGGCTCCAGATACTTCAAAGGCAGGAGTGTCTATACTGCTTACATTGCTTTATTTATTTGTGTAGGATCAGAGACTCACTTCAAAGTTCTGGTGGTCACAGATAAATTTGAAAGTATTCCACTTATAAAGGTATGTTATTTTACATATATCAGTTTCATAACTTTTGTTTAACTCATTGCAGTCGGGGAACCCCTAAAGGGGTACCGTGGCAAACAGTGCAGCCCAGATCAGATGCCGCATTCTGCGGCTGATCAGGGCCTGCACTATATTCTAACAGAATTTTCCGTCAAAAATAGAATAAAAACAAAAAAATAGGCCTACCAACCCTTATATGACAAATGGACTTGTCCAACATATAGCAATGGAAGAGTCCACTAGTATGCAATCGGTTAAAATGTTAGTTCATGATGTACACATGATCTGGGGAGGAACTCATTCACAATTGTTTTGACTCCAGTAGTCAGTAGGGGTCTACTAAGTGTATCCCCTTTTTCTGAGCAGTAACGTTTATTGGAGAGCAAATTGGAAGTTCCAAAAGTTGTTTCATTTGTCAAAATGGTGGAGAACATGCCTTGTTTGTTTTGGAGTTTAACAGCCCAGTCAACACCAATTAGGTCATATAGAGCTGGTTAGTTTACTTAACCTCATTTTCCTTGGGCAAGCTTACACATAAGCAGTTAACCAGTACATTGCCCATTCTGAAGAGAGAAAATGACCAAAGAAAAAATGTCACGATCAAAAGGAAAGTTGCTGATCCGGCATATATAAAACATGCAACCTCCTGATGACCAGTCAGACGAGGATCCGACTGACTTCTGGTGTCCGCAACATGGATCCATTTTCCTTATACACTCTGGGGGCTTACAAGGTCATATCGTTGGATTTTTATTACAGATAAGTAAGTTAAGGTAAGGATGTTACTGATTTGAAAGGATAATGGTTTTATAGCCTCAGTGTAAGGCTTAACCCTGAAGATGCCAATCACAACAATTGTTGTCTGTTTGTTATCTGCTGCTTACTTTCAAACAGTGTGGATTCTTAGAGGAGCAGTCTGATCAGGATTCACGTTGTTTACCGATATGCCAAAATAGGTTTGAAAGTTTGAAAGGAAACTGGTATGCATCAGATGACATTAACAGATGACTTTTTCAGATGTAGTGTTTCTTGGCATCTTGGGGGTTGAAGATGTGTTAGTCCACAAGAACCATTTGTGTCAAAATAGCTCCTAGATATTGAGGCCATGTCAAATATTTGTTCTGCATAAATACCTCTGCGGATGGCTGTTTGAAGCCATTGTCAAATGGACCGAAAGCCATGCTCAAACATGTTCAAATCATGAAACTCACATGCTGTTTGATATCACAAGATGGGCCTTGCTTTGTTTTCGTTATGTTGAGCGAAGTAACCTTATTGCCCAGAAAGTAGCATTTAAGAGTTCTATGATGATGTCAGAGGGTTACTGCGTAACAACGTCTTTGTAAACATTTTGAAGGAGCCGCCATGTTGGTTTGCCAGTTGCTATTGAAGAGTTTATATGGAGCTTTGGGTGTTTTCATCAAAATTTGCCATTGGAACCATAAGTTATGCAAGAAAAATGATCATGCATAGCTATTTCATTGCATGAACATTTGCTGGATCCCTCGGAAGATAGTTGAAGATTATGCCTAGGGGCCTCATGTTCAAACAGCTTCCTCAGGATCCGACAAATGTTAATGCAGTAAAAACCATGGTTAATCTCTCTTTTAAATGGATGACTGATGATAATACATATGTACATACGTTTATTATTTATTATTAGAATGTAATTGTTGAGTAATAAGAATAGAAGTACAGTCAACTCCAGATATCTCAAAACTCCCAGGAACTGGAAATTTTGGTTTGAGATAACAGTAATTTGAGACAAAAGAAAAAAGCATATAACAACTAAACTAATGACCATTTTAGTTTTTCTTACAGTAGTTTGAGGTATTAGAGGTTGGGATAATGAGAGTAATTTAAACATGTGCATAGTGAACAGCAAAAATTTTATTACTGTAGCATGCTATGTTAGTTTTGCAAAGTTTGGATGTTAGAGTAGATTTCTGTTTTGTGTTTGTTGCAGAGACACAGAATGGTAAATGAAACATTACAAGAGGAATTAAATTCTGGGGTTCATGCTCTCTCCATTGTGGCAAGTATACCAGTAGTTTTGTAGACCAACAAAACCAATGAAATTATATCCTGAAAGTGAAATCATATTTTCCCTAGAAAATAATGATTTCTATTATGTCCTAACTGTGGCGATAGAAATGTATTTCTGAAATTATTAGTTAATTAATATTTTACATACCTTTTAATTTCTCGTATAATCCTTTACTGTTCCATTAAAATATTTTCAAACGTGTCTCAAGTCATTCTGTCACCTCATTGAGACAAATTTAAAATTTTCAAATTTTTATTTCATTGGATGAATTGAAATGAAGTGAGAAAATGAAGACAACTGAGACAAATCTTGAAATTGCGAAACTTCAATTCAGTTGATGAATTTAAATGAAGTGAGAAATTGAAGCCTTTAGCAGTAGAGGTGTATAAACAAGGCAAAGAAAATTAAGCATAGTTGAATTTAAACTTGACACTTATTTTCTTTTTGTCACAGACCAGAGACATGGAAGCAGGAAAATAACACCCTTATAAGCAACACACAAATATGAAATATGAGCCTTGGCATAGCATTTCCTACAATTAACAAGTACGTCCAGTCAGATCAGCCTGCGCATCCATATAGTCTGACCAGAGACTTCTCTTGCCTCATGGAGAAGCACTGGGCCCTTAGCTATCCTTACAGTGCACAACAAAGACTCTGATCAGACTGTGTGGATGCGCAGGCTGATCTGAGTCCTGGTTTGGTGCACACATCTTATTGTAGGTTTTGTCGTGCACTGGCTCATATTATCTACATCGGGTTCAGTGCTCATCATGCAAAGAAATCTTCAAATATTTTCACTAGTTAAATGAAGAAAAGACAAAAGGTATAAATACAATGGTTTTGCTTTATCCGTCATTGCAATTATGTACAATATGACACCTATTCTATGGTCTGATCCATGCAAATACAATTGATTTGTACTCATGTGAGTTACCCATATGTAACAATATGAAGCCATTTGCAGAACAAATATCCTATTTTTAAGCTCACCTGTCACGTAGTGATGAGGTGTGCTTTTGTGATCACTTTTCGTCTGTTGTGCGTCCGTGCCTGCGTAAACAATTTCTTCAACCGACATCTCCTCCTAAACCACTGATCGGATTTTGACCAAACTTCACAGAAATGATCCTTAGGTGGTCCCCTTTCAAAGTTGTTCAAATGGTTCCGGTCCGTTGCACATATAGGTCACAGGAGCCAAAAATAGATTTTTTTCACCGAAAACTTAAAAAATCTTTTTCTCTGAAACCGCAAGGCCCAGGACTTTGATATTTGGTATGAAGCTTCATCTAGTGGACCCCTACCAAGATTGTTCAAATTATAGTGCTGGGGCCAAAAATGCCCCCAACACCGAAGCCCTTTGGTTTTACATGGGCTTATATAGGGAAAATCTTTAAAAATCTTCTTCTCTGAAACCGCAAGGGCAGGTCATTGATATTTGGTATGAAGCTTCATCTAGTGGACCCCTACCAAGATTGTTCAATTATAGTGCTGGGGCCAAAAATGCCCCCGCCCCAGGGCCCTTTGGTTTTACATGGGCTTATATAGGGAAAATCTTTAAAAATCTTCTTCTCTGAAACTACAAGGCCCAGGTCTTTGATATTTGGTATGAAGCTTCATCTTGTGGACATCTACCAAGATTGTTCAAATTATAGCCCTGGGGCCAAAAATGCCCACACTCCAGGGCCCTTTGGTTTTACATAGACTTATGTACGGAAAATCTAGTGGACCTCTACCAAGATTGTTCAAATTATAGCCCCGAGACCAAAAATGCCCCCGCCATGTGGCCCTTTGGTTTTACGTAGACTTATATAGGGAAAATCTTTAAAAATTTTCTTCTCTGGAACCACAAGGCTTAGGTCTTTGATATTTGCTATGAAGCTTCAGCTAGTGGACCTCTACCAAGATTGTTCAAATTATAGTCCTGGGACCAAAAATGCCCCCGCTCCAGGGCCCTTTAGTTTTACATAGACTAATATAGTGAAAATCTTGAACAAATCTTCTTCTCTGAAACCACAAGGCTTAGGTCTTTGATACTTGTTATGAAGCTTCAGCTAGTGGACCTCTACCAAGATTGTTCAAATTATGGCCCTGAGACCAAAAATGCGCCCGTCACATGGTCTTTGGTTTTACATAGACTTATATAGGGAAAATCTTTAAAAATCTTCTCCGAAACCACAAGGCCTAGGTCTTTGCTTTTTGGTATGAAGCTTCATCTAGTGGACCCCTACCAAGATTGTTCAAATTATAGTGCTGGGGCCAAAAAAGTCCCCGCCATGGGGCCCTTTGGTTTTTCATAGGCATATATAGGGAAAATCTTTAAAATCTTCTTCTCTGAAACCACAAGGTCTAGGTCTTTGATATTTGGTGTGAAATTTCATCTAGTGGACCTCTATCAAGATTGTTCAAATTATAGTGCTGGGTCCAAAAATGCCCCTGCCCAAGACCCTTTGGTTTTACATAGACTTATATAGGGAAATCTTTAAAAATCTTCTCCTCTGAAACTGCAAGGCCAAAGTCTTTGATATTTAGTATGGAGCTTCATCTAGTGGACCTCTATCAAGATTGTTCAAATATAGCCCTTGGGCCACAAATGCCCCCGCCCCAGGGCCCTTAGGTTTTACATAGACTTATATAGAGATAATCCTTGAAAATCTTCTCTGAAACAGCAAGGCCCAGGTCTTTGATATTTGGCGTGAAGCTTTATCTAGTGGACCTCTATCAAGATTGTTTGAATTATAGCCCTGAGGCCAAAAATGCCCCCGCCCCAGGGCCATTTGGTTTTACATAGGCTTATGTAGGGAATATCTTTAAAAAACCTTCTTCTCTGAAACCGCAAGGCCCAGGTCTTTGATATATGGTGTGTAGCTTCATTTAGTAGACCTTTGCCAAGATTGTTCAAATTATAGCCTTTGTTGATATTGGGTATGAAGCTCTTCCTTTTTAAACCCCCCTCAACATTATGCGCATTATAACCCTAGGGTCAATAATGGCCCTCCCCAGGGCCCACTTGTTACTCTATGGATCAGGTGAGCGATCCAGGGCCATCATGGCCCTCTTGTTATGTCCCCAGTAGCGACAGCGGGGACATATTGTTTTTGCCCTGTCTGTTTGTTTGTTTGTAAGTGGACAACTTTAATGTTGGTCATAACTTTTGAACCATTTGAGATAGAGTATTCATATTAAGCATGTAGGTTCCTTATGACAAGAGCTCCACATTCATGTAAAAAAATTTGACCTGTGACCTTGACCTTGATGTGTGGCCAACTTTGAAAAAAAAGGCCTTGCCCGGGGACATGTTCGTGTTTCACAAACACATCTTTCTTGTTCTGATTGAAACATGAATCCATCCTTATATTTTAGTATTGTGATATTTATAATATAAATTGCATGCTCAGTTGAATTATATTTGGTTTTCATGCTGCAATTTCTGTCATTTTAACACATACCTGCCTAGAGTCCCATTTGTGGGACACTGGGAACAGTGAAAACCAAGATTAGATGCTGCTGAACACAGCATCTGATCTGGGACTACACCATTTGCTTATGGTGCAGGGCTCGAGAAACTGAAGAATCAAAATCGGTCCGGCATGATTTTCGGCAAAAAAAATACCGGAAATTGCCGAACCGATTTTCGGTCATTTCCGTAAAGGTCATTTGTTTCCATTCATCATTATTTTTCAATTTCAAAATACAGGGTGTTAGGTGTCCGAAAACTTACGAAAATGTTAAAAAAAATGTCTCGAACCTGTTTTTATTCGTGAAAATGCCCTCGTTTACACTTCGCTGGCGACCGCCATTTTGGTTTAGTTTATATAAAGTCCGCCTATGTAGGTTCACCCTCCACACATGGGTACCGGTATATATGTATGCGAGTGTATGATTGTTTCTTTGTTTTTTTTTATCGTTTTCTTGTTATCTATTTGCAAAATAAATACCAATTCTACTGATTTTGAGCGTTGTCCTTTAACTATAAATGGCGACCGAAATTGCCGCCACGTGGTCGGAAATGACGTCATACGGTTTTAGCTTACGCAATACACATTTTTTCATTAAAGAACGTTAAACAAACATGTTTTATGTCATAGATTTAAATTGTGGCTGTTTCTTAAATAAAAAATCATTTGCTGTCGTTAAAGAAAAAAAAAGGTTAAATCTCGAACCAAAACGTGGGTTTACTAGAGTCACTGAAAATCTTATAGGGCCGAACCAAACTTCTTAATATTCTAAATAAATGTTATTTCATAATTACTAATGTCTACTACCCTTATCTTAAAAAATAAAAAAAAAAAAAACCTTATCAAAAAAAAACAAAAAAAAACACGAAACCACGTGATCGGAAATATGTCGTCATTCAGTTTCATTTTATACAATACACATTAAATTACACTGACGTAATACAACGTGTTTTATGTTATTGTTTCAATTTTGGAGCGAAGATCTATTTCTTATTTCTTTTTTTTTCTTTTTCCATGATTACACACAACAGATGTGGTTTTTGAATTGCGCCCTGTGGAAAACCACTTTTTATGTTTAAATATCCGTTCAACATAGGCAGTCATAAATTAATGACATAAACACTTGTGTAAACAAATAAGCGTCTGTCCTGCATTATTTGACCCAAATTTCACACCTTTTCCAATTGTTTGACAGCTTACCTACTGATAACGCCAGGGGATTACAGGTTGGTAGCGGAATAATCCATTTGAATAGTTGTGCCTAATTAATTCCTTTGTAATAGTTCAACAACTTGACCTTTTCTCACTGATAAATTGTTTCAATTAAACGTGTATTCAATTACCCTTCGTGTGTCTCCTATAGATCTCCTATAGATATAAAAACAACAGAAAAAAGAATGACTTTTTTCAATGTACTTGCTGTCTAACCTGTCTGGAAAATGGTTCGGCTGTGTGGACAAATCCGATTTACCTATACCAATAATGAGCCGGTCCAATAACTGGCCCTCGAGGTGTTTTATCAATACACGCTTGGATTATCTGTGGCAAAAGGTCAGTTCGTTTACACAATTTAGCGACTTGGCGAAAATTTTCGAACCGATTTTTTGAAAATATCATTGAATACTGGACCGATTTTTTAACATCCTTTGTAAGTCAAAATCGGTTCAGAAATACCAAAATCGGTCCAGAACCGAAAAACCGATATTTTCTCGAGCCCTGTTATGGTGTATGCATTTTTGTAAAATTTACCAGAAACAAAACAAATCTATCACACCTATAATTGAAAATGGACCTTGATTTGGTTTTACGGCCTTTTCAAGATTATTTCACTCATATAGGGCCGATCGTTAATCAGAGGTGGGCGAAAACTGGAGTACCCGGAGAAAAACCACCTGACCTTCCATTGCAGAACTAGGCGTCTCACATGTGACCCCAGCCAGGCTCGAACCCACAGTGGTGAGAGACCTAATGATTAAGAGTCACCGCTCTTATCCACTAGGCCATGGAGGCCCGTTTAAAATTGACTGATTTGGGTGGAAGATTCCATTGCCATATATGGCTTAAGGATAATGGCTCCATCTAACATATTTCAAATTGTTTTTACAAGCGAGGTTTTGTGATTTCCTGTATGCATTTTTGAAACTTGCACCCCCACCCCCCCACCCCCAGGAAAGGGGTCTACCCTTAAATTACTTAGTAGCAAATAAAGAGTAGATCCCATCAAAACGGGGCAAAATACATGTATTGTTTAAAATAGTCTTCCTTGACAGTGTATCTATCCTCTAAAGCTGAATGAGATTCTCTGTGCACTGTAGACAGATTAATTACCCAATCTACTATATTAAGTGATATGATGTATTTCTGGCTATAGGATGTGTTTAAAACAGTTTTAACCTGAGTGAACTATATCACGGTCCTATATATTTTACTATTGGATGGTTTTATTGGACAGTCAGTGGTCTGCATTATTGGAAACCCTCGACAAACCTTGCCATATCCAAAACAGTGTTCGGCCTCCGCCTATCGAGGCTTGAAGAAATAGATGGGCTGCATGATGCTTCCATGCAGAGCTGAAATCGACTGCACATGAGTACTGGTAAACCGCTTAGAGAATGTAAGTCTACCCAGGCAAAGTGGTGCAAGTCGGTCTGCCCATGCTTATAAACCCTATTGGTTTCATTGGGCGACAGGGCTTGAGATGTCATTTCATCTCAGTGTCGGGTAAAAGTCCCACAAAAATGGAAGCCATGTCTCCAACATGACCTATACTGTGTTGATGGGGATGTTAAACCTCAAATCAAAAAAAAAAAAAAAAAAACCAAAACAGTGTTATAAAGAACAAAGTGAAAACATGGTTAATGTGTTCTTTATATGTATTGTGTTTACATACTATTAAAGTTATTATAATGATTGAAAAGTGGTGTGTTTTTTTTTCTAGAAAAAAAAATGGTCATTGATCTCCTATTCAATGTATTGTGTAATAAAACGGCTTAGATTATAGTCAAAACTATTGCCCCTTAGTACTGTGGATGACCTGATGCCTTATTGTCCTCAGCCTTTGCCTTGAAAATGAAAATCACAGAGTTGGAAAACTTCAAAACTTGTCTTATTTTTTTTTTTTCAAAAATGTTTGCAGTTTCTGCTATGTAGAATACTTTAAGGGCAATGGGCACACCTTCAGGGGAGGCAACTCCTGCAAAAGTGTTTATGTCTCCCATGTCAATAGGGGTCAACTCTTAAAGGAAAGAATTTGCTCCTGAGGAGCAAATTCTTTCCTTTAAGAGTAGACCCCTTTTTCGGTGGGACTGATCCTATGGAAAAGTGATCAGGAAGTCCCAAAAGTTGTCTCCCTTTGAAAAACTAACAGAGCTGTGAACTGAAGTGCATAAACTTGAATTACTTTGAAAATCATAAAAATTCAGACACCTTGAGAACTTGCTGTAATTCTCCTAAAATTTTAACAAATTTGTTTCACTATCCAGCAAGGAGTCCAAAAAGTGCAGACAGAATAGCAAACAGTGTAGACCCTGATCAGATTGATCCTGCAGGAGCAGTCTGATCTGGGTCTGTACTGTTTGCTTAGGCTAGGATCATTATGGTATTTAAATGTACCTACACTTACAGCCAATGAATTGACTGAAATCTCGGGGAATCTTGCACACTTGTAAAAGACTAATGCTTCATTGCTCTGCCATAAAACTTTGCATGATATGTTTCAATAACTATATTTTCAGGCTGAAACCCCAGCCCAATGGGAGAAGAGTGAGGGCAAATTGCCTAAGTCACCAGGCTGTCGTGGAGGGTTTGGCTTATAACTTTATAATTCTGGCTGAAAGTTATAGAGCATAACTTGAATCTTGTCTGGGATTAGGGAGCTTGTAATAAACACACATTTGGCTTGGGAAAGGGAGCTTTTGTAATAAACAAGAAAATCTCCCATCTTGTAGCACTGCACAATTTTTCTCACATGTCTCAAAATATTTTTTTTCAGGCAAAAACCCCAACACAATGGGAAGAGAGTGAAGGAAAAGTTTCAAGAACACCAGTTTGTCAAGGAGGATTTGGCTCATGACCACACGAAAATGACTGACAGTAATGGAATGTAGATCATTCACCATTCAGTTCTAAGCTAAACATGTCCATCTAAGAAGTAGGAAATGTTTGATGGAATGAATCACAAACTTTGTGACAAACCATGTAGTTCCTGATACAGTCTACAGTGTTTGCAGAAACTTTTTTTGTAACTACGTTAATGTAGCTGAAAACTATAGTAGATAATCTTCCCACCAGAGTAGCAAAAATCAGCTGTAAAGGCTTGTAAATCTGCACAAATGAAACATTTCCTATCGTGAGAAACAAAAAAACAACAAAAAAGTAGATGTAGACTTTATTTTTTTTTTTTTTGGTTTTGGTTTTACGGCCCTTTCAAGATTATTTCACTCATATCAAGCCGATCGTTAATCGGAGGAGGGCGAAAACCGGAGTACCCGGAGAAAAACCACCTGACCTTCCGTTGCAGAACTTGGCGTCTCACATGTGACCCGAGCGAGGCTCGAACCACAGCGGAGATGTAGACTTCAATATTTAATAGTGACTTCAGATATCAAGTTTAGAAGTCAGACCAGAATGCAGAATACAGATGTTCAGTTCTTTCTGGTCAATCCTTGAATCATTTCAAAAGAGCATGAAGTGTTTTAACATGCATCTTTCAGGCAATTTTTGGGAACCTGTCAAAACAAAAATTATGTGTGTTCTCAGAATTCAATAACCAGTTTATATAGGAAACCCCAGAGTAGGACAGGCAAACAGTGCAGGCCCAAATCAGACATTCTGCAGCCTTTGATCAGGGCCTTCACTGTTTGCAAAAAGTTTAGCCATTTTTTTTAATGAATTTATGGAGGTTACATGACCTGAAAACTAAAATGAACTCTTTCTAAAGATTCCATTTAGTTGAAAATGGGCGGCCCCCGCCTATCGGGGCCTAAAGAAATAGATAGGCTGCATGATGCTTCCACGCAGAGCTGATTCCGACCTGTCACACGAGTACCAGTAAACCGCTTAGAGGATCTAAGCCTGCCCAGGCAAAGCGGTCCGAGTCGGACCGTCCATGCGTATAAACCCTATTGGTTTCATTGGCTGACAGGGCTTGAGAAGTCATTTTATCTTAGTGTCGGGTAAAAGTCCCACAAAATTGGAAGCAACATCTCCAAAATGACCTTTACAGTGTTGACAGGGACGTTAAACCTCAAACCAAACAAACAAACAAGTTGAAAATGGGTTAATCTGTCCAGCTTGCTTTTGCATCACTCGCCATGTTTGACATTCAATATCTTATGAGCAAATGACAAAGTGGGCATGATTGATTCAGCTGTTCTTACTGTTCCTGAATGTTGCACTGTCATGCGACTGTTCTGTATTTAAATGGAATGTATGGAACATTGCACTGAACCTCGCTCCGGTGAATCTTGCAGTATGGTGCAGAATTGTGATTTAGAATTTTAAGCAAATAGTATTTATATAGTGAATGCAGTCTGTAAGGTATTAGAATGATGTTTTTATGATCTGAAACGTTTTCAACATTTATCTATGCTTCGCGATTCTAGTAGGAGGCTACAAATGCAAAATGCCTTGAATTTGGAAACGAGGCTGGTGCACTGCTCCATCATCCGGGCACTTCACACCTAGCCAAGAGTAGAGTCAAAAAGTGTAGCACCAGAACACTGCACCGTACCACGTGACAACTACTTGATTGAACAGAACACTGATCATGCACATGGAACGGTGAATCAAGTATGCCCTATAAGGGTGCAATTTTGCCCTAATGCCTAAAACATGTATTGAAACATGGCATGAAAATCTTGGTTGTCTCTGTCAATTGGAAATGGGATAGGCTGGTGGCTTCGTAGTACCATTTCAATTTCATACTCATGAAAATAAATTTGGTGCTAGGAATTGCACTTGTATATCAATCTGGCACCAAAATAATTAAAGTTATACACATACATAAACCACTGGAGTTGTATGGACTCTAGTCTTACCAAAATAAGTCGGGATGAATAGATACACTTTCAGGGGAGACAACTTTGGGAAATATATTTCTTTTGCCCTAGTCCATAGGGGTCTACTCCAAAAGGAAAGAATTTGCTCCTCTAAGTAGCAGATTCTTTCCTTTTAGAGTAGACCGCATTTCAGGAAAGGCTAAGTGTTTGTTTGTTTGAATTGAGATTTTATGTCCCCGTCAACACTATTTAGGTGATTTTGAGACATTGCTTTCAATTTTGTGGGACTTTTACCCGAAAATGAGATGAAATGATATCTCATAACCTACCACCGAAACAAACCAATAGGGACAGTCTGACCCGCACCACTTTGCCTGGGCAAGCTTAGATATTCTAAGGGGTTTACCAGTACTCATGTGTGGTAGGTTTCAGCTCAGCATGGTAGCACCATTCAGCCCAATTTATTTCTGAAAGCCCCTAAGGGCAGGGGCATCAGGGGCTAAGTGTACAAGAAAGCAAACAGAAAACACAAAATTTATCTCCCTTTCAAAGTATGTCCATTCACCTTAAAATAGCTTGGCTACTACACCATAGCTGCTTTTGAATATTGCCTTGAATGTGGGAGCTTATGGTAGCAAAACTTAACTTGGATAGTGTGGGGCTTATTTTGTAGCTCAGAAAATGACATACATACCTTAGAGGGAATAGAATGGACCGTGGTATATATGAAATTGTATTAGTACATAATTTATACTGCACCATCATATGATGCATGCACTAACAGTTAGTTCATACAGATGTCAATGTTACCTTAACAGGATTACTAAGTATGTTAGCTGTTTCCAACAAGGAAAAAAAAAACATACAAGCTTTTGATAATTTTTTCATTTTTAATACAGGATTCTCAGATTATTATTCAAATAATAAGTTCCTTCAGTTGTTGGAAGTTTTATGATTTAGTTTTCTCCCTTTCTCTTGGAGTTTTTGCAGCCTTTTTTATGCCCCCGCCATTCGAAGAATGGAAGAAAGGGCATATAGCGTTGCCCCTGTCCGTCCGTGCGTTCGTTCGTGCGTGCGTCCGAAACTTAAATGCAGTCAATAACTTCCTTATTTATTGATGGATTTTAAAATTACTGGGCAGAAATGTTAACCATCATGAGACGACGTGTCACGTGCAAAACCCAGGTCCGTACCTCCAAGGTCAAGGTCATACTTAGAGGTGAAAGGTCAAAAAAAGGGTCCGAAACTTAAACGCAGTCAATAACTTTCTTATTTCTGGATGGATTTTGCAATGACTTTGTAGAAATGTTAACCATCATGAGACGATGTGTCACGTGCAAAACCCAGGTCTGTACCTCCAAGGTCAAGGTCATACTTAGAGGTCAAAAGTCAAAAAAAGGGTCCGAAACTTAAACGCAGTCAATAACTTTCTTATTTCTGGATGGATTTTGTAATGACTTTGTAGAAATGTTAACCATCATGTGAAGATGTGTCACATGCAAAACCCAGGTCCGTACCTCCAAGGTCAAGGTCATACTTAGAGGTCAAAGGTAATAAAAAAGGGTCCGAAACTTAAAGGCAGTCAATAACTTTTTTATTTCTGGATGGATTTTGTAATGACTTTGTAGAAATATTAACCATCATGAGACGATGTGTCACATGCAAAACCCAGGTCCGTACCTCCAAGGTTAAGGTCATACTTAGAGGTCAAAGGTAAAAAAAAAGGGTCTGAAACTTAAACGCAGTCAATAACTTACTTATTTCTGTATGGATTTAGAAATTACTTTGAAGAAATGTTAACCATCATGAGACGATGTGTCACGTGCAAACCCAGATCTGTACCTCCAAGGTCAAGGTCATACATAGAGGTCAAAGGTAAAAAAAATGGTCCGAAACTTAAACACAGTCAATAACTTTCTTATCTCTGGATGGATTTTGAAATTACTTTGCAGAAATGTTGGCCATCAATAGACAATCTGCCTCACACAAAACCAAGGTCCTTACCTCCAAGGTCAAGGTCAAATGTGATAAAAGGGTCCAAAACTTAAACACGTTCAATAACTTTCTATGGATGAATACGAACATAGACATATTTTCAGGCGGGGGCATCCGTGTTCTATGGACATCGTCTCATGATGGTTAACATTTCTACAAAGTCATTACAAAATCCATCCAGAAATAAGAAAGTTATTGACTGCGTTTAAGTTTCGGACCCCTTTTTTTTACCTTTGACCTCTAAGTATGACCTTGACCTTGGAGGTACGGACCTGGGTTTTGCACGTGACACGTCGTTTCATGATGGTTAACATTTCTGCCCAGTAATTTTAAAATCCATCAATAAATAAGGAAGTTATTGACTGCGTTTAAGTTTCCGACGCACGGACGGACGACGGACGGACGGACAGGGGCAACGCTATATGCCCTTTCCACCATTCTTCGAATGGCGGGGGCATAAAAAAATCTGTTTCACTTAAAACATTTATCTAAAATCATGCATCATTAACCCTCATCCTGCTGTTCAAGACTGAAGAAGCCATCTGATCTGGATCTACACTTTCCATTCATTTTGTGAATTTGATTAGTGGTTTAACGTTCCCTTCAACACTGTATAGGTCATTTTGGAGACGCTGCTTCCAATTTTGTGAGACTTTTACCCGACATTGAGATGAAACAACATCTCAAGCCCTGTTGCCCAATGAAACCTAAAAGATTTATAAGCATGGACGGTCCGACTCGCACCGCTTTGCCTGGACAGGCTTAGATCCTCTTAAGCGGTTTACCAGTACTCATGTGCGGTCAGTTTCAGCTCAGCGTGGAAATATCGTGCAGCCCATCTATTTCTTAAACCTCCGATGGGCGGGGGCTGAGTTTGTGAATTTGAATGAAAACATTATATCATGTAATCTGATTGGCTAAAGGTCAGAAATGGGTGTGGCTAATTGAAATATTCAGCAGGGTAAGGGTTAAAACGAAATACAATGCGGTCAGAGCGTGGGTGTCTTGTGTGATGCCTCCTCAAGCATGTTTTTTAGAAGGGAAGGATACTTTCTGTGGAAATATTCCTACAAAGAAAGGGTCTACTCTTTAAGGAAAGAATTTACTCCAGAGAAGCAATCTTTCACTTAACTCTTATCATGCTGTTCACGACAACCCCTATCTTTGGAAACAGTGTAGATCCAGATCAGATGGCTTCTGAAGAAGCCATCTGATCAGGATCTACACTGTTTGATATTCGATTTATGAAGTTGTAGGAATAAATTACCTCAAGTAATCTGATTGGTTCAAAGTCAGAAATGGTGTGGCTAAACTGAATATTCAGCAAAAGAAGGGTTAAGTGTAAACTCGTAAGGATTAAATTCTTTCCTAGCCTGTTGTTGATAAGACATACACCACAAACTCATTATAACACTGTTCATTATAACACAGTTTTGGATATAACAGGGTTTCAAGATGGATCACAAAAATGTCATTATAATCTAAACATTTTGTTTGGATATAACATGGTTTCTTCTGTTAACCCATTTAGTACCGGAAACCCCAAAACAGGCATTTTCCTAAATAATTCTGAAGAAACAACCTGAAGCCCCTAAATTTTGAAATGGACTCCTGCTGTATATATAAGGAGGAAGATTCCATTTGGTACAAAAAGGGTTAATAGTGTTATAAAGAGGTTGTGGTGTTTCTTGAAAGATTTGCCACTGAGAACGTAACTGTTGTTAACTCTTGAAAGACTGAACATCATGTCTGCTCTACATCTTTGCTGGGTGAACATATTGCAACTCACATTTTCCATATAACATTGTTGGCATAGTCATAACCCATATATGCCTTGTGTACCAGAAATTTGGATACTGGCAAACAGTGAAGACCCAAGTCAGATGCCACGCATGGCATCTGATCATGGTCTACACAGCTTGCTTAAAGTATAGGCTTACCAAACCCGACATCCCTAAAATGGGAAATGGACATGCTAATGGATGGAAAGCATGGATGGCCCATTGGATCAGAGCGCTGACTCATAATTATTAGGACTCATCTCTGCGGTTTGAGCCTCCCTCTGGTCACATTGGACGCCAACTTCTGCAATGGAAGGTTAGTTGGTTTTTTGCCCAGCTTAGATTAAAGATCGGCTCCAAATAAGAGAAATTATCTTGAAAGGGCCGTGCAACCAAAACAAAACAAAACCAAAAAAAAAAAAAAAACAGTAATAATAATGGATGGAAGATGCATTTAACCATTTTGTATTGAATGGAATCTTCCACCTTGTATATAGCAGGAGTCCATTTCTAAATTTAGGATGTCAGGTTGTGTTATTTTAGAAAATGGCTGAACTATTTGCAAACAGTGTATGATCAGACACTGCATTGTGATGCCTGATCTGGGCCTGTACCATTTGTCAGTATCCCATTTAGGGTTTCCTGCACAAAATGGGTTAATATATTTGTCACAGTTTTTGTTGGTATATATTTGTTATAAATTTGTAGTGTGTTATTTGCAGCTAGGCTGTGCTTTAATAAAGTTTATGAAAGTGTTCCTTTTTGAGTTAACTGTCAATTACCAGTTTCACGGCTACTGTGACACGTACAAAGCAATAATAAAATGTCTGGATAAACTGACTGACTGGAACACTGCGACATTGTTACTGATACTGCAATGTGGCTGCACTGAGCAATACCCAGACAACCTTGCTATATAACAATGTCATTACTTTCTGTTGAGACTGATGTCATATAGCACTGAAAGTGATGTAGTATAACTTAAAATCTGGGCCCAGTTGTTCAAAACTAACAAAGTCATTGGTTTACATTTTGTTAAAACTTAAATCATTAAATATGGCATACCGACAAATATTTTTGCTGAAAAAATGTGAAAAAGCTACTCACATTTTTTCAGCAAAAAAAACTGTGTATTAGACATTGTACTAGTTAGAACACTTAACAATTTGACCACTAATGAGCTTGTTATGCTAACAATGCTTTGAACAACTGGGCCTTGTCAAACACACCAGTATGGCAGCCATGACTCATTTTAACAAGCAGCCTGCGATATGATGGGTCAAATGGCAAGTCAAGGACATTGTGTGCAAATGTTGGTGTGCATGGCAAAACAATCAGAAAGGAAAGTCTGAAAATTCATTTATATCCATAAAAATTAATTTACATGAAAATCTCAGAATAGTATCACAGATCTTTTTTTATCACTTATACATCTCATATAGATGGAATCTTTACTCATTCAATAAAACAGCCAAAATCAAGTCAATAAATTTTATAAAAGCTTTGGCTAGTTTTCTTATCAATATTAAGATAATCTAAATGTTTTGTTTGTGTTGAAGTTTTACATCCTCATTCAAACTATTGAGGTCCTGCTAGGGTTTATATGCAGGAACAGTCCGACTTGAACCAGTTTGCCTGGGCAGGCTTAGACCTTCGATACAGGTTACCAGTACTCGTATTCCATTGGTATAAGCACTGTGCTGAAGCACCATGCAGCCCAATCTATTTCTCCAAGCCCCAATGGGCAGGGCGAAATTTAAAGGTTTCACTCGTATATGCCTAGAGGGGACATAAAAGGGACATTTAACCTTTAGCATGCTGTGGGCGCATTCGTGCGCCCGTGAAAATGTAATGGCGCCACGCTGTAGGCGCAATTGTGCGCCGAAATTGACTGGTGTGCTTGGTGCGACTCATAGTTAAAGGAGGAACTCTCGTTTTTCAGTGCGGTTTGGCATTTCGGTATCAAATAACATCCGGGCATCGATGAAAAAAAAAAACTTGCCGTTTCGATGTTTTTGGATGGATTTTCTTCGGGTTTTCTGGGTAAGGATGCAATTTTTTTTAGGAAATCGCTACTTTTTGATGAACTTGATCTAATCGAGCCCAAAATACGCTCTGAAAGGGTGTTTTAAACGATTTTTCGACTCAGTCAGCTGAGTGACAGTAGGCTACTTTCGTTTTCCATATGCTTTGAATGGTGGAGAAATCAAGAAAAATACGGGTTTTTGCGTGTTAAAAGTTGCTGAAAATGGTAGTATTTGATAAAAACAATTCAGTGGGACGGAGTATCGATAAAAAAATTAATTCAGCATGCTAAAGGTTAAACACTGTAGCCACAGATTATCAGTTGCAGAATGCAGCATCTGATCTGGGTCTACACTATTTTGTTCAAAATATTTATTTGTAAAACTTTAAGAAATAAAACAAAGCAAACACCCTAAATTGGAAAAAGACCTGTCTGAAGCTATTAACCCTTATCCCGCTGATCATGATAACCCCTACTTTTGCAAACAGTGTAGATCCAGATCAGATGGCTTCTGAAGAAGCCATCTGATCAGGATCTACACTGTTTGCCATTCAGTTTGTGAATTTGTAGGAATAAATTATATCAAGTAATCTGATATGCTCAAAGTAAGAAATAGGTGTGGTAAAATGAATAATTCAGCGAGATAAGGGATAAGTGGAAGATTCTGTTTGTCTTGGTTCATTTGGAGACTAAGTATAGTGAAATTCCGCTGTTAAGACCACCAAAAATTATGACAAATTCTCCTTCAGAAAGCATATTTATTAGGTTTCAGTCATTCTTTCTGTGTGTTTCCAGAAATCAAGTGTCTTCTAGAAAGACTGTTCAAAAGTGGACTTAAAGACCTCTTCTGAACTGTCCCAAAGGTGGTCTTATCATAGGAATTTTACTCTAATACCAAGCCAGATAGTTTACCTCACTACAATATTCCTGTGCAGGCTTATACATAAGCAGTTAACCCATTTTGTACCAGAAACCCCGAAACGGATAACTGGCAAACAGTGCAGGCCCAGATCAGATGCCACAATGGCATCTGATCAGGGGCTACACTGTTTGCAAAAGGTTCAGCCATTTTCCAAACAAGTTTTGAAGAAAATGCAATCTGACACCCCTAAATTTTGAAATGGACTTGTGCTATATGTAAGGTGGAAGATTCCATTTGGTACAGAATGGTTTAACCAATACAGTGCACAATAGAGCATTTCATTCAACCAGAGAATGATGACTGCCCTTTTTGAATCAGTGGAAGGAATACAATGATGTTTCACTGTGCATGCACAGTAGAGCAAGATGAGGCTACATATAAGGAATTACCACATTTATTCCGTTATTCCGACAAACAGGCCTAAGCAAACTGTGCTGATCCAGATGAGAAGCCGCAGGATTTGGATGCCACAGAACGATGTCTCATCTAGGTCTACACTGCCACTTATCCAGCTAGCAACAGTGTGTAGTAACTTGTATGTTTTGAAATTTTAAATCAAGTATGGTAAGGAGCTGAGGTGTCTGAATACTTAGGGTAAATATTGTAGGCTACAGGCAGAACCTACTTTTATACTAGGGCTGCATGTACCGAAAACAATTAACCATTTGTATATTAGTGGACTCTTACATTGCTATATGCTGGACAAGTCCAATTGTCATTTGAGGAGTGTCAGGCCTTTTTTTTCTATTTTTATTCTATTTTTGATGGAAATCCTCTTAGCAAATAGTGCAGGCCCTGATCAGACGCCGCATTCTGAGGCGTCTGATCTGGGCCTGCACTGTTTGCCAAGGTAACCCTTTAGGGGTTTCCCACATGCAATGGGTTAAAGACACAACATTGTACTCTTATCGTCTGATTGCACTCTGCTGTAAATTTCATTCTCTAATCTCTGTATATTTTCATTAGTACTAACCTTTAGTTAACAAGAGCACCGCATGCAGGTGCCAATGCTTGGCTGCAAAAATTCTAAGTCAAAAAAGGGGCATAACTGTGCCAAAAATATTTTGAGGGCTACCTCACCTGTTGGTATGAGTTCCCCTTTTCATAATGAACAATTAGTCCGAGTTTCAAGTAAATGTGTTCAGTAATGACAGAGATATTATAAAATGTCCCAAGTTTTCGCACGACGACGCAGATGACGCCAGGAGCTATGACAATACCTTGTCGTTTTCTTCGAAAACAGGCGAGCTAAAAAATGGCAGAAATATTAACCTTTAACCAAAGCAGTTGATGTTCTCATTTTTTTTTTTTTTTTTTTAATTTTTTTTGATGAAAATAAGACTTTACATGTCATATGAATCCTATGCTAGGAAGATGATTCTCATAACTCACATAAATTTCTTTGAAATGAGGACAAAATATTTACTCGTCTGCTACTAGTCAGTGTAACTGCAGCAATCCTTCTTAAGTGCTTCCAAAGTGTACTTTTTTTCTGTATAAATCCAAGTGACTTCAACACATTCCATTTTATATCAGAGTACTGACCACCTTGATGGGTTAACTGTCTCTGAGTGTAGGCCAGGAAAATGGCCTGAACAAGTCTCTTGGTGTAGGCCAGAAAAATGGCCTGAGCAAGTCTCTTGGTGTAGGCCAGAAAAATGGCCTGAACAAGTCTCTGGGTGTAGGCCAGAAAAATGGCCTGAACAAGTCTCTTGGTGTAGGCCAGAAAATGGCCTGAACAAGTCTCTTGGTGTAGGCCAGAAAAATGGCCTGAACAAGTCTCTTGGTGTAGGCCAGAAAAATGGCCTGAACAAGTCTCTTGATGTAGGCCAGGAAAATGGCCTGAACAAGTCTCTTGGTGTAGGCCAGAAAAATGGCCTGAACAAGTCTCTTGGTGTAGGCCAGAAAAATGGCCTGAACAAGTCTCTTGGTGTAGGCCAGGAAAATGGCCTGAACAAGTCTCTTGGTGTAGACAGAAAAATGGCCTGAACAAGTCTCTTGGTGTAGGCCAGGAAAATGGCCTGAACAAGTCTCTGAGTGTAGGCCAGGAAAATGGCCTGAAAAAGTCTCTAAGTGTAGGTCAGGAAAATGGCCTGAACAAGTCTCTTGGTGTAGGCCAGAAAAATGGCCTGAACAAGTCTCTGAGTGTAGGCCAGGAAAATGGCCCGAAAAAGTCTCTAAGTGTAGGTCAGGAAAATGGCCTGAACAAGTCTGAGTGTAGGCCAGGAAAATTGCCTGATCAAGTCTGTGAGTGTAGGCCAGGAAAATGGCCTGAACAAGTCTCTTGGTGTAGACCAGGAAAATGGCCTGAACAAGTCTCTAAGTGTAGGCCAGGAAAATGGCCTGAACAAGTCTGAGTGTAGGCCAGAAAAATGGCCTGAACAAGTCTCTTGGTGTAGGCCAGAAAAATGGCCTGAACAAGTCTCTTGGTGTAGGCCAGAAAAATGGCCTGAACAAGTCTCTGAGTGTAGGCCAGGAAAATGGCCCGAAAAAGTCTCTAAGTGTAGGTCAGGAAAATGGCCTGAACAAGTCTCTGAGTGTAGGCCAGGAAAATGGCCCGAAAAAGTCTCTAAGTGTAGGTCAGGAAAATGGCCTGAACAAGTCTTGAGTGTAGGCCAGGAAAATGGCCTGGACCTGCACTGTTTGTCAAATCCCGGCACATGATCCAAGGCCATGTTTAACATATAAAACTCTCTTCACACAGCACTGTGAACAGAAGAAACAATGACAAGGATAGCTTGGCTATAAATGACCATTACAAACTCTATTAAGAATCTTGGTAGAGAATAATCAAAGCAACAATTCTGCCAAAGTATATAAGGAAATCAGGCCAGAGGTTTCTGACAAGTTTTTTAAAGTTTTCGATATAGATATTATCGAGAAAATATTTGTTTGGAGATTAATGGCCCAGTCAGAACTATTTAGATCACACTTTTCCTGGCAAGGCTTATGCAAGCGGTTAACCAGGACACTGCACATTAGTTTAGAAAAGATTTCATGATCAATCTCCACAAAAGATTGTTGCAGACCAAGCAGTTATCGAACCGACAAATCAGACATGCATCAGACCGAGCTGAAGAGGTATGCTATAGGAAAAATAAATCCCATCTCCATGCAGAAATGTTTTCTGATAAATCAAGATGGATTGAACACTCTTGGTAAAGGGTCACTTGTTGCTGACAAGAAGACAAGAAGATTCCTTAAGTTTTCTAAATAGATACATAGGAAAAACAAGCCAAGCCCAGCTGGTGTCAATGTTTTTTATAAATCATGAGGGCCCGAACAATCTTGGTAAAGGGTCACCAAAGGAACATTTCTGCTAAAGTATATTGAAATTGTAAGGAATCCAAATATATATTTGATCAATTATCAGTCAGTATAACTGCAGTGATCCTTCCTGTGAAATTTGGTTAAAACTGTCTTTAATAGTTGTAGTTAGGAGGAGCAGACAACGGGAGCCAGCAGATGGACAACACCTTGAGCACAATGTGCTCAAGTCAGCTACTAAAATTTCTAAAAATAACTGAACCTGACACCCCTAAATTTTGAAATAAGGCAGACAATTCCACTTGGTACAAAATGGTTTAAACTGAGGTAGAAGGGTCCACTAAAGATAAGGGTTATTCACATTATCAAGTAGATTCCCCATTTTCTACTGTCATACATATAAAACTACTATCGTCTTTTGTCTGACCACTTGCAATTTTTGTCTTATTGCAAGATATGTCCATCTCATCACATGACACTTCTGTTTGACCACATTCCACTTCATTCTGATCACATGATACTTCTGTTCGATCGCATGATACTTCTGTCCGATTACATCCTTCTGTCTGATCACATGACATAAGTGAGAGATCACATAGATTGGCTGTCTCATTTTTACTAAGATTTGCATCTGCATTCTTTCTGTTCTTCTTTTTGTGGCCTAAAAAACAAGTGACCCATGTCATATGAAAAAGTCTTAACCCTTGTCCTGCTGAATAAATTAATTATGCACCCATTGTTGTCTATAAACCAATTAAAGTAATTGTTATAATGTATTCATTCAATTCACGAACTGAACAACAAACAGTGTAGATCCTGATCAGATGGCTTCTGATCAGGATCTACACTGTTTGCAAAAGTAGGGATTGAGCATGACAAGGGTTGGGGGAAACAGTAATACCTTCAATGTAAGTGGAATTTACTGATCTACTGTCCTATCCACATGGTTGTATTCTGAAAGAAAAGTATTAGCTCCTGAAGAGCACATTTCTTTATAGAATATACATGTACTCCTTTCAGAACTTGAAGGAACAGGATGTAACCCAGGTTACTTCCCTTGTAATACTGGTAGAAAAATCTCCAAGGAGTACCTACTGTCCTATAGCATATTACTAAAATACACATGCACAGTGACAAAGTTTTTCCAAGTCTGTAGAAATCCATCTATTTAGGATAATATGTGGATTTTCTGATTTCATCTTGATCGCCCCTACCCATCGAGATTTGAAGAAATAGATTTGGCTGCATGATGCTTCCACGCAGAGCTGAAACCGACTGCACACATGAGTACTGGTAAACTGCTTAGAGGTTCTACCCCTGCCCAGGAAAAATGGTGTGAGTCCGACCGGACTGTCCATGCATGTAAAACCTTTTGGTTTCATTGGGCAGCACTTGAGATAACATTTCATCTCAATGTGAGGTGAAAGTCCCACAAAATTGGAAACAATGTCTCCAAAATGACCTAAATAGTGTTGTCGAGGACATTTAACCACAAATCAATCAATGATTTTATCTTGAAATGGTATATTGTGTGTACTTAATAGAATCACCTCAATGGGGTGATTCTAATGAGTACACATAACATACCTTAATTTACTTGTAAAGATCGTACAAATATCCCAAATGATCCCCATTTTGCCTCTTTACCTGGCACTATAAGTAAAGGCACTATAAGTAAACCTCAGTAATTGGAACTAACCCTAACACTAACAAATTTTCAAGGTCCCAGAGTAATTAGAAATATTGAGGATTGACTGTACTCTGATCTCAGGCTAATCTTTTTGTTACCAAAATACCAAGTGTTATCAACATTCCAGTTTCAAGCTTAATCCTTTCCAGCCTGTTGACACATTCAGATACATATGCAAACAGTGTAGATCCAGATAAGATGGCTCATAATGGGGTGTCTCATCTGGATCAACACTCTTTGCTATCTTGTATATCAACTTCAGAAACTCAGCGGCAACAGGAAACCTACTAATTACTGATGAATGACCAATGTCAGACCAGCAAAGAAAATCTCAGCATAATTACACCTTGTGTGAGAAAAAAAGTTTTAATACTGTACCTTCACAGTTTACAGAATCTTGTGATGTCTTTTCTCGACAACAGAATTTACATAACATGAACCTGCACTTTTGACTCTGAAATCAACCAAAGAAACAGGGAAATACATTTGCATTCATTTCAAAATTCATTTACATGTATATGAAGCAGCTTAACCTTCATCCCAAAGATCATGAAAACCCCTACTTATGCAAACAGTGTAGATCCAGATCAGATGGATTTCAAATGATCAGGATCTACGCTGTTTGACATTCAGTTTGTTAATTTGTTTGGCATAAATTACATCAATTAATCTGATTGGGTCAAAGTCAGAAATGGGTGTGGCTGAATTAATTATTCAGCAAAATAAGGGTTAAATTGTAAAACTGGAAAACCATTTTCTTTTCTTTGATGTTGTTTTTTTTGCCTGTAGTTCCTGATGATAAGGAGACGTGAGGAAGATATTATTGGGCTCTTTTTTTCTCATTTCTCCATTAAAAACGTATATTGCGGAACTCAGGCCTCCTAGTGGCCCACTTTGAAAATATAGGCTTTTATATAGGTTCTTCTTGCTCAAAATATAGGTTATTTACAGGTTTTTCAATAAAAATACAGGTTAAAAAAAGAGTCTTCCAAACTTACAAAAAGATTTAAAACTGAATAAAAAATATTTGATGAATTTTTGTGCCACAATTACTCAGATAAAGTTGATCTAAATTTTACAAAGTCCGAGCGAGAGAAGCGAGCGGGGAAAAAAACAACAATTTCTTGACAGTTTTATCACTTTTAATGGGACTAAAAAGTAAAAAATAGTAGTGCATTTTGAAGAAAAGTTAGGGTTGAGTCGCAAGAAGGTTCAAAAAGTGAAATGAACAAAATAAAGGTTTTATAGGTTTGGCACAAAATTATAGGTTATTATAGGTTTTATAGGTTTTGCTCGGAGGCCTGGGAACTTATTAGAATTGCTACATCGAGCCTGCATCTGCGCGGGCTGATCAAAGTCTTCACTGTGTGTTGTATGGATACCATTTGTCCCAAAATTTCTGCATGTCCACAGTAAAGGTTGTATTCTGACTGAATGTGTTTGCAGGTTGACCTGTGTTTATCAGCCAAGCCAACACTATTTAGGTCTTTGTTTGTTAATTGAGGTTTAGCATCACCGTCAACACTGTTAAGGTCATTTTGGAGGTGTTGCTTTCAATTTTGTGGGACTCTTACCCGACATTGAAATGTAATGACATCTCAAGCCCTGCTACTCAATTAAACCCATAGAGTCTATATGCATGGATGGTCTGACTCGGCCACTTTGCCTGGTCAGGCTTAGACCTTCTAAGTGGTTTACCAGTACTCATGTGCGGTTGATTTCAGCTCTGCATGGAAGCACCATACAGCCCAATCTATTTCTCCAAGCCCCGATAGGTCATGTCAAGACTCAGTCAGTTTGCTTAACCACAACTCTGCTGGGCAGGCTTATACATAAATGTGCACATTCTTTTTCAAGAAAATGACAACTGAATCAGTGGAAGGGTGAGAATGACTGCAGAAAAGACTTAATAGTCAATCGCCACAAAAGAATGTTGCCAACTCAATGGGGAAAGAACCCTAAACCTAGACCTCCTGATTACCAGTCAGACATGCATCTGACAGAGCTACCTAGGCCAGCCTAACTTTGATCTTCCCAAAGCACAGGGTCAGTTGTTCAAAACTAACTATGTCATCAGGACTTTTTCTCTTAACCCATTTAGTACCAGAAACCCCAAAACGGGTACCCTGGCAAACAGTGCAGGCCCAGATCAGTGAGTGAGTGTTCGAGTTTTAGGTCCCACCAACAGCTTAGGTCATACGGAGACGGGACCTCGGTTTAAAGACTCATCCGAAAGTCTGGAGAAGCCCGGGGTCGATCCTGCGATCCCTGGTTTACAAGGCGAGTAGCGTAACCACTGCACCACGGAGGCTTCTAGGCCCAGATCAGACGCCACAGAACTTGGCATCTGATCAGAGCCTCCACTGTTTGCTAAAAGTTCAGTCATTTTCCAAATTGATTTTGAAGAAAACACAACCTAACACCCCCAAATTTTTAAATGAACTCCTGCTATGTATAAGGAGGAAGATTCCATCAGGTACAAAAAGGGCTAATTTCTCCAAGAAACAAATGCTGTGGACATTTGTTGAAATCGCTTCAATGAGTCAATTCTAACAAATATCCACAACATTTGTTTCTTGGAGTATTAAATAATTACAATATTCTTGAATATCTCCATTATTCATCTATCTTGAGGTAAGGATTCCTTCCACTGAAAATGTCGTTATAACTATTTTTGTTGTTATAAAGAGGGTAAACTATAAGAATCTTACATGGGTGTGAGGAGTGGATAGAAAAATCTGTCCAGAGGGTCACTGTCTGGTATCACGAGGCTTGCCGAGTGATGCAGGACAGTGATCCCGAGGGACGGATTTTTCTATCCACCCTTCACACCCATCATCATCATCATCATCAACGGATTTTTGATTACCGTGCAGGTACAGGCGCAACGTCCACATAAGTGGGCCCCCTTCCAGGTAGCTGGCTTGCTGCACGCATGGCAGATCTTCCTTTGATTTTGTTTTTATGCCTGTAGTTCTGGCTTCTTTTTCTTGCATACCTTTGATTTCTGAGCATGGATTTTTAATACTGCAGTCACTTCGGTTGCTGAACCGCCATAGTGTGATGACACTAGTGATGTTTAGTGATGTCACTTAACGTGTTGTGATGTCAACCTTAACGACGGCGCATATGAGGTTGTATTCAGCCAGTGCATTTATCAAGCACAGGAGAATATTCAATTTTGGGTAAGAACTCCAGGGTTAGAACAGAATTTCTATCCCAAGCTAAAACTATGGATTTCCTTATCTGGTGTGCAAGAATGTGCATAACTTGGGGCTTACCCTGGGATTACAACAGCTGTTACTTTCACATATCAGATAAACCACTTTCTGTTTTTCGTCAAAATTTTTGTTGGGGTTTCTCAGCCTCTTTTTCACTTTTTTCTTTGACATGCCTTTCTCAGCCATCATTTCCTCTATCTCCAGGGGGCGCTTCAGTAACTCACGCTTTGGACGATTCTTTTCCTCTTCTTCAGAACTGAAACATCAGTTTAATTAGTTTTATTGAACCAAAACCATTTTTTTCGAATCTAAAAACTGAAGAGATTGCAATGATTATCTCAATCAACCGTTTAGATCAGTATATACACTTATGCAAACAGTGTATATCATGATGAGACGGCTCATTATGAGCCGTCTCATCAGGTTCTACACTGTTTGCTAGATTTGTCTTAACCCCCTATTCACAAGGGTGGATGTGTCCAAATTCAAAGATGGAAGAGTCCACTTCCAAACTCAGGGTGACAGGGTTAAGACCCATAAATCAAACATAAAAATGGAATGTGATATACCACCAGTTGTTCATCACACAACTGCTGTGATCCAAATGTAATTATATTAGCTGAACAACCATGTCATATCAAAATAGAAGTATACATAATACAGAAGTATACAAACCATACAATGATTGTTTTTTTATCATCAGACAAGGGCGGTTTTTGCAGGAAAAAATCTGGATATGCCTTAAATAGGACTTTTTTTTTAAGCTAAAAAATGAAAGTTCATACGAGTGAATTACTCTGTTGTATAAACAAGGTTTTACCCAGAAATAAAAGAAACCTTACCATCTTAGTAAACTTCAAATGCAACACTACAAATCCTTCAATGCTTCAATTTCAGACCACCTACCTGGGCCGAACATATGGTTGACAGTACCAGTAGGGGAGAGGAAGTTCACCAAATAAACCCTGTTTAGGATCAAAGTTAGGATCTTCCATTTCTTTCTGAAAATACAATTCAAAGACAACTTTATTCAATATATTGGAGCAGTCTGATCAGGGTCCACACAGTTTGCCTGTATGCAAAAATATTTTTAAAAAGTTTTCAAGAAGATTCAGCAGACGACATAAGTAGATGACATTTTCAGATGTAGTTTTTCAAGGCAACTTAAGGGCAAAAATACCTTTGCATTGTCATTACTGTGATTTCCTTGGACATGCTGTGCTGTATGTCTTGTACATGGGCATATACTTTATAAGACTACCCTTCGGACTGTTTAAAAGTAGTGCCGAAGACCACTTTTGAACTGTACCGAAAGTGTTCCCTTACTGAAGGACACTGGATGTAGTAAACACAAGAAAAAAAAAAAATCCTTTAAATATGTTTTTTTAAATTATTTTGGCTGGTCTTAGCAGAGGATTTACACTGTTCCTTGTTAAATAATAAAACCATCTCTTAACCCTTGTTCTGCTGAGCCCGGATATGCCTTTTCTTTGAAACAATGTAGATCCAGATCAGATGGCTTCTGAAGAAGCCATCTGATCAGGATCTACATTGTTTGTCATTCAGATTGTGAATTTGTTGTAATAATTAGCTACAGGTAATCTGATTGGTTGGTAATCGGTAGTGGGTGTGGCATATATGAATATTCAGCAGGACAAGGGTTAATTAAAACTATACCACACAACTGTTAAAACAAGTACTGGTACTGTTTTGCTCAAAACTGAGCTGGAAAATTCTTCAAAATTCTACTCGTCCTGCATTACTAAGGGCATGTATATTTTGGTAAATTCCATAGTGACAAGACAAAATTTTTACTGCCCATCCTCCAAAATTTGTATTCGTCATGGCAAATGGACGAGTGGAATTTTCCAGCCCTGTATATGGAGCAAAGCTACATCCAACATCATGCAAAAATGAACAGAGCTGTAGGTACATTTGTATTTTTTCATTATCCTTTTTTCCTACAGTTCATAAGGAAGCTTAACTTACCAGGCATCTCTGTTTGAGCTGTTCTGTTGCCTTTCTCAGACATTCAGCTGTTCTCCCTGACCCCACCATGTCCCTGATGTCTGGGTGAAGGTGTAACCTGGAGATAAAATAACCATGCTAACCCTTATCCTGCTGAATAAGTTAATTCAGACACACCAATTTCTGACATCAACCAGTCAAATTACTTGAAATTATGTATAGTAAAATTCCTATATTAAAGACCACCTTTGGGACTGTTCAAAAGTGGTCTTTAAGACCACTTTTGAACAGTCCCAAAGGTGGCCTCTGACCAGAGGAGCAGAAAAGAATAACTGCAACCTACTAAATAAGCTTCTAAAAGCAAATTTAGTCTTAATTTTAGGTGGTCTTCATAGAAAAATTTTACTGTTTTTGTTAAAATTTACAAATTGAATGACAGCGTGGATCCTGATTAGATGGCTTCTTTAGATGGATCTACACTGTTTGCAATGGTTGAAGATATCACATTCAGTGGGATAAGGGTTAAAACATGTACAGGATGGAACTTGAAATTTTCAGTTAACATGAGTGAAACAGGTGAAGTTTTCAAACTTTTCGGACATTTCATGTGAATCATCTTCTGAACAAACAATTCATGGGAAATGTCAAGCCCAATTCTCTCTATAGAAAAACAACAAAAATGCAATTTGTCAACTGCTCCACTAATTTTGCTTGGTACTTTAACAGTTAAGATAATGATAGTCGGCAGAAGTCAAAGTTACCTATCTGGTTCCTCAACTGTTCAAAACTAGCTATTGTATTGTTAAAACTTTTATCATTTAATATGGCTAATATGCTAGTACTTTTGCTGAAAAATGTGAAATGCATATTAAAGCTACTCAAAATACCAGAGTATTAATTATTGTAGTTGCCCATAAATGAGCTCGTTTAGTTAACGTTTGGACCTCTAGAAAACTTGTTAGACAAATGAGGCTTTGAACACCTCAACCCAGGTTATATTGCACAACAAACCTGTGAAATAACGAACAATTCTGCTACAATGGAGACAACTGTCATGACTTTCTGTTTGCTTTCTTGTAAACTGAGTTCCCCTTGACAAGAGTCTATTCATGCTGGGTAATTTTGTATGCTTTTTTGTCGTCTGAAGTTTTGTGCCGTTTTTTTTTAACCCATAAAATGCCAATCCCTACAATTGTCATCTACTTTGTAATCTGTCCGTTACTTAAAAACTCATTGTTGCAGTGTGGACCCAAATCAGACTGCTCCTCTAGGAGCTGTCTGATCTGGGTACACACTTTGCCTGTATGCAAAAATATTTTTCAAATAACTATACAAGAAGAGTTAGCAGACGATATAAGCAGACAACATTTTCAGATGCAGTTTTTCTTAGCATCTTAATTTTTAAAATAAACTTTTACAAAAAAACTTTCAGGAATAACATCACAGAGTCCAACAGTTTGGATCCAGTTCAGGCCCGCCATTTTGTCAGGCCTGATATGGGTCCAAACTATTTACAAATGTTTCAACCAATGGAAAAAGAGTTAAAAAGATTGGTCCTACTGCTCAGAAGAACTTTTTTACTTTCTGGTTTTGTTGCTCTTAAGGGAAATAGACACACTTTCAGGGGAGGCAACTCCAGCAAAAGTATTTTTGTCTCCCATGTCAATAGAGATCAACTCTTGAAGGAAAGCATTTGCTCCCCAGGAGCACCTTTAAGAGTAGACCCCATTTTCCGTGAGATATTATAGAAAAGTGAACCGTGAGATAATATAGAAAAGTGTCTCCCTTTGAAAAATGGCGGAAACTCCGCCTGGTGTATCTGATCCGCTTAAGTAGAGCCCTAACGATAAACATGGCGAAAATATTACACAGCGATGTTTCCCCTAAAAATGTATTTTGTTTTATGGATCTTACGCATGATGGAGTATTTTAAACACATGGCCTCTTATATATGACATTGGGCATGGGTACTTCTCTACCAGATCTAAATACTCTTCTACCATTTGCCATACTGGGGGATTGTTGCCTGTGAACAGGGCTGGATTATGCAGATTTCCCTCTGGAATGTAAAAGAAGCATCAAATAATATCTCGGGAACATTCCAGGCATTTATAACATCACTGGATATGTATATTTTAACAACTTTAGATACAAGAACACAGTGCTGAATAACCAGGAACAAATTAATGGGTTTCAGAATAGAAGAGCAGACTCTGTTTTAACCTATTGTATACGGGTGGACTCTTCCAACACTATATGATGGACTAGTCCATTTGTTAGCACATAGTGCAAGCTCAGATCAGACGCCACATTTGTGGTGTCTGATCTGGGCATGCACTGTTTGCCATGATACCCCTTTAGGGGTTTCCCGCCTACAATGGGTAAAACTGGGCTGGCATGTAAGGAAATAGCAAACAGGTTGCTGCTTCCCTTGCAAAAATTCCAAATGTGTACCTAAATTTAATCATCTGAATTCATTCAATTTTAAGCTAATAGAATGTTCCTCTATAAAAGGGTCCATTTTAAAATTTAGGACTGTCAGGTTGAGAAATCTAGAGATTTTTTTTTTAAATGGCCTGGGGCCAGTTGTTCAAAACTAACAATGTCGTTAGTTAACGTATCGTTAAAACTTTGATCATTAAATATGGCAAATCTGCTGAAATTTTTGCTGAAAAAATGTGAGCAGCTTTTGTGGATGCAAAAGCTGCTGAAATTTTTTCAGCAAAAATACCAAAATTTTCAATATTGTACTTGCTACAAGAGTTAACAATATGACCACTAACGAGCTCGTTAAGCTAACAATGCTTTGAACAACTGGCCCCTGACTTTTTGCAAACAGTTAAGGCCCAAATCAGATGCCATATTCTGTCAGTGTCCCATTTGTGGGCCTCCTGTCTAGAATGGGTCAAAGTGACAATGGCAATCAACAAACCTGCTGACATAACTCCATCCACACCAGTCTCTTCCAGACATCTCTTTACATCTGACAGGTACTGTATGTTACCATTAGAAAACACAGGAATCTTCACTGCCTTTCTGTTAAGTAAAATATATTTTAGTTGCATAGATACATAAGCCAGCAACAGAATAAAGGGTGAACGGGTTCAGCTCAAAGAAAGATCACTCAACTTCTCACATCACAAAAGTCTACTCTTAATGGTTTGTTTTGTTTTTGATTGATTTGAGGTTAACATCCCCATCAACACTGTATAGGTCATTTTGGAGATGTTGCTTCAAATTTTGTGGGACTTTTACCCGACATTGAGATGAAATGACATCTCAAGCCCCGTTGCCCAATGAAACCAATAGGGTTTATAAGCATGGACGGACAGACTCGCACCGCTTTGCCTGGGCAGGCTTAGATCCTCTAAGCGGTTTACCAGTACTCTTGTGCGGTTGGTTTCAGCTCTGCGTGGAAGCATCATACAGCCCATTTATTTCATCAAGCCCCAATGGGCTGGGGCTGACTCTTAATGGTAGATGTAACAAGAGGGCCATGATGGCCCTGGATCGCTCACCTGATCCATAGAGTAACAAGTGGGTCCAGGAAAGGGCCATTATTGACCCCAGGGTTATAATGTGCATAATGTTGAGGGAGGTCTAAAAAGGTGAAGCTTCATACCAAATATCAACAAAGGCTATAAATTGAACAATCTTGGCAAAGGTCCAGTAATATCTAAGACCTGGTCCTTGCAGTTTCAGCGAAGAAGATTTTTTTAAAGATATTCCCTGCATAAGCCTATGTAAAACCAAATTGCCCCGGGGCTAGGTCCACTAGATGAAGCTTCACACCAAATAGACCTGGGCCTTGCTGTATCAGAGAAGAAGATTTTCAAAGATTATCTCTATATATTATAAGCCTATGTAAAACCAAAGGGCCCGGGTAGAGGTCCACTAGATGAAGCTACATACCAAATATCAAAAGCATGGGCCTTGCAGTTTCAGAGAAGCAGATTTTCAAAGACTATCTCTATATAAGTCTTATGTAAAACCAATGGGTCTCGGGCAGGGGCTTTTTGGCCGTAGGGCTATAATGTGAACAATCTTGATAGAGGTCCACTAAATGACATTTCACACCAAATATCAAAGACCTAGGCGTTGTGGTTTCACAGAAGATGTTTAAAGATTTTGACTATATAAGCCTATGTAACACCAAAGGGCCCAAAGGCAGGGGCATTTTGGCCCTATGACTATAATTTGAACAATCTTGGTAGAGGTCCACTAGATGAAGCTTCATACCAAATATCAAAGACCTAGGCCTTATGGTTTCAGAGAAGAAGATTTTTCAAGATTTTCCCTATATAAGTCTATGTAAAACCAAAGGGCCCCGGAGCGGGGGCATTTTTGGCCCCAGGACTATAATCTGAACAATCTTGTTAGAGATCCACAAGATGAAGCTTCATACCAAATATCAAAGACCTGGGCCTTGCGGTTTCAGAGAAGAAGATTTTTAAAGATTTTCCCTATATAAGCCCATGTAAAACCAAAGGGCCCCGGGGTGGGGGCATTTTTGGACCCAGCACTATAATTTGAAGGGTCCACTAAATGAAGCTTCATACCAAATAACAAAGACCTGGGCCTTGCGGTTTCAGAGGAAAAGATTTGTAAAGATTTTTCCAATATAAGCCCATGTAAAACTAAAGGGCCCCGGGGCGGGGGCATTTTTGGCCCCAGCACTTTAATTTGAACAATCTTGGTAGGGGTCCACAAGATGAAGCCTCATACCAAATATCAAAGACCTGGGCCTTGTGGTTTCAGACAAGAAGATTTTTAAAGATTTTCCCTATATAAGCCCATGTAAAACCAAAAGGCCCAGGGCTCGGGGGGTGGGGGGGGGACCTGGGCCTTGTGGGGTGAAGCTTCATACCAAATATCAAAGACATGTGCCTTATGGTTTCCGAGAAGAAAATTTTTACATATTTTCCCTATATAAGCCCATGTTAAACCAAAGGGCCCCAGAGTGGGGGCATATTTGACCCCAGCACTATAATTTGAACAATCTTGGTAGGGGTCCACTAGATGAAGCTTCATACCAAATATCAAAGACCTAGGCCTTGCGGTTTCAGAGAAGAAGATTTTTAAAGATTTTCCCTATATAAGCCCATATAAAACCAAAGGGCCCCGGGGTGGGGTCATTTTTGGCCCCAGCACTATAATTTGAACAATCTTGGTAGGGGTCCACTAGATGAAGATTCATACCAAATATCAAAGACCTGGGCCTTGCGGTTTCAGAGAAGAAGATTTTTAAAGATTTTTCCTATATAAGCCCATGTAAAACCAAAGGGCCCCGGAGCGGGGGCATATTTGACCCCAGCACTATAATTTGAACAATCTTGGTAAGGGTCCACTAGATGAAGCTTCATACCAAATATCAAAGACCTAGGCCTTGCGGTTTCAGAGAAAAAGATTTTTAAAGACTATCTCTATATAAGCCCATGTAAAACCAAAGGGCCCCGGGGCGGGGGCATTTTTGGCCCTAGCCCTATAATTTGAACAAACTTGGTTGGGGTCCCCTAGATGAAGCTTCATACCAAAAATCAAAGACCTGGGCCTTACGGTTTCAGAGAAGAAGATTTTTAAAGCTCTCCCCTATATAAGCCCATGTAAAACCAAAGGGCCCTGGAGTGGGGGCATTTTTTGCCCCAGCACTATAATTTGAACAATCTTGGTAGGGGTCCACTAGATGAGGCTTCATACCAAATATCAAAGACCTGGGCCTTGCAGTTTCAGAGAAGAAGATTTTTAAAGATTTTCCCTATCTAAGCCCATGTAAAACCAAAGGGCCCCAGAGCGGGGGCATTTTTGGACCCAGCACTATAATTTGAACAATCTTGGTAGGGGTCCACTAGATGAAGCTTCATACCAAATATCAAAGACCTGGGCCTTACAGTTTCAGAGAAGAAGATTTTTAAAGATTTTCCCTATATAAGCCCATGTAAAACCAAAGGGCCCCGGAGCGGGGGCATTTTTGGCCCCAGCACTATAATTTGAACAATCTTGGTAGGGGTCCACTAGATGAAGCTTCATACCAAATATCAAAGACCTGGGCCTTGTGGTTTCAGAGAAGAAGATTTTTTAAGTTTTTGGTGAAAAAAATCTATTTTTGGCTCCTATTACCTAGATGTGCAACGGACCGGAACCATTTGAACAACTTTGAAAGGGTACCACCTAAGGATCATTCCTGTAAAGTTTGGTCAAAATCCGATCAGTGGTTTAGGAGGAGATGTTGTTTAAAGAATTGTTTACGGACGGACGGACGCACGGACGGACGCACGGACGCACGACGGACGACGGACAAAAAGTGATCCCAAAAGCTCACCTCGTCACTACGTGACGGTGAGCTAAAAATAAGTTCTCAAATTCTTTCTACCAAGACATGCTGCTACCTACAAAAGCTCCCTGCCACTGATTCAAGAAGGGCTTCTGGAAAAAGAATGTGCACTGTACTGGTTAATAGCTTATGTATAAACCTGCCAAGCAAAAGTGTGGTTGGGTATGGACCTTATTTGCATTATCTACTGGTTCCTAGTCTGAAATTTATCAGTGTTGGGAAAACAGGTAACCAGACCCCCCTGACCTTTCAAGGTCAGGGGGGTCTGGTTACCTGTTTTCCCAATATTGATAATGTGTAAGCTGGGAGCCAGCAAATAATACAAAAATGGTGAATACTGGCCAGCTCAACATGACCTATTATAAAATAGTAAATACATGGTTAGTGCCTTTAATAACAAGGCAACGCAAGCGTAGCATCCCCTCGCAACTGCATACCATTCATTAACATGAAAATCCATTGTGACCTTAACCTTTGACCCCTGACCTTGAAATTCAATAGGGTTCATCCTCTGTACATGGTGAACATTTGTGGAAGGTTTGATGCTTCTACGATGAATACTGTAACTGCATACCATTCATTAACATGAAAATCCATTGTGACCTTGACCTTTGACCCCTGACCTTGAAATTCAATAGGATTCATTCTCTGTACATGGTGAACATTTGTGGAAGGTTTGATGCTTCTACGATGAATACTGTGTCTTCTATCCTGCTCACAAGGTTTTCAAGGTCAAGTCCAATGTGACCTTGACCTTTGACCCCTGACCTTGGAATTCAATAGGGTTCATCCTCTGTACATGGTGAACATTTGTGGAAGGTTTGATGCTTCTACGATGAATACTGTGTCGTCTATCCTGCTCACAAGGTTTTCAAGGTCAAGTCCATTGTGACCTTGACCTTTGACCCCTGACCTTGAAATTCAATAGGGTTCATCCTCTGTACATGGTGAACATTTGTGGAAGGTTTGATGCCTCTACGATAAATACTGTGTCGTCTATCCTGCTCACAAGGTTTTCATGGTCAAGTCCATTGTGACCTTGACCTTTGACCCCTGACCTTGAAATTCAATAGGGTTCATCCTCTGTACATGGTGAACATTTGTGGAAGGTTTGATGCCTCTACGATGAATACTGTGTCGTCTATCCTGCTCACAAGGTTTTCATGGTCAAGTCCATTGTGACCTTGACCTTTGACCCCTGACCTTGAAATTCAATAGGGTTCATCCTCTGTACTTGGTGAACATTTGTGGAAGGTTTGATGCTTCTACGATGAATACTGTGTCGTCTATCCTGCTCACAAGGTTTTCAAGGTCAAGTCCATTGTGACCTTGACCTTTGACCCCTGACCTTGAAATTCAATAGGGTTCATCCTCTGTACATGGTGAACATTTGTGGAAGGTTTGATGCTTCTACGATAAATACTGTGTCTTCTATCCTGCTCACAAGGTTTTCAAGGTCAAGTCCATTGTGACCTTGACCTTTGACCTCTGACCTTGAAATTCAATAGGGTTCATCCTCTGTACATGGTGAACATTTGTGGAAGGTTTGATGCTTCTACGATGAATACTGTGTCGTCTATCCTGCTCACAAGGTTTTCAAGGTCAAGTCCATTGTGACCTTGACCTTTGACCCCTGACCTTGAAATTCAATAGGGTTCATCCTCTGTACATGGTGAACATTTGTGGAAGGTTTGATGCTTCTACGATGAATACTGTGTCTTCTATCCTGCTCACAAGGTTCCGGACAGACACACACACAGAAACACGGACACACGGACACACGGACACACAGACACACACACGGACGCACGGCACCGATGCTATATCCCCATTCGCAACTTTGTTGCGAGGGGATAATAAAATATAATCAGTTCGCTGTGACAGTTTTATAGGGGCGAGCTCAAACTCGCCCCTATAAAACTGTCACAGCGAACCAATTATATTTTATTATTTAAATAACGGACCATTCAAACCAGGGAAGGCCGAGAAGGTAAGAATTTAGCGAAAATATCTGGAAATCTGTTTAAATAAATTTGGCAAAGATTTTAACTTGTAGTTTCGTTGTTTTCCCATGTATAAAAGGTTCAATGTTATTGTTTACAATTGAAATTAGGAGCCTGAAAAGTAGGTCCGGTCTATAAATGGTCACTACACGTATTAAGTCAGCAGAACGTATTATAGGTCACTACCGATTATAGCGTGCAGTTATTCGACCCCCTTTATTAGGTTACTAGAATGCCTGATTACGGTTTAAATAGTGTTTACTGTGCCATTAAAAGCCAAACCAAACAAAAGCTGAGCCTACAAATGATTTCACCAAGACCCTCTGTTATACAGAGCAGCTTACCACCTGGTGCCTGGTCTTGAAAACATACACTTTTTGGGTTCAACATTCCTCAATTCTTGAGCTCGGGGCTGGTTGTTCAAAGCATTGTTAGCTTAGCGAGCTTGTTAATGGTCAAATTGTTAACTATCCTAGGAAGTATAATATCTGAAATTCTTCCATTTTTGCTGAAAAAATGTGAGCAGCTTTCACATTTGCAAAAGCTGCTCACATTTTTTCAGCCAAAATATTAGCATATTTGCCATATTAAATGAAAGAGTAATGCCGTATATCTATCCAAAAGGATGAGTGCTTACAGAGATAGTTTTCATAAAACTTTACCCAAAGCATATTCAGGCAGACTGTGAGGCCTTGTTTTGACTGCCAGTATGCAGACACACTTTTGTCTTCCCTTTCACTTGACAATTAAGAAATTGCATATGCATATAACCTCTTTATAACACTATTGATGGGGTCCACAGCAGAAACCGTTAGTTAAACGACAAATGTTTAGGGCTGGCTAATCGGAGCTAAAAAGATAATCGATTATCAGTCCTGTCATTCCGATCGATAATCGATTAGTAATCGCTGAGGTTTTTGTCATAATTTTACCTGTCTGGTATTCTGTCTGAGCATGACTCTTACCATATGTTGCACTTTACCATATGTATATTTGGACAGGCCTGAGCAAACAGTGTAGACCCAGATGAGACGCCGCAGAATGCGGCGTCTCATCAGGGTCTGCACTATTTGCCACGCATCCAGCTATTTTAAGCATAACTTTGGGTAGTCAATTGTACCTATCAAGTAATCGATTAAAAACAAATTAGAAATGATAATCATTTTTGTGGAATTTATCGATCGATTAATCGATTATACGATTTATCGTGTCAGCCTTACAAATGTTATATCCAAATAAAAATGCACAGATTATAAAATAAAATGACCATTTCTATATATATTGTATGTATCATTGAGAACCATTTTCAAACCATGCTATATCAGAAACTAAGTTTACTGTTATATCCAAGACCATGTTGACCGTTTTTAAATGAACAATGATATTAAGTTTGTTTGAATTAGGGTTTAAAGTCCCCATCAACACAGTTAAGGTCATTTTGGAGACGTTGCTTCCAATTTTGTGGAACTTTCACCCGACATTAAGATGAAACTAGAGCTGTCAGTGAAACTGATTAGGGCCCCGGCAGCGCTATCAGAGGAGTAGGAAAATTTGTGGACGGACAGATGGACAGACAGACAGACAGACAGACAGACGGACAGAGTGATTACTATAGGGCACCCACACTTTCAGTGCGGGGCCCTAATGACATCTCAAGCCCAGCCGCACAATGAAACCAAGAGGCTTTTATGCATTGGAAGTCTGACTCACACCACTTTGCCTGGGCAGGCTTATCCCTTCTAAGCGGTTTGCCAGTACTCATGTGTGGTCAGTTTCAGCTCTGCCTGGAAGCATCATGCAGCCCAATCTATTTCTCGAAGCCTTGATGAGTGGGGCGAACAATGATATTAAGAGGTGTATGTAAGGAATCATTTTCTTACTTGATTGCCTTTACATATTCCCAGTTTGCTAGACCTGTCAGTCTCCCCTTCTGTTCTTTCATTCTGCCATGAACTGTTAACAGCTGGAATATCAAACAGAAATTGTCTACCATTAGAGCATGCTGTTAGCAACAGCAGATGAAGATTGTTTTTGACATTTCATTCAATCTATCTTTTGTTTTGTTTGTTTGTTTGTTTTGGAGTTTAACATCCCAGACAACACTATTTAGGTCATACTGAGCTGGTCAGTTTACCTATCAACACTTCTCCTGGGCAGGCTTATACGTAAACGGTTAACCAGTACAGTGCACATTCTTTTGCCAGAAACTGACAACTGCCCTTCTTGAATCACCAGAAGGGAGAGAATCATCGCAGAAAAGATTTCATGATCAATCTCCAGGAAAGAATGTTGCTGACCCTCATTCAATCTATCTTCTTTTGAGAAACATTTAAATGATAAGCCAAATACTATACTGACAGCAGCAGCAACAAGGCCTGTGGCTGCAAGTGTTAGTTTACTTATACTTAATCTTTAAAACAAGACTTGACCATGACCTCAAGGTCACAGACAGGAATGGGAGTTGTGCTATATAAAAGTTTGGACCACTAGACACAGGTCATTGTGCCAGGTATAAGCTAAATCTATCTTTGGATTTATGAATAGGTTCTTAACCAATTTTGTACCAGAAACCCCAAAACGGGTAAATCGTAAACAGTGCAGGCCCAGATCAGGTGCCGCAAAATGTCGTGCCTGATCAGGACCTACACTGTTTGCAAAAAGTTCATCCATTTTCCAAATAAATTTTGAAGAAATAACAACTTCACACCCCTAAATTTTGAAATGGGCATGTGCTATATACAAGGTGGAAGATTCCATTTGGGACAAAATGGGTTAAAAACTTCAACACAAAACTCGCTAAGTTTGCCTACTGAAGTGAATGCCAGGAATAGTGCACCAGCCTTTCCTGTACTTTGGTATAGCAAGAGAGCAGGGACTCATGTATACCGCAAGAGACACTGCCTTAACACTTGTCCTGCTGAAAAAAAAAATCATGTCACACCCATTTCTGACTCAACTAAATCAAATTACTTGATATGATGTATTCATTCAAATGCACTAAATGCAAGACAAGCAGTCTAGATCATGATCAGATGCCTTCTTTGAAGCACTGATTTGGATATACACTGTCTGCAATGGAAGGGGTATCAGTGTTAGCAGGAAATGGTTTACTATTTTTATTTTCCTAACCTTGATTTTGACATTTTTTGTAGCCTCTGTATCTAAAATGCAGTGCCGCCAACAGTGTCAGGGATTCAGTTTGGCATTGGCCGTAGTCCTAAAAATTTTCCAGATGTCCAAAACTTTTTGCCCTAGTTTGACACATTGCACGACTGCCAATTTTGTTGCATTTAAATTCTTATGATGTTTAGTACAGTTTTTGATGCCAAAATGATATTTTTAATGTAAAATTAATTTTAATTAATAATATACCTACCCATCACTACAATTATAGCCTTTTCACCAGACGCAGGTCTGGGACAGTCTGACACAAAAAAAATCTAGCCAGAAATGCCACCGGCATGTCCCTTTTCCCGTGACCTCCCCAGCGTCGAGTCCTGATTGGTCGCTGATGTCACATGACCTATCAGACCAATAGGCAGACGATACAGGTCACGTGACCGTGATTTTCGCGCCGAGAAGATCATTATTTCTTTCAGGAAAACAAATATTTCAGGCGGGGCTGGGAGGCGGGACATACCATTGTAGTGATGGGTAGGTATATTATTAATTAAAATTAATTTTACATTAAAAATATCATTTTAATATCAAATATAACTACCCATCACTACAATTATAGCCTGAATTCAAAGCAAGTGGAGGGTTGGATGAAAAATAAAGTTACACATACCTAACTCCTCCAACCTTGGTTGTTTATACCCCTTTTTAAAAACATCCAATGATGGTAATGTAAGAGAGTATCCACCATGACTGCAAGGGATCCAAATCCAAAATTCACAAGTGGAGAAGATAAATGGACAGGAACCGGAGTCAAAATAGAAGGTTCATACCTATTCAAACAGGCTAACAAACAACCAAGGAAAATAAAATCCCAAAATAAGTGCTGCTCATAATAGATTGAGAAGCTACTAAACTACCCAAGGAATGAGTACCACTACGAATGGGAACCAAGCACCTTAGGTGAAGGGATGAAAAGTAGCGTTGGAACATCCATTACGCAGTAAGAAAAAACATTCTGAAGAAAAAACGGAGTTCCAATATGCCAAAAATGTAGAAGGTTCTAACCTCATTCTGTATTCTGAATGATAATAGGACAGAAGTGAAATTAGCATATACTGGTAGAAGCTTTATCACTTTACAAATCCACTTTGCAATCAAGGATGGTTAGAAATATATCCAAAAACCCCTTGATTGAAAAGAAAAAAATTCTCATGATAATCTCGAAACGTTTTAAACATTCTAATGTATACAAAAAATTCACATTAGCCTACGATCCACGAATCCTGGAAATGACAGGACAAATAATAGTTTCAGACAAGGTTATTTATAGCCTGAAACAAAAATAGGTTGAATGAGAAGAGAAAAAGAAGTCATTGTTCTTCTCATACCTGAAAACAACCCTCTGTAATTGGCAAAGCATGACTATAACTTCTACGAACTGAAGCAAATGTCAAATGAAATACAGCTTGACTATCAAATGAATAAAAGAAGCTGAATTCACCGGATCGTAAGGTGGTTTAGAAAAGACCACAATACTCATGCAAGATTCCATTTGGATACAAAGTCCTGGAAACCTGTCGGCATAGTGAAAAACCCCTTTAATAAGCTGGTGATGGTAGGGTTTAATGAAAAAGTGTGAAGCCGACTAAAATTTTTAACATGTTCGAGATTACTGATCTGTACCCTTCTCTTAGATGAAATAGAAATTGAAGGGTAGAGAACAGACAGAAAAAGAAATCCGGTAAAAAAACCTCCCTAGAGGAATTGTCTGGATTTATTTCCCTTTTTCTACACCAACTAGAAATTATCTTCCATCTTCCAGAGTAAAACTTGAGAGTGGAGATCTTTCTATATTTGAAGATACACTCGGCAGAGAAACCAGAAAAGTGTCTACCTCTGGTTTGATTCCTGACAACATCTGGATATGTAAGTAAAGCATTTCTGGATTGAAATGGAATGCTTGACCCACACCTTTTAGATATTTGATCTGGAACTACTGGAAGACGGGTTGCAAGTCTTGAGACTAGGCTCAGAATGACTAAAAAAACCAAGATCTCTGAGGCCATAGGAGGCGTAATCAGAATGGCTCGGCTTTTGGACGCTTGAATTTTTACCTAGAACTAGAGGAATTCAGTTGAATGGTGTAAACGCATATGTAAAAGATTCCCCCAATCTAGAGATTTTAAATCAACTGCATGTTCCAGGTGATCTGAAACTTGAAACACAAAGGAAGTTGATTGGAGAACCCAGATGTTTGGACATTTGATTAAAAAAGGCCCAATAAAGGTTCTCTCCATTTGAGAAAACGCCCTGTAGAGAACGGATGGTGAACTGGTCTATAGGGGCGATCCCAATGACATAATCTGCCTGGAGGTGTCCGACAAGGATAGACACACCTTCCTGAAGATACCAAGTTATAATCTTCCATGTAAAAGCCAACAGGGAAGAGTAATGAGTCACTCCCTGATAAGTAGAAAAAACTACACTATTCATTTGTCTGGAGTAACAATAATGAAGGTGTTCCTCAGTTTGGAGCTATGAAGAACTGATAAACCAAGGAAATTTGTCTGAAGTTTCAGAAAGTTTATACACATATACATATATACATATATATACGCATACACAATACACACACATATATATATATATAGCCCCGCCTAATATAGGCCCCACGTTCCCTGAACAACTAATCCTTGAGGTTCAAAGTGGGAAACCAACCTGAAAGGCTGGCATGCGAACAAACAAATAGGGAATAGTCTCTAAAAGAGGAGACCCCATTTGATACTGAGGGATTCATAAATCGTAGAGAGCAATCTTGATAATGGAATTTATTGCTCCTATAGACCGTATGGTATTTCCAGTGATAATATTAGCAAAAAAAAACTGGAAAGGTCTAAGATGAGATTGTCCAGGGAAAACTGGATCCAATTACTAAGTTCTAAAAAGGGGAAACAAACCCCTGACATAAATCGAAAGTTTTTCGGGGCGTGAAAAAAAAAAAAAAAAAAAAATTTGGAGAAGTATCTTTGAGGTAGAGTCAATTTCAACTTCTCGATAAAGTGTATTAAATCTAAATTCACAATAACCTGTACACGTTAGGACAAGGTATGATAAACAGTATCTGTAAAAATGATGACAAAACCCATCATCGGAACACTACACGAGATTGGGGCCTAATTCTATGATGAGAGCTGCTTAATTAATTTCCATTAAGTTGGTGAACAGGGAAAAACATTGATCCGTTGACAAATCCAACAAAGGAAAGGCAACGGACTGATACACAAAAATTCCATCCAAGGTGAAACAAAGGTATTTGCGTAATGACCTATGGATGGAGATGTGAAGGCTAGCGACCTTTAAAACTACGGAAATCGTCCCCGAATTTGGGAAATTTGACCTGACTAATCGAGGACGAAGTTTCCATTTTGAGACGATCGACTCGCATCATCTTGTTAAGTGTGAGAAGTCGATGATGAGTCGATTTTCCCATTTTCTTCTTTTCTTTTCATTGATCCGTTGACAAATCCAACAAAGGAAAGGCAACGGACTGATACACAAAATTCCATCCAAGGTGAAACGAAGGAATTTGCGTAATGACCTATGGATGGAGATGTGAAGGTAAGCGTCCTTTAAAACTACGGAAATCGTCCCCGAATTTGGGAGAATTGACCTGACTAATCGAGGACGAAGTTTCCATTTTGAAATGATCGACTTGCATCATCTGTGTTCAATGTGAGAAGTCGATGATGAGTCGATTTCCCATTTTCTTCTCGACCAGAAAGATCCGCCTGTAGAAGCCTGGGGAAAGGAGAAATTTTTCTACTTACACGGCTTTCTTTTGGAGAAGAACCCTTCCTCTTCCAATAAAAAGATTTCTTTTCTTGATACTATTTACCAGAAATAGTATTTGCATGTGAGAAAGAGAAAGGATTCCTAACGAACTCAATCCAGTAACCCTTTCTCAAAACTCATAAAACTCAAAATATATTTAATAAAAGAAGCCAAGGCTTGATAGAACTGAAAAAGCTCGGCTCCTACTGGGAGAAGATGAAGAGGAGGGGAAGGAAGAAAGTCATTTGTTAGACTTGTGTCTTCCTCTATTGGGAGATTTCGTTCCAGTCCGACCTCTGGAACGAAAGGACCGTGTACCCTGATCTGAGAATGATCTATTAGTAGACGAGGACTGATTGAGATCTTCTAGTCGAGGGTGATAAGCACTAAAAAGTCATCGGAAGTAGTCGAAGAGCGTCTCTTGGTTGCGGTACCTGTACTTGATACGCTCTCCGAAGACTTCAAAAAAGACGAGTGCCCACGGTCTTGAAGCTTGATTCTGAAAACGTTGGGAAGACATGGTCCGCTTGTAGTTTTAGAATCAAGAGGCGCTGAGGCTCTAAGTTTTCATTTACTATGCTCAGTAAAAACTGAACCAGTTATCAAGAGCAGAGTTGCGCCAAACATGCAACATGGTGGTAGACAGCCATGGCATGTGAAAAAATGACCGGGAAATAAACAAAAGCATTAGAATAGCAGCTATATGGTCGGAATGCTCTTGTTTGAAGGCAAAGTGGGTAGAATTAGAATACCAGACATAATGAGAACCCACTTAATAATAGTCCTGGTAAGAAGCTCCAATGTTAGAGCGTCGAAACAGGAAGTAATGCCAATTTCCCTGACGTCATATATACAGAGACTGAATCTGGGTCGAATTTTGGAATTTCATAAGAACAAAAAATTGATGTTTTTTGTTGTTAGAACCAATGTTCCAAGTTCTTTTCACGGGTGCCCCCGGTCTTGAAGCTTGATTCTGAAAACGTTGGGAAGCCATGGTCCGCTTAAAGTTTTAGAATCAATAGGTGATGAGGCTCTAAATATGTCCTTCTCATAATCGCTAATTAGTAAGGACGAAAAAAGACCAACCTCTGAGTATTGATATATCCCCAGAGGATAATTCACTAGGCCCAGATTCAGCTCTAGGGGCAAAACACTCGAGGCTCAATTAAACTTCCCCAGTGTTAGGCCCTTTATTGTGTAACGTGCACTGAACATGCGAAATTGCCGAATCAAAATTGAGCATTCAAGGAGCCGTGCCAAAAACGATCAAGGCCGAATCGACCCAAGGCCGAACCGACCCACCGAAATAGGCCGAATCGATCCAGGTGCAAATTCGGGTCGAAAACGAACCAGGCCGAAACGACTCTGTACCGAAACGTCCCGGATTCACTTGCAATAGTCACGGTATTCCAATAAACGATGCCCAAGTCTGTATGTTTTACAAGGGAAAACAATCCAATTTAGATTATGATAACAAAAATTTATCATAATAAGAGGAAAGAAGCATATGACCAAGGTAAACTAAGTACCGAAGGTCCGGAAAGGTTACCCGATAAAAACCGGGATCGGAACCGTACCAAAATTCGTATGTAACATGGATTCGGAAAAAATTTTTGGGCATAGGTTCCCCGCACCCCGGAGTCCCCGCAATTATGAGCAGGGTCTCTACGGGGCGGTCGACGAACCTATCCTAGTCAACCCAGGCCCAAATGGGAGGAGGGGACATAGACTGGCTCATCTTGATTCGGCAAAGGTGACCCACACGAATTGGATGGATTCTGTTTAGAAGATACTATAGAAAGGCCACAAAGGGACCTGAATATTATCCATCTGCATCGTGGGATTTATAAGTGCTAAACGAAGACGGGTCTTGCACATGTTCAAAACTAAATTAATGCTGAGAATTTTTATTCAGCGATACAACGTCTTCCGATACCGGAAGTGGAAGGAACACGCACAAAAACCGTCCTCTTTTCTGGCAATTTAAGTTTCCACAACGCCGACTTCAATTAAAACATTACCAGGAATAATACGAGTCTATACCCTGGCACATAACATGAAAAGAAGTGTGGTGCTTATCAAAAACCAAAAACGGTTGATCACATGATAAACAAAACTTCCAAGTGAAAATTCAAAATGGCGGACAACCACTACACATGTAATGTCGGCAGAAACACGCGAAATAAAGTCTCTAAGAATTTCGGAATAAACAGTAAGCTTACAAAGCCTAAGTACGTTGTGGAAACTCAAGGTAAGTGCAAAATCAAAAAAGAATAAAACACTTATCCGTTTATTCATTCTTCCATGGAATGTAGTTTGACCATCCTATCCCAAGCAAGTCTGAAAAAATAATGATCTTCTCGGCGCGAAAATCACGGTCACGTGACCTGTATCGTCTGCCTATTGGTCTGATAGGTCATGTGACATCAGCGACCAATCAGGACTCGACGCTGGGGAGGTCACGGGAAAAGGGACATGCCGGTGGCATTTCTGGCTAGATTTTTTTTGTGTCAGACTGTCCCAGACCTGCGTCTGGTGAAAAGGCTATAATTGTAGTGATGGGTAGTTATATTTGATATTAAACTTTAACTTGTAACACAAGCAATTGGCTAAGATGAACTGGATGGCTTATCAAACATTTTTGATTATTTTGTGCCGGTCCAGGGTCAAAATGTCTCTAAACGGAGTGAACGAGTCCGATTTATTTGGACGAAATGTAAATAAGACCAAATCCTGTTTAGAGTTGCATGCCCTGCCCATAGAAAACTGCCTATATAAATTGTCATTTTGTTTGCATAATTAATATATTGACAAGCAGGTGCAGTTAGCCTTATACCTGACATCCAGCTCTATCCAACATCTTGGCATATTCCACTGTTTTATCTATACTCTCAAACACTCGGATCTTACAGGTGATAGGAACCTTGAGGTGCTTGTGACAAGTGCTCACTGGAAAACAACATTAAGAAAATACACCTATACAAATGCATAGTAAACTTTACCACCAAAAAATCAAAATTTTAAGATGAAAAATTGGGATATTTTTCTTATTTCTGCTCAAAATATAGATTGTGGGTACTCGTTAGAACCGCCTTGATAAATAAGGTTCACCACAGTAAACCCCAGTTTTACTATATAATAGTGGGGTTTGAGGGGGTCAAAATTATATAGGCGTGTTTTTGTGATGAGGAATAAAGCATAAAATTCAAGGGAGATCACCGAGTCAAAGTAGTCTGGCATTTCTTCCAAAGAAGATGTTTGTTACGAGATGGAATAGGAAACCTCTCTGGTGCTTATGCACATCTAAATTATTTTAGTAGATATATGGTAGGGCGGTGCGAGTGAAATATTTTAGGTGAAATATGGTACGCAAACTGTGCGGCTCCATGAACAAGTCATGCACATATCATACGATGTATGCATGAGTGGTTTATAGAGAGCTGTTTTTACAATACAGGGGGCCGCTAAAAGGCCGAGTCCTATAGAATTTGCCTAAAAATCGCCAACCGCCAAATTGTGCCATATATGATTTTTATTCCCGTCACGTGTTGTGTGGGTGTTCGTTTTGACAGGAGTCATGTCATTGATTATAGGGTCGTTTCATCAATTTTTCCTATGGGAAATATACTATTTGAACGTAAATCCATTATCTACTCGATTTTTGCTATCTGGCTTTGTTTGTGGCCGGTATCTCCACCTCGCCACGAATTGAGCAAGGTAATAAGAGTAGGCATGATTTTCCGGTAGTATTCATAGATATATAAACCCTGAAAAAAGCGGACACTTTAGCAGCAGGTCAAGTTGTAAGAGTGAACACAACATTGTGACGGGGAAATAGAAAGTATATTGAAAGGTATGTTAAATCTATGTTTAGTATTATTTTTGTATGAACATGCTTGTAGGTTTTGGAGGGGTTTACTTCTAGTATACCCCAACTTTCTGAAGCCTATTCTGAATTCACTGTTGTGGCCTGTAGTGATTAGGCTACTAGCTTTGCCAGCTAGACGTCGCAGAATTGATCCCAGGCTTCTCCAGTAGTAGAATGAATCTTTCTAAGTGAGGTCCTGTCTCATGCTGACCCTAGATGTTGGTGAGACGTAAAGTTTGGACACCCGCTCATTCTAGATTCATTTAGGCTTTTAGACCCCTTTTGTAGAATGTAAATAATAAACGCCGGGTCACTTGTTTGATCCATGACTTTTGACTAGCTGTGGTTAGAAAACCGTGGTTCCGTCCCAATATGATATTAGGTGTAGAGGGGACGTAAACTTAAGACGGGTTTAACCATATCTTCATCATCAGGGCAAACTCTTACAAGAGCCTGTTGGGTTATCCGTGATGATGAACCGTAATGAATTTTATTTTACAAGCATGTTCACGTTGATTAGAAATAATTTTGTTCAAGAAGAATTACGAGTTCATTTTGTAATGATGCCGTTTTTGTCTGATAACTCAGTTTGTGCATGTATGTACATATAAAGAACGTGATGATGATAAGTGGGAGTATTTGGTCGCCACACGTCATAACGGCCTGAGCGGCAGGGATGACGTCAGCTGCGTCATCGGCGTCGCGAGGACGGTTGTGACGGGGTGCCTACCAAATACAGAGAGAATTTACGGCAAACAGTGTTGGCCCTTATGAGACACTAACAAATGTTGTGGATTATAGATGAAAATCTTCTGTTGTAGTTTCTATCTGTTATTAATGTATTGAATTTGTGAATAGCTATATTTGTGAGCCGTGTCGCGGAGAAGGATATGAAATAGAGATTGTTATGTTTCCTGTAATTGGCAGCTGGCCAGGTAGCGCAAAGGCGTGGTCTGTTCAATTGCCTCTTACTTGTGATAATGTAGTGAGCACAAATTTGATGAGTATCATGCTCAGTAGTAGTGAGCATTAATTGATTTCTGTAGTGCTCAGTAAGGAAACATGAACTTTGAGTATTATTGTGTCAAGCGCTGGGTGCTGATAATTTGATGCACAGTCAAGTTGAGTTCTGCTGTACGGTTATTTGTCGCATGCACTAATCAGCCTGTATGTCTGGTCGGCGCATGCGCAATAACGGTATATGCATGAACATATTCTTACTTCTCCGGGAGGGGGATCATGATATAGCATGTATGCTTTGTGACTCGTTTCTAGTCCAGTTATCGTAATTTGCAGGCACAACAATGTGTGACCTGCTGCTCCCTGCTTCATAGCAGCAGGTACTGGTACGACGCTAGGCGTTAGGGTCCAGCAAGGGCGGACAGACCGCCGTAATCAGCGCCTACCAGGGTAGAAGCAGAATCTAGATCATTGTTCGTTGTAAACAAATGTGAGACCATGGAAGAGGTCAATTAACCTGCAGGTCATTTAGACGATCACTAAACCTCTGGTCAGCAAACGTGATCGCTAAATCTAAGATTATCAACTATGTTGATAGACTAGTTCTACTAGTTCGCGAGAGGAAGTGTCACGCGAGTGGGGGATTCACCCTAAGTTATAAACTGGCCAGTCGCGTCTTGTGTTGTTTCTTTTTTTGTTTTTGTTGTTGTTTTTGTTGTTTGCTTCTGTAGGTATTCACGTCACCCGTTCCGAGCACAGAACAGTGTTTTGCCTTCGGAGCGGACGTCGTGAGTTGGCTACAGAAGCAACAAATTGTGATGTTTAATGTTAGTAAGTGTTGTATGTAGATACTGTAAATAATTCATGTCATTCATCTAACATCTTTCTTGTGCCTTACCCCACAGCTGCCCGTACACCTGTCAGAGATCACGCTCGGTTGTCTTGTCAGCATGCGGGTTTGCGGGACGCCTTAAACCCACATGTAACATTTGGTGTCAGTGAAGTGAGGATTTGATCTCTGGCTGATGTTCCCGGCTGTGGAACAGCACATTGATACTCTGAATCATCAATTTAAAAAAAAAATGTATTGACAGCCACATTTAGAAATTAACTTGAATCTTCCTTCCTGCGTTGATGAAGTGCGAAACCCATGTATTCAACTGAATGGATACTGACTAGTCGATAATTTCTGAGCAGGAAGGCAAGGCAAACCCCACTTTTTCTTGGTAACGAAAAATTTAACTAGACCCCACTTAATTGTGTTACCTGACATTCTACTAAGTTAAACTGGAGTTACTAATTGATCTTACCCACACATGGTTCTGACGTAGTGACGTTAACAATTTACTGACGCTGACATAACGGTAGCGTTAATATTTACACTGTGGCTTGAGGTTAGGTATGACGTAATAGAAACATTAATGGTGACTTGTTATGATCGGAGTTTTGTAATGTGATAAAACTTCGGATTGTAGCATTTTACTGTAAACGTCGTCAGTTTATGACGTCATATTAGACTACCAGTACGCAACGTCATACTGTGCTGAAAGCATTTGACATTTCAAATCGCGTGTGCTTTAATAACTAACGTTTTAGTTAGATTAACGCGTATAACACATATCTTAACGTTTTAGTTAAGCCCATTCAATCATCACTGATCATAACTGATCAGTTTATAGTGGTTTTGATAGTAACGTGAGATTTACGTTATCAATAATGGAGCGTTTAATGCAAATGGGAAAGGACTTAGGTTATGAGGGGAAGGAGTTACAAGGTTTTGTTAAGGAGCAGCAAGATATTGAGCGGGCAGAAAGGCAAGAGCAAAGGGATTTAGAAAGGTTAAGGTCTGAAGAAAAGGAAAAGGAAAGGGCAGAAAAAGAAAAGGAAAGGGTACATGAACTAGCTAAGTTAGAGGAAAAGGAAAAGGAAAGGGCTGAAAAAGAAAAGGAAAGGGCACATGAACTAGCTATGTTGAATGTTAATAAGGAACTTGAAATGGCACGCATTAAGACTGAAAGGGAGGCAAAAGAGATTAGTGAGACCCATTTAGAACAAATAAAGCATGGGTTTGAGCTACAGCACCAAGAATTAAGGAATCAGTTAGAAATGCAGAGAGCGAAGCTCGAGCTAGAATTTGAAAAGCAAAAAGCTGAGAAGGTGGCGCATGCCCGGGATCCTAAGTTACCTTATTTTGAAGAGGGTAAGGATAAAATGGATAGTTATTTATCTAGATTTGAGAAATATGCTACGGCTAATAAATGGGATAAGAGTGTTTGGGCCGCGTATTTAAGTGCATTGCTCAAAGGGCGCGCACTTGATATATATGACCGGTTGTCAAATGAGGATGCGGCGGATTATGAAAAGTTAAAGGACGCTTTATTAAAGAATTTTGACATGACAGAGCGCGGATTTAGGAAGCAGTTTCGTTATAGTAGGCCCGAGAAATCAGAAACGTTCATACAGTTCAGTAGTAGACTGAGAAGTTATTTAGAAAAATGGCTTAATATGGCAAAGATAGAAAAATCTTTTCCGGCTGTCTGTGATTTCATGGCAAGGGATCAGTTCCTGGAGTCATGTAATAGAGAACTGTATGTACATCTGAAGCCAAAACAGTTTGGTAATTTAGATGAAATGGCTAGGGAGGCAGATTTGTTTGCAGAAGCGCGCGGGGGCGTATATAGTTGCATTAATAAGGGGCAACGCGATAATAGAGGCGCAGCGCAGGGTAAACAGGATAAAGTTGACTCGAACAAACCGAGTGGTAGACCGGATATCAAGTGTAGCATATGCGGTAAGGGGCATTTAACAATTAAATGTTTTAAGAACCCCGACAGGAAACAATTGTATAGCACAGAGGTAGGAGCAACTGGAGTTGGTGATAGCGGTGTTAAGGAAAATTTTAACACGCGCGTAGAGACTCAAGGTTCTCAGGTTGAGAATGAGAATACGCAGAATGTAGGTCGTGGTTATACACGTGGTCGTGGTAATTTTAGAGGGTCTTTTCGCGGACGCGGTAAAAATAATAGCACACCACGTGGCGCAGCACACCAAGTTAGTTTTTGTCAGACGGAAGTAACTAGGAAAGGTGATGAGATTGGAAGTATTTTTGAAAATAAGGTTGGTGATCCTTTGATTTCGGATAGGGAGGAGTGTAGTAAGGAAACTAGGGAAGGTGTCTGTTACTTCTTAAAGGCAAGGTTACCGACGGCACAAGGATTGGTTAATAATAAAAAGGTGGTTGTATTAAGAGATACTGGGTGTACAGGCTGTGTCGTTCAGAGAAGTTTGGTTTCGGATAGTCAGTTAATAGGGAAGGAATCAAATGTTACGTTGATTGATGATTCCACACAAAGGTATCCTTTGGCAATGATTGACATTGATTGTCCTTTTTTCACTGGGAAAACTGAAGCTTTGTGTATGGATGATACGTTGTACGATTTGGTTATCGGTAACATTGATGGATCAAAACTTCCTGATATGTCTCATTTCTCAGCTGCGGCTGTAACTAGGTCTCAAACTAGGCAGGATGAGAAGCCTTACAGAAAACTTAAGGTTCCCGATCAGATCATTAACGATGACAAGGAGGCTTTCAAGCAAGCTCAGGTTGATGATCCAACTTTGGAAAACATCAGGAAAAGGGTTGTATCTGGGAACAAGACTGTGAGTCGTGGTTTAAACCGAGGTGAAACTAGGTTTATTGAGAAAAAAGGTTTGGCATATAGGGAGTTCACCAAGGGTAACAAAGTCTCTTTCCAACTTGTGGTCCCTCAAAGTTTCCGAGGAAAGGTGTTGAAACTGGCTCATGAAACGCTTATGTCTGGACATATGGGTATTAGGAAGACATTGGATAGAGTTGTAACTGAGTTTTACTGGCCCGGTATTTGCGGTGATGTCGCTAGATTTTGTAAATCTTGTGATATTTGTCAGAGAACTATTCAGAAAGGTCGGGTCACCAAAGTACCTCTAGGAAAAATGCCATTGATTGATACGCCATTTAAGAGGGTGGCAGTGGACATAGTTGGTCCAATTGAGCCTCGATCTGATAGGAAATCTCGGTATATTTTAACCATGATAGATTATGCGACAAGGTATCCAGAGGCGATAGCTTTACCGAGTATTGAGACGGAACGTGTCGCGGAAGCGCTTATTGAAATGTTTAGTAGGGTTGGCATTCCTGATGAAATGTTGACTGATTGTGGATCACAGTTTACTGCTGGGGTAATGAAGGAAGTCAGCAGACTTCTTTCTCTTCAAGAGTTAACGTGTAGTCCGAGACACCCAATTTGCAACGGACTGATAGAGCGTTTCCACGCTACGTTAAAGCAGATGTTACGTCGCATGTGTGCTGAACGTCCAAAAGATTGGCATAAATATCTTCCAGCTTTATTATTTGCGGTAAGGGAAGTCCCACAAGAGTCTTTAGGATACTCCCCTTTTGAGTTGTTATATGGACGTAACGTCAGAGGTCCAATGGCAATATTAAGAGAATTATGGGCTGAAGAGGTACGCGATGAGCAAGTTCTTTCGACGTATCAATACGTTATTGAGCTTAGGGAATGGTTAGAGCAGACATGCAAATTAGCGCGTGATAATTTAAAGAAGGTTCAGATTAAGCAGAAAGCTTATGATAAAGGCGCGAGGTCGCGTAAATTTGACGTCGGCGACAAAGTACTGTTGTTACTACCGACAGACAGTAATAAATTATTGCTTCAATGGAAAGGTCCTTATGAAGTGGTTGAGGTAGTGAACAGAATGGATTATAAGATTGACGTCAATGGAAATGTTAACACATATCACGCTAATATACTGAAGCAATATGTTGAGCGTCAGACTGTGACGTCTCATTGTCTGATCTCTAAACCAATTATGTCGACAGACAGTCATGACAGAAATGACGTCGACGAGTCTTCATTTGAAGACAGCAGTTTTGAAACTGCAGAGCAACAGGAAAGTGACGGCGACGTTAGCGTCCCACATACACTAACGTCAGTAGAGAGTGAGGAAACAGAGGAGAGTGAGGAGACAGAAGGGCTGAGAGAACAGCGCCTTGCAGGACTGACATGTCAGACAGACCAAATTATATGCACCACATTTATGTCAGAACCTATGAAAACAATCAAATCAGTTGAGCCAGAAAGGCCACCGCCAGTAAGATTAAAACGATATCCGATTTCTAACAAACAACAGAGTGTCAGGGGAACAGGAAAATTCTGGGGCAAACCACCTTGGCTTACTAGCTAAATTTTACTTAAGAAAATTTGGGGGCAGACTACCTTAGTAGGTAATTCTTCGCACGGTTGTTGTGTAAATAGCTGTCTTGTTTAGATAGGTTCATCCTATTCCATCTCTATACACAAAGAAAAAACATTTCTGATTGTTTTTTCTCCAAAAGGGGAAACCTTTGTTACGAGATGGAATAGGAAACCTCTCTGGTGCTTATGCACATCTAAATTATTTTAGTAGATATATGGTAGGGCGGTGCGAGTGAAATATTTTAGGTGAAATATGGTACGCAAACTGTGCGGCTCCATGAACAAGTCATGCACATATCATACGATGTATGCATGAGTGGTTTATAGAGAGCTGTTTTTACAATACAGGGGGCCGCTAAAAGGCCGAGTCCTATAGAATTTGCCTAAAAATCGCCAACCGCCAAATTGTGCCATATATGATTTTTATTCCCGTCACGTGTTGTGTGGGTGTTCGTTTTGACAGGAGTCATGTCATTGATTATAGGGTCGTTTCATCAATTTTTCCTATGGGAAATATACTATTTGAACGTAAATCCATTATCTACTCGATTTTTGCTATCTGGCTTTGTTTGTGGCCGGTATCTCCACCTCGCCACGAATTGAGCAAGGTAATAAGAGTAGGCATGATTTTCCGGTAGTATTCATAGATATATAAACCCTGAAAAAAGCGGACACTTTAGCAGCAGGTCAAGTTGTAAGAGTGAACACAACATTGTGACGGGGAAATAGAAAGTATATTGAAAGGTATGTTAAATCTATGTTTAGTATTATTTTTGTATGAACATGCTTGTAGGTTTTGGAGGGGTTTACTTCTAGTATACCCCAACTTTCTGAAGCCTATTCTGAATTCACTGTTGTGGCCTGTAGTGATTAGGCTACTAGCTTTGCCAGCTAGACGTCGCAGAATTGATCCCAGGCTTCTCCAGTAGTAGAATGAATCTTTCTAAGTGAGGTCCTGTCTCATGCTGACCCTAGATGTTGGTGAGACGTAAAGTTTGGACACCCGCTCATTCTAGATTCATTTAGGCTTTTAGACCCCTTTTGTAGAATGTAAATAATAAACGCCGGGTCACTTGTTTGATCCATGACTTTTGACTAGCTGTGGTTAGAAAACCGTGGTTCCGTCCCAATATGATATTAGGTGTAGAGGGGACGTAAACTTAAGACGGGTTTAACCATATCTTCATCATCAGGGCAAACTCTTACAAGAGCCTGTTGGGTTATCCGTGATGATGAACCGTAATGAATTTTATTTTACAAGCATGTTCACGTTGATTAGAAATAATTTTGTTCAAGAAGAATTACAAGTTCATTTTGTAATGATGCCGTTTTTGTCTGATAACTCAGTTTGTGCATGTATGTACATATAAAGAACGTGATGATGATAAGTGGGAGTATTTGGTCGCCACACGTCATAACGGCCTGAGCGGCGGGGATGACGTCAGCTGCGTCATCGGCGTCGCGAGGACGGTTGTGACGGGGTGCCTACCAAATACAGAGAGAATTTACGGCAAACAGTGTTGGCCCTTATGAGACACTAACAAATGTTGTGGATTATAGATGAAAATCTTCTGTTGTAGTTTCTATCTGTTATTAATGTATTGAATTTGTGAATAGCTATATTTGTGAGCCGTGTCGCGGAGAAGGATATGAAATAGAGATTGTTATGTTTCCTGTAATTGGCAGCTGGCCAGGTAGCGCAAAGGCGTGGTCTGTTCAATTGCCTCTTACTTGTGATAATGTAGTGAGCACAAATTTGATGAGTATCATGCTCAGTAGTAGTGAGCATTAATTGATTTCTGTAGTGCTCAGTAAGGAAACATGAACTTTGAGTATTATTGTGTCAAGCGCTGGGTGCTGATAATTTGATGCACAGTCAAGTTGAGTTCTGCTGTACGGTTATTTGTCGCATGCACTAATCAGCCTGTATGTCTGGTCGGCGCATGCGCAATAACGGTATATGCATGAACATATTCTTACTTCTCCGGGAGGGGGATCATGATATAGCATGTATGTTTTTAGACTCGTTTCTAGTCCAGTTATCGTAATTTGCAGGCACAACAATGTGTGACCTGCTGCTCCCTGCTTCATAGCAGCAGGTACTGGTACGATGCTAGGCATTAGGGTCCAGCAAGGGCGGACAGACCGCCGTAATCAGCGCCTACCAGGGTAGAAGCAGAATCTAGATCATTGTTCGTTGTAAACAAATGTGAGACCATGGAAGAGGTCAATTAACCTGCAGGTCATTTAGACGATCACTAAACCTCTGGTCAGCAAACGTGATCGCTAAATCTAAGATTATCAACTATGTTGATAGACTAGTTCTACTAGTTCGCGAGAGGAAGTGTCACGCGAGTGGGGGATTCACCCTAAGTTATAAACTGGCCAGTCGCGTCCTGTGTTGTTTCTTTTTTTGTTTTTGTTGTTGTTTTTGTTGTTTGCTTCTGTAGGTATTCACGTCACCCGTTCCGAGCACAGAACAGTGTTTTGCCTTCGGAGCGGACGTCGTGAGTTGGCTACAGAAGCAACAAATTGTGATGTTTAATGTTAGTAAGTGTTGTATGTAGATACTGTAAATAATTCATGTCATTCATCTAACATCTTTCTTGTGCCTTACCCCACAGCTGCCCGTACACCTGTCAGAGATCACGCTCGGTTGTCTTGTCAGCATGCGGGTTTGCGGGACGCCGTAAACCCACATGTAACATTTCTTCCATCTTACCGGCTGGGTCAATATTTATATGCTAACTATGATGTGTTAGGGGAAGGCTTGACAGTGTACATCTTGATCAGACTACATTCTGTCAAAACCAAAACAAAAATTAAATAGCAATAAAATATACCTGTATGTCTAAATAGCAGAGGTCATGCTCTACAATAGCAAAATCTATCTTGATCTTGGATGCAAACCAAACCAAGGAAAACAAATCATGTAGGAAGCTGAATGTATGCTTCAGAATGTGTAAATCTGCATAGTACAACCCACAAACATTATACCCAGTAACATGTGTGGACACGCAAGCTGCTTTTTTTCACCAGGAGTTTGATGCATTTCTAGGTGATTTGGAAATTTTATAAAAAAAAAAAAAATTTGGTAAATGTTACTATATCTAGTATCATTTCCCAAATGATAAACTTTCCAAATCACACAAAAAATGTGCAGGGCCACTATGGTTTTCACTGGCCTACATAAAAGATTTTTTTTTTCATACCCATTTTCTCCAGGAGTTCCCACTCATCCTGCAGGAAGGCCCCGTAATGTCCCCTTCTGGCAATCATTTGGGGACAACCAATGTTAAGGTCAATTGCCTCACAATGGTCCTCTGCTAACTTGGCAGCTCTCAGCAACACATCTGGATCATTGGCACAGAACTGGAAATAAACATGTATATGTATCTATACAGTTTGAATACTTTTGGGGCCATAAAAATTTATTGAAGGTACTGGTAGGGCCAAGGTAGGGCCATTGCAGGCAGGAAACCCCTAAAGGGGTACCTTGGCAAACAGTGCAGGCCCAGATCAGACGCCGCAAAATGCGGCGTCTGATCAGGGCCTGCACTATTTGCTAACAGAATTCCATCAAAAAAAGAATAAAAATGAAAAAATAGGCCTACCACCACTTTAAATACCAGGTAATGCAGGTATATAACAAATGGACTTGTCCAACATATAGCTAGGAAGAGTCTACTATGAGGTGAAGCAGCTGTGTTAAAGTACCAGTTTAGTATGCAGAATGGGAATGATTACTGGATATCTTCAGTCTTCTATTTATAAAACGTATGCTGCATATACTCAGTAGAACTGTCTTAATGTGCTAATGATTTCACACAACATACATTTTCAAGATTAAATAAGAAAACTTATCCTAAAATATCCCAAATATGTTAATATGTGGCATTATGGAAAATTTTATAGGGACTGAACATTGTTCAAAACAGAAGGGATAAACAATCATTCAAGTTTCCCTCTAATCCAACTACAGCTGCTTAACACATTTGTGACTTTGTAATTATTTTACACTGTTAGCTGTAACCACCAAAATTTAATACCAGCACAAGGGCCTGAGGTTATAAGACTTTTTTCATGCTCAACTCACTTCAGTATGAAATTTGTCCTGCTCACAAATTTTAAAATGCCAACAATTGTAGGCATTTTAAAATTTGTGAGCAGACAAATAACATTCTCTGCTACCTGAGCAGGAAAAATAGCCAAACTTGTTTGAATTTTAATCTCTACGAGCATTACAAATTTCATTCTTACTGGAGTTGAGCATGAAAAATTGTGATAACCTCAGGGCCAGGTCAGAAGGCATTACGCAGATAATTTTACCCTTTTCTATCTTGCATTAATTAATGGTATGTTCTATGAACCTTTTCAAGATAAATAAGAATTGCTGTCTGCTACTGAATTTCCCTTGGGGCTTTAAGGGTTACCATGCTTTGATGTACAAATATTTTTTGTGAAATGATAAATGAAAAACATTGAATGCCCTGATCAGACTGCTCTGACATTCGCATGCACTGTTATCTCAGACTTGTCAGTTCAAAGATCTAAGGAAATTAAGTTGAACAACAAAAAGATTACAAATGCAAACAACACTCTTTCATAATTGTAAATTGACACTTAAAATATTACATATAAACAAAATCAACATAACAAACCCTCACTGATAATATTCAATCAACACTCTACAGGAGGGAATCTGCCTGTAGACGTAGTATTATGATCTGATCTCTGGGTCTGGACTTTACTCTAACACTTTTTTTTTTCAAATGTTTTTTAAGTTACATGTAATTATTGTTTACCTGAATTACAAGTGGTCTATCTTCTGAACATGACTGCAGTGCATCCTTCCGATACTGGGTATCTTTTGCAAATATTGTACTGTGGAACATCGGTGAGTAACATAGTTGAGCTCCATATCTACGGCTCAACATCCGCCAAGCCAGCTCAGACTGGTCCACCATAGGAGCAACAACATATTGGCAGCTATTTAGCTTTGTCTTCCAGAAATCAAACCCAGACAGCTTGGTAGTAACTTCTTCAGTCATATTGGACATTGTTTAGTTTAATGTCCACTTGTAAGATCTGTAAGACAAAACTCAGTGTTAACTCTTAACATGCCAGGAAAACCAGCATTTTAACCCCTATCCTATTGTTCACAACCCCTACCTTTGCAAACAGTGTAGATCCAGGTCAGATGGCTTCTAAAGAAGCCATCTGATCAGGATCTACACAGTTTGTCATTCAGTTTGCGAATTTGAATGAATAAATTACATCAAATAATTTGATTGGTTGAAATGTACATGTAAATAGGTGTGGCTAAATTAATTTATGCAGTGTGATAAGGGTTAAAATGCTGTCTGCTTATGTATGTCTTGAAAATGTTTTAAAAATATTTTTGGCATACAGGCAAATACTGTGGACCCTGAATAGGCTGCAGTCTGATATGAATCCATACTAGTTGCAACAATGGCTTTTAAAGTACTAAGCAGACAACAATTGTTATGATTGGAGTATTAACCCATTGCATGCGGGGGGAACCCCCTAAAAGGGTACCTTGATAAACAGAGCAGGTCCAGATCAGACGCTGCAGAACACGGCATCTGATCAGGGCTTGCACTATTTGCTGACAGAATTTTCTGCCAAAAATAGAATAAAACGAAAAAATAGGCCTGACACCCCTTATATGACAAATAGACTTGTCCAACATATAGCAATGGAAGAGTCCACCAGTATACAATGGTTTATGGGTAAATTTGAATAGGGGTGACTCTTCTTCAGCAGTATATTTTGTCTTCATTTTCAATTTACAAGAAGCAAATTATTTCCTTTAAGAGTACTCAGTACTCAGTATATCCCTTTTTTGAGAGTTTACAGGAAAACAAACAGGAAAAGTTGTCTCCCTTGCAATGACAGAAGTGTATGCAAGCTGTATCCATTTCCTTCATAATCAACAAGCAAAACTTGGTGCCAGGATAACATACTTAAGGGGAATGGGAACACCTTCAGGAGAGGCAACTCCTGCAAAAGAATGTTTGTCTCCCATATCAATAGGGGTCAACTTGCCCCACACCACCGGGGGTCAAGGTAACCCAACCGGGATATCTTCACCCCAACCTCTGAGCAATGGTAGAAGATGAAAAGTACCCATTCATGCAAGCTATTTAGCTGGTGGAAATGTTATGTCAACAATAGACCGTTACACATCAGCAGTACCTTCCATTGTTGAGAAGTTCTTGCTGAAGATTTGGTAGCGGTCAGAAACATATTCACAATGATCCTGGTGCGCTAAGAACTAAGCAGTTAACCAGTATTAAATGCACATACTTTTGCCAGACCTATTTGAGCGGTATTCAGTGGTAGGGAGAGAATGGCCAGAGAGATGATCAATTTTATGACCAGTCTTTATGAAAGTATGTGGACGGGCTGGAGTTTTAACATACAACGACTGGATTTGTATTTAGACAAATATACATGTAGTTGTAGTTTGCAGTTGGAATCCACTGGGTTCCATCTGAATTTTGGCGATTGTAGGCCCTGATCCACTTTGGCCGTCTCTCAGCGTATTTCTCCAGAGCCAGAAACTTATAGGACAACTGTTTTAACCCTTTTTGTACCAAATGGAATCTTCCACCTTATATATAGCAGGAGGTTATTTCAAAATTTAGGGGTGTCAGGTTGTAGTTTCTTCAACATTGATTAGGAAAATGGCTTAACTTTTTGCAAACAGTGGAGGCCCTGATCAGACGTCGCAGAATGTGGCGTCTGATCTGGGCCTGCACTGTTTGCCAGGGTACCCATTTTGGGGTTTTCGGTACAAAATGGGTTAATATACTGTTGTAGGTTGTGCTTTGCACAACCCCCTGCACTGTGTATTTTAGGCATTTTCTTTTCAGTCTCTCAGAAATTTAAGTGTGGATATTGTTCTTAAACAATAAAGTGTAATTGAAAATGGCAAACGCTTTCACCTACGGTTTTGGTTGCTATGCAGAAAGTCATGTGATTATCAAGAAGTACCCAGATGACCGACTTGATAAATTGGACTTCTTTTCCAAATTGTCTTTTTTATTAAAAATAACAGTTCCTTTCATGGAAAAAATCTTCCTTTCTTAAAAGGAAGGTTACGCGAAAGGAAGGTTCCTTCCGCAGTATAGACCAACCCCTCTGAAATAGGTCACCCTCTGAAACTGGTCCTCAGGTGGCGGGACACATTCAAAAGTGTCTATTTGACAATCAGTCACCTAGCTTTGATCTTAATAAAAAATGACAAACAGTTTACCCATCGATGATTGATAACATATTTGGCAGATTAACGCCTGTATTCTTATCACCGGATTAGCTGGAGGCTTTGATCAGTTGATTAATACTGTGGACGGTACTGAAGACCGCAAGTTGCTGCTGAAGGACCATGTTGCCGCTGAAATATTTTTATGGGTGTGACAATGGGTTCTAGTTACATAACAGTCAAAGAATATGTGTTGCTTCTGATTTTTATGATGCAAATAGATACGGATATACATGGTCATGAAAATATGTGACGACAAACAGGTGTCCGTAATTCAAAATATTATCTTTGCAGGTTTTCAAAAAGAGACAAAATAATTGCCCCAATCAACTCTTGGACAGTTGTTATTAAATAATTATGTTTAGAAGACCAATTTTATCATATCGGGACAAAATAAAATGATGATTATGACCACAAATTACAGATGTCAATCATGTCACGTATTTTCACGACTTTGCAAATTCGTTTTTTTTTTTATAAAATGGGCTAAGAACATCGTAACATTTTAGTAATATTAAAACATTGTGATTCTGCAGAAAGCAATTGTTTTAGCAAATGTAGGTAGGCATCCTTTCCTGTAAATAACCTGTGATTAGCTATCCAGGCCTGGAGCGTGATAGCTCAGTGGTTAGTGCACTTGCCTCTGATGCTAGAGGTCCCGGGTTCGATCCCCGGCAGGGGCGATAAAGTTTCGGTGTCTGAACACGCTCCATTGGCATCCTTTGCAGGGATAAATGTCATAAAGTGCACCGTCCTTCAGATCGGGACGTTAACTGGAGGCCCCCTGAGCAGGGAGAACCATCCCCTATGCAGGTTAAAGATCCCTACTGTAATTACATGATTACTGTGTAGGCTTTCATCCTGCAAACCTGGAGTGTATGTAAGGTACACCTGCGTTAATGGTCAAAGGTAAGCGACCCAGTATCAGTAGAAAGGCCTACCTGTCTGTCTGCTTATCTATCTATTTAGGCCTACCTGTCTGTCTGCTTATCTGTCTGTCTAGGCCTACCTGTCTGTCTGCTTATCTATCTATTTAGGCCTACCTGTCTGTCTGCTTATCTGTCTGTCTAGGCCTATCTGTCTGTCTGCTTATCTATCTATCTATCTATCTATCTATCTATCTATCTATCTATCTATCTATCTATCTATCTATCTATCTATCTATGAGTTGCATTACAGTTTGGTGAAGGGGGTGGGGGGATGCAGGAAGATTTGCGGTTGGAAGAAATAGCACTTGCGTTTGACATGTTTGAGTGGGACTCCTAGAGACAAAGATTTTTAAAGATTTTCCCTATATAAGTATGTAAAACCAAAGGGCCCTTGGGCGGGGGTATTTATGGCCCCAGGGCTATAATTTGAAAATCTTTGGTAGAGGTCCGCTAGATGAAGCTTCATACCAAATATCAAAAACCTGGGCCTTGTGGTTTCAGAGAAGAAGATGTTCCCTATATAAGCCTATGTAAAACCAAAGGCCCTTGGGGCGGGGGCATTTTTGGCCCTAGGGCTATAATTTGAACAATCTTGATACAGGTCCACCAGATGAAGCTTCATACCAAATATCAAAGACCTGGGCCTTGCACTTTCAGAAAAGAAGATTTTTAAAGATTTTCCCCATATAAGCCTATGTAAAACCAAAGGCCCTGGGGCGGGGGCATTTTTGCTATAATTTGAACAATCTTGGTAGAGGTCCACTAGATAAAGCTACAAACCAAATATCAAAGACCCGGGCCTTGCGGTTGCAGAGGAGAAGATTTTTTAAGTTTTCATTAAAAAAATTCTATTTTTGGCTAACTTGACCTTGATGTGCAACGGACAGGAACCATTTGAACGTTTTTGAAAGGGGACCATCTAAGGATTATTCCAGTGAAGTTTGATCAAAATCCGATCAGTGGTTTCAGAGATGTTGTTTGAAGAAATTGTTTATGCACGCACACACTGATGGACGCACGACGGACTAAAAGTGATCCCAAAAGCTCACCTCGTCACTACGTGATGGTGAGCTAATAAAAGTAGGGTTTGAAAGGGTCAAAATCGCATAGGCTTCACGATGGCAATCCCATGTTGCTCTCTCTCTCTCAGCGGTTCAAAAGTTATGACCAATGTTAACTTTTTCTTTTATGTAGGTCAAAGGTCAAGGTCACAGGTCAAAAGTTTTTGTGTGATTGTAAAGCTCGTCACTAGGAACCTACATGCAAAATATCAAGGCTCTATCTCAAACCATTCATTGGCTTGGCTTTTCCATCTAGGCAGACAAAGGATGTTGCATATAAAACATCGGTTCGCCCTCAACTTGAATATGCAATTGCATCACCCATTTGGCATCCCTATGTTAAAACTCAGACTCAGCAGGTGGAGAAGGTGCAGAGGACAGCTGCTAGATGGACCTGTAGGCGATGGCGAAATAGAAATAGCGTCGGTGACATGCTTAATGAGCTAGAGTGGCCGTCCCTGGAGGCCCGTCGTGAGCAGTCCTCTTTAACCTTCTTCTACAAGATACACTGATTCAGTGTCTATTAATAAAGATAGGTACTTGACCCCTGTAACAGTGTCGACCCAAACAAGGGCATCAAAAGTAAACGACTCTCAATATCGTAGATACCAGTCCTATAGGGATGCCCTGAAGAACTCGTTCTTTCCTAGAACTATTCCCCAATGGAATAGTCTTCCCTCCTCTGCGGTGAATGCCAAGTCCGCAGAAGAGTTTAAAACCCGTTCAGTGTAAGACTGAGACTCAGAGGTATGCATTTTAGGATACCTCTGTTATGCAGATTGTAAATAATTTTAAGGATGCATCCAGCGCCTCTCTTTTTTTTTTTTTTTTTCAGCTAAATTCTAAATTTAGCCACCCAATCAACTGAGGTAATGGCCAAATATGACCGACTCAGTATAAGAAGATAGATAGATAGATACTGTTGTTTTTTTAGTAGCATGCAAGCGTCTTAGTGACACTGATGAAATGTCATTTGTAAGAAATAAGCCATTTTTTAAAGAAACAAAACACTGAAAAAGAATCGTCCCCGCGGGGGATATGACAGGATATGACCGACTCAGTATAAGAAGATAGATAGATACTGTTTTGTTGTTGTTTTTTTAAGTAGCATGCAAGCGTCTTAGTGACACTGATGAAACGTCATTTGTAAGAAATAAGCCATTTTTTTAAAGAGACAAAACACTGAAAAAGAATCGTCCCTGTAGGGACGATAACAGGATATTGCCAACTTCCCATATCACAGGTCCTGGTGTATGAATGTCATTTGACGCGTCACCAGTAACAATTCTGATTCTAACATGCAGCCGGCCCCCGCCCATAGGGGCTTGAAGAAATATATGGGCTGCATGATGCTTCCACGCAGAGCTGAATCCAGCCCGCACACTAGTACTGGTAAACCGCTTAGAGGATCTAAGCCTGTCCAGGAACCGCGGTGCGAGGCGGACCGTTCATGCTAATAAACCCTATTGGTTTCATTGGGCGGGAATCGAGACAGTTCCCCGACAAGACAGTTCCCCGACACGGTTTCTGGAGACAGTTCCCCGACACATTTGAAGACAGTTCCCCGACACTTTTGAAGACAGTTCCCCGACACTTTTGTTCGAAGTCAAATGACCTGCGACTGATCATGATGATTATCATAATTGATAGTTAGTATGTGTTCATCAATATTCTGAAGACAATTCACAGACAGACGTTTAGAAATATTAAATTATGGGTTCATAGACATTTTTGAAGACAGTTCCCCGATGTAAAATAAAAGATTATAGAAGCGTAAGCAAATTTCGCCAATAATTGAATTTCGCCAATTGTACATAAGAGCGGTATTTTCGTGTGCGTGACGTCACAGGACATTACCAACTCAGGGTATCCTAAGGTCAAATTTACCGCTATCTGTCACTCATGTCAAACTGACAAGAAATGCCAATCCGAGAGGTAATACATAATTTCCTACATGTAGCAATGTATTTCCCGCCATTTTGCTATGCCATTTCGTATCTCACATTTTTATTTTATTTCCCAAGAGATTTGTTAGCTGCCAAAACAATCGCCGGCGTCTGTTTACATTTTGACCTTTCTAGTATGGAACTGACATATCCGTATTTTAGTATTGGGGCTCTCAAAGGGGAAATTAATGATTCAACTATTTGGGGGTTCTTATCGATGTTTAATGGAACACTGTAAATTTTCACAAGAGTTTTGAATGTAGGAGTGTATTTAATTATTTGCTCTTAATTGTACCTTTCCACCTTTGGCCAAAATAATAAATATGTGTCAAAGTATGTACTTTCTTCTCTTCTTTTATTTTTTTTAAGTCACCTCCTGCATAGGGAACACCTGGTATTGGGGGCTCGAATTTTACACCAAACTTTTAATGACAACAAAGATGGTGGAATTCCATTGATATTAACATGATGATAATTTTTACATAATTTGACAAAAATGAATAGTTATCTGTTACATTCTGTTTGTCTTGCAAACCAAAGTTGCTCATATCACTCATGAAACACATTTCTATTCTGATAAAGTTGATAGCGGATAATTTTACCCCCTCGGGTGCCCCTTTCATCAGGATTTCAAAAGTTGGCGAAATTCGCTTACTATTTTTCAAGATGGCGGATTTTGAGTGGTCTGAAATAGAGAAGGTTTTGATGATAGACATCGCTATTTTAATGCCGTAAAAGCTTCCCTTGTGTTGGATCAGGTCAGTATTTTTTGATGAAAGGGTTTTCTATCAGATAAATATGGGTTCATGCATACCGCACCAGTGTTTACGGTTACGTTGGCGAAATTCGATTACCCCAGTATATACTTGATACCATTATCAATAAGTTTAATGAATACACCTAAAATTAAGCGAACTAGCATGTTGTTCAGTTTAGCATGTTCAGTTAATGAACATGCACACATTTAAAAATGTCTTCTAGGAAACACAATAGTATATTTCTAATTGTCATTTTTCCATATAATAAACATTTGAAAACTGAAGATGAGTTCAAAGTTTTTGTTTTAAATTAATATTATTAAAGTATAAGAATATGAAATACATATCCAACGCTGTTATGCGAACAATAATGATAGTTATTCGAACTGTCTTGGAATCAACGAGGAAATTTCAGGCAACTCATAAATATAGTTGCCATAGCAAGAAACGTCCAAATTATTACTAATATATCTTATCCCTAATTGCCAATTAGGTCATTAAGACTATAGGAGCTTTTTTCGTGACGTACTTCCGGTTCTAAAAATAGAACGGGAAAAGCCCTGGCCGTCATCTGTCGTATTGCTTCAAAGGCAGTTGGACAGATAAAGTGTTAATTACACCGTAAAACAGTGAAATCCTTTTAAACTTTTGGGGAATTCTAATGTAAAATAATGGGAGAAACACCGATATGCTGCCAGATGTGAAATTTCGCATTACGAAAATGATATATTGTTCATACGATCTCTCTCTCTCTCTCTCTCTCTCTTTTAGCGCACCAACAATTAGCGAGCGCAGGCAAATGTAAATTACAGTTTGTCGTTAAATGACGCTACGTCAACCGACATGTAGCGTGTCAACAACGTCGTGCCTACATCAAACCAACTTCAAAGCGATGCATTGAATTTGACATCGCAACGTCGATGAAACGTCACAACGTTTCGTCGTTGCTTAATAAATAAAATGCACCACTCCCGCCCCTAGTTCCCGAAAGTGATGTTTTTAATTTTGATTTTAACTTCTCTACCTCACCAACTGTTTTAACCCCTATCATCTTTTATCCTCTCACTATCCCCTCTTGTCTTTACTTTCCTTCTTATTTCAGCACGACAGCGCACTCCTGCCTAGAATGCCCGCGAGGGCGTGAGGCAATATATAGAGATAGATAGTTGGAATGTCATTTGCCCAGTGCTCGGACCCATCAAGACTCAGTGGGATTGGAACATTAAATTCAAAACAAACGTAGAACACCCTTTCAGAGCATAAGAATGTTAAACACTCCTTCGCAAGTGCAAGATTTTACAGTAAAATCTGGTAGATTTGTATATTGGTTCAACCTGCCCAGCCCTTGGTCTACATTAACCCATTTGGTACCGGAAACCCCAAAAGGGGTAAGTGACAAACAGTGCAGGCCCAGATCAGACGCCGCAGAACGCGGCGACTGATCAGGGCCTACACTGTTTGCAAAAAGTTCGGCCATTTTCCAAATAAATTTTTAAGAAAACACAACCTGACACCCCTAAATTTTGCAAATGACTCCTGCTATGTATAAGGAGGAAGATTCCATTTGGTACAAAAAGGGTTATGGGCTTCTTGGATACAGGGATCAGTCAAACCATCTCAATCGTCACGTGCCATTGAAGTGAGTTGGAGTGGTTGTCGACGGCATGACGTCGAGCCAACGTTGACTCGACGCCCGTCTGTAAGTCCACTCATTGATTGTTGTTGTTTTTTCGACTGTAAGTATGTTTATTTGTCTATCTAACAGTCCGTCCATTCGTCTGTTAGTCAGTCTGTCTGTGTGTCGTCTGTCTGTCTGTCTACTGTCAGTTTGTCAGTCAAACCCCTCTCTCTCTCTCTCTGTCTCTCTCTCCCCCCCTCTCTCTCTCTCATGCCAACGGTCATGTGACGATGAAGTGAGTTGGAGTGGGTGTCGACGGCATGACGTCGAACCAACATTGACTCAACGCCCCTCCGTCAGTCCACTCATTAGTTTATTTCGACCCTCAGTATGGACATTTAAATTGCACATGTAGACAGATCGATGGACAGATTTCTCAAGATAGATGATAGATAGATAGATTAGATTAGATAGATAGATAGATAGGTAGATAGATAACGAATAAAACGAAAGTTACGTAAAAACTTATTTTGTGAATAACGGTATCTCAAGCCATTGACATGGGTCATTCACGAAAAGATTTTCGTCAATTAAGAACGGATTTTGGATAAATGAATTTCGGTAATGAAAGTAAAATATCATTCTTTCCTTCTCGAGGCATTATTTCATTGAAAACGGGTATATTTTCTCTCAAAATGTCTGAATATTGCTAGCATTTTAAGTTCCGCCAATACATTTGAATAGCGATGGCCGTTTCAATTGACGGCCAGTACTTTGGGCATGCGCAAGAATGACGTCACAAACGGAATTCCTAAAACCTCCTATGAACAATAGTATCGGGGAACTGTCTTCAAAAGTGTCTGGGAACTAATTGCCAATTATAATTATCAGTCACAGGTCATTTAACTATGAACAATAGTGTCGGGGAACTGTCTTCAAAAGTGTCGGGGAACTGTCTTCAAAAGTGTCGGGGAACTGGCGAACACTAATGTCCGGGAATTGTCCGGGAAATCGCCGGGAAATGTCCGGGAAATGGGGGTAGTGATGCGTTATCCCTAATATCTCCACTTTGGGTGGTCAGAAATTAATGAAATTAGTATCAAATAAAATTTTAAGCTCCATTCTAAAAGATTATTAAAAAATAATTTACTTTTTAAACGTTTTAGGAGTCCATTTATTTAGTTAATTTGTCCGGGAAATTCTCGGATTTTGTCCTGGATTTTGGGGTAGTGGTGCGTTAACCCTAATATCTCAACTTCGAGTGGTCAGAAATTAATAAAATTAGTATCAAATAATTTTTTTTAGCTCCCTTCTGAAAGATTATTAAAAGATATTTTTTATTTTGAATATTTTAGGGGTCCATTTCTGAAGTTAATTTGTCCGGGAAATTCCCGGTTGTGTCCTGGATGTTGGGGTAGTTGTGCATTTTCATAGTATCGCTGTTTGTGGTGATCACTTATTGATAACGATTGATACATATTAAAATTTTAAGTTCAGTTCTAAAAGAATATATAAAAAATATTTTCATACACCTCACTGAGGCAGTTCTAATGAGTGCACACAACATGACTAATTTATAGAAGATCTCAAAGAATCTTTAATTACGGCAAACAGTGTAGAACTTGGTCAACGGTTTAACACATATATGCCTAGCGCCCCATTGTTGGGCCATTGGCAAACAGTGTAGATCTTGACCAAAGGTTTAACCCATATATGCCTTGACTCCCACTTGTGGGACATTGGCAGATACACTCCTAACAAAATGTGACAAAGGTTTCCTCAATTTGAGTGTCTTTGATCTTTCAAGCTCCAACAATTAAAACAAACAGATCCTAGCAAAAGACTATAAATCAGATAATATGTCAGACTATCTGATTAAATTCTAGAAAAAGGTACACTGGTTGTAGGAAGGAGATAAAAATTCTAGAAAAAGCAGAGTATAATTAGTTTTCCAGATTGTAGCAGAGTTGAACATTATTTAGTTTCCATTGACCAGCCTGCTCAATTTTTTTTTGTTTTCATCAGGTGAACAAGTCTGTGAAATGAACGCCCCCCACCCCTTAAACCCCACTTTATATAGAGAAAACTGGGGTTTACGGGTGTATACATGATTTTCCTTATTTCTGCCCCAAGACATAGTTTGTGCCTCAATGAGGCGGGTCTAACGAGCACCCTCAACCTAAGCTTGGAGTATAAATAAGAAAAATATCATGGATTTTCATTAGAAAAGTAGCCATTTTGGTGATGTGAAAAAAAGCACTATGTGTCACGGCTGTGTTATCGTAATGGTTGTGGTTTACGGCCCTTCCAAGATTATTTCACTTATTCAGTTTTTGTTTGTTTGATTTGAGGTTTAACGTCCCCGTCAACACTGTAAAGGTCATTTTGGAGACGTTGCTTCCAATTTTGTGGGACTTTTACCCAACATTGAGATGAAATGACATCTCAAGCCCTGTCGCCCAATGAAACCAATAGGGTTTATGAGCATGGACGGTCCGCCTCGCACCGTGGTTCCTGGACAAGTTTAGATCCTCTAAACGATTTACCAGTACTAGTGTGCGGGCCAGAATCAGCTCTGCGTGGAAGCATCATGCAGCCCATATATTTCTTCAAGCCCCTATGGGCGGGGGCCATCACTTATTCATTTGAGCCAAGTGATAATCAGAGGTTGGCAAAAACCGAAGTGCCCGGAGAAAAACCACGCAGAACTTAGCATCTCACATGTGACCCCAGCCAGGCTTGAACCCACAGCGGCTTTCTCATGTGTCGTCAGTTTCGGCTCTCCGTGGAAGCACCATTCAGCTCAATATATTTCTCCAAGCCAAGATAGGCGGGCGATTTTTGGTTTGATATTGTGTATGATAACTGAATAGTCGATTCTATGCTAGTTGAAGTCTTACCAAGACTTTTTGTGAGCATATTTACGTAAAGTCGGAGCCGGAGCATATTTTGATGGGGCCAAAAATAAACCTTTCCTGATATGACCCTTTATAAAAATTCAGGTTGAAAAAATAAATCTGGAATAAGGACAAAGGAATAAGGAAAAAGGAATAAGGAAACAACTTATCACTCGTTGCAAACAGTGCAGACCCATATCAGATACTGCAGAACAAGACGCCTGAGCAGGGCCTTCACTTTTTGCTTAAATTTCAACCAATTTTTATCAATGATTAAATTCTAATCAGCCTGGTACCCTTTAACTCTTAAATGCACCCCTTCTGTATGTGGGATGGGACATCCCATTCTGTACAAAATGGGAAAAAAATATTTATTTTTCTTGTTTTTTTTTTTTTTTTTCTTTTATTTATTTGTGATTTTTCCTCGTTACTAAAACCTCTTAGTAACCTATAAACATTCTTACTTTACCTTATTTACTTATCTACCTGCTATTGAATCAACGTTTAAAACGTTGTTTCAACGTTGAATCAAAGTTGAGTCAGTATTGTGTGCCTGCAAGATTACTTGCTTACTTACCTACTCTCCAACTCAGTTGCTTGCTCGCGTGCTCACACACTCACTCACTCACTCAGTCACTCACTCACCCACTCAAACCTGTTTCTTTTATTTTCCTCTGTATAGTTAAAAGCCCAGTTTTAGGTAATCTGTATTGGCAAAATTAGCTTCAGCAACCTCTTGAGAGTTTCCAGATTTTTGCAAGCAGGGGTAATAAAATACCCATTCTGACAGTCCAGGTTTAGTTTAGAGATAAAAGTCTGATAACAAAATAGAGAAAATTTAGAAAAAGGTAGTATTTTGCAGGAGTGGATAGTGTAGATCCACTGGCAGATCAGATATTTAATCCAGATATTTAATCCATATATGCCTATATAGCGTCCCATTTGTGGGACATAGTCAAACAGTGTAGACTCAAATGATCAGACGCTGCAAAACGTGTCGTCTGATCTGGGCCGCAAAATGCTACATCTGATCTGGGTCTACACTATTTGCTTAAACAACGAGGAAATTTAACCGCATCCATTTCTTGCTAGCAAGGAATTAGGTGTACAGACTTTGACGGACCATTATGATCAGTAGCTGCGCAAACCTTGGCGTCTGATCTGGGCCGCTAAGTGCAACGTCTGATCTCGGTCTACACTGTTTGCTTAATCAACGACGAAATTTAACCGCATCCATTTCTTGCTTACAATGAATTAGATGTACGGACTTTGACTGATTTGACGGACAATGATGCTCAGACGTTGCAAAACTTGGCGTCTGATCTCGGCCGCAAAATGCGACATCTGATCTGGTTCTATACTGTTTGCTTAAACAACGAAATTTAAGCGCATCCATTTCTTCCTGACGATGAATTAGGTGTACGGACTTTGAGCGATTTTACGGGCCATTAATTTTCTAACGAGATTAAAAATGTGTTAAGTTAATTGCTTTAACTCATAATAAGTTGGCGTGTGCTGCTTACCTGGATTGAAATAGTAGAAATACTTCATTCATTCACTTGTAAAATCGTAAAAATTCCAGTCTGGAGATTCTGCAAAATGCCTGAGTATATTGATAACATGATTTGCTGTGAAAATCGTAAGTGCAAAATTTGTTTTTTTAGAATATGTTTAGGTCTGAATTCATCATCAAATCAATGCCCGTCTTGTGAGCAGCAACATGTGTGACATCATAGAAAGCTGTGTAATGGAAACCCATGTAAATCCAACTTTATACAGCGAAAAGTAGGATTTACAAGGGGTGTGCAGTCTTTCTTTCGTTCTCACAAGTCGATGTATTAAGGAAAACAAACCAATACCCCAGCATCCTGGATACAATCCGGGTTGTGGGTACTCATTAGAACTGCCTCATTGAGGTGTATAAAGAGATTTTTTATATTTTTTTTTAGAATTGAACTTAAAATTTTAACATATATCAATTGTTATCAATAAGTGATCACCACAAACCGAGCTATTATGAAAACGCACAACTACCGCAAGATCAAGGACACATTCGGGAATTTCCCGGACAAATTAACTTCAGAAATGGACCCCTAAAATGTTCAAAATGAAAAATATTTTTTAACTATCTTTTAAAATTGAGCTAAAATTTTTATTTGATACTAATTTTATTAATTTCTGACCACCGAAAGTCGAGATATTAGGGTTAACGCATCAATACCCCAACATCCAGGACAAAATCCGAGAATTTCCCGGACAAATTAACTTAAAAAATGGACCCCTTAAACGTTAAAAAAGTAAATTATTATTTTTTTATCTTTTATAATACAGCTAAAAATTTTAGTTGATACTAAATTTATTAACTTCTGACAACCCGAAGTAGAGATATTAGCGACAACACACCACTACCTCCAATTTCCCGGACATTTCCCGGCGAATTCCCGGACATTTCCCGGACAATTCCCGGACATTAGTGTGCACCCGGGGAACTGTCTTCAAAAACCGTGTCGGGGAACTGTCTTGTCGGGGAACTGTCTTGTTCCCCAATGGGCGACAGGGCTTGAGATGTCATTTCATCTCAATGTCGGGTAAAAGTCCCACAAAATTGGAAGCAACGTCTCCAAAATGACCTTTACAGTGTTGACGGGGACGTTAAACCTCAAATGAAACAACCAAACATCTGACATGCAGCACCTGCGAGTTCAATGGCGATGTTTGTTTGACTCCATCGGTATTAAACCGTCGGCGAGCGGAGTTATGGGGCGTACACCAATGTCCGGAAAATATCCGGTATCTTTCTTTCTCTATCTATCTTCTGATACTGCGTCGGTCACATTTGACCATTACCGCAGGTGTATATTACATACACTCCAGTTTTGCAGGATGAAAGCCTACACAGTAATCATGTAATTACGGTAGGGATCTTTAACCTGCACAGGGGATGGTTCTCCCTGCACAGGGGGCCTCCAGTTAACGTCCCGATCCGAAGGACGGTGCACTTAATGACATTCATCCCTGCAAATGATGCCAATGGAGCGTATAAACTCCCAGGATTGGGACACCCAGTACGAGTCTGGTAAAAATCTTCTTGAGCACATTTACTTTTAAAAGTTCATATATGTTAAAAACTGGAGGGCTTGTGGTGATGTGCGTATTTACATCGTGAAGAATAGAAATATATCCAACATGTACACTAGTGAACACTGACGAGATCTTCACTCCTGTTTTAGCTTATGAATACGTTGGAGATGCAGCCTATAGCATAATTCTGTAGTAGCTTTACTTATTTCTTTAATTTGTGTATCACTTTTTATGTCTGGGAAGACGGTACAGTCTAGAATTAGTTTGACGAGGTTTACTTTTGTACTGAATAAGGATTTCCACCTATTGATTCCAATATAGTTGCAGACGATTGACCTGACTTTAGGAAAGAACAGTTTCCTCTGGGCATGCAAAGCTGAGCATTCTAATAGCATATGAGTGATGTCCTCGTCGGCAAAGCCACAACAATTACAGGTTGCACTGACTGATGATCTATTGAATTTATGTTTACTGGATTGTAATAAGTAGGTTCCTGTCAGCATGCGACATTTGACAATACCCTTCCTTACATCAGTCACTGAAGATTCTAAAGAGGACCAAACTGTATGTGTTTGACTAACTTTAGCCATATCAAAGTTCATAAAACATAGGGTTGATTTTTCAGAGGCATCATTTCTGAGTTTTGCTGTCCAATAGTTATGTACTGCTGACTTAAACTGTAATTTCCATTGTTCTTTTGTTGATAAACAGTCTCTGAGAGTATCGATTGAAGGCAATTGATAGAGATTCAAAATGTCCTGTATACGACTGAAGTAACTAAGGTCATTGTCAAAGTTTACAGCTATTTGCCTTTCAGTTAAACCTTTCACTGTCTCGTTTATAGAGGTAAGAATGTTATATAATAGACTGAGTTGTCTTTTATGGATCTCTGCTTCTATTGGCAATGCACCCAGTAGAAGATACACAGCACAGGTTGCCACTCTGACTGGTAACGTTTGAAATCGCTTGAGATTGTCCAAATGGAATTTAGATATAACGTTTATCTGTGATACAGTTAATGGTAGTATTTCTAGGCCGTACAGCAGCCTTGGAAGTACGTAACACTGATAGATTTTGTATGAAACACGTGGGTTCAGTCCGTTTGACCCATGGACACCGGTGTTTATAAGAGCATACAATGTCCTACGAGCTAGACTAAGTCTATCTTCGATATTGATCATGTTTTCATTTACCTCGGTTCTAAATAGGCCAAGATGCGTAGTCGATGACGACAATGGCATTGCTTTTTCACCCATTTTCACTGAGAATGACTTTTTTATAACAGTCTTGTGTTGATTTAGAAGAACAGCATTGGATTTGTCCGGATGTATTGTTACTCTATCTTGTCTTGCATTTCTCGTAGCAACATTCAACATGATATGAAGTTCATTTTCACATTCAGTTAAGAACGCTACATCATCGGCACATGTTGGACAACCACAATACGTATTTCCTATACAGAGTCCCAAGCGATGCTGCTTAAGTTCCACTAGGCATGGGTTGATGTAGGTTTTATATAAAAACGGCGATAATATGCCTCCCTGTCTAACCCCTTGTTGTATTTTAAAACTGTCACTAAGATCACCTAACCATTTGACTTTGGATGTAAGACCAGTGTACATATCTTTCACTATTGACCATAAAGAGGGGTGAATACCAGCCTCATACAATTTGTCCAGTAATATGATATGATTAACCACGTCAAAGGCTTTTTGACTGTCTAATGTCACTAAATACAGCGGCGCACATGATTTCATTCTGGATTCTGCCCTTGCTTCAGATACTATCAAAGCTGACATCACGGGTGATAGTCCTTTCGTAAATCCAAATTGGAGTGGTGACTGATCAAAGGTCTCTGTTAGTCTTGGTAATAACACACTTTCAAATAGCTTTCCCAGAACCGGTGTGACGGTGATACCGCGATAATTGTCCATATTTGTTGGATCTTTCGATTTCTTAAGTACGGGGGTGAGTATTCCAGATTTAAAGAAACTAGGAACTTGTTTTTCCAAGATGATTTGGTTAAAAATGTCCGTGATGTCCTCTATGACAGCTTTCCCAGCATGTTTCAAATGTTCCGCCGATAAACCATACTCATCAGGGGCCTTTTTATTGTTTAGCTGTGATATTGCTTTTTTCGTTTCTGCCGGGGTCACCGGTTGGAAGGGTAAGGAGCTTTCCTCACATATTTCAGTAATAAGTTCATGACGAACAGAGCACAGTTCAAGAAATGCGGAATCATACTGTTTGTCTTTAGGGACTGATAGATCTTCATAGTAGCTGGCAAACACTTTTCTTTGTTGTTCTGGTGTAGAAATTTCCTTTCCATTGACCATAAGCGTGCTAGTCTGTTGAGCTGCGTCACCTTTATTTCTCCGTATTAATTTGTAAAACATTTCAGTACTTGGTTCTGACATTAGAGTTTCATAGAAAGTTCTTCTGTCATTAAATTTTTCTTTCCTTAGCTGTTTTCTAAGATTTCTTTTTGCCTTTATGTTTTCACTGCGCAATGAGGGGTCGGTTCTACCACTGTCTTTCCAATGTTTATATTTCTCTTTACAGTCTGCCAGTAAGATTCTGACGGTAGGCGAAGCTTTCCACGTAGGTCCTTTCAGTTTAGTTATTTTGCTGGGTACTGCTTCCTCTGCAGCCTTGTGCAAACTTGCAGTTAGTTGACTAAGTCGAGTATTTACTGACAGATCTGATGTTCCTGGATGAATTATTTCCATTTCAAGTATATTTTCATACCGAGTTTTATTTATTCGATCCCATTGTAATTTTCTAGCAGATTTGGAAGACTGTTTATGACGTATGTCTTTGCTGACGGATATGGCTAAGTTCAGGTAACACGATACCTTCACATGGCTTGATGAGTTTTCACTGTCCCTTCCACCGATATGGTATCTTTGAATAACGTTTTGATGTGTTGACATGATATAGTCAATTTGAGAGCTACTCTGTCCAGAATGGTGTTTAAAAGTATGTTCTTGCATATCATTAAAATGTAAGTTATGTTCAGTCACAAAGGCTTGGAGTAGCCGATCATGCTTATTATAATTTCTGGCTGTAGAAGAGTTCCATTGAAGTCACCACACAGGATTATTTTGTGCGACAGTCTATATTTAACCAAAATGTCATGAAGTATATCAAGGCATTCTGTAAACCCCAAATAAGAGTTGACTGAAGGGTTGTTTGTAGGTAAGTAGACGTTGATAATACAAATGTTTTCAACACCACAGAGTTCAACTGCTATAATTCGTTCATTTCCATCAGTGAGATTTTTAACCTTATTTGACCATTTTTGAGGCCATACAATGGCTACCCCTCCTTTACCTCTTGGGAGACGAAAACCGGAAATAGGGTCATTCTGATCTGAGCACCTGATAAAACATTCTTTATCTAATGCTAGTTTACTAAGTTCATGGGATTGGAAGTCCCAGCACCAATGTTCTTGGATACAGATTATATCGTAATTTTTACATAACTTCTGGAAATAGACTGAGTTCGGTATGGCACCTTCAATATTACATGACACTATGCTAACTCCCTGACTTCGTCGCCCTGGATTTGATGTAGTAGTTCTGGTGGATTGTGTTTTATCATGGGGATGGATAAAAAAGACTCGCGGCTATGGCTATCTGGCTCATTCCTGACGCTGTCTGTAGTTGACGACCCAGAGATATTCAACACTTCCTCGTTATCACTCTTCACATAGCATTTTTCTGTGATAGTGGGTTCCTGTTGCTGATTTTGATCGGCAACTCCAGAGCTGGGGGTTTTCTTTTGCACTTCTCCGTTCAGGCATTGTTTCTTGCCGCCACTACATAGCCCGGTGCTTGGACTGTTAGGTTCATTTAAGGCGATTACTGGATTATCGTCTACCAGATGTCTTTTTCGTAAAAGCTGATGATTTATTTTTGTAGGTGAGTTCACAGTCGAATTGGTATGAGCACCACTGTCTCGTACAGGCGGTTCTGGTTGATCCACAGATTTTGGTCTCTTTGATATTGTTTGTGTCTCGTAAGTGGCCTGTTGCGATACCGAAAGCACCTCCTTCGTTTGAGAATTTTGTACTCTGGGATATTGGGCCTCTGATTGTTGATAGATAGGTGGTCTGATGTTGTTATTGGGCTGACCATATCTCATATACCCAGGCTGGGTAGTACCATGACCAGTAGTATGATGCATGTTGCGGGACTGTTGGTGCGGCTGTACAGACTGGATATGCTGTAACCCTGACTGCTGTTGAGATGCGGTATGTTTGGGGGCAGTTCCCCTTAATAGCGAAAAGGACTCCTTTCCGTGAAAAGGACTCCTTTTCGCGAAAAGGATTTACCCTAAATAGCGAAAAGAACTTTTTTATTTTATTTTTCAAAAAGGCACTTGTTAGGGGTAAAAACAACGACTTAATTGTTTCTTTCTGATTGAGCAGCATAATTTTGTATTTGGTGGAGTCCTTTTCAGGCAAAATGCGATTAAAATGTAACCTGGTTTATTCGGAATCGGAATCAGGATTGTTGCTTGACACCCATAATAAATCATTAGAAATCATCAAATCACTACCCGGTATATTAAAATGAAGGTCCTCCTGTTTCCCATGGTCTTAATTCTTGGGTTCACTCTTTGGAAAACAACTTACAGAATGCATCCAGATGATGGAAATCAGGAGTGCAAGATTAAAAATAAGGAGAGCAGTAGTAGAATTTCCCAGTATTTGGCTGTTACAAGGAAGAATGGGAACAGAAGGTGTTCGGAGGGCTTGCGAAACTTCAAGTCCTCACGTGGTACAAACTTGGCTTTACTTCTCATCTTGGCCGGAGACATTGAAACTAACCCCGGCCCAAGGTTTTGCTGCGGACTCTGCAAAAATATTGCAAAGGTTCCGAGAAATGGATAGAATGTGAGGACTGTAACAAGCGCTTTCACTCCTCATGTTCTGATTTGGATAACAGTCAATTGTTAGAAATTGAATCTAGAGCTGGAACTTGGTATTGCAAAGACTGCAAAGCTGACTGTGGTCTTTGCAGTGGTGCTGTCCTTAATGGCCACAAAGCCGTTCAGTGTGATCAATGTGAAATGTGGATACACACTGAATGTTCCTTCATTTCAGATGCAGAATATGGCACTTTGGTAAATTCAAGCTGTCACTGGATAAGTCCAAAATGTGAGGTCTGTAACTTTTCAGACTCCTTCTTTGATGAATATGTCGAACTGAGTAAGCCAAACAGGTTTGAACCTCTGTCAGAGGATAAGAGAGGCAAATCTTCGACTGCTGATGAAACTAAGTCAAATTTTGTGAAAGGTTTGAAACTTTGCAGTATAAACATAAATGGAATTAGAGAAAAAATTCTTGAGCTTTTAGCTTTCCTCGATACATCTCAACCTCATATTGTTGCTATTCAGGAAACAAAGATTGACAGTTCAATTACTACATCTGAGCTTTTCCCTGAAACCTGTCAGTACTGTGTCTACAGAAAAGATAGGAACTCTCATGTCGGTGGGGTGATGTTGCTCATTTATAGAGACATTCCTCACATGCCTTTCATGGAACTGGAAAATGACACCGAATTGGTCTGGGTTAAGGTTTTTGCAAATAAAACTTCCCACTTCGTAGCAAGTTGGTATCGACCGCCAAATGGTACGATCGAAAACTTTCAGTTGTTTAAAGACCAACTGGATTGCATCAAATCGCAGCATAAGGGTAAAAAAAAACTCCCGGCTGTACATGTTCTAGGTGACCTCAACTTCAGAGACATTGCTTTGCCCGACAGGCTTAGCAAACAAGGCACAATGCTGAGTCAGTCGGAAGGACAAATATTAATTGATATTATGGACGATCATGGCCTTGAACAAATTGTTAACATCATCACTCGTGATAAGAACACATTGGATCTGATCCTTACGACTTTGCCAGGACAATTCGAAGACATTCATTCCCCAGATAAACTAAGTGACCACGATATTGTCTCCGGATATTTAAAAATTCACATCCCACCAATAAAGAAACCTCGGAGGAATGTGTACTCATATCAGAAAGGTGACTATGAAACTATGAGGAAGGATGCACTCAGATTTGCAAAGGAGAAATACTTTAATGGTCATTCAGATGCTCGGTCTGTACAGGAGAATTTTGATTTAATAACTTCTTTCATTCATACTTCGGCCGAAAATCATATCCCCTCAAAAACTAGTATGTCTGTATCTTCTATTCCCTGGATCACTCCAGAGATAAGGAGAAAAATTCGCAGAAGGAATAAGATTCATGCAAAGGCAAAAAAGACAGGAAGTGGTAAACTCCGGACAAAATTTGAAAACTTGAGACGTGAAATCAAGACTGATATAAAAAATCAGCATGATTTGTATGTGAATAACTTGGTAGGTGATGTAAAGGCAAATCCCAGAGACTTCTACAGATATATCAATAGCCAGAAGAAAGACAGGCAAGGCATCCCGCCCCTTAATAAAAGAGGAGGGAACGGGGTTGCTGAATCAGACTCTGAAAGTGCAGAGGAACTAGTTGGTCAATTCAATGATGCGTTAAATAAAACTGAGTTCACGGAGGTTCCATTGACTGGAAGATCGGCCCCATTCATGAATAATATTGTTGTGACAGCTGCAGGCGTGATCAAGCTACTTCAAGGCTTAAACCCCAGTAAGGCATTAGGACCTGATGAGCTTCATCCTGGAGTCCTGAAGGAACTAGCAAATGAGTTGGGTCCAGTTTTTGCACACTTGTTTCAACAGTCTCTTGATACGGGTGAAATCCCCAAAGAATGGCTCTTAGCAAACATCTGTCCACTCTTCAAAAAAGGAGATAGGGCTCTTGCTCGTAATTATCGCTCTGTGTCTCTGACTTGTGTTCTGTGTAAATTGCTGGAACATATAGTCTGCTCAAACATCATGGCCCACTTGGACGAACATAAACTTTTATCAGACAGACAACATGCATTTAGCAAAAGGCACAGTTGTGAAACTCAGCTAAGCACAGTTATTAATGACTTGGCAAAAATCTTGGACAAAGGGGGACAGGTGGACACATTTATTCTGGACTTTGAGAAGGCTTTTGACACCCCTCCTCATGAACTACTTAAATCTAAGTTATTTGGTTATGGAATTGGGGGAAAGACCCTCAAATGGATAGATTCCTTTCTTTGCTACAGAAAACAGCGGGTTGTTGTTAATGGTGAATCTTCGGAGTGGGCTCCAGTTTTGTCTGGAGTCCCGCAAGGGACCGTTCTTGGTCCACTTTTGTTCACCCTGTACATCAATGATATTTCCACTGACATTGACTCAGAAATAAGACTGTTCGCAGATGACTGTGTTTGTTACCGGGAAATTAGAGATACAGATGACTCAGTGAAACTTCAGGCTGACATAGATAGATTAGGATGTTGGGCACGTAAATGGGGCATGAGATTTCAGCCAGTTAAATGCAATATTATGCAGATAACTAGGAAGAGATCTAATAAAGTTGAGGCTTCTTACACCTTAGAGGGAACTGTCCTCGAGAATGTGGACTCCATTAAATACCTTGGAGTGACAATCTCACACAACTTGAGATGGAATACTCATATTAGCAACATGTGTACTAAGGCAAATAGAACGCTTGGTTTCCTGAGGCGAAATCTTCATCAGTGCCCCCAGGATGTTAAAGAGGCAGCATATAAAGGTCTTGTTCGCCCAATCTTGGAATATGGTAGTTGTATCTGGGACCCAAGCGGAGTGGTCCTTAACGATGAAATTGAGAAAGTTCAGAATAGAGCTGCTAGATTTGTAACAGGCAATTACTGCTTTGAAACTGGGAGCATGACTGGAATACTTGGAAAATTAAAATGGGAGTCTCTCAAGAAAAGGAGAAAAGACAGTAGGCTTATCCTATTATACAAAGGTCTAAAGGGTGCTGCCAGCAGTCCAACAGATGACCTTGTTCCCCCAGCTAGACATTGTAGAAATCACCATTCGTTGGCGTTTCAGACCCTTACTGCAAGAACTGACATTTATAAAGAGTCGTTCTTCCCCAGAACTATTAGAGATTGGAATGCCCTTCCCGATTCGATTATTTCGACAGCTGAAGGTGCTGATGATTGTGTAGCTAAATTTACCTCTTTGGTCAGAGCTAGGGACTAACTTCCCACATCACAGGTCCTGGTGTATTAATGTCTTTTGACGTGTCACCAGTAACAATTCTCATTCTGATTCTGATTCGTTCAGCCACACTAGAAACATCCGAATTGATTAAAAAAGAGAAAGAATTGAAATCATTTTGTTATTTACATATTTAACCCTTACCCACTGGTCACGACATCCCCTACTTTTGCAAATGGTTAAGATCCAGGTCAGGATCTACACTGTTTGACATTCAGTTTGTGAATTTGTAGGAATAAATTACATCAATCAATTTGATTGGATCAAAGTCAGAAATGGATGTGTCTAACTGTTTTCATGATGCTATGCGTTTACATGGTGTTCCTGTAGCTGACCTGAATTCAGTTGACAAAAATTCAAAGGAGATTGATAATTTACGACTTGTCTTATTATACACTTGAGTGACGACTTCCCTACTCGAGATCGAAACACTTTGGATTTGATTCTTACAACTTTGCCAGGACAGTTTGGGGATATTCAATCCCCGGACAAACTAAGTGATCATGATACTGTCTCTGGATTTTTGAAAATCTTCATACCACCTATAAAGAAACCTCGTAGAAAGGTGTACTTATATCAAAAGGGTGACTATGAAACTATGAGGAAGGATGCCCTAAAATTTGCAAGAGAGAAATACTTTAATGGTCATTCAGACGCTCGGTCTGTCCAGGAGAACTTTGATTTGATAAAGTCTTTCATTCAAGCTTCGTCCGAAAATCATATCCCCTCCAAAACTAGCAGGTCTGTATCTTCAATTCCTTGGATCACACCAGAAATAAGAAGAAAAATTCGGAGGAGAAATAAGATTCATGCTAAGGCAAAAAAGTTGGGAAGTGGTAAACTCAGAGCAAAATTTGAAAACTTGAGACGAGAAATTAAAAATGACATCAAAAATCAGCATGATCAGTATGTAAATAACTTGGTAGGTGATGTAAAGGCGAATCCCAGAGACTTCTTCAGATATATCAATAGCCAGAAGAAAGATAGGCAAGGTATCCCACCCCTTAATAAAAGAGGGGGGAACGGGGTCGCTGAATCGGACTCTGAAAGGGCAGAGGAATTGGTTGGTCAATTCAATGATGCATTTAATAAAACTGAGTTCAACGAGGTCCCATTGACTGGAAGATCGGCCCCTTTCATGGAAAATATTGTTGTATCCTCTGCGGGAGTGATCAAGTTACTTAAAGGCTTGAACCCTTCTAAAGCTTTAGGGCCTGATGAGCTTCATCCTAGAGTCCTGAAGGAACTAGCAAACGAGTAAGGTCCAGTTGTTGCTCATCTTTTCCAACAATCTCTCGATACGGGTGAAATTCCCAAAGAATGGCTCCTAGCGAACATCTGTCCACTTTTCAAAAAAGGGGACAGGGCTCTTGCTCGTAATTATCGCCCGGTGTCACTGACCTGTGTTCTATGTAAATTGCTTGAACACATAGTCTGCTCAAACATCATGGCCCACTTGGATGAACATAAACTTTTGTCAGACAGACAACATGCATTTAGGAAAAGGCATAGTTGCGAAACTCAGTTGAGCACGGTTATTATTGATTGGGCAAAAATCCTGGACAAAGGGGGGCAGGTGGACACATTTATTCTGGACTTTGAGAAGGCTTTTGACACCCCTCCTCATGAACTACTTAAATCCAAATTATTTGGTTATGGAATTGGGGGAAAGACTCTTAAATGGATAGATTCCTTCCTTTGCTACAGAAAACAGCGTGTTGTTGTTAATGGTGAATCTTCAGTATGGGCGCCAGTTTTGTCTGGAGTCCCACAAGGGAATGTTCTTGGTCCTCTATTGTTCTCCCTGTACATCAATGATATTTCCACTGATATTGACTCAGAAATAAGACTGTTTGCAGATGACTGTGTTTGTTACCGGGAAATTAGAGACACAGATGACTCACTGAAACTTCAGGCTGACATAGATAGATTAGGATGTTGGGCCAGAAAATGGGGCATGAGATTTCAACCAGTTAAATGCAATATTATGCAGATAACAAGGAAGAGATCTAATAAAGTTGAGGCTTCTTACACCTTAGAGGGAACGGTCCTCGAAAATGTGAATTCCATTAAATACCTTGGTGTGACAATCACTCACGATTTGAGATGGAATACACACATTAGCAATATGTGTACAAAGGCGAAGAGAACACTTGGTTTCCTGAGGCGAAATCTTCATCAGTGTCCTCAGGATGTGAAAGAGACAGCATACAGGGGACTTGTTCGCCCAATCTTGGAATATGGTAGTTGCATCTGGGACCCAAGCGGAGTGGTCCTTAATGAAGAAATTGAAAAAGTTCAGAATAGAGCTGCTAGATTTGTAACTGGAAATTATTGCTTTGAAACTGGGAGCATGACTGGAATTCTAGGAAAATTAAGATGGGAGTCTCTCAAGAAAAGGAGAAGAGACAGTAGGCTCATACTCTTATACAAAGGTCTAAAGGGTGCTGCCAGCATTCCAACAGATGACCTTGTTCCCCCGGCTAGGCATTGTAGAAAACACCATTCAATGACGTTTCAGACCCTTACTGCAAGAACGGATATTTATAAAGAATCGTTTTTCCCCCGAACCATTAGAGATTGGAATGCCCTTCCCGATTCTATTATTTTGACGGCTGAAGGTGCTGGAGGATTGTGTAGCTAAGTTTACATCTTTGGTTAGAGCTAGGGACTAACTTCCAATATCACAGGTCCTGGTGTATGAATGTCATTTGACGTGTCACCAGTAACAATTCTGATTCTGATTCTGACCCGCGCACACACACGCGCACGCACGCACGGGCACGTGCGGACGCGTGGACCTGCGTAAATGCCATTCCATAAGATTGGAACAGATCATAAGTCGAACGCGTTAACCACTGCGCTATCGAGGCTGACGCTTCTTCTCCCCTCTTCAATCTATGATATAAACACAAATAAAAACAATTGAAAATATCCTATAAAATACCATTTTAGATACACAAAAACACTTTTTTTGATCACGCGGTCGTGTAATCCAATATAGAAGGATATTTATTTATTTATTCATTTATTTAAAAAAAAAAAAAGCTGGCCGCTGAAAGATTTAGGTAAACAAGGTCACGTGTCAAAACATTGGATCCGTCTATAGTGTTTTAAATAATAGGTAATATCTTTATATCCTTAATCCCTTAATCATCGACACGCGCCAAGTGTCATATTTAAATTGATTATTGAATCAACTTTGAAAAGTATACAAATCAACTTTAATTGGCAATTATCATATTGACAATTTAAGGATACACGATTATTTTTAGTCGGGGCACAACAATAAATCCAACGATTCACATGTGTATGCAGCAAAGACTCATATCAGCCTGCACATCTACACAGTCTGATCAGTCTTTACTGTGCGCTCTATATATAAGGACCCAAGTCCCTTTAGACAGCAATTGTTTGTTTGTTTGATTTGAGGTTTAACGTCCCCGTCAACACTGTAAAGGTCATTTTGGAGACGTTGCTTCCAATTTTGTGGGACTTTTACCCGACATTGAGATGAAATGTCATCTCAAGCCCTGTCGCCCAATGAAACCACTAGGGTTTATTAGCATGGACGGTCCGCCTCACACCGCGGTTCCTGGACAGGCTTAGATCCTCTAAGCTGTTTACCAGTACTAGTGTGTGGGCCGGATTCAGCTCTGCGTGGAAGCATCGTGCAGCCCATATATTTCTTCAAGCCCCTATGGGCGGGGGCTTTAGACAGCAATACAACTAATATACTTTGATGGGGAAAAGTTAGGTTTGTAACCGTGTACACTACTCATCCGACCCCCGCCCATTAGAGTGCATGATGATTTCACGCAGAGCTGAAACGCTTCGAGGGTCTAAATCTGCACAGGCAAAGTGGTGCGAGTCGGTACATATAAACCCGTTTGGTTTGTTCGTGCGGCAGGACTTGAGATTCATTTCATCTCAGTGTCGGGTAAAAGTCTCGCAACATTGGAGACGACGTCTCCAAAATGGCCTAAATAGTGTTGACGGGGAGTAAAACCTCAACTCAATCAATCAAACACTACTCATCATATCTATCCTCGAAGAGGTAGATTGCCCGTTCAAAAATGGTTCACATGGTTCTAACTAGCACCCAAATCAATGTTTGAATCACAAGGTTTAAAAACTTTACTTTGGAATAAAAGTATTGTTTGCAATGCTGTATATTGTAGGTAGTCGTTAGAATCCTCTCATTAAGAATACACAATATAGTTTTTATTGTCTAAACAATAAAAAAATAATACATGCAGTCTTTGGTTAGAAAATGAGTGCTTTGTAATGAAGTACTTTCTTTCGGTTGTATCTAGCATTCACAATCAATGTTTGAATCATATACACAAGTATATGAAAAATAGTAGAGCAAGCGCGACGTTTTTATATCTTACGTTGTGTGTACTTGTTATAAGCGCATCATTAAGACACTAGTTATGTTTTGAAGAATATAATACAGAAATATTAAAGAAAGCCCTCCTCTCTCTCTCTCTCTCTCTGGTGCACATGAACACAGAAAAGAATGACACCATCTCTCTCACACGCACGCAGAGACATATACACATGAAAATGTATGTATTTTTCTGACATGCAAGTCATGGCTACACTACGCCTGTATATGTTTAGGGGAGAAATATGCTAATTTATAGCCCCCGCTCACCCCGGCTTGGAGAAATAGATTGGGCTGCATACACGATTTAAGCCCCCCAGTGGAAATCTTTCCACTGACCGTTCCAAGGCGGTTCTTCTGTGTCGGTTTATTTATGTCGTTGTTTGTTACTTACTGTGTGTATCACTTGTTTCTTTTAATTTTGGATGGCCATATGGCCATTTTGTGGGAAAGTAACTGTCCTTATGGCCTTCCTTTGTTTAGGTTTCCATTATGGTCTGGTCGCTTAATGTTTGTATTTCTTTCCCTTTGGTGTCTTTGATGGGTGTAGTAAGTTAATTGTATCGATTCCTGATCTTTGTTTTACTTCTACTTTTCTAAACCAATAATTTATTTCTGATTTCTCAGAATATTCACGCTGATCTCAAAGGACCAAAAGTAAAATATAAACTGCACTATGGTTGATGTACGGGGAGACGTTTTACGGCCGCCACACGGCACAACACCAGCTGCAGTGAAGGCAAATAAAAATAAAAAATGAATTCCTTTAAGAGAAATGAAAACATTCATAAGAAAGAAGATGGGTCATACTACGTAGTTTCGGCGAATAAAGTCTCATCAGTGACCCTGTAATGATCCGGTAAAGAAAGCCAGAGGAAACATACTGCAATTTTGCGAATTTTGAATAGGCAGTCGATTCATAGACTGATATGAATCAAAATTGGGTCCAAATAATTAAAAAACCTGTCTAAAATATGAGTCTAAACCAATAATTTATTTCTGATTTCTCAGAATATTCATGCTGAAAGTCCTTTTCGCGAAAAGGAGTCCTTTTCACGAAAAGGAGTCCTTTTCGCTATTAAGGGGAACCCAAATGACATTCATACATCAGAACCTGTGATTGGAAGTTAGTCCCTAGCTCTCACCAAAGAGGTAAACTTAGCTACACAATCCTCAGCAACTTCAGCCGTTGAAATAATCGAATCGAGAAGGGCATTCCAATATCTAATGGTTCGAGTAAAGACTGACTCCTTATAAATGTCAGTTCTTGCAGCAAGGTTCTGAAACGCCAGTGAATGATGATTTCTACAGTGCCTAGCTGGGGGATCAAGGTCATCTGTTGGGATGCTGGCAGCACCCTTTAGACCATCAGAATTGATACTGGTGACACGTCAAATGACATTCGTACACCAGACCATTGTATAAAAGTATGAGCCTGCTGTCTTTTCTCCTTTTCTTGAGAGACTCTCATCTTAATTTTCCTAGTATTTCATTTATGCTCCCAGTTTCAAATCAGTAATTGCTTGTTACAAATCTAGCAGCTCTCTTCTGAACTTTTTCAATTTCTTCATTAAGAACCACTCCGCTGGGGTCCCAGATACAACTACCATATTCCAAGATTGGGCGAATAAGTCCTTTATATGCTGCCTCTTTTTACATTCTGAGGACACTTATGAAGATTTCGCCTCAGGAAATCAAGCGTTCGATTTGCCTTTGTACACGTCTTGCTAATATGTGTATTCCATCTCAAATCGTGTGTGAGTGTTACCCCAAGGTATTTAATGGAATCCATGTTCTCGAGGACAGTTCCCTCTAAGGTGTAAGAAGCCTCAATTTTATTTGTTCTCTTCCTAGTTATCTGCATAATGTTGCATTTAACGGGCTGCATGAATCTTCCACGCAGAGCTGAATCTGACCACACACGAGTACGGGTAAACCGATTAGAAGGACTAAGACTGCACAGGCAAAGCGGTGTGGACCTTCTGTCCAATGCATATACGCCTTCTGGTTTCATTGGATGGTAGGGCTTTAGATGTCATTTCATCTCAATGTCTGGTGAAAGTCCCACAAAATTGGAAGCTATAAGATAGTGATCACACCCCAGTGATAGCTTAACGTATGTGATGTAAGAGTATTCAAGGATCCACACCAGTTTAACTTTGATAGTGTAACACATTAGAGTTCACAGTATTATAAGAAAGTGTTCACACACCAGTACTAGTTTAATGTAAATGGTGGGAGATAGTATACAATGACCCAGATAGTTTAACGCTACTAGTGTAAGAGTGTACAAGGACCCACCATAGTTTAGCGAAATAGTGTAACTTACTAGAACTCACAATACTATAAGAAAGTGTCCACACACCAGTTATAGTTTAGTGTAAGTGGTGTGAGATAGTATTCTGTTACGGACTGCATTGCCTCCCTTCAGTTATCTACATGCATAGCTTATAGCTTTATCACCACTCTCTGACAACTGCGTCGGAGAGTCGACTCTTTGGCTCAGCGGTTAGAGCACTGGACTATCACCCGAGCGGCCCGGGTTCGACTCCCACCATAGGCGGGGATTTTTTCAGGCTATGCTTCTTTCCTTTGTTACTGCTTTCATGTCGTAAGATGGTGGGTCGTCCGGGATCGGACTTTATTCCGTCGAAAATGGCTTCATGCCGAAGTTGGCTTCACGTTATCATAAATGATGACTTCCTTGAAGAGGGGGTGTGTTACGGACCGCATTGCCTCCCTTCAGTTATCTACATGCATAGCTTATAGTTTCATCGCCACTCTCTGACAACTACGTCAGAGAGTCGACTCTTTAGCTCAGCGGTTAGAGTACTGGACTATCACCCGAGCGGCCCGGGTTCGAATCCCACCATAGGCGGAGATTTTTTCAGGCTATGCTTCTTTTCTTTGTTACGGCTTTCATGTCGTAAGAATTCAATGACCCAAATAGTGTAACGCAACTTGTGTAAGAGTGTATAAGGACCCACCATAGTTTAGCGATACTAGTGTAACGTACTTGAACCCACAATACTATAAGAAAGTGTTCACACACCAGTAATAGTTTAGTGTAAGTGGTGTGAGATAGTATTCAATGACCCAGATAATTTAACGCAACTTGTGTAAGAGTGTAAAAGGACCCACCATAGTTTAACGTTGATAGTGTACTGTACCGGAACTCGCAACACTATAGGTGTTCACACATCAGTAATAGTTTAGTGTAAGTGGTGTAAGATAGTGTACAAGGGCCCAAGTAAATTAACGTAAGTGGAGTAAGACAGATCAAGCACCCACAATAGTGTAACGTTAATAGTGTAAAGTTCTTAAACTCATATTACTTTAAAGTTTGTTGCATGAAATAGAGTTCACAGACCAATAATAGTGTAACGTAAGTGGTGTAAGATAGTGTATAAGGTCTGATAATAGTTTAACGTTCATAGTGTAACATACTAGAACTCCCAATATTTTAAAGTTTACTATATACCATAATGTTCACAGACCAATAATAGTTTAACGTAAGCGGATAGGACCCACGATAGTTCAACAGTTATAGTGTAAGTTAGCATTTTTAGAAGTATAATAGTATAATATTAATAGTATAAGATATTGTATTAGGGACCACAATAGTTAAACATTAATTATACACGATGGTATTCTCTTACCCTAAATAGTTTATAATAAGTGGTGTAAAAAGTTCACTAGGACCCACACCATCTTAGTTTTATCCAAATAAAAAAGAGAAGTGTTCTTAGACCCATTATAGTTTAACGGTAATAGTAAACGGTAATATACTAGGACCCACAACATAAGCTAGTGTTCTAGGTCATTGGAACCTCCGTGAGCTCAGTTTTATTAAACGCATCATTGAATTGACCAACTTGTTCCTCTGGCCTTTCAGCAGAGCTGTGGGTTAATTGTATCGATTCCTGATCATTGCCTCCACTTCTATTCTGATTCGGCAACCCCGTTCCCTCCTATTTTATTAAGGGGCGGGATACCTTGCCTGTCTTTCTTCTGATTATTGATATATCTGTAGAAGTCTTTTGAATTTGCCTTTACATCACCTACCAAGTTATTCACATACAAATCATGCTGATTTTTATATCCGTCTTGCCTCCACTTGTATTTTGATCTCATGTCTCAAGTTTCCAAATTTTGTTCCGAGTTTACCACTTCCAGTCTTTTTTGCTTTTGCATGAGTCTTATTTCTTCTGCGAATTTTTCTTCTTACCTCTGGTGTGATCTAGGGAATCGAAGATACAGATCTTCTAGTTTTTGAGGGAATATGATTTTCAGCCGAAGTATGGATGAAAGAAGTTATCAAATCAAAGTTCTCCATGACAGACCGAGCATCAGAATGACATTTAAAGTATTTTTCCTTTGTAAATCTGAGCGCATCCTTCCTCCAGTTGACCTGTCTCATGAGCTGCGTCGGTCGGTGTGTGCTCGGAGGGGGGTGAACTGTGTTGCCGGGCCTTGTCTATCATCCGTTTCGGTTTCAGAACTTTGGGGTTGAGACACACTAACGAAGATTAAATATCAAAAAGGCTTCTGTGTCATTAAATTTGGTCTAGATACGCCTTTATTGCAACCACTGGGTCGGTATCTCTGCTGGTGGATGATTTGTTCGTCCCCGAGGGTATCATCAGCTCAGTATCAGTTCCTTAGTGCCGAGGTTGATACTGCGGTGTTGACGTCAGTACTCAGGTACTGTTTTAAATAATTACATTATATTTTTAATTTTGCAGTTTTAAATTCTAATTTTTCTCAAACCAAGACTGACTTGTCAGATGAGACATGTATCTTAGCGGATTTGGTTGCCACTTTTTGTTATATTTTAAATTTTGAAAGTCTCGCTACTTTGGACATCTCCTTCCTGATGTCCGGGACTTCCATGGAGTGTTGGCCATGTTTGCTGATGTTGGCTCAGTGTGGGGGCGCCTAAAGTCATAGGGTAGGCGTCTCTTGCCTGATGCCTCCAGTTGACCTGTCTCATGAGCTACGACGGTAGGTGTGTGCTCGGAGGGGGATGTGCTGTGTTTGCCGGGTCTTGTCTATCATCCGTTTCGTTTCAGAACTATGTGATGGGCGACTAAAGGACGACAAGCAGTACAAGCCAGATAATTGCCAGTCCAGGCTGGCCCTCACTACAGCAGCGACGCACTGGTGCAAGACTGGTACTGATGTACAGGGTTGTTCACAACCTGATTTACACATCAGCCAGCCTGTATCTCCATCCTACAGGCTCTCTACAGCGGAGGAGGAACATGTGCTTCCTAGGCCTGGTGCCATTCTGCCGCACATACATATTCAGACACTCCTTATTCCCAGTAGCTGCATGCCTCTGGAACCAGCTTCCGGCCCCCCCTATAAGCACTAGATCTGTATATAGTTTTTATTGGTTTTAATCTGCACTTTGTTTGTCGCCTCACGACACCCTTGTACAGTCACAGTGCGTCGATGCTCCAGAGGAGCTCTGCACTTATTGGGAAGAAGAAGAAGACTTCCTATATTTTTTATATAGCTGCAGCGACAGCGCAGTGGTTAGCGCGTTTGACTTATGATCGAGAGATTGTGAGTTCGAATCCGGCCGCCGTTATCGAGGTGTGTCCTTGGGCAAGACACGTAATGACACTGCCCCCACTCCACCTAGGTGTAAATGGGTAGCAGTGGTGATAAAGCCACTGCCTCTCTCTCGCACGCACGTGAAGACACCCGGAATGAGTGTTCGAGAGCGATTCAATAAGCTTGAAGCTTTCATCGCAATCGAACTAAAATAAATTAGTATAAACTATATAGCTGCATTAAAGAGCTGCATTTTACCGGGACCCAAAATGTGTCCGATTTCTGATTTAATCCGAAATTATTTCTTTCTCAGGGGTATGAAACACCCTGCCGATTTGGGGTATAATTATTGTATTCCCCACATTCACTTCAACAATAAACAATAATTAAATGGTAAAGTTAGCCTAATAGAAATGTTATATGTTTTTTGCTTTTAGCATAGGACGTGTTTAGGTATTTGCATACTTTGAACCAAAATGATTGCCGATTACTCCATTTATTTATATTGTACAACCGCTGAGTAGAATAAAGAAAATGGCCCGACACGGACCAAACTTGAGTTTCACATTATAGACCCAAATAGTGTAGACCTAAAGTGTAACAAAATGGGATCGATTTGGCTCAAAATTAACAGTTTTGTGTGGCCTGCGCCCTTGAAAATAAGATTAAGGACAACAAAACATAATGGCTGTTTAGTGTTGGCCCGTTTCGGGCTATTTCTTTTACGTCGTATATTCGATTCAGCGGTCGTTCAATATAAATAGATGGAGTGATCGGCAATCGTTTTGGATTGAAATATGAAAAAAATAACTCCGAAAAACTTCCTAAGTTCTCTTTAATTCAAGAATATCATATAAAAATTTCATTAAGGCCGATTTTAACATTTTAATAATTTTTTATTGGCGGGGAAATACAAAATTTTATACCCCAAATCGGCAGGGTGTTTCATACCCCTGAGATAGAAATATTTTCGGATAAATTCACAAATTGGACATATTGGAACAAAATATACTTAAATAAGAATCACAATCTTATAAAATAAAAACTTAATGATTTAACTGAATGGACATTTCATAGGGAAGACCCACTCTATCTTGCGTGTAATGTAAGAAATGCCTTTTTTCACTTCTGAAGAGCATAAAAATTATACTCTATGGTCATGTCAGAAAGTGTATGAAGCTCTCACCTTTCTACTTGACAATATTTACATAAGATTTGGTACTAAGTTATTTAGATAAGTTGTGGGTATTCCGATGGGTAAAAATTGCGCACCCCTTGTGCCCGATCTGTTTTGTTTTGTTATGAAAGAGACTTCATGATGTCCCTTTCCGTTGAAAACCAATCTGAAATCATCGAAGCCTTTAGCTCGACTTCTAGATATCTGGATGATTTTTTAAACATTGACGATACCTATTTCGATAGTTTGATCAGTCAAATTTACCCACCAGAACTTCAGTTAAATAAAGCAAATTCTTCTGATACAGAGGCACCGTTTTTGGATTTACATCAATCTATTGTAGATGGGTTTGTTTCTTGCAAAATTTATGGCAAACGCGATGATTCTGATTTTGAGATTGTAAATTTTCCTTTCTTCACAGTATCCAGACTCGCTGTGCCCTCCATCGGATGTATCTGGAGTATAAACAATGATTTTCGGCACTCGTGTGTGACCAGTAGTCAGAATTCGCCACGATTTAATTCGTTTTCTGACATATATTGCGTCATTTATGATGATTTACCTTCGTTAGCTTCTATGGGCTAAGTTAAATGCTTATTCCTTTATTTTTGTGACTGTTCTGCCTGGTACAACGGTAAACTCTTTGCCGTGACATTGTTTTTTGTGATACACAGAACCTTTTACTTCAAGATTTTTGTTGTTCAAAGGCCACGTGTGAGACGCCAAGTTCTGCAACGGAAGGTCAGGTGGTTTTTCTCCGGGTTCTCCGGTTTTCGCCCACCTTTGATTAACGATCGGCTCGATATGAGTGAAATAATCCTGAAAGGGCCGTAAAACCCAAACCAAAAAAAAAAAAAAAAAAAAAAAAATTGTTGTTCAAAACACGATTATCGTTCTGTTATTTAAATCAGCAGTCTGTAGATTAATAACACTGGCCGCTAGTCATAGGATTTTCATCAAATTTCTAAACATAAGCCGAAAATGGCTTAAAAGCAGTGTCACTTGACAATCTTTACACTGTACCCCTAACTCCGTTTTTAGTGTACCCCTAACTAAGCGAACGCGATGAATTAATGTACCCCTAACTGCAGTCGATGCATTGTTATAGTAATACTTTTACAAGAACATGATACCCTTGTAAGACACCTTGTTACGTCAGAGTTTAAGTTTTGTGATAAACCGGAATGTCTCGAAAAACATAATAACTACTTTATAGGATGCCAAGAATATTAAAGTGCTTATGCGAAGTGTGTTTTAGGGGAAAATGTATTCCCGTTCTATGAGAAGGACTCATTAACCAAATATTGGTGCGACAGTACTTTGTCATATTTACATACTTTTTTCTAATGAGAATTTGTGATATCATCTTATTAGTACATCATAAATTAATTACCTACCTACCTACCTACCTACCTATCTATCTATACTGAGTCGGTCACTTCAGATACTGAATCGGTCATATTTTGCCATTACCTCAGTTTGCCATTACCTCAGTTAGGTGAAAGGCTAAATTTAGAATTTAGCTTTAAACAAAAGAGTTACTACATGAGTTCCTAAAACTATTTACAATATGATTAGTAGAGGTATACTAAAACGCATGCATATGAGTCCCAACCTATACTGTACGGCTTTAAACTCCCCTGCGGTCTTTGCATCTACTGCAGATGTGGTAAGACTATTCCATTGAGGAACAGTTGTGAGAAAGAAAGAATGCCTCGGGACATCACTATAGGCCTGGGCCCAGGATTACGGTGCGTACTTAAATTTTAAGTACCTACTTAAACTAAGTATTTACTTAACTGTCGTATAAAGTGAATTTCAAAGAATTTCTTTCGTTTAAGTCGATGATTAACCAAAGAAAATACTTAAATATTTAAGGTAACCCAGGTAGGTACCTTAACTTTGAAGATTTGACCTTGACACATGAATGTATATATATCAACAGCGGCCGACATTAGAGCTTTTACTTGCTCGAAATCACCAGTCATGATCGGTAGCTCAGACGGTAGAGTGTTTGGATCATATGCGAGAGGCCCTGGGTTCGGCCCCCGACCGAGTCACTTTTTTGTCCTCCCTGTGGCGCAAGTCGACTTGGCGATGAGGTATTATACTACTGGGTTGGGGTGTCAAAGTTTTTGACGAATAGAGCTGTGTAAAAACTTCCCTTTACATAATACTGTATAATACTAGTGACAGGGCAACAATTTATTGTTTGGTGTAGGAAGGTTCTTACAAGCGAAAGGGGGTCTTAAACTACTTGGTTGTTTTTGTCAGGGTAGGTGTGTGTATGTTTGATTGATGTTTAACGTCCCCGTCAACTCTGTACAGGTCATTTTGGAGACGTTGCTCCTATTTTGTGGGACTTTTACCCGATATTGAGATGAAATGACATCTCAAGCCCTGTCGCCCAATGAAACCAATAGGGTATATAAGCGTGGACGGCCCGATTTGCTCCGCTTTTCCTGGGCAGGCTTAGATCCTCTAAGTGGGTAACCAGTACTCGTGTGCGGTCGGATTCATTTCTGCGTGGAAGCGTCATGCAGCCCATTTATTTTTTCAAGCCTCGATGGGTGGGCGGGACCGACAGATGTGTGTGTGTGTGTGTGTGGGGGGGGGGGGGGTCGGGGGGTGGGAAGGAGGAGGCTGGCGCATATCACTTCTGTCTGTTATTTAAAAACTGATCCGGTGGCACAGTGGCACATTGGGTCCATTTTTCTACGCTTATGCATGTCCTTCTACTTTTACGCACACAATGTTCACAACGTTCATATGCCGTCTTTATATTTAGAGTCATGAAATATTATGACGTCCTTTGCATTTAAGAAATGACTTATTTTTCTCCTGTTCGTGAAAGTATGAACGAACAGGGTCGCCTGCAAAGTAAATGAACTCCGAAGGGGTCCATGAACATCGGAAAAAATGTTTATTATATTTACATCCTTTTTCATCACTGGGCGAACAAAAAATGCTTATAAGACAAACTGTTAAAGCTGAAAACATTTACACGCTGTTTTTCTACAAAGAGCAGAACTGCATTGTCGTCGTCAACGCCCAATTAGATCATAGAGAACCATGGTTTAGACTGGCGTCACTTGACGTCATTGAAAATCATGTGACTCGATGCGTTCATGGAAGTATGAACAACATTGTTTTCTATTGGTTTACATTAGGCTTTACACTTGAAATGTAAATATTAACTATTTTGGCGTGAACAACTGTAACGTATGTTAACGATGTACATTGGTCATGGTAAAGGCAATAAAATCCAATTTATAATCCAATTCGAAGGCCCGTTTCGTAGCTTTCATATGAAAGGACCATTTGTGTAAGATTCTCGATATCAGAATTTATGAAATACGAAGAAGTTTTTTTTTTTTTTGATTGATTGATTTGAGATTTAACGTCCTCGCAACACTATTTAGGTTTGATTTTGGAAGTGTTGCTTCAAATTTTGTTGGACCTTTACCCGACATTGAGATGAAAATACATCTCAAGCCCTGTCGCCCAATGAACCCAACACGATTTATATGCATGGATGGCCCGACTTGCACCACTTTGCCTGGGCAGGCTTAGACCTTCTAAGTGGTTTACTGGAGGTCGCGTGTGGTCAGCTTGTGTTGGTTGGATGAGGCAAGGTGACGTGTATCTTGCGTCACTGGGGCGTCAAACTGATGTTGGCCACAACCAATCGTATGCTTCTTCTCCCTCCCTTGTAAGCTCGCGCATGTGTTTGTGAGGTGAGTGTGTGTCACCAACTGTAAGGTTATACGCAGATAAGGACTTCACTCGTAAAAAAAAACAAAGACGGGGAAATCCAAGATCGAATGTACAGTGATTTTATATTTCTTTTTTATTTGTTGTTGTTGTTGTGTTGTTGTTGTTTTCTCCGGGCTACGGTTTTCTCCGTGTTTGTCTGCACGATGTTTGATTTAGTCCTTAGTGACTATATCAACTACATACATGTATAATAATGACATCCGAAAACGATATTGTAGCTGGGGTTAAGTGTGGGGTGGTTTCTGCGGGAGTCTTCCCTGTTCTTCACCATAGCGCAGAATATATTTATTTTCTTAATTATCGACTCTACCAGATTGTTTTGAATATTATGCAATACGCCTAACGGCATGAAAAGGGTTGACTCCATAAAACCGATGCCGCCCCCGCCCCACGGGGCTTGAAGAAACAGATTTGGCTGCATGGTGCTTCCATGCAGAGCTGAAACTGACCACACTGGCACGAGTACTGGTAAACAGCTTAAAAGGACTAAGCCTGCCAAGGCAAAGTGGTGTGAGTCAGGCCGTCCACTGCATATAAGCATTTTGTTTTCACTGGGCGACAGGGTTTGAGACGTCATTTCATCTCCGTGTCGGGTAAAAGTCCCACAAAATTGGAAGCAACGCATCCCAAATGACCTACATAGTATTGACGGGGTCGTTAAACCTCAATTAAAAAAAAAAGACTCCATAAAACCGAGTTTTGCATATTCAAATATTGTATGATTTCTTGTTTCTAAAGGGACCCCGTAGAAACAGCGTTTTGAATATGTCATGGTGCTACATTGTGACCAATGTTTGTCCGCACAAATCGAGATCGAGTGTGATCCTTCAAGGAAAACACGTTTTATAGTGTATAAAACACTTTTCATGGTTTATGTAGTGAAATGGGAAACTAAACCATCATGTTTTCTATTGTCTCCATTCAATCAAACAGAAGAAGTGATTTTTGACAGATCGTGTGAAAATTGTGGGCCGCCTTCATCAATGTGTAATTGAAACTGTCGTGCTAATCTTCGTGAAAATTTCCGTCAAAATTACGACTTCATCCGAAGTGAAATACTTAGCTAAGTAGATGAAATAGGCGGCTTTCGAACGCACTTTTTAAGGAAATACTTTACTAAGCTAATAATTCCTTCTTAAATCGTTATGTCGACCTTAACGTAAGTTACGATTGTAATCCTGGGCCCTGGTTCCTACAGTGTTTTATATTGTTTACTTTTCATGCCCTTATTTGAGCTGAAACTGTCGCATGGGTAAAGCATTTATCTTTATTAAGAGACTATGTTCTAGAAAGGGTTAACCTTTGGAAGCAAAGAATACACCACAGAACTGGACAATATGGAGTGTACCTGTTTTCTGGGAGCTAGTTTCGGCCAATTAGGCCTCATCAGTGACCCTCAGATATTTTCAAAATTCCACAATGGAATCAATGATCCCAAAGGACAAGAAAATATAAAGAACACTATGATGCAGGGCAGGGAGACTTTTTACGGCCGCCACACATTCCCAGACACCAGTTACTATACACATTCCCAGTTACTATACCGGAGTGTATCTTATAGACAAAAGTGTCAATGAGGAATACCCACGACGGCCATCAATAGACAGCCACTCCGATTCGCAAAGCATATCACCGACGCTACTTTTATTTCTCTATCGCCGATAGGTCCATCAAGCTACTGACCTCAGAATCTGAGTTTTAAAATGGGGATGCAAAATGAGTGATGTATAATCAAGTTCAGGTCAAACCTGTGGCCTTTGTCTACCAAGGTGCAAAAGCCAAATAACGTCTAAGAAAACCTCAAGTCCTGGTTGCTTTGTGGTTACCAGTGAAATTGCTGACCCCCATCAATGTCGTCTGTGACGGTGGTACCTAGATATTGAACATGCCCCAAAGTGTGCTGGTGTAGTGAATTTTCACACTTAATCTGCTTGTCAGGGAGATGTCATGACTCCCTTTTCCACAATGCACTTCATCTGCCCACCGTGCTAGTCGACATAAGACCTGATATTACCAGGAAAGCCTTTAATGAATGAACCCCCCCCCCCCCACACACACACCTCCACCCCCCACCCCCACCCCCCCCCCCCCCCCCCAAAAAAAAAAAAAAAAAGGACGGGTCCAAGTACCGAACCTTGTGGAACTAACGTTTCTTCAGCTGAAAATGTTTGATGTTTGCTTATCCTTAGTCCAAATTTAGACTGAGTGCCAGTTAGAGTGAGTAAGTGTTTGAGTTTTACGCCCCACCAACGGCTGAGGTCATACGGAGACGGGACCTCGGTTTAAAGACTCATCCGAAAGTATGGAGAAGCCCGGGATCGATCCTGCGACCCCTGGTTTACAAGGTGAGTAGCGTAAGAGTGCCCGTTAGAAACCACCTCAACCATTATGCCCCAATCAGGCGGTTCTAACGAGTACCCACAATCTTTAATTTCGAGCAAACAAGGAAAATACTTGCTTCTCCCGTAAACCCACTTTTCTGTACGTAATATGGGGTTTATAGGGGTCTTAGTTCACGGACTTGTTAATCCGATGTCTTTATAGACGGGCTGTTATGGAATGGGACATGAAAGAGAAGTGAACAATAAAGACATTTGTAAATTCTCACTCTGCTGAACGATAACTATGAACCAAATAAATAAATAAAACTAAAAATTACGTAATGGGCTGTCAAATTCCGGTAGCCCGATATCTGAATCATAACAAGAAAGGAAACATTATGCATCTGCCTAATAGTAATAGGGGGATTACCTCGCCTACAAACTCCTGAATTAATGCCATGTTCAAAACTATAAGAATTGCATTTTTGTTTGAGGATATATGTCTTGCATCAGAATGACAAAAACACAACACCTGTTGGAAAAAAATGTGAATAAATGAATACAGCCAGTGTGTATCTCTAGGTATATCTGATATGAATTCAGAGAAAGTTGTTATAAAAATGTCACCAACTCCTCCCCATTCATATATATCACGTTACTATGCAAGAGACCTATCACATTCTTTGAAGGACAGACATTATTTTCTGACAATTATAAAACACATTAAAAATTTGCACCCCCCCCCCTCCCCATTCATGTACATTCATGTTTCGTTTAAGGCTCCATTTATAGTTTGTTTTGTAATTGCAGACATCACATTGAAATCTTCTTTCTTCATGGAAGCTTTCGTCTAACTCAGAGACTAAAGATAAGGGCCTGTATCTTCAGTCCACCCGTGTCGAGAGACATGGACATGCATCTCTATTCATTCCCCCTGGAACTGACTGGTATGGAAGCCCTGGAGGGATTTCTAACTTCTTCTTTCTAACTTCTGACTTCCTACTTCTAACTTCCGACTTCTTACTGCCAACTTCCTTCTTCTCACTTCTGACCTTGACTTTTTACTTCCGACTTCCAACTTCTAACTTCCGACTTTTACTTCTAACTTATTACCTTCTGCATTACACATCTATACTTATCGTATGTGGTGGAGTAGGAACTTCTTACTTCATCTCTTCTTAGCTCTTACTTCTGACTTCCTACTTAGGAATTCTAACTTCCCGCTTCTGATTGTTAACTTCCAACTTCTTACTTCAGACCTCCTACTTCCGACTTCATATGTCTACGTTTCGACTTCTTACTTCGGACTTCTGGAAGTAAGAAGTGGGAAGTAGGATGTCTTGAGTTAGAAGTAAGCAGTTGGAAATAAGAAGTTATTCGCAGGATGCAGGAAGTAGGAAGTCAGAAGTAAGAACTAAGAAGTGATGAAATTAGAAGCCCCGTCTCTTACAATCACAATAGAAGTGTAATGCAAAAAGTAATAAGTTGGAAGTCGGAAGCTAGAAGTAAATGCTTGTTTGGGTTTAACGACACATCAACCCTTGTGGGTCATTTTGTGTCGTCACCCAGAGAAAGGGAGAAAAGATATAGAAGAGATAGTAGAAGATATTTGTGCTAGACAGAGCAGAAAGAGGAAAATAAATGGCCGTGTAGAAACAGTAGAAATTACAACACTTCCCCACTACCCTTACCTGCTGCAATGACAAATGTAAGCCAGTATCAATTGGACGCCCCAGTGACCGTTGCCTCAACCGACCACTCAGCTACAAGTAAAAGGTCGGAAGTTGGAAATAAGAAGAGTTGGGGTTGAAAGAATGACGTCCGAAGAGAGAAGTTGAATGTAAGATGCCAGAAGTCAGGAGTCGGAAGTAATAAAGTGAAAGTAAGAAGTCTGGAGATAGAAGTTTAAAGATTAATGTCCCTCCGGGGCTTCAATGTGATGCAGATAGGGATCTGAATTATGTTGATGCTATTTCCAACACCAAGGGGACTAACTTCGACATATGAAACGACTGTAGAATTTTGCAAAAACGGCAAGTTGCTGGGATAATAAAAAGGATAGGTTCTGTGTGTGTTTTATATTAGCAACCGTACTGTCATTGTTGATTTCTTAGAAAGTTATCAAAACAGTGCATGGTGGTTCCGCGCAGAGCTGGTAAACGGCTTAGAGGATCTAAGTATGCCAAGGCAAATTGGTGTGAGTCAGTGCATCTAAACCCTATTTGTTTTGTTTGGCGACAGGGCTTGAAATGTCATTTGGTGTCAGTGTCGGTAAAAGTCCCCCAACAGTGGAGCAACGTCTCTTAAAATTACCTATACATACTGTTCAGGGGAACGTTAAACCTCAAGGTCTATCGGAACTCGAATGTTATGGTGACTTAGTATATAAATTCAGAACAAGAGGTCCATGATGGACCTAATTCGCTCACCTAAGTTATGATGTACTAACATTGTTGTTTACAAGTTTTTCTCTATTTTCTATATTTAGCTCTGACAGCCAATTTGTACAGAGGAGCAGAAAGTTTTGGCAGAGGGGTCACTCAAAGAAGTTTTCTGTAGAAGTTATTTTAAAATTGAGACATTGGGGATTTTCTTTAATGATTTTTCCGTCATTTTGTGTCGTCTCCCAGAGAAAGGGAGAAAGTGGTAGTGGAGAAAGAAAGACAAAAACGTATGGAAGAATTAAAACAGAAGAAACAACAACACCCCCCCCACACACACACACACACACACACTCTACCCTTACCTGCTGCAAGGACAACAGGCCTTGCCCTACTGTTAGCCAATACCAGTTGGACGCCCCAGTGATGCAAAATACACGTCACCTTTGCCTCACCCAACCACCCCTAAATCATCAGTACAATAATACTACTTTGAGATGGGATGTTTCAATGGAACAGACCCAAGATGAGCCATACCGTTCAATATTTTTTGGTACACAAATTAAAGAGAAGCATTTCTTTGAATTGGGTTTAATTTGCGCCATTGACTCTATTTTTTGGCTCTGCTGGACATTTTATACAGTGGAACAAAACCATTTTAGCTGTTTTGGTAGACGGTTACCCAAGGAGCAAGCCTGTGAAATTATTTTGAAATCGGACCATTAGCCTAGGAGGAGAAGCCGTTTAAAGTTTTTTCTTCTAATTTTAGCTCTAGCGATCAGTTTGTTCTGCTGAGTGGAACCATTTTAGCAATTCTGGTAGAGGGTCACCCAAGGTACATTCCTTTGAAATTTATTTGAAATCGGATCACTTGCCTAGGAGGAGATGTCAATTAAAGGTTTATCTACTTTTAGCTCTGGTGGCCATTTTATTCAGTGAAGCAGCACCATTTTAGCAATTCTGGCAGAGGGTTATCCTAGGAACATTCCTGTGAAATTATTTTGAAATCGGGCCATTAGCCTAGCATGAGATGTCGTTTAAAGTTTTTTCTCTATTTTTATCTCAGGTAGCTATTTTGTTCAGCAGAGCAGAACCATTTTAGCAATTTTGGTAGAGGTTCACCTGATAAATATTCCCATGAAATTATTTTCAAATCGGACCATTAGCCTAGGAGGAGATGTCGTTTAAAGGTTTTTCTAAGGTTTTTCCATTTTTTACCTCTGGCGGCCATTTGGTTCAGCGGAGCGGAGCAATTTTAGCAAGTTTTGTAAAGGGCCATCCAAGGAACATTCCTGTGATATTATTTTGAAATCGGACTATTAGCCTAGGAGGAGATGTCGTTTAATGTTCTTTTTCTCTTTTTCTTTATTTTTTGAAAGTTGATACTTGTTGAAAGTTTATATGTCATTGCATTTCTACTTCCGGTACTGGACCGCGTTACTACACTTCCGCTGATCGTTCGCTGCATAAAATAGTCCAAATTAAGCACTTGCCTCATTTCCTTTTCCAGCGCATTGGTTTCTTAATATTTGCGCTGAAGGCGGATTTGATTCCACAGGTGTTCCTTCCCTTTCACCCCTCGGTTGTCGAACTGGACTTTTCCAGCTTTGATACTCGGTGTATCCTTTTATATCAAGGCTGACTTGATCCCACGGGTGTTCCTTCCCTTTCACCCCTCGGTTTCCGAACTGGACATTAGCCCATATATAACTAGCGTCACTTTTTATGGCATGTAAGTATTGTAGGCCCAGATCAGACGCAGTGCAACTTGGCGTCGGATCTGAGTCTGCATTGATTGCTAAAAAACATATATTCTTGCAATTCTTGCAACCTACCTTTAAGAAACCAAATCTGACAATCCTGTTCCGGACTTATGTGTTGGAAGATTCCATTGTCAAATATTGGTTAAGCAAATTCAGAAGCCACTGATCAGACACCTCATTCTGTGACCTCGAATCAGACCCTTCAGTGTTATAAAAGGAAGCTTTGCATGTTTGGGTGCATATGCACTCGTTTTATAGACACTTGGGAAGACGAATCTAAGTCGAAGCGTCTCCACTTTTAAAATGTAGAAATTAAAGGGCTCTGCTGTAACGTCTCCGAAAGCAATGTACACTTCATTTTTGGAGACCCATGACTCGCCAAAAGAAAGCAATAGTTTTTAAAGTTCACTCCCGTCCAGTGCTCCAGACAGCGTATATGCGTAAATACTCAATTAATCAAAGTGCTGAGAGAACTGGTGGATCGATCGTCTCTGAATGTAAGTTTGGAGAATAGTCATGAACTGAGAATCGGACTGTTCGTTTAAGCAGGTACATTAGATCTGATCGGACACAGCATTATGTGGCGTCTGATTATGAGGGTTCTGTTTGCCAATGGCCAAATGCACGAGCACAGTCCTACCGCCCCCGCCCATCAGGGCTTGAAGAAAAAGACGGACTGCAAGATACTTCCACGCCGAGCTGAAATCGACCGCACATGAGTACTGGTAAACCGCTTAGAGGATCTAAGCCTGCCCAGGCAAAGTGGTGCGAATCAGACCGTCCATGCCACAAGCCTATTTGGTTTCATTGCGCGACAGGCTTGATAATTATGTCATTTCATTTTAGTGTTTGGTAAAAGTCTCACAAAATTGGAAGCAACGTCTCTGAATGACCTAGCCAGTGTTGACAGGGATGTTAAACCTCAAAACAAGCAAACAAACATACAAACAAGCACAGTCCAGAATTTTCTTCTGACGTTCCGCTCTGACATCTTAGGGGTGCTATATATAACCAATACCTGGATTTTGTTCAGGGTCGGCGCCAGTCAAATGGTCAGTGATTGTCACGAGGACAATAACAAGCAACAGGAATTATTTTCTTAGTCGAACCTGGTTAAACTCTTTTTTCAACCTTGTCAAAAAGATACTTAGAGAACTGTTTAATCTACCACTACCATTTTATCATGGTGAATATACCTCATAAATCAACTTTCCTCAGTACTTTCAGTACTTTGATTTGCTCTGGTGGCCATTTTGTTTAGCAATTTTGAAATCGGACCATTAGTCTAGGAGGAGATGTCGTTAAAAGGGTTTTCTTTCTATTTTAAGCTCTGGTGGCCATTTTGTTCAGCGGAGCAGCACCATTTTAGCAATTTTGGTAGAGGGTCATCCAAGGAACATTCCTGTGAAATTATTCTGAAATCGGACCATTAGCCTAGGAGGAGATGCCATTTAAAGGGTTTTTTTCTATTTTTAGCTCTGGTGGCCTTCTGTCCAGCGAAGTGGAACATTTTAGCAATTTTGGTAGAGCGATAAATATTACCATGAAATTATTTTGAAATCAGACCATTAGCCTAGGAGGAGATGTCGTTTAAAGGTTTTACTAAGGTTTTTTCTATTTTTAGCTCTGGTGGCCATTTTGTTCTGCAGAGCGAAATAGTTTAGCAATTTTGCTAAACGGTCACACCATGAACATTTCTGTGAAATTATTTTGAAATCGGACTATTAGCCTAGGAGGAGATGTCGTTTAAAGGTTTTTCTATTTTTAGCTCTGGCCACCATTTTATTCAGCGGAGCGAAACCATTTTAGCAATTTTGGTAGAGAGTCTTCTAATAAATATTCCCATGAAATTATTTTGAAATCGGACCATTAGCCTAGGCAGAGATGTCTTTTAAAGGTTTTTCTAAGGTTTTACTATTTTAGCTCTGTCGGCCATTTTGTTCAGCGGAGCGAAACTATTTTAGCAATTTTGGTAGAGGGTCATCCAAGTAATATTCTTGTGAAATTATTTTGAAATCGGACTATTAGCCTAGGAGGAGATGCCGTTTAAATGTTGTTGTTTTTTTCTATTTTAAGCTCTGGTGGCCAGGTTGTTCAGTGGAGCGGAACCATTTAACAATTTTGAAAGAGGGCCACCTAATAAATATTCCTATCTTATTTCTGTTGCTTGATGAATGTCCGAAAACATTTGTTGGGCCTGCGTTATTCTTCTACATTTTCTGGCTGACCTATTAAAATGGACTCTAGTGGTTGTTTGATTATTTGTGTTCACGGAGATGTTCAACTAACTGAAGGAGACCTTCATGCGGACTGACCAAATTATTTGTCTTAATCGCGTCGGAAGTAAGGGCGAGGATTGTGGCCACGTAAAATCGATTTAAGCCCCCCCCCCCCCCCCCCCCGTGGAATTCATTTCCGCTGACCGTTCCAAGGTGGTTCTTCTGTCGCGGTTTATTTTTGTTATGGTTTGTCTTTGGGTGCTTGTGTCGCTTTGGATAGCCTATTGGCCATTTTGTGGAGAAGTAACTGTCCTTTTGGCTTTTCCGCTATTGATGTTTCCATTAGGTCTGTGGTTTCATGTTTGTGTTTCTTTCCCTTTGGTGTGTCTGATGGGAGCTGTTGGTTGATAGTATCGATTCCTGATCATTGCCTCCACTTCTATTTTCTAAATAGGTATTGAAGTAGTTTTTGAATTGTGTGCTTGAGCTGGTTGAATTTGGTTTTCAAAGTTTTATTTGATTTGTTAACTTTATATTTTGCATAAAGCTGATCCCGCTTTCTTATGTGACTTTTAATACTGCGAGTGACCAATATTGGTCTACATACTTTTGTTGGGATAAATTTTCCAGACATTATTGTCAGGACAGTTTTAAATAAGTTCCACTTGCTATTGGTATCTAAAGTTTGGGATTATTCAGAATATTCTGTTTGATAGTTTTCCATTTCTTGCCTTAAGCTGGGCCAGTCTGTCTTTTTATAGTGTTTTATAGGTATTTGCTCTTTTTTCTCCTGTCCTGTTTGATATTCAGTTCGTGCTGAACAATGTCATTGTCACCCTGGCCAAGAGGTGTGGGTGTTTTGGTAGTGTGGAGCAGTGAAGTTCGGTTTGTTGGGAAGAGGTCAAGGGTGTGGTTTTCTCTGGTAGGTTTCTTTACTATCTGTTCCTGGCCAAAATCATGTGTGAGTTCAAAAAATGTTTCGTACATTGATTTGGTCCCCTGCTTCTTCTCGAAGTTGTTCCGTCCAATAAACCCTTTATGTCCTTTTGACTAGTAATTTCCACCCTTCCTTATTCAGAAGCAATATCTCCTCTGGAGATGGTAGGTGATAGAACAACAGTGACTGATGCACTATATAGTGATAGATCATCTGTTGTTATATTGCCTACCATTTATCCAACATTTACCACATATATAGTGCTAGATTATTGACTGTTAGCGGTAACCGGTGCGTAAATTTACGGGAACACTGGAAGCAACGTCTCCAAAATGACCTATAAAGTGTTGACCGGGACGTTAAACTCAAATCAGACAAACTAACAAACCGGAACGGAACGGACCTAATTACCGGAACGTACCGGAACGGACTCATTTTTGGCCATTTTGTGCATTTTATTATTTTTTTTTTTTCACCTGCATATTGAGTTGATCATTAAAAAGATACCATTTTTGAAAGTCCTTTGATAACCTTGTGCAATATTATAAACCTTATGCATTGTTTCAATGCAGTATGATCACAGTGATACAGAATTGCTTTAGATTATTTTTGACGAGATTAATCAAACTCATATCCTTGTAAACCCTACTTTTCTCTACATAAAATATGGTTTTCCAGAGTGTTCATTACATGCACTTGATAACGTCATTATTTTTGTTTATTTCTCCTGGTAGTACGTTTGTCTCCTTTGTTGGATATACACAGGCCTCCATGGCCTAGTGGATAAGAGCGATGACTCCTCTTAATCATTAGGTCTCTCCCCGCTGTGGGTTTGAGCCTGGCTCGGGTCACATGTGAGACGCTAAGTTCTGCAACGGAATGGCATGTGGTTTTTCTCTGGGTTTTCCGGATTTCGCCAACCTCTGATTAACGATCGGCTCAATGTGAGTGAAATAATCTTCAAAAGGCCGTAAAACCCAAACATAAATAATTTGTGGGATTTATAATTCTTTCTCTCTCTCTCTCTCTCTCTCTCTCTCTCTCTCTCTCTCTCTCTCTCTCTCTCTCTCTCTCTCTCTCTCTCATTTCTGTTGTTGATCATAGATTCAGTAGAACCTCCTCATTGGGGCTTTCCTGACGAGGACCCACGATCTATGCTAAAAGAAGAAATAGCACATATCAAAATCAAACCTGAAAAGCCAATAGCCATATTTGGGTCTTTTTTTTTTCCTTTTTTTTAAATATCTACTCCTTTCAGATGGTTTCTTTCTTTCTTTTATGTGTTCTTTTAAAGACACATTTTTCGATTACATAACACCCTAATGACCGTTTATTTTTTTTTTCGATAAAATCCTGATAACTTTACCGGTATTTCTGCTCTAAACATTTATAGTGTGTACTCATGAGAATCACCTCAGCGAAGCGGTTCTGACGAGTACCCACAATTTGTTGTTACAGTGTGACTAGTCATTAGAACTGCTTCCATGAGGCGGTTATAACGACGACACACAATATATGTTTTTGAGAAGAAATTAGAAAAATAATGTATACCCCTCTAAACCCCAGTTCTACTGTATAAAAGTGGGGTTTAAGGGTCAAATTTTTATAGGCCTGTTAATGTGATGTATATCTTTTCCCCGTAATGGATTTATTGTAGCACACTTATTTTTACCCAAATATGAAAAATCATTCAAGTTTAACTGTTTTATCCGAAGAATCTATGAACAGTATCACTGCCACTTATGACCCATGTAGGGTACTTTATCAAGGTTTGTTAGCCACTCCCTACACTGTCTCGTGACGCAGCTGGCATAATTTCTCGCCTGTGACAAGTGAAAAGACAAAGCCTAACACATATGTTTACAGACAAAGGTTGTGGAACAAATGGATAAATAAGATACTTCCAGCTAACATTTGGAGGCCATTTTAATGTAAAAATAGTGTCCCCGAAAACCCCAGCATATATAGAGAAAACTGGGGCTCACAGTTTTGCACAATGTGGTCATCATGTGACCAAGTCTAGTAAATGGAACATCCCCTAAACCCCACTTTCTATAGAGAAAATGGGGGTTTAAGGGGTATACATTGTTTTCCTTATTTCTGCTCCAAGTCATAAGTTGTGGGTGTTCATTAGAATCGTCTCATTTAGTCATAGGTTGTGGGTATTCGTTTGAACCGCTTCAATGAGGCGGTTCTAACGAGCACCCACAACCTATGTTTGCATTAAAATAACAAAAATAAATTTAATTGTGTTTGTTATTTTAGTTTTAAACTGGAAAAGGTGAAAAAATAAAATCTTAAAATATTTCTTTTTTTTCTCTCTCTCTTTTCTGATGTGATTGTGTCTAAAACAAAGAACATTTTATAGTTCCATCTTGATTGAAACTATAAAATGCTAATGTTTTAGACATTATATGAGTTGTGTATCACATACTTTCAACCAAAATAAAGAAATAAATAAACAAATCAAAATAAATAAATAAAGGTAAATTGATTGATTAAATTTTGAGGTTAATTAATTCATTGACTTCTTTGCACTTTTGAGCAAAGGAAACAATGGATATCAGTGTTTTTCTTTACCTTATTTCAAAATAAAAAAGAAGTAATTTAAAACAATATTTTGTTTGAAACAATCTCGGTAAATTATACTATCACTCAAGTACCCTTAATGAGCCCCCTATTAAACATATCAATCTGCTCATAATAACCTCATAATCATTTAGATAAGATAAGCCTTTGATGTGCACTATGGTCCGAAGGAAATGTTTATTGGAGATCATTAGACAGGCCACCCCTTTTATATAAGGACAAAAATGTGTCTTTAAGCTGACGTGCGTTATTTCGACCATTTACACACCCTTCATACCTAATTAAAAGACCGACACATCTTTTTATCAACACCTAAGATAATTAATTTATCCACACCTACGGTAAGTGGATTACTAAATAGAAGTGGAGGCAATGATCAGGAATCGATACAATCAACCCACAGCTCCCATCAGAGACACCAGAGGGAAAGAAACACAAACATGAAATAAGTTCTAGAAAAGGTTATCCTTTGAGAGCTAGGAATACACTACCGAACTGGAAAATATGGAGTGTACAGGTTTTCTGGGCCAGACTAGCTTGTTTCGGCCAATTAGGCCTCATCATTGACCCTCAAATATTTTCAAAATCCCACAATAGAATCAATGATCCCAAAGGACAATAAAATATAAACTACACTATGATGTAGGACAGGGAGACTTTTTACGGCCGCCACACATTCCCAGACACCAGATGTAGTGACGTTATATATGTTCTAGAAAGGATTATCCTTTGGAAGCAAGGAATACACCACAGAACTGGAAAATATGGAGTGTACAGGTTTTCTGGGCCAGACTAGCTAGTTTCGGCCAATAAGGCCTCATCAGTGACCCTCAAATATTTTCGAAATTCAGAATCAATGATCCCAAAGGACAAGAAAATATAAACTGCACTATAATGTAGGGCAGGGAGAGCACACTTTCAAGTTTATCGGATTATAACTGTGATATACTTTAATCGTTTTGGACTGGCGGAACTTAAAAATCGACTGACAAATTATTGTGTGCCTTGTTATTTTATTTTATCTTTTCTTTAATTCCTTTCTTGAGATCATGAGGTTAACAACTAACCATTCGACTAATATCAAATTATCAAACTTAAAGGGACTGAAAATTTTGGTTTGAAATAACAGTAGTTTGAGACAAAAAGATTTGAAATCTAATGAACAAATTGAAAAATCGAAACAAAAGTGGCCGAAATCTAGTTTTACTTTAGCAGTAGTTTGAGACATCAGTGCCCATCGGGAGTTTAACTGATGGTTTTCTTTTGCTCCAGCATTTCAGTGGTTTCTTGCTGTCGAGTCCTCACCGTTGTTTCATCTCTGTGGTTGGTTGATTATTTATGTTTACGGAGATGTTGCACTGATTAGTTAGGAGGCCTTCATGCGGACTGAACAAATTATTTGTCTAAATCGCTACGGAAGTAAGGGCGAGGATTGTGGCCATGTAAAATCGATTTAAGCTCTCTCTCTCTCTCTCACCCCCCCCCCCCCCCCACCCCCACCCCCATTGGAATTCGTTTCCGCTGACCGTTCCAATGCGGTTCTTCTGTGGCAGTTTATTTTTTGTAATAGTTTGTCTTCGGGTGTTTGTGTCGCTTGTGTTGTTTTATTTTGGATAGCCTATTGGCCATTTTGTGGGAAAGTAACTCCTTTTTGGCTTTCCGCTATTGATGTTTCCATTAGGGTCTGTTGCTTCAAGTTTGTGTTTCTTTCCCTTTGGTATCTCTGATTCACACTGGTCAATACATACGCACAGGCTGCGTAGCGGTCGCATAGGCTTCGTATTTTGGACGCATAGGCTTCGATGAAAAATGGCGGATGACAGTTCGCCAATGCAGGTAAGAAACTGTTTTACGTTAATCTAAATGTTGTATAGCGTTGCCCATTACTGACATCTGCCTTACGGACCACTTTATTAACGTGCGGTTTCGTCTGTTGCAAGAAAAAGTTTGTAAAACGGAATATAGAAAAATAGACCCCAAAAGAAATTTGGCATTCAACACAGATTCACCTGTAGTTTCACTTTGGCCCGGTCGCCCTATGTAACTACACGTTTTTGGCTGGTGTTCTGGCCGATAAATTGTGAATAATGATAATGAAATCGAAAAGCTAATATGCAACTTTCGTCACATCTTTTGCGAAAAAGAAAAAATCTTGATATTTCGATACAACGAACGTAGCTTCGTTACCTATTACAACGCAGAGGCTGCGAACTAAATTTGAAAGCCCTGAATTATGTAGGATAATAACGAATGCTGTTAAATTAATGTCGAGAAATCAGCCAACCATCATTAGGTGATGATGCTAAAGACATTCTGTATCATTTATACCAAACACATTTTCATTCTCAGCTATGCAAATACAACATTATGATTCGAACGCCAAAATCTGTCAAGTTACAATTATTTACACTACCGTTCATAAACTTGGTAAGTCTTCGTCAAATCTGTTAAGTATTAAGCCAAATAATATTTGCACTGTATGAATTTCTGTCGTGTTTTATTACAACGCACGTGGCTTTGGAATTTAGGACGCGCGGGTTACAGAGATGGGAAGACGCATTACGAAAATATGCCTATGAAAATTATTAGGTTGGTATCCCTAACGAACGGCTGTATGTCAATTCATTATTGTAGAGAATCCCCTCATGTCATAGCGCATGACTCAGTAGAACCTTTTTGTTTGTGTTGATGTTAACGTCCCCGACAGCATCATTCAGGTCATTTATGAGACATTGTTTCCGAATTTATGGGACTTTTACCCGACACTGAGACGAAATGACATCTCAAACCCTACCGCATATAAAGCATACTTGCAATTGCTAAATAGGAATGACCCGTTTACGTTTTGAAAAGGCAAATACTAGTTTTTGGGTCGATTATTTATCAATCGTCACAAAGTAAAAAAGTGCAAGTAGCTCTGCAGTGATTATCACTGGTTTGTCGGAAATTCAGGGAACTTGTATATAGAAAACAACAGCGTTTATTTTTATCGAAGAGAGGTCAGCGTGTGGCGTAATACGATAATCCATAGATCATGGATTGGGCTTTTCAGTGTATGTCCAGATCTAATGCCACAGAACGCGGCGTCTAATCAGGGGCTACACTGTTTGCTCACATTACATGAATTGAAGGGCAAAACGCAGCGTCTTATCAGGGTCTTTACTTTTTGCTTTAAATTGTAATTTAAGGGTTAAAGAAAGCAGTTTAAATCCATAAGAAAGCATCCAGCCGACAGACTTAAAAAAAAACAACCTTTGGGCCGGAGCCGTCATAGAGTTATGAAAGGGCCGTAAAGCAAAAACATTTTTTTTCTATCTTATCTTATTATATCGAAGAATGATTTCACGAAATGGGTTACTGAAATCATTGCAAGCAAGTATTTTTCTGAATTTATATTCTAAGTCACTGTGAAATTCAGATTCTGATAGGCTATGTTGCAGAAGACAGTCTGGTTAACAAAAATTATGATGTAAGGACAGAGATTGAAAATAGATCTGAGATAAAGAAAAGTTTTGTATTTTTTTTTCTTCTTTGATTCTACAAAGGCTAGAATTAGCTTATATGTTTACTGTTTAATGAGCAGATGCTTCTCTTATCGGAAACGAAGACTGGGATCAGACAGTGCAGGCGCGATTAATGAACCTTTGCTGAAGTTTTGTAGGAGCTGCAGGTATTCGATTCAAGTATTTAAATAGAAGTCGGAGAATCACGAAAACATGCCTATATAATTCTGACACCTTAAATCCAACTTTTATATAGTAAAACTGAGCTTTAAAGGGATATACATTGTTTTCCTTATTTCTTCTCAGAAATACAGATTGTGAATACGCGATAAAACCGCCTGGTCCGTGCGGTTGTAACAAGTTCCCATACACTTTGTCTTGAGCAGAAATATTAAAACTGTCAGAATGTTTTATCTGAAAGTTTTTCATCTTTTTAGTGGTATTTTAATAGGCGTGTTTTCGTAATGCATCTTCCCATCTCTGTAACATGCGAAGCCACGTGCTTTGAAAAAAAAAAACACGACAGAAATTCATACAGTGCAAATATTATTTGGCTTAATACTTAACAGATTTGACCAGGAGTTTATGAACGGTGGTGTAAATAATTGCAAATTGACAGATTTTGTGCATTCGAGTCAAAATGTTGTACATGTATTTGCATAGCTTAGACTGAAAATGTTTTCGTATAAATGATACAGAATGTCTTTAGCATCACCAACTAACGCTGGTTGACTAATTCCTCGACATTAATTTAGCAGCATTCGCTATTATTCTACATAATACAGGGCTTTCAAATTTAGTTCGCAGCCTCTGCGTTGTAATAGGTAACGAAGCTACGCGCGTTGTATCGAAATATCAAGATTTTTATTTTTCGCAAAAGATATGACGAAAGTTGCATATTAGCTTTTCGATTTCATTATCGTTATTCACAATTTATCGGCCAGAACACCAGCCAAAAACGTGTAGTTACATAGGGCGACCGGACCAAAGAGAAAATACAGGTGAATCTGTGTTGAATGCCAAATTTCTTTTGGGGTCTATATTTCTATTTTCCGTTTGTCAAACTTTTTCTTGCAACAGACGAAGCCGCACATTAATAAAGTGGTCCGTAAGGCAGATGCCAGTGTCGGGCAACGCTATACAACAGTTAGATTAACGTAAAAACAGTTTCTTACCTGCATTGACGAACTGTCATCCGCCATTTTTCATCGAAGCCTGTGCGTCCAAAATACGAAGCCTATGCGACTGCTACGCAGCCTGTGCGTATGTATTGACCAGTGTGTGATTGGGGCTGTGGGTTGATTGTATCGATTCCTGATCATTTCTTCTACTTCTATTTTGAGAAAACGAAAATCAACTTTAACATGCTCAAAATAGCGGAAGAACATCAAGTTAACAATAATAATCCCAAAGCCCCACTTATATAGAGAAAACTGGGGTCTACGGGGTTATTCATTATTTTCCTTATTTTTGCTTAAAACATAGTTTGTGGGTATTCGTTAGACGCCTCAATGGGGGCGGTTCTAATGAGCAACCTCAATCCACGTTTGCAGTATAAATAAGAAAAAATATCGCAGATTTTCATCAGAAAAGTCCCCACTTTGGAGATAAGAATGAATGCACTATGTCACACGGATGTGTTATCTTAATGATAACTTATAAATGGACTCGTAAATTCGTGGGTGTGTGTTTGAGTTTTACGTCCAACAACAGCAAAGGTCATACAGAGACGGGTCCTCGGTTAAAAGACTCGTATAAAAGTCTGGAGAAGCCCGGGATCGAACCCACGACCCCTGGTTTATGAGACAAGTAGCATAACCACTACACGGAGGCTTCCAAGTAAATTGGTAACATATTTATATAGAAAGGCACACGTCTATGCCCGATATATCTGAATACATTAGAGTGTCATACTATCTGGTTCTAGAAATAAATATTTGGATGAATATGTGTAATGTTTTTCACCTTATTTCTGTTCCAAACACCACCACGGAAAGCGATTGTGGTGGCTCTGACGCACTGGGAGAAATTATTGTGAACTGAACCCTATTCCACATTTTACAAGTTTATTTGTGATAAAGGGTATGCACAATGTGATGAAAGATGAGAGCAGTGTGTATTTTATCTAAATGTCATAAAATATGGTGGAAACCGGGCTGAAATTGGTCCGTTCCGGTGGTTTCTGGTCAACTCGTACCTAAGTCAACTCGTACCTTAGTCAACTCGTACCTGTTTTTGGTCAACTCGTACCTTAGTCAACTCGTACCTTAGTTAGAAATAATCTATTTTTATTAGTTGAACTTTGGTACATATATACAGGTCAACTTTACAGTCTATGAAGACTCCTGACCCTTTTCCGGACGATGAAGACGATATATAGTGTGTGTATAGACGGATCCAATGTTTTGACACGTGACATTGTTTACTTGTCACTGCGCATGCGCTAGACTACTTTTCCTTTTGATCACGATCTTTCGTGGTTGGCAAAAGGCCGCTGGTTCCATATAAACACATTGTAAATAGGTTTAATATTGCGGGCATATTTTAGTTGACTGTTACAGAAAATCGATCGAATTACACTTTAAATGAGTAGATAAATATATTCTAGACCTCATTCCTCCATCTTACGCATTTTTAGTCATTCGTTTTGCGCATTTTTAATACAAATAATTAAGACCATCCCGCCTCGTTACCTGCCTAAGTTTAACAGGTAAGTATCATCAAAACAGCCTCAAATACTCTAGAAACCAATAATTACTAGCTAAGACATGTCTATTTTTTAAAGTTTAAAGGTCGATTTTGTCGTTTCGATTCCAAACAAAATACAAGTTTACAGAAAATAACATCGCATTTACAATGGTGACAAACGGCCAAAGACGTTTTTTGCCCACCACCGGTAAGTCCCGGCAAATAGTATTATTGAGTGATGACGTAGTGTTTGGATGTGTCTATTTAATACGATAATATGACCATGCGCTAAAATTTGCGCCTTTCATATGTTTTGAGCTATATCCATGCAGCCATGATTTTTATTTTCTGAATTATATCAAAAACATAGTTTATGGGTGCTCGTTAATTTGAACCGCTCTAACGAGTGCGTACAATCTATGTTGCCTATTCTCAACAAGTCATATTGGGCTTTCTATCGACGTCTATGCTGATAGTAGCGTAAACCCCAGTATTCACTATATCAAGACATGGGACTTGTTTACCTGTTGGGCACTTTGTAGTAGATAAGAAATCATGTATTATCATCGGAAATTCGGGGAGTAATCAGAAATGGGTTGTGGACCCTCCCGGGGTATGATTGGTGCATAACACCTTGTTGAACGTAAAACGAACATTCCGTAAGTTCATATGCAAATTAGAAAACGAAAAGAAAAATACAATTGTTGAACTTACATTTAAATGCACGGAGATGTTGCACTGATGAGTTATGAGGCCTTCATGCGGACTGAACAAATTATTTGTCTTAATCGCGACGGAAGTAAGGGCGAGGATTGTGGCCACGTAAAATCGGTTTAAGCCCCCAGTGGAATTCGTTTCCGCTGACCGTTCCAAGGCGGTTCTTCTGTCGCGGTTTATTTTTGTTATGGTTTGTCTTTGGGTGTTTGTGTCGCTTATATTATATATTTTGGATAGCCTTTTGGCCATATTGTGGGAAAGTAACTGTCCTTTTGGCTTTCCGCTGTTGTTGTTTCCGTTGGGGTCTTTTGCTTCATGTTTGTGTTTCTTTCCCTTTGGTGTCCCTGACGGGAGCTGTGGGTTAATTGTATCGATTCCTGATCATTGCCTCTACTTCTATTTTGTAAATAAAATATAAGTTCTACAATTATATTTTTCAAAACATGAACGTTGGCTAGCGTAAATTTTGTATATTCGTTAGAATTGTTATACTCCAACTTACCCAACTGGAAGGTCTGCCGGGAGCACGTCCGTTGTAGTTGAAGTCCAGAGGCAAAGAGAGCGAGCCACGTTGTTCCGGTCAAGTCCACGAGAACCTCATGCAGCATAGTCTGACGTAGATTCCGATATCCTCCGGAAACGCCCGAGCATCGTCGTTAGTTGTGTTGTTGTTGTTGTTGTCCTACCTAAAGGCATATCACTCACCCCCTTCCATAAAATAGTATTTTGTTAAAATTTGCAAATGAAGCATCACTATTTGTAATAATTCAAATCTCTGAATGCTGAAGAGTAGTGCTGTATTTTGTTAAAATTTGCAAATGAAGCATCACTATTTGTAATAATTTAAATCTCTGAATGCTGAAGAGTAGTGCTGTATTTTGTTGAGATTTGCAAATGAAGCATCACTATTTGTACATTTAATAATTTAAATCTCTGGATGCTGAAGAGTAGTGCTGTATTGAATTGTAATTATATATATGATGCAAAGCTTGAAAACTATATGTTTTTACAAGCAATACATACAATATGCTTTACACAGAACAAATTACATAAAACACTTGCGGTTTTTATATACTGAAACTGAATGAGTCCTTATATCAATATTATCTGTCAATTTCTTACTGAATTCGGCAATACCAATGTCACATCAGTACAAGTTCCCTGCATATGTATTTATTAAGGACTCCAGTTTTCCTCAAATTCAATACAATATACAATTTAATATGTACATACATATACTGTTAAGCAAGCTACCTGAAGTCGATTTATCTATGGATCTGAATGTTTTTGGTATTGATTACACAGCCCCCTCAAGATTATTTCACCCATCCGGAGTCGACCGCCAGCCAAAGACAGACGAGAAACCAGAGTACCCAGAGAAAAAACCACCTGAAGCCCCTGCTGTATAACCAGGCGTCTTGCGTGACAGACTTGGCCCGGGCCACAAAAGCGAAAGACCCAATGATCAACCGCCGGCGCTCTTATTTGCCTGGTCACAGAGGCCCCACATACACAAATTGGTACAGTTCATCTGAATCCACAGAATTTAGTAAAGGCCCAACACAGCGATCAGCCCCTAACTAAAATTGAATCCGATACCTTCCCTGAATTTTGGACTTAGAAATATCACTGGGTGATTTCAGGTAGCGTAAACTAGCATATTTACATATATCTGCATAGCAGACAAGCTCTTTGCTACATGTATATAGCTTCAGCATGTGATAAGATTGCCATAAATTGCCATAAATATTATGACACTCAAGCATATATAAAGCAAGCATATCTTGAAAGTGGGATAAATATACATACATATACATAGTTACTAGTATATAATTGTCTGGTGACACAGGAAGTAAGGTCTGGAGACTCGAGGCATCAAAATCAAGATAAATACTGAAACTTTTACAAAAGAAATACTGGAACTGAAGTATTTAAAAGCAACTGAAAATAACTTTCAGGAACTACTACAATGCGTGTACTTTACAACAAACATACAGAATAGAGTGAGGATTTCCTCCTCCTTTTTCTATTTTAAGTAAAATATAAATGCATAAATACACTCATTTTATAGCAATCCTTAAAAAGCAACAAACAAAGAATAGCAACTAGCAGAGCTCTACAAAGCAACTAGACTACCATGCAACACTTACAATGTGGTGAATTCTTGTATCTGAAAAACGACAAGGATTATTGCCATGTAAACCAATAGCAGTAGTTATGGACCAAACAGATCCCACATATGAAAACTTCAAAGAGCTGGTCACTGTGGGAACCACTTTGGACAAATTCTGAAAGGCAATATTTTTCACTCTATATCAAACGGAGAAAACAAGTATACTAATGTTAAATTACTGATCAGAAGTAATAAATAGGTTGATGTATGTCACAATATAGTTCTGTGGCACATAAATTTATTCAATCATTTTTTCCGGAAAAAAAATTGCGCAATCCGAGCTATTTCAGAATTTTCAAGGTAAATTTCAAACATCATGTTATGAATGTTACGAAAGAAACTGGATTTCCTGGGAAAGGTACCTAATACCAGGGTAAATGATACAGCCTGGCTGCATTATTGTTACAAACTCTAACTAGGTCAGTCATGGTCATGTTCAAAGACTGTGCTGCTTTCTCTGCAACCTTGCTGACGGACCAGGGAAAGGGGAAACCTGCAAAATAGTCAGCATCTGTTTCCAGCAACAGTCGGTCACGGTTCTCAAATGAACCCAGAGCATACATAGTTTTGGGGTCACGAATAGACTTTGGGGCGATGCTAAAGAAGCAGTTGGGTAAAGTATTGGCCCAGGTCCTATACTCATCAACATCCCCAACAAAACAATGGCGGTGAATCCGATGGCCAGTCATGTCAAGATTCTTAAGCAGATTCAAGGCTTGTGCCGCCGCCAATCCAGTACCTTCATCACGAACATGCAGCACAACTATTTTATTTTCCCGTTTGGCAAGCTGGAGAGCGAGATCGAGGAATCTGCGCTGGGCCATTATTTTCTCATCACTACAAGCCTGTTTTGTCCGACATCGGGTATGATTACATTTGCTAGTGTGATCAATGCCGACCTCGTCGATGCCCACGGCCTCCTGATGTTTCTTTAATAATCCCTCCAACCTGCCATACAGAGTGTCACAATCCTCGGTGGTGATCAGATGAGGATGAACCCCAAGAGTAATTCTCAAACGGGGATCTCTCCTGACCTTATCACCTATCAAATTCAATCTTGATGGATAGACATAATTAGCTATTGCAAAAGGTAGCCTAATTGGTAATGATCTCGAGCCTTCCAGATCAGACAATAATATACATTTAAAATCCGAGAGCTTATCCATATGGAAATGAGAATCAATGATTCCCCTTTTCAACATGGGATAACCCTCAGGTGGGACGGAGCCATTACCCAATGTGTACCTGGTGAAGAACTTTAACTGTGACATTGCCTCTGGGTTCATGTGGGTTATTAATAGAACAAACAATTTTGGCGAGACAAGGCAATGAGTCTAGTTGGTGGAGTTGACAAATAAACACCAGGTGAAACTGGCCCCAACCCAGCTCTCGCGTCATAATCTCTGAGAAAAGACAGATCTTTATCAGAGAATCTGACAGTACCAGGAGTGAGCTCTTGCATTACTGCGCATCCCAGCAACTCAGTGGGGGGACCCAGACCCAGTTGCTGACTCAAGAACAAGAAAAACCCGTTCATAAGCAGGAACCAGCTCCTGAGCTGAGTCTCCCCAATGAACAACTGATGCCGCCGATGGACATTATCAAGGTCCCACTCCATTCCTGCTGAAATATGGCAATCTACACAAGCTGTAGCAGGGTTCAAGTACCATGGGAAATGAACCCTCCTCATGTGCTTAAATAGATGGGTCGTGAGAATGCCACAGACTTGACAGTTGGCTTGAATCCTGGCCTTCTTGGTCTTGGGAGGCATGTTCTACAATAGAAGTGACAATATTCTAGTTATGCCTATGTTTGGACAATAACTAATGCCAAAGTTAAATCTTAATACTGTTAGAACATCTCCACCCATGAGACTATTCTGCATGAATTTGGGATGCTATTAAACTTCAAAGAGCTGAAATAGCTATCACGAAAACAGCCAGAAATCATGTTATGTCAGCTGGGCCAGAAATGGTCTTCAACTTCAATGGGCTGTAATGACCATCATCAACCCAGATGCCATAAAAAACAATAAAGCATGACATCTGAATTCATGATGCCATCAAACTACAACTGAGCTGAAATGACAACCACAAAAACAGATGCCATTGTGACGTAAAGACAACGTTATCTGAACTCACAACGGTCACCCAACTTCAAAGGATGAAATGACTGCCGTGACTACATGTCATTTCCAAAGGAAGATGATAACCATGTCGGCTGAATTAATGGTGTCATTAAACTCCACATGACCAGAATGACGACCACAAAGACAGACGACGAGACATGATGTATTTTCAATATACCAGATCATCCGACTTCAGAATAGCCATCAAACTACAAAAGGGCTAAAATGACCAATATGAAAACATATGTCAGTATCACAATACATCATGTCGCCTGAATTCGACGTGTCATCAAACTTCAAAGAGCTGCAATGTCCACCACGAAGCCAGGCGCCATGCAACAAAAATATTATATATACAGTATCCTGTCACCTGATTGCATACCGGCCATCAAACTGCAAAGGGCTAAAATGACCAATATGAAAACAGATGCCAGTATCACAATACATCATGTCACCTGAATTCGAAGTGTCATCAAACTTCAAAGAGCTGAAATGTCCACCACGAAATCAGGCGCCACTAGATTAGTCCCTAAAACGTGCTGGAATTTGAATTTTTCTGCCAGCTCTTGTGGTCCTTGGCTCCCAAGGTGCAGTTTCCTCGTCAGAGCCAGAATCTGAGTCGCCTGTTGTCATTTGCAATGTGCTATCTATGTCCCCTATATGTCGATCAGCACCTGAATCACAGGTCGGAGTATCCTCCCCAAAGAGATCCGGCAGGGTCATGTCAGAGCTATCCCCCAACATGTACGGCAGAGTTTGATCAGGATCAACCAATCCGCCATCCGGGAAACTGTCATGACCGAGCTCCTCCAGCTCCATATTCTGATCAATCTCATCAGACATTGGCAAAGTGTTTAGAAGCTCATGTCTCTTTCTCAGCAACCACAGTGGAAAAACAGAGTCTTGACATAGCTTGATGCGATCATGGTGGACAAATTGTACCTTGCGCCTCCCCTGGAGTGCATAGACTGGGGGACGAGCACGGACTACCAAATATGGGCCTTTCCATGGGGGTCGCACCTTTGAACTGATACCTATTTGGGAAGATGAGTCTCTAAGGTAGACAACATCACCTTTCTTGCAGGTCTTCTCAAATACCCTAAGATCGTAATCTTTTTTCTGGCGCAGTTGAGTCTCGCCAATCTTCTCCCTGGCCAGTTTATGTATATTCGCAAGATTACGAGTGAAATTATCAACCCAAGTTGGTGGGTCCTGGGGAGTGGCTCTAGATAGGCCAAGGATGAGATCAATAGGCTGAATAATTTCCCTCCCCAGCATGAGCATGTTGGCGGAAAACCCAGTTGATTGGTTTTTCATTGAATGTAGGGCCATGGCAATAAGAGGGAGATGCTCGTCCCAGTCTCTGAACCCCCGAGATATGTACGCTCGAACCATTTGTAAAATGGTACGATTAAAAACTTCTACCTGGCCATTCCCAGATGGATGGTACGGAGTTGTTCTCGTCTTTATGATTTCCAATACTTTGCAGAATGACTGAAAAAGGTCACTCTCAAAGTTTCTACCTTGATCGGTGTGCACTTCTAAAGGACAGCCGAAGGTTGAAACGAAATGCTTTAAAAAAGCTGCGGCTGTTAATTACGAGTTCTGGGCAGGCAATGCTGCCAATTCGACCCATTTCGTGAACTGGTCCACCATGACCAACACATACATTGAACCGGACCTACTACTGGGATTGATTGGCCCCAATATATCAAGATGAACTCGCTCCATCGGATAACCTGCATGATACAGTTCTTGAGCACTCCTATGGGTCCGATTCCCCTTTTTGTTCTTATTACAGTTAACACACTGTTTCACATAAATGTCACAGTCCCTGGACATACCATACCAGTAAAACCGTTGTTTCAGTCTACTCAATGTCTTGGTTTGGCCTAAATGACCGGAACTCTTTGCGTCGTGACAAAAATATAGGACTTTTTGTCGAAGTTCCACGGGAACAACTAAACAGTCTGTGCGGTCACACTGGTTGGTCCAGGAATAATACAAAATTCGGCCCTTAAATATTAACTGGTCTATGGTTAGCCAGAGAGCTCTGGTTTCTGGGCTACAAAGTTGTAGTTCTCGAGTGGTTGGCTCATAGGAATGCTCAAGCTAGTTAATAATAATGCCAATATTTGGGTCCTCAAGCTGTGCCCTCCTGAGTTCAGGTGCGGAAAGACTTTCCATCCAATTCGAGACCGTCCGGGTTCCAGTCACAACCGGATCCGTTTCTGATGATTGAACACTGCGCACTGCTAGTGGAACTACATCGTCAACATCTGTATTAAATCGTGCCCACTGCTTATGTGCCCGCGTACAGTAATTGCAACCTCCACAGGGGAGATCACTTAAATTCTGGCCGGCTCTATAGCAGTCGCAAGTCTCTAAAGGATCCGTTAATCGACTGAGAGCATCCGCGTTACAATGTTCTGCGCCTTTCCTGTGATAAATCTTGAAGTCATATTGGGACAGTTCCTCGATAAACCGTGCTAACTGCCCTTCCAGGTGCTTGAAACGGGTAAGCCAAACAAGGGAATTGTGATCAGTTCTGATTATGAAAGAACGTCCCAGCAAATAGTGCCGAAACTGGCGACAGAATTTCACTACAGCCAAAAGCTCTTTACGCGTTGTGCAGTAGTTTCTGTGCTGCTTTAATAAGACATGACTGGCAAAGCAGATGGGCTTTTCTACACCGTTTTGGATCTGGGACAGCGCTGCGCCTATTTGATTATGGCTTGCATCTGTGTCTAAAATAAATAATCCATCTGGTGATGGATGCGAAAGCATTGGAGCTTTTATAGCTAGTTCTTTCAGCTTTTCAAAAGAAGCTTGGTGATTACCTTTCCAGGTAAATTTATCTGTATTGACAATGTTATATAGGTCAGTGGAGACCTGTGCAAAGTTTTTAATATGGTTCCTGTGATAATTCATGAATCCAAGGAATGACTGAAGCTCCTTGGCATTATTGGGAACAGGCCAATTTTTCACAGCCTCCAATTTATCCGGAGAGATTGAAACACCGTTTCCGCTAACAAGCTTGCCCAGAAACTCCACCTGTTCTCTGAAGAAGTGGCATTTCCTTGGTTTTAATTTCAAGTTATGTTCCCGGAAACGTAAAAAAAAACTTTCCTTAATGCTGACAATGCATCCTCAAAATCAGTGCCCAGAACTATAACATCATCTAAATAAACGATCACTTCCTGCCAAGTTAGCCCTCTCAGGACCAATTGCATGGCCCTTTGGAATGTGGCAGGGGCCGTGCAGAGCCCCATTGGGAGTCTGGACCATTGGAAGCTCCCAAATCGTGTCCCAAATGAAGTTTTGTGTTTCGAATTCCTTTCCAGGGGAATTTGATAATATCCACTGCAAAGGTCGAGAAGACAGAAGAGATGCTTACCATGAATTGAATCCAGACAGTCCTCAATCAGTGGGAGACAATAATTGTCTTTGTATGTCTTTGCATTGAGTGCCCGATAATCAATGCAATATCGAAGCTCTCTAGTTTTTTTCCTTACAAGAACTGTGGCTGCTGACCATTCTGACACTGATGGTTCTATCACATTTTGTTTGAGAAGTTTTTCTATGTACTCCTGTTCTTGTTTTTGAAATTGCAAAGGAGTTCTTCGAAATTTTTCAGCAACTGCTATCTCATAATATGTTTTAATTTTTTGCTCTACCCCAGACTTTAGACACCAAAGATCAAAATCATCTTTTGAGAAAATATCGGGAAATTCCGATAGCAATTGCTTAAATTTAGATTTTTGAAGTTCTGAAAGATCAGTAATGTTATCCAGGTACATTTGCTTAAGATGGGTAGGTATTTCTCCACATTTAGTGTCATGTTGATGTACAGCCCCTTCAGTTTGTGCAGTCTGAAATATTGTGGCTGCTTCAGCAGAATCTTGATATAATACTTTAATTGCCGATTCCGCATGACCAATCTTGTTACCTTTTTTAAAAGTAACAAATTGTTTGGAATCATTGACAACCTTCAAAGTCACATACTTCCCGTCTCCATATACTCTGGAGGCAAGGGTATGCTTCGTTGGACAACCCTCAACTATGTAAGGCCCTTTAATAGGATTGTCAAGTTGAGTTTTTACAAATCCTACCGCCGTCGTGATATGACTGAAAAATTGTTGAAAGCGACGTTAAACCCGAATTCACACACACACACAAATCCTACCGAATTTGGTTGGATAACTGTACGCCGTACTACAGTAACCTTTGAAAATTGTTGCTCGTCTGCCATGGTGACACTAATAGGGATCAAATCTTGACCTTTTTTTAGAACTTCATTACCAAGGTCTAACATACATCCGGTTGCAACCATAAAATCTAGGCCCAAAAGTCAAGTATCTTTCACAGGAGCTGCACAAACTGTGTGCAAAAAGGTTTGTGTTCCTATGGTAATCGGCACATTGTGTACCATACGCCCATGCACTGGATCAGTACCTATTCCCTTAAGAACACAAACAGGTCCCAACTCATTTGGATTATACACAGACTTCAAAAAGTCATCTCGAACTAGGGTCACCATAGCAGCAGATAAAAATCAAAAATGAGTTCCTTTAAGAGCAATGAAAACATTCACAAGAAAGAAGATGGGTCATACTACGTAGTTTCGGCTAATAAAGCCTCATCAGTGACCCTGTAATGATCCGGCAAAGATAGCCAGAGGAAACATACTGCAATTTTGCAAATTTCGAATAGGCAGTCGATACGAAGACTGATATAAATCAAATTGGGATCCAAAATATTAAACACCTGTCTAGAATATGAGTCTAAACCAAAAATTTATTTCTGATTTCTCAGAATATTCACGCTGATCTCAAAGGACCAAAAGTAAAATATAAACTACACTATGGTTGATGTACGGGGAGACGTTTTACGGCCGCCACACGACACAACACCAGCTGCAGTGAAGGCAAATAAAAATCAAAAATGAGTTCCTTTAAGAGCAATGAAAACATTCACAAGAAAGAAGATGGGTCATACTACGTAGTTTCGGCTAATAAAGCCTCATCAGTGACCCTGTAATGATCCGGCAAAGATAGCCAGAGGAAACATACTGCAATTTTGCAAATTTCGAATAGGCAGTCGATACGAAGACTGATATAAATCAAATTGGGATCCAAAATATTAAACACCTGTCTAGAATATGAGTCTAAACCAAAAATTTATTTCTGATTTCTCAGAATATTCACGCTGATCTCAAAGGACCAAAAGTAAAATATAAACTACACTATGGTTGATGTACGGGGAGACGTTTTCCGGCCGCCACATGGCACAACACCAGCTGCAGTGAAGGCAAATAAAAATCAAAAATGAGTTCCTTTAAGAGCAATGAAAACATTCACAAGAAAGAAGATGGGTCATACTACGTAGTTTCGGCTAATAAAGTCTAAAACAGCACTTGCAGACTGACCATTCATTAAAAGTTTTATGGATGCTGTTAAATTTCTCTGACTAGGAAGGGACACTTCTAGCACCTCACAAGAGCGACTCAGATTAGGTCGGACTAGGCGTTCGTCGCAAGCACACCCAGTCCGCTCACATTTAAATCCGGAGTGGCTTCATGCTGGCAAGAAGAACTCCTGACTCTTGCATCAGGACTGCGCGCTCGAAACTGCGATATCGGCGGTTGGTGACTCAATGATGGGTCACTTGACCCTTGTGTAGAAACACTCCGGTTTTGAGCTCCATTGTTGTCTCTAAAAGGCCTGGGTGGAGTAGGATAATCTGGGGAATAATTTGTTTTTGGTGGGGCAAAGTAAGGCATGTATGGGTATCCCGGCATTTGCGTTGGGTATCCGTACCATCCTTTTATCCTATTCTGCTCATCTCTACTTGGGCTTCTTTGTTGATAGCCACCCCTATAAGGATAGCTATCACCTATCCATCGTCTGGTGGGAGAACGGCCCCTGTAAGTGTTTCCTGTATTTAAATAAGGAGACCATAGGGATAACTATCTCCTCCACTCCGTCTTGTCGGGGATTGGTTATTGTAAAAAGAACCATAGGGATAGCTACTTTGCTTTATGGGTGATTGGTTTCTGTAAGGGTTACCCTGTCTTGTATTTGCCTGGTCTCTGTAAACAGGACGGGGTGAGCTATCCCGGTAATAACCCGGAGATCTTTGTCTCGGTCCATTTTGATCTTGGGCCTCAGATTCATACCGAGAGGGTGATTTTGAGGGAGAAATCGGGATCACAGTTGTATTGTGAAGAGTTTTCACCATATCTTTCAATGTCCTCTCAATGTTAGAGACACGGGTCTCTTCATCAACTGTGAATATTCTCTCCTGAAATGACACTTTTCCTCCTCCAATGGCCTTCTTGTTAGCCATAATTGTTTTTACCCTACGACACGCATCCTGTATTGTGCCAACGGATTCATTCATTACCATCATGGCTGCTTCTTTATACTTCCAGCCACGAAGGAATGATTCTGTGGCTATTTGTTGTACGGTCTCCGTATCAGTTTTTTGATAGCCATCCATGGTGATTGTGAGTACTCTTTGTAAAAAATCTTCTAAAGACTCGTCATCACCTTGTTTAATAACATGCAACTGCTGTCGTGCAGCCACTGGCGTGTCCCTCATATCAAACCGTAAAGTTAGTTCCTTCTTAAGCCCTTCATAACTTTGTTTATTGATGGAACGATTCGCATATTCTAATGCTTTATCTGTCAGACAATCAAATAATCTATCAAGCTTTTTGTTATCTGACCAATTCCGGCGAACCGCAGTTCTAGAAAATTTCGCTATAAAAGCATTCCAAGAAAGCTTGGGCGGATCACCGGAAAATCTTTCCATCTTTGGGGGAGCTGGTTATGGGCTTAAACTAGTATCAGACCCCTTACTACGGTTTTTCCTGTGATGGGACCGCCCACGTGTTTGAACCTCTTCCTCATTATCATTAGTAGTTGCTATAGTTGAAACGGGTTGTTTTATAGAAGTAGGGACTGGTTCTTTGCAAACATTTGTGGTAGATGTAGCCCCTGCTGCCTTCATACCAGCAGCGTTGTAAACAGCTGAGGAAGGAATTATTCTTGAAACAGCATCTATAACTGACTGTTGTATATTTGGCTTAATATCAGGTTTTGCTGTAATCTCAGCTGATATTGGTGCATCAGGAAAAAGAGTTTGCTTTAGTGTGTCAGGAGGTGAGGGGGCTAAGAAACCCGTAAAAGATGGCAACATAGATGAGACAGGAGTTGTAGGTGGTGGTAGGATTTTATTGATATCTTTTAGAAAGATATCATGACTGGACAGTCTTCTTTGGATATCCAGTTTTTCTTTTTCTATGCAGTCTATGTGTCTTTTCATCCCTTCATTTTGATCTTGGATGCACATAACTGACTTGGTCAAGTCCTTGACTTGCTGTGTGATGGCTGTGGCAAGCTTTTGAAAATTGGTATCCAATTTATCCATACTGGTTCCCAAAATAGAAACTGCATCAGCCATTTTTGTTTCAAAAGTTTCATTTTGTTTTGTAGCCGTGGATACGGCATTTAGTTGTGTTTGATCAACTGTGGATTTTGGTGGATCAATTGGGGTTTCAATTGATTTTATAGACAAAAGCCCACTATCAATAAAATCCTGCCGTTCTTGTTGTGAAAGGCGTATAGCCGACAAGTCATCAATGGTAATTTGTTGCCGTTGTCCAGCTAATACTTCATTTCGCAGCCTTATAATCCTGCTAGCAGACTGCGGCCCTATATTATGTAAAGACTCTAGGTCTGCCTGTGTACATGTATAGACATTTAATGCCATTTGTAAGAAAAATGTCATTAACTATGATCACAAAATGATAGGGTCCAAAAGGATAGATGCTGGATTTCCAGCCAAAAATAACAACCAAAATACAGTGAAATTCATGAAATTTAATTAAACTTGACTTTCGTGGGACTGGGTGAAAAAGAAACAAGAAAACACATGATAGAGCTCACAAAATTTATTTCAACATAACTGGTTCTGTTTTCCGCCTGCAACTAGAATTGCATAATATCTGTCGAGTTAGTCCATAGAATTGGCGAAAACTATGTGTCATAGCCCTCTGTAGCTTTCGAGGTTCTCAAAAACTTGCATTGTTTGCTTAATTTTAGCAGACTTACCCTCAAAATTCCATTTTTGTGCAAATTTATATGATATAGACGGATCCAATGTTTTGACACGTGACCTTGTTTACTTGTCACTGCGCATGCGCAAAACTACTTATCGTTTTGATAACAATCTCTCGTGGTTGGCAAAAAGCCGCTGGTTCCATATAAACACATTGTAAATATGTTTAATATTACGGGCATATTATAGTTGAGTGTTACAGAAAATCGATGGAATTACACGTTAAATGAGTAGATAAATATATTCTAGACTTCATTCCCGCATCATCCGCATTTTTAGTCATTCGTTTTGCGCATTTTTATTACAAATAATTAAGACCATCCCTGCTCGTTACCTGCCTAAGTTTAACAGGTAATTATCATCAAAACATCCTCAAATATTCTAGAAACCAATAATTACTAGCTTAGACATGTCTATTTTAAAAGTTTAAAGGTAAATTTTGTCGTTTCGATTCCAAACAAAATACAATTTTACAGAAAATAACATCGCATTTACAATGGCGACAAACGGCCAAAGACGTTTTTTGCCCACCACCGGTAAATCCCGGCAAATAGTATTATTGAGCGATGACGTAGGGTTTGGATGTGTCTATATATTTTTTTTTTCAGATCAAAACGGAAGTGACTGATGTTTGGGAAAGTGTAATTCACGGAATGGCCGCAATTTGTTTGAACGAAATAAATATTATTTTAACAGAAATTTAAGTAAGCACAAAATTGACATTACACGAAAAATTATGCATAGGATGTGGTGAAAATTCATAAAATATCACTATAAATACACCAGGTACTTTATACTGCAATATGACACATAAATTCACAAATTCTATTTTCGCTGAAAAAAAAAAAACACAGAAAAGTACGAAAAAGGAGCTAAAAATAAATAAACAATAAAATGAAAAGCATAATTTCAGCAAAAAGATACTGTTTTTCTCCTCGTCGCCATTGTTATACTCCAACTTACCCAACTGGAAGGTCGGCCGGGAGCACGTCCTTTGTAGTTGAAGTCCAGAGGCAAAGAGAGCGAGCCACGTTGTTCTGATCAAGTCCACGAGAACCTCATGCAGCATAGTCTGACGTAGATTCCGATATCCTCCGGAAACGCCCGAGCATCGTCGTTGGTTGTGTTGTTGTTGTTGTCCTACCTAAAGGCATATCAGAACTATTATGACAATTCTATCTTCATATACTGAGTCGGTCAAACTTGGCCATTACCTCAGTTGGGTGATGCGCTAAATTTAGAATTTAGCAAAAAAAAAAAAAAAAAAAAAAAAAAACACCCACTGGATGAGTTCTTAAAACTATTTACAATCTGCTTTCAGAGGTGTACTAAAACTAAAATTCGGTTCTAACGAGTACACTCTCGTATGTAATTTCAATACTTAATAATCAAATAGTAAACACTTGTTATAAATGCTTAACTGACAAACTATCAAATATAAAAATCATCACGAAAGCGCGCCTTTAAGATTTGTCCCCATAAAACCACACTTTTATAGTAAAACTGTGGTTTCCAGGGGTATACCATATTTTCTCATTTCTGCTCAAAAAAGTAGATTGTGGGTACTCGTTATAACTGCCTCGTCGAGGCTTGTCTAACGAGCACGCAAAATCTATGTTTTGAGCCGATATATGAAAAATACCTTTTTTTTCATCTGGAAATCTTCATTTTTTGTTGGTAAAATTTTCATATATTTGAATTAACAAAGCATACCCCTGTAAACCCTAGTTTTCTCTACACAAAGTGGGGTTCAGAGGGGTGTTCATTACGCGGACTTTTATAAATAAATAAATGTTCACTATGCTAAATACAGCTAATAGATTAAATTTGTATTACAAGTCCCGCAAAAACGATGCTGCCAACGGTCAAAGATATCGCAGCTTACGGCATGCTGACTTCCACCAATAACCTTACCACATGCATTTGACCTTAAAATTCCTGCATGTCATTAGGTTTTGCCAAACCAAAAGCCGCCTCTCATCGACAAAATCAAAGGAATTAAAATCAGCCTTTAATTAAGGCCAATTAGACTAAACTAGTATCGATAATCTTTTTTTCACACCCTTATTAATCGGTGCACGATTTACTGTGTTTTTAAGTGTGAATAATTATAGCAATAATAATAACTAGAGCATGTCGACTGTATTATACTCTTAATTAGCTTTGATTTGATATGCAACATAACTATGTTTGAACAAAATAGTCAGTTAAAGAAGTGACCCCCACTCCCACCGTCAACAAAATATCTGCTAAATGCCCTGTACCCATAAAAATACCATTGTTTCCTACCCCCCCACCCCACCCCAAAAAATAAATAGAAATTAGAAAATATTAAAGTTTCAACCCCCCAAAATAGTCCCAATCTATGTAGTAAGCAAAATTTAGAGTACCCCCCCCCCCCCCCCCACCGACCCGGGGTACGAGTTAACCAAAATAGGTACGAGTTGACTTGGGGGTACGAGTTGACCAAAGAACAGGTACTAGTTGACCAAAAACAGGTACGAGTTGACTAAGGTACGAGTTGACTTAGGTACGAGTTGACCAGTTACCATTCCGGTAATTAGGTCCGTTCCGGTAAATTTACGCACCGCGGTAACTAGTATGACCCAACTTCTTCTTCTTCCAGTTTCGGTGTAGGGCCCAAGAGTAGCATCAACACACCTACGTGACTCTATTTACATGTGAGGGAAGGTCCCGTGCAATTTAAAAGGGTAAAAACATCTGCTCCAGTTAGGCGAGGGCTGCAGCTATCCCAGCCTTGAAAATGTTCAAGGTGGGTGCTGTCACGAGGGTCTCTGGCAGCCGGTTCCATAGGACTGTTGCCGACGGGAAGAAGGAGTTCTTCATGACCTCTCTGCCGTACCACTGCTTCAGGAACCTCCTTGAGTGGCCTCGCGTGATAGCGGCTCCCTGTGGGCGAAGGTAGCTCTCAGCAGGGACTGCAACCTGGTTGTTCACGATCTTGTAGAACATGATAGCCTTCGCCTGCTTCCTGCGTTGTTCAAGACTCTCCCAACCAAGTGAGGTGATCATCGATGTAACGCTGCTTGTTCTTGAATAATCTCCAGTAACAAATCTGGCAGCACGCCGTTGCACCGATTCCACCTTGTTGATGTTGGTTTTTGTGTAGGGGTCCCAAACTGTGGAGCCATATTCCACCTGTGGGCGGACGAAGGTCTTGTAACATGCCTCTTTAGTGGCTCTTGGGCATGAGGCGAGGTTCCTGTTGAGGAAGGCAAGGGTGTTGTTCGCCTTCTTTGTAACCATGTTGACATGTGGGTTCCAGGATAGGTTATTTGATAGTAGTGTCCCGAGGTACTTCCCCTGTGGCACGACCTCCAGCTTCTGGCCATGTATTGTATATTCAGCTTCAATGGGCTTTCTCTTGTTGTGGATACGTATTACCTCACACTTGTCTGGGTTGAAAGCCATGAGCCAGTCTTCCTCCCATTTCTGGAGTCTGTTGAGGTCCTCTTGCAGAATTCTTGTGTCATCCTGGCTCTTGATGAGACGGTACAGAAGCGAGTCATCTGCAAAGAGGCGGTTTGTGGATACGACACTATCAGGGAGGTCGTTTATGTAAACAAGAAATAGGAGGGGGCCGAGAACTGTTCCTTGGGGGACGCCTGAGGTGACTGGTGCTGACTTGGATGCCTTCCCCTCCAGTGTGACTTGTTGACTGCGGTTGCTAAGGAAACTGCGGATCCAGTCTAGAAGCTTGCCTCGGACGCCATAGTGCTGGAGCTTGTGTAGTAGACGCTTGTGTGGCACTTTGTCGAAGGCTTTGGAGAAGTCCAGCAGTATGGCGTCTATTTGTTGAGAGTTCTCAAGGCCTGATGCTAAGTCGTTGACAGTCATAATGAGCTGCGTCTCGCAGGAACGACGTTTGCGGAACCCATGTTGGTTTTTGCAAATCACACAAGTACATCCAACAAACCACGGAAGCTTCAAAGTTTTTCTGCTTATATACGCCTTCGCGGCTATTTTTGGCAGGACTTCCTGGGTGAGAAACATTACAAATTAATTGAACAATGTGGGGCCCAATGTGGATAAAAAGGTGCGTGATAGCTCGTGGTTAGTGCACTTGCCTTTGATGCTAGATGGGTTAGTGCACTTGCCTCTATCTATCTACTGATACTAGAGGCCCTATCTAGAGCCACCCACCCACCCAACTGTGGTAATGGCCAAATATGACCTACTCAGTATGAGAAGATAGATAGATGTACTTGTTTCAACAGTCTCTTCATACGGGTGAAATCCCCAAAAATGGCTCTTAGCAAACATCTGCCCACTCTTCAAAAAAGGAGATAGGGCTCTTGCCCGTAATTATCGCCCTGTGTCTCTGACTTGTGTTCTGTGTAAATTGCTGGAACATATAGTCTGCTCAAACATCATGGCCCACTTGGACGAACATAAACTTTTGTCAGACAGACAACATGCATTTAGGAAAAGGCACAGTTGTGAAACTCAGCTAAGCACAGTTATTAATGACTGGGCAAAAATCTTGGACAAATGGGGACAGGTGGACACATTTATTCTGGACTTCGAGAGGGCTTTTGACACCCCTCCTCATGAACTACTTAAATCTAAGTTATTTGGTTATGGAATTGGGGGAAAGACCCTCAAATGGATAGATTCCTTTCTTTGCTACAGAAAACAGCGGGTTGTTGTTAATGGTGAATCTTCGAAGTTGGGCTCCAGTTTTGTCTGGAGTCCTGCAAGGCGGTGCATACATTTACCGGAAAGCACCAAAATACCGGAAAGCAAACCAAAATACCGGAAAGCACATATAAATACCAAAAAGCACTTATATATACTGGAAAACATTAGAAAATTGCATTTAAATGCAATATATAACATACCTGGAACAATTATGGTTGCTCTCTGGACTTATAACTTGCGATTCTATTGCAATGGTAAGAATGCCCCACCCGAACAGGAATAAGAAAAAAATATGGTAACAAGACGTTTCGCCCCCAAGACGTTTCCCCCCTGGTCGTTTCCCCCCTAGTCGTTTCGCCTCCTTTTTTGGCCCCTAGTTGTTTCGCCCCCTAACCCTAGTCGTTTCGCCCCCAAACCCTAGTCGTTTCGCCCCCAAACCATTTTACTATATTTAATATATAAAAGATTCATGTGTGAGAGAGAAAAACCTGTTCTTTAAATGAAAATGTTAATTAGGAATTATGATGAGTAGATCTATTACCTGTTTTGATAAATACCGTTAATCACATTGTTTATTTGATTTGACACATTAATCACGCAATTAATGCCCTTAATGATAGGGTGTGAAAACATGCACTCTTTGCAAAGATAAACGTGTTTAATTATCGCTTAAGCACCTTTACCAGTTTTGTTTTAAATTGGTCGGTTGGTTCGTTAACAGAGTCGGCCAGTAAATCATTGTTGAATATTGCCGCAAATGCCGTCTACGCAACATCGCGTCAACGCTGATGCAACGTAATAAAGTTGCATCGGCGTTGATACGACGTTGAATACGCATTATGTGCCCACTAGGTAATACATGGTTGAGCATTGCCGCAAATGTCGTCTATGCAACGACGCGTCAATGCCGATGCAACATAATAAATAGAAGTGGAAGCAAAGATCAAGACGATTCCTTTCATCAATGTTCTGTCAGCAATTTGTGCATACTCTGATCAGATTTGCGGCGTCCGACCCAGTGATTCCTGAACTGTTAGCCAATATGCAGGCAACGGGGTTAGCTTGATACATTCAAGTACAGCTTCTTCCCTAGGACTATACCCGATTGGAATTCTTTACCAGCATCTGTTTCTGAGGCCCCTGACTAGTATCCTTCAAGCAAGGACCGTCTACTCTCTCGTTTTAACAGCTAGGTAGGGGCCGGTCTGTAAGTAAAGTCTGAGGGATTTTTGAACCTGGGCCGGTTGGGCGACGCTTCTGCAGCCGGAGAGGTCTGGATTCCAATGATGATTTGAAAAAGCAGGCAGGAATCTTTCTTTTCTTTTCTTTCTTGTCTATCCACTATTTCTCTTTCTTTCCAATATTTCCCACTTTCTCTTTTTCACGCGCCATCAGAGACATACTGTTCAAGTATGAATGAAGTCCCTTAACGAACAGATACAGATACTGAGTCTGACGTGACAGGGCGATGATGCTACTTAAATATTTGCCTCTTCTCTCCTCTAATAAAAGTTCAACATTGAAAATTAGCCTTAGAGTGAAAAGTGGGCGCAACGACTAGGGGGACGAATCGACTAGGTGGGCAAAACAACTAGGGAGGAAACGTCTTGGGGGCGAAGCGACTAGGGGAGGAAACGGTTTGGGGGCGAAACGTCCCGGATTCAAAAATATCACAATTTTTGAAAGTTGATACTTGTATCAAGTTTATATGTCATTGCATTTCTACTTCCGGTACTGGGCCGCGTTACTACACTTCCGCTGTTTGTTCGCTGCATAAAATAGTCCAAATTAAGCACTTGCCTCATTTCCTTTTCCAGCGCATTGATTTCTTACATTTGCGCTCAAGGTGGACTTGATACCACAGGTGTTCCTTCCCTTTCACCCCTCAGTTGCCGAACTGGACTTTTCCAGCTTTGATACTTGGTGCAAGGCAGACTTGAATCCACAGGTGTTCCTTCCCTTTCACCCCTCGGTTTCCGAACTGGACATTAGCCCATATATAACTAGCGCCACTTTTTAGGGCATGTAAGTATTGTAGACCCAGATCAGACGCAGCACAACTTGGCATCTGATCTGAGTCTGCATTGATTGCTAAAAAAACATATTTTCTTGCAAAACCTACCTTTAAGAAAACAAATCTGACAATCCTGTTCCGAACTTATTTGTTGGAAGATTCCATTGTCATATATTGGTTAAGCAAATTCAGAAGCCACTGATCAGACACCTCATTCTGTGACCTCGAATCAGACCATTCAGTGTTATAAAAGGAAGCTTTGCATTTTTGGGTGCATATGCACTCGTTTTATAGACACTTGGGAAGACGAATCTAAGTGGAAGCGTCTCCACTGTTTAAAATGTAGAAATTAAAGGGCTCTGCTGTAACGTCTCCGATAGCAATGTACATTTTTCATTTTTGGAGACCCATGACTCGCGGAAAGAAAGCAATAGGTTTTAAAGTTCATTCCCGTCCAGTGCTCCAGATAAACAGCGTATTTGCGTAAATACTCAATTAATCAATGTGCTGAGAGAACTGGTGGATCGATCGTCTCTGAATGTAAGTTTGGAGAATAGTCATGAACTGAGAATCGGACTGTTCGTTTAAGCAGGTACATTAGATCTGATCGGACACCGCATTATGTGGCGTCTGATTATGAAGGTTCTGTTTGCCAATGGCCAAATGCACGAGCACAGTCCTATCGCCCCCGCCCATCAGGGCTTGAAGAAATAGACGGACTGCAAGATACTTCCACGCCGAGCTGAAATCGACTGCACATGAGTACTGGTAAACCGTTTAGAGGATCTAAGCCTGCCCAAGCGTTCTATTTGCCTTAGTACACATGTTGCTAATATGAGTATTCCATCTCAAGTTGTGTGAGATTGTCACTCCAAGGTATTTAATGGAGTCCACATTCTCGAGGACCGTTCCCTCTAAGGTGTAAGAAGCCTCAACTTTATTAGATCTCTTCCTAGTTATCTGCATAATATTGCATTTAACTGGCTGAAATCTCATGCCCCATTTACGTGCCCAACATCCTAATCTATCTATGTCAGCCTGAAGTTTCAATGAGTCATCTGTATCTCTAATTTCCCGGTAACAAACACAGTCATTTGCGAACAGTCTTAGGGATCTTTAACCTGCACAGGGGATGGTTCTCCCTGCACAGGAGGCCTCCAGTTAACGTCCCGATCCGAAGGACGGTGCACTTTATGACATTCACCCCTGCAAATGATGCTAATGGAGTGTGTTCGAACACCGAAATTTTATCGCTGCTGCCGGGGATCGAACCTGGGACCTCTAGCATCAGAGGCAAGTGCACTCACCGCTGAGCTACATGTATCACGCTCCTCCTAACCACTGAGCTATCATGCCCCTTGTTCAATCCCCGGAGGCGGTGGTTATTATTTCTGAAATCATCAATGCTATCAAATTCTACTATCTAAACTTAAAATCTATGGAATAAAAGAAGAATCTTTAGGGTGGTTTAACTCCTATCTAAGTCAAAGGAAGCAGCAAGTGGCGGTAAATGGTAGCAAATCAGACTTCAAGCAAATTATACATGGTGTCCCTCAAGGGTCAATATTAGGACCACTTTTATTTTTGATTTTCATAAACGATCTCCCTCTGTACACAAACAACGTTAATGTGGATCTCTATGCCGATGACACAACACTGTATGACATTCAGGATTCTCCAGAACTGATCGAAAACAACCTACAAACTGCTTTAACCAATATTTACCTGTGGTGTCAAAGCAATGGAATGATTCTTAACTCTGCTAAAACTAAGGTAATGCTTATTACAACAAACCAAAAATGTCAAAGGCTGAATAAGGCAACTCTCAATCTCAAATTTAATGATCAACATCTTGACATGATTTCCAATGATAAAATACTGGGTGTCTTCGTTGACAACAATTTGACCTGGTCTGAGTATATCAAGCATCTAACAAAAAAGATTTCTTCAAGCATATGGCTTCTTTCAAAGATAAAAAGTTTCCTATCTCAAGCTCATCAAGTTCAATATTATAAATCCTACATTCAACCACATATCGACTTTTGCAACATTGTGTGGGGAAGCTCTTCTGAGGCTAATAAGCTAAAGGTTTTTAAATTACAGAAGCGAGCATGTCGAGTTATCCTTGATTATAGAGTAGCAGATTCAAATGAAGCCATGAACTCTTTAAAGATTTTGTCCATTTATGATCGCCTATACTTAAGAAAAGCAAAATTTATGTTTAAAATCTATAATAATACTGTATCAATGAAAACTTCATGATGCGTAATAATCTCAATGCCACTGTTACTTTTGTGTCCATTCCATATCTCCTTTACCCTTGGAAGGATTTTCATTAAACTTTGGTCAAATATCCCCATCAGTGAGCTGATGTGCACAACCTGTAAATGAACCATGCCAACTCAGGTCAAGGTCACAAGTTTGAAATTTTGATTTTTGTGTCCGTTCCATACATGTATTTCCTTTACCCTTCAAAGGATTTTCATTAAACTGTGGTCAATATTCTTGTGAGTGAGCTGATGTGCAGAACCCATAAATGAACCAGTCCGACTTGAGGTCAAGGTCACAGTTGAAGGTCAAAAGTTTGAAACTTGGGATTTTGTGTCTGTTCCATATCTCCTTTACCCTTGGAAGGATTTTCATTAAACTTTGGTCAAATATTCTTCTCAGTGAGCTGATATGCAGCACCCATAAATGTACCATGCAGACTCAAGGTCCAGGTAACATTTGAATGTAACGAGTTTAAAACATTGAATTTTGTGTCGGTTCCATATCTCCTTCACCCTTCAAAGGATTTTCATTAAACTTTGGTCAAATATCCCCCTTAGTAAGCTGATGTACACAACCCATAAATAAACCATGCCAACTCAAGGTCACAGGTGAAGGTCAGAAGGTTGAGCCTTGATATTAAAGTGCGGTGAGTGATTTGGCTGTCCTTCAGACTACTTTCTTGTATTATTTGGTTTTGGATAGCCGGTTGGCCATTTTGTGGGAAAGTAACTGTCCTTTTGGCTTTCCGCTAGTGATGTTTCCATTAGGGTCTAGTTGTTTTTCCCTTGGTGTCTCTGGTGGGAGCTTTGGGTTAATTGTATGGATTCCTGATCATTGCCTTCACTTCTTTTTTTTGTGTGCTCTAGAGACCACATTTTAAGTCAAATATTCATCAAACTTGGTCAGAAGGATCACAACTATAATACAGTCAAACCTCGGTAATTCGAAGTGCCAGAGACCACAGGAAAATTCCCCCGAAATCATCTTGATCCTTTAGGGAGGTAATGGGAACATCTGTCAAAGCATGAAAGAAAATGCCTGAAGATTGATCTCCTCCTTTTGAATGCTTGACGGGCGACAGAAAGCAGAAAACATGAACTGACATTTGTATTTACATCCATAAACAATATCGAAAATGAAGGTTAAATGTAAAGTACCGAACGATTTTACTGAAAAAATAATTTTTGACCCTGCAAAAGGATACCAGAATTTGCAATCATTGAGAGCTAGTGAGCATTTTTATCAGTCTGCAATAAACTGGTTGCTACAAAGGGCTAACTACACCCTTACCCTCGTTTCTCCTTCATTCACTTTCAAAAGCATTCATATGTCATTGGGAAACTTGTCTACCTTCAGAATGATTATTTTTGCTGTAACCGCTGGTGCGTTGAAACACCCCAACCCACCCCATAACATCCCTATCAAAGGAAGAGAAACATTCAATAACTCCCTGTAATTAAACACTTAAAATCATTCAATGAAATGATCAGTGCAGACGGACACAAAAGCACATTTTACTCATAACCAGTAATGTAGTGTGACTGTTAATCAGGTGTCAATAACCTGTAGCAGATGACCTGCTAAGTTACTCGGGGGGTGTAACAATCAAACTTGCGGCACAAAGAAATCATGAACACCATGCATGACTTTGTTTAGCCAAGTGGCATTTTTGAATTAACAGGGGATTTTAATAGGAATTTCTTTGATCGAGACCGACAAATCTGTTAGATTTTTTTCGAAGAATCGAAATTCGAAAAATCAGTAATTTTTTTTGAATAAATAATAGCAAAAAAATTTGGGACCGACAGTTGTCTTCCAAAAATCCTGTAGATTTGAAAAAATGGCATTCGAATTACTGAGTTTCCACTGTATCTCAATCAAGTTCAAATATGAGTCATGTAGGGTCAAAATCTAGGTCAGTAGGTCAAATCTAAGAAAAATATTTTGAGCATTCCAGAGGCAACAGTTTTGATTCAGTCATCATCAAACGTTCCAATGTGGGTCATGTTGGATCAAAAAGTAGGCCAGTAAGTCAAATCATAGAAAAACCTTGTTTGCGCTCTAGAGGCCACAGTTTTTGGTCCAATCATCATCAAACTTGGTCAGAATGATTGTCACAACAATATCTTTTTGGCGAGGTCTGGTCCCAGATTTTTAAGTTTAGTGACAGCCGGCTCTCTTTGGTGACAGCCAGCAATAATATTTGTTCAATGGTTAGGCTATTTGTATACTCTTTTCCACTTTTAAAATTTTTCTTTTTCTGAGACACTATACTACACCCTAGGCTCGTTATAACACTGTTCATTATGTCACAGGGTGTATCGGGTGTCTTTGGGTAGGGAATTGGCAAATGAAGACTGACTTCGACTCTGCTGGTTTATTGAAGCTGAAGATCAAAGAAATGAACAGTATTTAGAATTATTAAACTAATAATTCGCTGTCATCTGTTTCGTACGTAAGACAAACGTACGGTGACTTGTTTGACTGGATACAAAACACAAGTTATTAATGAAAGTACTAAGTTCTCTCTAAACTGAATAATTCACTATACTTTAAGCATGTTAAGTAGAAATTCTACAAAAACAGGTTCTTTATACCTTGTGCTTAACAAATGAAATATCTATTAAATAACTGAATTATTCATCTATAGAAACATTGGCTGCTTATGTGAAAATATGGAATTGTAATTAACCCTTGTCCTGCTGAGCCAGGATATGCCTTATTTTCCAAACAATGAAGATCCAGATCAGATGGCTTCTGAAGAAGCCATCTGATCAGGATCTACATTGTTTGCCATTCAGATTGTGAATTTGTTGCATTAATTTGCATCAAGTAATCTGATTGGTTGATAATCGGTAGTTGGTGTGGCATATATGAATATTCAGCAGGACAAGGGTTAAACAAAGGAAAATATTTTATAAAATACAAATCATCATTTCAATCAAGAAATGAGGAAAACAGTATTTTAACAAAAATATATGTAAATGATAGTTACCTTAAGATCAAAGAAATGAACAGTATTTAGAATTTTTAAACTAATAATTCGCTGTCATCTGTTTTGTACGTAAGACAAACATACGGTGACTTGCTTTGACTGGATACAAAACACAAGTGAGGTCCCAGCCAAAAGCTGCACCAAGCTTTGGTCCTGCTGGACAAAGAAAAGGCCCTCTGTGGGGAATTTATAAATTTTACCTACAAAACATAACATTAACCTCATTTATAAGTATACAAAAGCTTTACATCTATTCCCCTTTGTAACCTGCTGTAATCTTGCATCAGTTAACGCTAAAAGTTGTGATTGGCTAGAGCTTCAGAATCCTAAACTCCCACATTCAGGTTTAGCAAGCTTGCAAAAAAAACTTCATTTTCCCACACTAGCAAGAGTTAAGAGATATTACACAAAGTTACCGGCCCCGATAGCTCAGTTGGTAGAGTTTCCGCCCCGGGGAATGTGAGGTCACGGGTTCGATCCCGGGGCGGGACATACCAAAGTCGTTAAAAATGGTACAAGCTGCTCCTCGCTTGGCACTCAGATTTACAGGGTAGGGCAAGGACTGGTCGACCCAGTGTCAGGATAATGTGACTGGGTATGGTATCATGTAATGTGTCTGGGACATGATACTTCAGTGAGGCAGCCCTATAAATGTGAGCATTGAGCTCCCTGTCGCAACCAGACAATGTCATGATATGACTGAAAAATTGTTGAAAGCGACGGTTAAACCCGAATTCACACACACTTTTCACAAAGTTGGCACTTATGAGAAGTCAACAAAGATTTGAAACCTGAACACACAAAAAACAAATTGGGAAATGTACATGAGCATTAGAGTATACTATAAAGCGTGAAAGGATAATAACTGGGCATCACATGAAAAGGTGCCTGTGACAATTATAACATGGTTATGGATATAACACAGTTTCAAGATGGATCCCAAAAATGTATAGATTATATGTAAAAATGACCATAAATGGTTATTTTAAGCTCACCTGAGCACAAAAGTGCTCATGGTGAGATATTGTGATCGGTCAATGTGTCTAGTGAGGTGTCAACAATTTGCTTTAAATGATAACTCCTCCTAAACCCTTGAGCCAATTTCAATAAAACTTCATAGGAATATCGTTTAGGTGACCCTCTACAAAAATAGCGCTTAAATGACCCTCTACCAAATTAGCTAAAATGATCCCTCTACAATGAACAATATGGTCACCAGAGCTAAAAATAGAAAAAAAACATTGTAAATTTGCTTCAAATGTGAACTCTTCCTAAACCCTTGGGTCAATTTGATTCAAACTTCATAGGAATGTTGCCTAAGTGACACCCTACCAAAATAGCTAAGATCGTTCCACTCTGATAAACAAGCTAGCCACCAGAGCTAAAAATAGAATGTACTAGAGACAGTGACATTCAGTTGAGCAAATCAGGGCCCAGAGGGCCTTCTTGTTTAATTTAATCTATTCATTTTTGTTTGGCTATAACACGTTTGTTTAACTAAGACAGTTTCTGCTTTGGTCCCCATTAATAGTGTTATAAAGTGGTTGTGGTGTACTTCCAGAACTTTGTTGAATATAAAAATTGGAAGTTGAAATGTTATTAGATATATATAATTTAGTTAATAATTTATGGGGAGGTCTAGGTCTGTGGGATTCTTCCATATCTCTCTAGTCCTGTAGGAATTAGTTGGGGAGCCATGATCTTTTAATAACAGAGTAACTAAAGGTTGAGGCATGTACATGTAACTGGTAAGGCTTGGAAATCTTACCACATACTGCCAAACTTTGCTGAAATATGTCTCTTTATTTGCACTTTGTGAATTTTGCACCTCTGATCTTTGGGAAAAATCACAATGTTTCTCTGTCAAGCAACAGAAGTCTACCTCTTTTGGAGCAAGTACATGTAGTTATCAAAGACTGGAGTCTGCATGGTGAGCTATTGTGATCGGTCAATGTCCGTCGTGCGGCGTCAACAATTTGATTTAAATGCTAACTCCTCCTAAACCCTTGAGCCAATTTCAATAAAACTTCATAGGAATATTGCTGAGGTGACCCTCTACAAAAATAGCTAAAATTGTTCCACACCGCTGAACAAGATGGCTGCCAGAGCTAAAAATAGAAAAATCTTTAAACAACAACTTCTGTACCTTAAGGCCAATTTCATTCAAACTTTATAGGAATGTTGCTTAGGTGACCCTCTACCAAAATAGCTAAAACTTTTCAGCTCCTGTGAACAAAACGGCCGTCAGAGCTAAAAATAGAAAATTCTTTAAATGACAACTACTCCTGTACCCTTTGGCCAAATTTATTCAAACTTCATAGGAATGTTGCTTATGTGACCCTCTACTAAAATAGCTAAAACGGTATTGCTCTGATGAGTAAAATGCCCGCCATAGCTAAAATTAGGAAAATATCGTAAATTTGCTTCAAACACAAACTCCTCCTCAACCCTGGGGCCAATTTGATTCTAACTTTACAGGAATGTTGCCCAAATGACTCCCTACCAAAATAGCTAAAATCGTTGTGCTCTGACAAACAAGATGGCCGCCAGAGCTAAAAATAGGAAAAATCTTTAAACAACAATTCCTCCTGTACCCTTTGGCCAACTTTATTCAAACTTCATAGGAATGTTGCTTAGGCGACCCTCTACCAAAATAGCTGAAAAGATTCTGCTCTGATGAGCAAAATGGCCGCCATAGCTAAAAATAGAAAAACATTGTAAATTTGCTTCAAACACGAACTCCTCCTTAACCCTTGGGCCAATTTGATTCAAACTTCACGGGAATGTTATGTAGGTGATTCCTTAAAGAAATTCCGCTCTGACTAACATGATGGCCGCCAGAGGTAAAAATAGAAAAAATCATCAAACGACTACTCCTCCTTTGCCCTTGGGCCAGTGTCCTTCAAACTCCATAGGAATGTTGCTTAGATGACCCACTACCAAAATGGCTAAAACGTTTTTGCTCTGATGAGCAAAATGGCCGCCATAGCTAAAACAGAAAAACTTTGTAAATTTACGTCAAAACGCCAACTCCTCATCAACCCTTGGGCCAATTTGATTCAAACTTCACAGGAATGTTAGTTAGATGACTCCCTACCAAAATAGCTAAAATCGTTCAATGTGGTGAACAAGATGGCCGCCAGAGCTAAAAATAGAAAAAAATCTTCAAACGACAACTCCTCCTTACCCCTTGGGTCAATATGATTCAAACTTCACAGGACTATTATGTGGCTGACTCCCTACCAAAATAGGTAAAATTGTTCCACTCTGACTTACAAGATGGTCGCCAGAGCTAAAAATAGAAAAATTCTTCAAACGACAATTCCTCCTTACCCCTTGGGCGAATTTGATTCAAACTTCACAGGAATATTATGTCGTTGACCCTCTACCGTATTAGCTAAAATGATCCCGCTCAGATGAACAAAATGGCCACCAGAGCTAAAAATAGAAAAACATTGTAAATTTGCTTCAAACTTCACAGGAATGTTGCCCAAGTGACTCCCTACCAAAAAAGTTAAAATCATTCCACTCTGATAAACAAGATGGCCACCAGGGCTAAAAATAGAAAAAATCTTCAAACGACAACTCCTCCTGTATCCTTGGGCCAATTACATTCAAACTCTATAGGAATGTTGCTTAGATGACTCTCTACCAAAATAGATAAAATGGTCTCGCTCCGATGAACAATATGGCCACCAGAGCTAAAAATAGAAAAACATTGTAAATTTGCTTCAAATGCGAACTCTTCCTAAACCCTTGGGTCAATTTGATTCAAACTTCAAAGGAATGTTGCCTAGGTGACACCATACCAAAATAGCTAAGATCGTGCCACTCTGATCAACAAGATGGCCATCAGAGCTAAAAATAGAATGTACTAGAGACATTGACATTCAGGTGAGCGAATCAGGGCCCTCTGGGCCCTCTTGTTTGTGTGTGTGGGCGGGGTTACAACCATTTCAAGAGTCACTTATTTCAAGCTGATTTTTAATCAGATTGGGGTGAAAACCAGAGTACCTGGAGAAAAACCACATGTCCTTCCCTTGCAAAACTTGGCATCTCACATGTGACCCTAGCAAGGCTCGTACGACCGTGGTGTGAGATCTACTGGTTAAGAGTCAGTGCTCTTACCCACTAGGATATGGAGTCTATTTGCCGGGGAAATAATTCTGGTCAGAGGTGGATGGAAACCAGAGATATGGAGACTTGGCGTCTCCCGTGTGGCCTGAGTGAGGTGCTAAGCACAGATTTGAAACACTTAATAATTAAGAGTCACTGCTCTTACTCATTAGGTCACAGAAGCCCGTCTTGGTACAGTTTGTCGTGGCAACATAACAAAACCTGCCTTGATGACCCTGACCTCATTTTCAAGTCAAACAGTTCTTGGGATCATATTTATAGTGGGGGCATAGTTTGCTTATGGAAACAATTCTTAGAAGCTAGATTAATTTTCTTCTTTATTAGCTGAAAAACCCTTGACCTGCATTTGTTCTTCAGCTAGGTGCTTTTTGGTAGCATGCACTCAAACTTATTCTGGAAGACTTCCATTCAGTGAATCACCAGTTGAGTTCCCAAAACATACATGTACAATCGCAGCATCTGTCTAAAATCCATGTATAAAAGCATTTGTGCCATATCTCAGAAGTTCAGTTCCTTGTCAGCATTGTTCAAACCCAGATGAAGTGTGTGGGCAGTCTACCCACCACTCTTCCTTCTGCTTTGCAAATGCAAAAACCACCAGTGATGGAATTTAAGCCTAAGCTGTGCTTTATCAGCAGTTTGAATATGTACGTTCTGAAGGTGGTATGTCTCGAAATATCCTTCCTGTTCTTTACTGATTATGATTTCTAAGTTGCAATAATACCACATTGTTGCACTTAGTTTGACAAAAAAATAGAAGTCCACATACGAAAATAATATTGCTTCCTTTACACTTAATAGTGAAAAAGAATATGCATATAATTGACAAATACTATAGCCGGCTGTCAGGAGACTTTTAGGTCTGGTGATAGCCAGACTAGACTTAAAAGTCTGGTGCCAGCCGGCTGTCAGCAGACACTTCCTTTCTCTTTTTTTTATGAAATTTGGCTCTTTAGTTTGGTTGCTATGACAACTTAGAGTTTCCATAGACTTATAATGTGGAAAATTCCATAGACTTATAATGGGGAAAACTGAAAATTTTTATTTACTGCCAAGCCATTGCAGATATTTTGAAAAAACTTTTCATAGAAATATTCTTTAAGCCATCATCTATTTGGCATATGATATTAGGCCAGCTGCTCACTTTCACTGGTGGCCATGGAAACCAAAATGCCCCCCAAAAATAGAAAAAAAGAACACTCAGAAATCATTCTCTCAGAAACCATACACTTTATGAGGCTGAAACTTTATGGAAATATTCACCATATTTGCCTTAACTGGGTTTGTGCTCTTTATGATATTTGGCACTTTAGTTTGGTTGCTATGGCAACTTAGAGATTCCATAGATTTGTAATGGGGAACATTGAAAATTGGCATTTGCTGCCAAGCCTCAGCAAATATTTTGGCAAAACCTTCCTAGAAATATTCTTTAAGCAATCTGCCATGTGATTTTAGGCCAACTGCTCATTTTTATTGGTTGCCATTGGAAACCAAATTAGAAAAGACACACACACATAAAAAATCATCTACTTAGAAACCATATGCTCTATGAGGCTTGAAGAAATATATGGGCTGCATGATGCTTCCATGCAGAGCTGAATCTGGCCGACACACTAGTACTGGTAAACCGCTTAGAGGATCTAAGCCTGTCCAGGAACCGCGGTGCGAGGTGGACCGTCCATGCTAATAAACCCTATTGGTTTCATTGGGCAACAGGGCTTGAGATGTCATTTCATCTCAATGTCGGGTAAAAGTCCCACAAAATTGGAAGCAACGTCTCCAAAATGACCTTTACAGTGTTGACGGGGACGTTAAACCTCAAATCAAACAAACAAACAAAATCTATGAGGCTTAGACTTTATGAAAATAATCACCATATTTGCCTTGACAGGTTTTATGTTTTTTTTTTTTTATGAAATTTGGCTCTTTTGTTTGGCTGTTATGGCAAGTTAAAATTTTCTATAGACTTATAATGGGGAAAATTGAAAAATTACATTTTTACCTTTCAAGATAGTTTGTTAAGCTTTCATAGAAATGTTTATTAAACAGTGTTCTATCTGCCATATAATTTTAGGCCTATTGGTTGCCACAGATGGGAAATTGTCAGTCTTGACTTACTTTATTATAATACTAAGACAAGAAAGCAGTCTTGGGGAAAGCCAAATCCCCCGCCACACTTTGTATCAAGGGTTAATCTTGTGACCATCACCTGTGACCTTGACCTTGAATTGGCATGTTTCATTTATGGGTACTGTACATCAGCTCACTGTGGGGGTACATGTATATTTCACAAAAGTTTCAAACTCGTGACCTTGACCTTGAGTTTGGCATGGTTTATTTATGGGTTCTGCACATCAGCTCACTGAGCGGGATATTTGATGAAAGTTTAATGAAAATCCTTCCAGGGGTTAAGGAGATATGGAATGGACACAAAATATGAAGTTTCAAACTCGTGACCTTTACCGTGAGTCGGCATGGTTTATTTATGTGTTCTGCACATCACCTCACAGTGGGGGACATTTGGCCGAAGTTTAATGAAAATTCTTTGATGGGTAAATGAGATATGGAAAGGACACAAAATAAAGTTTCAAACTCGTGACTTTCCAATGTGACCTTGACCTGGTGTCGGTATGATTCATTTTTGAACTCTGCACATGAGCTCACTGAGGAGGATAATTGGCCAAAGTTTAATGAAAATCCTTTGAGGGGTAAAGGAGATATGGAACGGACACAAAATTCAAAGTTTTAAACTCATGACCTTCAAATGTGACCTTGACCTTCAGTCGACATGGTTCATTTATGGGGTCTGCACATCAGCTCACTGAGGGGGATATTGGACCAAAGTTTAATGAGAATCCTTGCAGGGGTAAAGGAGATAAGGAATGGACACACAATTCCCAGTTTCAAACTATTGACCTTCAGAATTGACCTTGAGTCGGCATGGTTCATTTATTGGTTCTGCATGTCAGCTCACTGAAAAGAATATTTGACCACAGTTTAATGAAAATCGGAGATCTGGAATGGACACAAAATTCCAAGTTTCAAATTTTTGACCTTGACCCATAAATGAACCGTGCCGACTAAAGATCAAGGTCACAGTTGAAGGTCATGAGTTTGAAACTTGGAATTTTCTGTCCGTTCCATATCTCCTTTACCCTTGGAAGGATTTTTATTTGACTTTGGCCAAATATTCTTTTCAGTGAGCTGATGTGCAGAACTCATAAATGAACCATGTCGACTCAAGTTCAAGGTCACATTTGAAGGTCAAGAATTTGAAACTTTGAATTTTGTGTCCGTTCCATATCTCCTTTACCCCTGCAAGGATGTTCATTAAACTTTGATCAATTATCCCCCTCAGTGAGCTGATGTGCAGAACCCTTAAATGAACCATGTCAACACAAGGTTAAGGTCACAGTTGAAGGTCACGAGTTTAAAACTTTGAATTTAGTATCAGTTCCATATCTCCTTTACCCCTCAAAGGATTTTCATTAAACTTTGATCAATTATCCCCCTCAGTGAGCTGATGTGCAGAGCCCATAAATGAATCATGCTGACACCAGGTCAAGGTCACATTGGAAGGTCACGAGTTTGAAACTTTTAATTTTGTGTCCGTTCCATATATCCTATACCCTTCAAAGGATTTTCATTAAACGTTGGTCAAATGTCCCCTTAGTGAGCTGATGTGCATAACGCATAAATAAACCATGCCCACTCAAGGTCAAGGTCACAGTTAAAGGTCACAAGCTTGAAACTTTGAATTTTGTATCCGTTCCATATCTCCTTTACTCCTGGAAGGATTTTCATTAAACTTTTGTCGAATATCCCCCTCAGTGAGCTGATGTGCAGAACCTATAAATAAACCATGCCGACTCAATGTCAAGGTCACAAGTTTGAAACTTGGATTTTGTGTCCCTTCCATATCTCCCTTACCCCTTAATTAAACTTTTGTGAAATATATCCCACATTGAGCTTATGTGCAGAAGCAGCAGAACCCATAAATAAACCACGCCAACATTAGGTCAAGGTCACAGGCGAAGGTCACAAGGTTAATTAAGCCTTGATACAAAGTGCGGTGGGGGATTTGGCTGTCTCTCAGACTGCTTTCTTGTTCAATATAAAAATTGCTTGAAAATTCTTCAAAATTTCACTTGTCCTACATGACTAAGCAGGGATTTTCCTAGTGCAAATTTGGGGCCGGTAAACAACCCCTACTTTTCCCAATTTGGAGACAGATGTTCCCATATTTTACAACAAAGTTCCCAATTTTTGATTTTGTTCTACATTTCGATGAAAATTTCATGAAAATTGAACCAAAATTGACAAAAGTTACAGCTGACTTAAATTCCCAACTTTAAATACATCACAAAAACAGAAGCCTCCGTGGTCGAGTGGCTACGCTACTCGCCTTGTAAACCAGGGATCGCAGGTTCGATCCCGGGCTTCTCCAGACTTTCGGATGAGTCTTTAAACCGAGGTCCCGTCTCCGTATGACCTTAGCTGTTGGTGGGACGTAAAACTGAAACACTCACTCACTCACAAAAACATGCCTATACAATTTTGACCCCCTTGAACCCCACTTTTATATAGTAAAACTGGGGTTTACAGGGGTATACCTTATTGGTGGTTCTAACGAGTTCCCACAATCTATATTTTGAGCAGAAATAAGAAAAATATCACAAATTTTCATCTTAAAAGTTTCGTTTTTTTTCAGAGGTAAAGTTTACAGTGTATTTGTATAGGCGTGTTTTCGTAATGATTAGCGAGCTGTTTTTCTGGAGTAACTCCAGATCAGGAGGAGTAACAACAATAATAAATGGATAACTGTTGTAGAAAAATAAATTTTGGGTACTTCTTACATACCTGTGATAAATTTTGTAACTGTATGAGGGAGATATGCCATTGTGATGAGGGAGATGTAAAGAATATATAGGGAAATTCTCAGCTCAAATGAGGGAGACTCCAAAACTTTACTAAAATTTAGCATAAATTGGGTAAAAATTAGCATCAAAATGAGGGAGTCTCAGGGTTCTCACTAGGATTTTGAAAATTGGAGTAAAAATGCTGTCCTCTAGGAAAAGTTGGAGTTTTACTATACTTTTCTGTTCAGACTTTCCAAAAAGTTGTAGTCAGAAATGAAAAAGTTGGAGTAAATTACTCCAAATTTGGAGTTAACAAGAACTCTGAGTCTCCCTCCTGATGAGGGAGGTACCACAGGTATGTTCTTAGATTGCCTTATTGAGATGATTCTAATAAGAACCCACAAAGTATGGTTAAAGGGGAATGGGAACACCTTCAGGGGAGGCAACTTCTGCAAAAGTATTTTTGTCTCCCATGTCAATAGCGGTCAACTCTTAAAGGAAAGAATTTGCTCCTGGGGAGCAAAGAGTAGACCCCTTTTCTCACTGGGACAGGGCTTATAGAAAAGCGAACAGAGAGTCCCAAAAGTTATTTCCCTTTGAAATACTTTGGAAAAATCTGCTGGGTGTTTCCATTCCCCTTAATGGAGAAATAAGGAAACTTATCCCCAAATTATCCTCTGTACTCCTTATATGATACTACCATAAAAAGCCTAAAAAAATTTGGACACCTGAAGGACTTACTGTAATTCGCCTAAATTGCTAATAAAATTTGTTTCACGATCCAGCTGCAGACAGAATGGCAAACAGTGAAGACCCTGATCCGACTGCTCCTTCAGGAGCAGTCTGATCTGGATCTGCACTGTTTGCTTTAGGCCTATCTGTCCCAATACTTAGGATCATTAAATCATTATGGTATAAAATATTTTATCATATGTCTGAGTGTAATAACGCCATGTAATATTTTCGATAATCCACTAGTGGATTAAATATGCAAATTAGCTAGATACGTCCCGTAACATTACATGTATGACGTCCTTAATGACGTCGCATTTACTAATGGCGGAATATTGATATTTTTGTAAACAATCGTGAAAAAATGTGTTTTAAATGTCATATGGTAAATACATGTAGAATCTTGCATTCATGCTCATGTATTATTGAATTTATTAAACTTGTTGAGGAAAAGGAATAAAATGCTTGACAAGCCTCGCATTTTATCCCTGTTCCTCAACTCGTTTAATAAATTCAATAATACATGAGCACTCATGTAAGATCCTCTATGTATATTACAGGACGCCATGTCTGATGTCAGGCAGTGGACTTGTGATGATGTGCATCAGTGGATGATAGACAACAACTTCTCAAAATATGCTGAGCTATTCAGAACAACACATAAAATTGACGGCGCAGCTTTACTAAGTATAGATGAATATGACCTAAGACAGCCACCATTAGAAATTCCAGTGCTTGGAGATATTAAACATTTATCAAGTTGCATAAATAAATTGAGGGAACAGAATTATGAGCAGAGATCATCTCCTGAGAGAGATTACCCTGACCATGGTAGTAACTTTAAATTGCGAAGTTCATCCCTATTACACAGAGAAAACAGGTCACCGTCGACACACAGGCAAGACAGCAACACAACATTGGGGTCTGTGTCGGATGATGAATATATAGATGAAGAAATTGAAAAGTACATTAGTAAGAAAGGGAGATACACTCAGTCACGTGACCCAGAAATATTTAAGACTGTCTTGAGTTTTGTATATGTGTTCGCAGTTTTTCTGTTGACAGCATTTATAATGGTTGTGGTACACGACAGAGTTCCTGACATGGAGAAGTACCCGCCATTACCAGATCTATTTTTAGATAACATGCCATATATTCCTTGGGCATTTGAAGCGTGTGAAGCAATAGGAACGTTCCTGTTTGTGCTTTGGTGCATCATAATGTTTTTCCATAAATGCAGGTAATAATAATGGTGGATGTATAGGGGGGGGGGGTAACTTTTTCAAGAATATTTTACCTCCCTTTTCATTAAGCGTTTGCGTGGAAAAAAACGGCAGATTTTTTTAAAGAGAGACTATTTTTCCCCTTATAAGTTGACCCTTACTGACAGGGGAAGTAAAAAAATGTTTTTGAAGGAGTTGCTTTCTCTCGAGGTGTTTCCTTTCTGCTAAAAGAAAATAAAACAAAGCACTGACAGCTCTAATGGGTAGACATTTCTGAATACAGGCTAGAAAAATTATCCTGAACGGGGACGTATTGTTTAACCCTTTTTGTATCAAATGGAATCTTCCTTATATATAACAGAAGTCCATTTCAAAATTTAGGGGTGTCAGGTTGTGTTTTCATCAAAATTTATTTGGAAAAAGCAAACATTGGAGGCCTTGATCAGATGCTGTGTTCTGCAATGTCTGATCTGGGCCTGGGGTTTCTGGTACAAAATGGGTTAACCCTTACAATCCTGTACTGTATGCAAAGAAGTGAAGACCCTGATCAGATGCGGTGTCTGACCCTTTAATTTGTGTACTGTAAGCAAATTGTATAGACTCTGGTCAGATGCCAAATTCTGCGGAATCATGTTCTGTAGACAATCCTCTTATGCAACACTCTGACCTCACAGCGATAACAATAGCATGGCTATTTTCTATAAATAACGGTTACCCTGGATTTCAGACAAGTCAGTGATAGTCATATGGACTTCAACACTGAAGAGCTTTTGTGCTAAGTTACTTTGGGTCAATTGATAAACAGTTGACCTAAAAAGTGCTACAAAACCTGTCTGAATGGCACAAAACAGTGCAGACTTTGATCAGCAGTCTGAGCCCAGTTTTTAGTAATTAACATTACTTGTTAATAATTAACATTACATAAAAATTTCAACCAATCAGTATTGAAAAAATAATTTTGCTGAAAAAATATGAGTGTCATTTTTTCAGCTAAAATGCAATTGCCATAAGCAATGTGAGTAGAATTTTTCTTCAGCAAAACTTCCGCTGTATAAGATTGTGCTTGCAAGAAGTTCATCATCACATGTAAAGTCCGTAAATGAACAACCCCTAAACCCACTTGATGTAGAGAATACTGGGGTTTACGGGGTATATATTATTTTTCTTATTTCTGCTCCAAGACATAGGTTGTGGGTACTCGTTAGAACCGCCTCAATGAGGCGGTTCTAATGATCACCCACAACCTATGTTTGCAGTATAAATAATAAACATACTCATAGCACGGATTTTCATCAGAGTAGCCGCTTTGGTGATGTGAAGTGAGTGAGTGTTTGAGTTTACGTCTCACTAACAGCTAAGGTCAAATGGAGACGGGATTTTGGTTAAAAGACTCATCCAAAAGTCTGGAGAAGCCTGGAATCGATCTTGTGACCCCTGGTTTACAAGGCAAGTAGCATAACCACTACACCACTGAGGCTTCTTTTTGGAGATGTGAAAAAAAATGCACTATGTCTCATGGATGTGATATCATAATGTCATGATCATTTCAGCAAAGGGGTCCTGATGCTGGTCTATACTGTTAAGTCAGGAATCTATGCCAGAACTGTGGTATACCTAAACATGCTGCAAGAGCATTTAGTGTTGAAGTATGTCCGCAAGTCATGTTTTTTTTTTTGGAATTTTGAGTTATCAGTGCAGAACTTCATGTTTGTTTGATTTGAGGTTTAATGTCCCTGTCAACACTGTAAAGGTCATTTTGGAGACGTTGCTTCCAATTTTGTGGGACTTTTACCCGACATTGAGATGAAATGACATCTCAAGCCCTGCCGCCCAATGAAACCAATAGGGTTTATAAGCAAGGACTGTCCGACTCTCGCACCACTTTGCATGGGCAGTCTTAGATCCTCTAAGCGGTTAACCAGTACTCATGTGCAGGTCAGTTTCAGCTCTGCGTGGAAGCATCATGCAGCCCATCTATTTCTTCAAACCCCGATGGGTGGGGGCCTATGAAGAACTTCATATTAACCCTGATCCTCGTGAACATGACAGCCCCTACCTTGGCAAACAGTGTAGATCAAGATCAGATGGCTTCAGAATCAGATCAGGATCTGCACTGTTTGTTATGCAGTTTGTGTGTTGAACAAATGTATTATATCAAGTAATTTGATGGTTGAAAGTCAGAAATAGGTGATATTTAATTTATTCAGCAGAATAAGTATTAGTATTAGAATTAGTATTTTTATTTCAACTGAGAATGAACATATCTGATCCCAACAATTATAGTGTTAAAGTATACAATTATAGTGTTAAAAAGAGGTTGTTATGTACTTGCTAGAGCACCAGTCACCCCAATTTTGTACTGGAAACCCCAAAACGGGTACCCAGGCAAACAGTGCAGGCCCAGATCAGACGCTGCAGAATGTGGGGTCTGAACAGGGTCTCCACTGTTTGCTAAAAGTTCAGTCATTTTCCCAATGAATTTTGAAGAAGCACAACCTGAAACCACTAAATTTTGAAATGGACTCCTGCTATATATAAGGAGGAAAATTCCATTTGGTACATAAAGGGTTAACCAGAATTTGAACAGCTGGGTCTAGATTGTCATGGTTAATGACACAGATTTGGAATGCTGCATTTGGGGTCAGTGAAAACTCTTGATGAGTCTGGGCATCTGTGCACTGTGATCAGAGTCTTTGCAAGTTGCATAAGTTGTCTGTGAATCTTGTTGCAAGCAGAGAGTGAGAAGTAAAGATGTTGTGAGGCTGCATGGATGTACAGGTTGATCTGACTTTGCTGATCCCATATATTAAGTTCCGTCTTTAGCTCACCTGAGCCGAAGGCTCACAGGTGAGCTTATAGTATGGCAAGGCTCTGTTGTCTGTCAACATTTTCAAACATCTTCTCCTCCGAACCACTGGGCCGATTGAACTCATGAAATTTCATGTGGAGCATCTATGGGATGGGGGAAAGAAAGTTTGCGGGGTCCAGGTCACATGACCAATATGGCCACCATGCCCATATATGGAAAATACCCTCTCCAGAACCAGTGGGCTGATTGCCATGAAACTTAGTATGTAGCATTGGGGACTTGGGACCATCATAGTTTGTCCTAATGATGACCCTTGGATGACCTTGACCTATATTATGCCAAGGTCAAATTTGGTCACATAGACTTTTGTATCGGAAAAAGTCAAAACTGTGTATTTTTAGGCTTTAGTTCACCTGAGCACAAAGTGTTCAAGATTAGATATTGTGATCACCCTATGTCCATCGTATGTGCATTGTGCGTTGTCCACCGCCAACATTTACCTTGTTCACCCTCTAAAGTCCGCATTTTTTACTTCAGTTGTCATGAAACTTTGTCAGAATGTTTGTCTTGATGATATCTAGGTCAAATTCAAATATGGATCATGTCAGATCAAAAACTAGGTCACTATGTCAAAGGGGGAGTTCCAGCCTATAGTAAATTTCCATAGGGTTCTGCCCACGCACAGATGTCCATGATATTGTGCATAATTAATACCTGGTAAATGACTGTTCATTATTTAGCTATTTCGCTCTCATATCTGTGTTCATTATAAATCTACAATGTTTTGTTTATTTCTGCATCTGAAAATAGGGGTACCCCCAAACAAGTATACATGCCGTAGTTCCCTGTGTTCACCACGCACTTTTTTCACCCAGAAAACGGTGAAAAAATTCCCCTGCGTGTAATACAATGGCATAGAAAAATGACATTGTTTTTCTCGAAAAGTCGGCAGGTCACGAAAACCCATTACAAATACAATGTGACACTTTGAGACCCTCATAAAGTTCGTTTGACATATTAATTCATTGAATCATTAATACCATTAAAAATGTAATCAATATTCCTATCTCAGACATCAACCTTTCATGCATATTACCTTTTATTAGCACAAAAATAACTTCCATATTTTCCACATTTTCACAAGCAGGTATACCCAAATTTACGTAATGAACTAATTTGCTGAATCTGAATAGACTGGTCACAAAACAGTGGTTTGTTGGAAATACAGAAATTCTGCATTTTTTGAAAACTTCTAATAATAATAATAATAATATTATTATTAATGAATATACTTATAGTATTAATTATGATAGTTAATGCATGTCAACAAAGTTCCAAATTGCACAGGACATCGGGTTCCTTGAAGTCAGGCATGAATCACCGTTTTATTAACAGTAAATGCAAAATGGGCTTCTTTAATTGAGTGAGATGTTTGGCTCATGCTGAGAAGGTGTTAATTATGGGATTAGCATAGAGAACGTGTGAAAAACCAGAGGTGTCAAACTACTCAATATACCTGTAGATACCTTTAATTTCTGTCAATAACGCTATGGAGCACCTGCCTTGGAGGCATGTTGTCACAATTTTACCTTTGGAAAGAAACCTGTTTATATCTTTCCTTGTGAAAGAAAACTTGGAAAACGCATTGTCATTTTTCATAACAAATGAATAACCGCAGACTTAAAATGTCACCTTGTCACACACCACCGTTATGGGTAAAGGGAGAACTGCCTATGCTACAAGAGAGAAACTGACCACTATTCTGTTCTATAACTACTGGGAAATATACCTATAACCAGTCAGGCTATTTTGATAGTAGCCATCCAAAATTCGTGTACTTTCATTTTCAATCAAAATGGCGTCTGAGAAAAGCATTCTGTGATACTTGGGAAAAGCATGTGCATGTTTTAGACTGGAATATCTTTTTTACACATATCTTGGACTCAGGAGTGTAGGACAAAACACCCCCTGGACAAAACACCCCCTGCTCATTTTGGCATAGGTGGACAAAACACCCCTCATGTTTTTTACAGGGTGGACATAACACCCCCTGCAACTTATGAAAGGGTGGACAAAACCCCCCTCGTAAGTTTTGCAAGGTGGACAAAATCCCCCCTATCATGTGGACAAAACCTCCCTCAGACAGAATCCTCTGTGTTTATTATTGCTATAGAATTCTGGTCCCTTGAGTAATAATCTGCTTGCAATGGTACATTAGGCAAAATCCCTTCCAAGATATGAACATAAATGTATGCTTATCACTAATATTTTTGTTTCAAAAATGTATGAGGGCATGAAGTATGAAGAAATTAATGGGGCTATTAAGTATTAAATAAACTTTATTGTGAGTTTTTTCTTCTACCAGTATGCTAATTGATTGCTATATTCAGTTTGTAATTGTTCAGTTAATTTTCTAAAATTAATTGTGATTGTATAAGTTCCAGATCATTGCACTTTTAATTAGCCGATTAGAGCTAATTGTCTCTTAATTACCCAGTTTACTTTGTGCACCATTTTCTTAATTGCAACTTGATCAGAAATCACTTTAATCTATGATGTTTTTTAATGAGCATCTTTAAATACTTTAATGATCAATTAATTATTAAATTTGAAAGTTTTGTTGGAAGCTTCTTAATTACTAGCACTATTTACTCATTTTACAAAGTGCTAAAAAAAAGAAAAAACAGAAATTGGATAGGTTATAATAAAAATGATCTATACATTTTTGTTTGTACATCACACAGTGATTTAACTTACATACCTGGTTTATGTGTGTAACAGGAACACCCTTCAACTACTGGTGAGGTGCCCAATCTAGCATCAGGGGGATTTTGTCCGAGGGGGGTTTTGTCCACATGATAGGGGGGATTTTGTCCACCTTGCAAAACTTACGAGGGGGGTTTTGTCCACCCTGTCAAAAGTTGCAGGGGGTGTTATATCCACCCTGTAAAAAACTTGAGGGGGGTTTCGTCCACCTATGCCAAAATGAGCAGGGGGTGTTATGTCCGGGGGGTGTTTTGTCCGGATACCTGGACTCAGAATTGAGATGCGTGTTATAGATGAGTGCGTGGTATACACAGGGATTTACAGTATATACAACAGCTTCTTATGTTTTGGAGTTATTTTGTTCTCAGGCATCACTGTAGTCATTTGAGATTATTTTTGTATCACATTTACTATTGTTCAGGTAAAGTTCTGTAGACCATGCTCAATTTCATATGGAGGAGACCCTAGACTTCACAACCATAAAATCTTTTGGAGTATGTTTGACTTTTGATTTGATACCGTTGCAGTTCTTGTCACCTCATCATTTTAATATGAAAATAGCCTGTATATATGTAGAACATTTTATCAAATTTTCTTGAAAATCTGAGACTGGTAACATACTGCATTTGAACATTGAATAGTACTGGTCGGATGTTTTAATTTTTTCAAACCATTTGTAGATATGGTATAACATTTTCAATTGAGAAATTGCTCGCAAATGATATATATAAACGTGAATATATGTATGTTAAAACCATGATGTGTATAGTTTGAGCTCATATAATCAGCAGCTGTATCAGTTATGGTACCCTGGGGGACACCAATAACACAATTTATTTTGAGCGTTCATTAACAATTCAATAAAAATATATTTCATTATATAACAAGAGTTTTTGTATTTAATGTAATCTTAAAGCTTGCTGAAGCTTTTTATGACAAAGACTGTTGAATTGGCAAGTAAAATGGCTGGTTCTGTAAACCAGACAATTTTCTTGATTCTGTAATAGGTATGTATTATGCAGTATTATAAGTATGATGCAGTCAACTTAAAATGTTTGAAAAGTATGTCCTACCGGAATGGCACAGCTTGCTTGAATAGCCAAGTTTTATGATATTTTTATTATGGTGTGCCAGGTAGTTCATAATACCACAGACTTTTGGCCCACTGTATACACAGATTACCGTAGACAAAATGGAAACACTGTTGTTTTGGCTCTTTTGCCACTGACAATGTCCCCTCAAAATCTGAACTAAGCTACAGTCTACTTAAAACGTAACAAATGCCGCTTGCTGTGTAAATCCATGTAAGAAAGTTATATTCTTAAATATGATCTGGAAAACAACCAGTTATTTTTGAGTAACATGATTTAATATAATAGAGAAGACTATTCATACTTTCAAAGGATTTCAGAGTAAGAAAAGAGCCAACAGTATATTTGTTATCAGTGCTATAGAAAAATATAAAGCCATCCGCAGATTTGGCTCCGCAAATATGCTAGTAGTACAGCTAACAGCTGATTCACGCCATTTCTAAAACTGATGAATACAGAGCTAGAAAGCTTAACATTGATGGCAGGTACTGCATACATATGACTAAATATGGGAATGGTATAACTACAACTAAATATAATATCAGCTATAAAATAAATTTGTTACAGCAACTTGCCTTCCACCTTTTTCATTTAGGGAAGTGTAAGCCAAATGACAATTCTACAACTGGTTCCAGTGTGACTAGCTCTGCATTTATTTTGAAGACTAAAACATTGTACCTTACACTTTTGCAGATGTTATAATGAACCTAGAAAAAAATGCAGAAAATTCTTTCCATGTTCACAAAACTTTTGGTGGGGGAGCGGAGTGTGAGTCTCTTTGACCAAGTGATGTTACAAGAAAACATCAACAATACAAGGACCAATCAATCATAAGAACAAATCAGAAAATCAGTCTGTCCCTTCAAGTTTGCAAATTATTGACTGCTGTTTTATTTTAAAGAAGAAAATGACAACAACAAAATAATTAAAGAAAAAATAGGATTATGAAAGTAATTAATTAAGCAAATCCATAACGTCATTGAGTATTACTGACATCAAGTGTCTTTGTATTGCAGGGTTTAAAATGTACAAGAAGGCCAAATAAATAGGGTAAAAAGATCCACCATGTCTTATTCCTATTGTGTCATAATGTTGTTTTTTTTTCAGCAATATTGTCAACACTAACATTCATCATGGACAGTGCATGAATGCATTTTATTTTAGTGCATGAATGCATTTTATTTTTCTCTTTAAAATTTTTGGATAAAACTTGACTTGTATACGTTGATAATGTATGTTCTCATTTACTTTTTTTGGGGTGTGTGTGGGGGGGGGGGGGGGAGTTTTTATAAGCTTTGTATGATAAGGTGGCCCTAAATGGACATAAAACACAATAAAAATACACTTCAAGGAAATCATGTCCCCTGGTATTGAAACTGATTTTGGCACAAAAATTGACCTGAACCCATATCTAGCTTTCAAAAACATTGTTACCAGTTTCTGATTTTATTGAAATTTGTTTGCTATATAGAGCACATATGTGGCCTATTTTATATGCAATATCTTGGGGTGACAAGATCAGTAACACATCTAATACTTATGATGAACATCTTAATCTTTGCAAATTTTCATGAAAAATAGAAGAAATGTTGTAAATAAATTTGACAGGAAGATTAAAAGACATAGACAAATTTACATTTTTTTTATTAGTTTAATCCTTAGTTCTGTTGCCAATCAAAGCAACAAAATTTGAAAATAGTCATACCTATTGATTTAAGACTGAAAAGTTCACAGGTGTGTATGACCTCTACAGGGGATTACCTCAGGGACCTCTCCTGAGACCTATAGTAATTTATCAAATGAAACAAAGTTATATATATAGTTGATAGACCTCAAGTAAACAACATCTGAAGTTTCAAGAAAATCTGTGCGTGGGCAGATTTGGAACTCCCCCTTTCTTTAAAACCTTGTTCCCCCTCTAGAAGCTATAATTTTGCTTCAGTCGTCATGAAACTTTACCAGAATGTTTGCCTTGCTGATATCTGGGTCAAATTCGATTAAGGGTCAAGTCGGATCAAAAACTAGGTCACTGGGTCAAATTGCGGTAAAACCTTGCTCACCCTCTAGAGGTCACAATTTTGCATCACTCTTCATGAAACTTTACCAGAATGTTTGTCTTGATGATATCTAGGTCATGTTCAAATATGGGTCATGTCGGTCAAAACTAGGTCACCAGGTCAAATTTCTTTAAAACTTTGTTCACCTTCTAGAAGCCATAATTTTGCTTCAGTCTTCATGAAATTTTACCAGAATGTCTGCCTTGATGATATCTGGTCGAGTTTGAATATGGGTCATGTCAGGTCAAAAACTAGGTGTTCACCCTCTACAGGCCATAATTATGCTTCAATCACTTTACCGAAATGTTTGTCTTGATACGAGTATCTGGGTCTGGTTTGAATATGGGTCATGTTGGGGCAAAAGTAGGTCACAAGGTCAAATTGCATTAAAACCTTGTTCTCCCTCTAGTTTTACAAAGACTTGTATAGGGAAAACATTTATTACGCTTGTCTGAAACCAGAAGGCCCAGGCCTTTGATATTTTGTACAAAGCTTTGACTAGTGGACCTCTGCCAGTACTGTTCAACTTATAGCCCTGGGGCCAAAAATGGGCCCACCCAGAGGCCCACTTGTTTTGCATAGACTTAAATAGGCAATACCTTTAAAAATCTCCTTGACTGAAACCAGAAGGCCCAGGCCTTTGATATTTGGTTCACAGCTTAACTAGTGGACCTGTGCCCAGATTGTTCAAATTATAGCCCTGCATTTAAAATTGGCCCCCACCCAGGCAACCACATATTTTACAGGGAGTTATATAGGGAAAACCTACAAAAATCTTCTGGTCTGAAACCAGAAGGACCAGGCCTTTGATATTTGGTTCACAGCTTTGTCTAGTTTCTCAAAATTTAGGGGCTCACAACATTCATTTCTGGGCTGCTTAGCATAGTACTTAATGTTGGAAGCACATCTGTCTGAGAAGGTGGAGGTTGTGGATTTTAGACCAATCCGGCTACATACATCTTCTTCCATGGAAATTAATCATGGAATATTTTCTACCATCATTCTCCCCCTTCAGCTGATTCAAGAAGTGCAATTGTCAGTTACTGGTGAAAGTATGTGTACTTATTACAGGTTAACCACCTAGGCCTAAGCCTGCCAAGGAATAGTGTGGTTAGGTTAACATAATCCTAATTGGTTGAAACAGAAAGGCCTGAAATCTGCCAAGTACCATAACATTTCTCCCATGGCCTTTATAACACAGTTCTTTAACCTTCAATACATGTATGTCATCCAAAAACATTTATTTTCAACAAATTTTATACATACATAGTCATATGAAGAGAAATCATAGTCCTATAGAATGTACTAAAGACAGTCATACTCAGGTGAGCGGATTAGGGCCCTCTGTATATGACTTTAGGAACAAGGAAATGAAAATTAATTACAATGAGTTTGGTCATCTGACCAAATTGGTTGTCATGCCCATATAAGGTTAAAAAAAACCTTCAAAAATCTTCTCCTCTCAAACCAGTGGGCTGATTGCCATGAATCTTGGTATGTAGCATTGGGGACTCGGGGGGGGGGGGGGGGGCATCATAATTTGTTCAAAGTGTGACCCTCGGATGACCTTGACCTATTTTAAGCCAAGGTCAAATCTGGTCAGATAGACTTTTGCATGGAAAAGGTAAAAATTGTGCATTTTTCTGAAACTATTGCAGCCTGTGATCAGGAAATTGATAGATGCAGGAAGGTAAATGAGTGTATGAAACTAAAACAGTATTTAAGGTCAAGGTCTTTCAGATATGAAATTAAACTTATTTTCCTCAGAAAGCACTAAGGAAGCAAATTTCATATAAATGCCTGTAGGAACAAGGAAATGAAAATTAATATAGATGAGTTTGGTCACATGACCAAGATGGCCACCATGCCCATATACGGTAAAAATCCTTCTAAAATCTTCGTCCCCTGAACCAGAGGGCCAATTGTCATTTAACCTTAGTAAGTAGCATTGGGGACTCGAGCACATCATAGTTTATTCAAATGATGACCCTCTGATGACCTTGACCAAGGTCAAATTTGGTCACGAAGACTTTTGAATGGGAAAAGTCAAAATTGTGTATTCGGAAACTACTGCAGTCTCTGATCTGAAAATTGGTAGATGCAGTTAGCTAAATGAGTGGATGAAACTACACGAGTATTCAAGGTCAAGGTCATTCCTTGGTCTTGGCCTAAGGCCATTCAGGTATGAAGATTTAAACTTATTTTCCACTGGGACTGCTGGACTGTTTCTGGCCAAATTTTATATAATATAACAGCTTATAGAAACAAGAAAATGAATTATATATATGAGTTTCCTCACATGACCAATATGGCTACCATGCCCATATAGGGTAAAAGTTGTGAGTAGGGGTTATTGTTAAAGGAATGACTTTTCTTCCAAGGATTTGTTTGTTTGATTTGAGGTTTAAGTCCCCGTCAACACTGTATACATGTAGGTCATTTTAGAGACATTGCTTCCAATTTTGTGAGACTTTTGCCCGACATTGAAATGAGATGACATCTCAAGCCCTGTCACCCAATGAAACCAGTAGGGTTTATAAGCATGGACAGTCCGACTCACACCGCTTTGCCTGGGCAGGCTTAGATCCTCTAAGCAGTTTACCAGTACTTGTGTGTTGTTGGTTTCAGCTCTGCGTGGAAGGATCTGTTTCTTCAAGCCCAGATGGGCAGGGGCCGTTGTTCCAAGGAACAAATTCTCTTCCAAGGAACAACTTCTTTCCTTCAAAAGTGGGCCATTTCTTTCAGAGGTGTGTAGTTTATAAAAAGCAGACTGGAAGTCCGGAAAGTTGTCTCGCTTGTTCTTGTTAGTGTCAGGTATATTGATATCCAGTCACTTTAGAAACATTCTGATGTTTGTGGTTACTTCCAGATTTATAGTAATGCGAAGAGTGTTTTCCATGATGGGGACCATATTTTTATTACGCTGTGTATCTATGCTCATCACATCCCTCTCAGTCCCAGGACATCACTTACAGTGCCAGAATAAGGTAAGCAGCAACCACAAAGCAGCACTGGCATGATAAGGTATAGTAACAAGAATAATTTAGGGATAATTTTCCTGATTTCTTTTTAGAAACATATGCTGTGGGTATTTGTTAGAATTGCCTCAATGAGGCAATTCTATCAAATACCCACAGCATATGCTTTTTCGGAGAAATAAGAAAACTTATCCCAAAATTATCCTCATTAGTCCTTATCTGGAGCTATGTATTGTTCAGTATAACAAATAATGATGACATACTCATGTGGTATAATGTTTTCTTTCATGACTGAACTTTTAAAGTGGCGTTTTTCATACGACAAATTTTGGCATTTTATTTCTGCTTCAAAACAAAAGATAAAAAGTACCACAAACTCTTTATAACACTTCTATCTATCTATCTTCCGGTTTCGCCTTAACTCCAGGAGAGACACAGACAGTGTATACCGTATTACATACATTCCAGTTTTGCAGGATGAATCATGTAATTAAGGTAGGGTTCTTTAACCTGTACAGGGGATGGCTCTCCCTGCACAGGGGGCCTTCAGTTAACGTCGCGATCCAAAGAACGGTGCACTTTAATAAATTATGACATTTATCCCTGCAAGTGATGCTAATGGACTGTGTTGGGATGCTAATGGAGCATGTTTTTATCACCGCTGTCGGGGATCAAACCCGGAACCTCTAGCATCAGTGGCAAGTGCACTTACCAACGAGCTATCACGCTTCACTCATTGGGATCCAAAGCAGAAACCAGGTTAGTTAAAAAAACATGATATACCCAAACAAAAATGTGTGAATTATGTAGAAAACATGACCATTTGATGTATACATTTTGGGGATGCATCTTGAAACCATGTTATATCCAAACCGTTTTATAATGAACCGTCTTATAACGAGGTTGTATTGTATCCCAAAACTGTCAAAAGTAGGTAAATAAGAAGTTGGTTGCCCAAGGAAAATTACTTTTAGAAATCCCTTATTATTCAAATACACAAAAGTTGTTGAACAATGAATACACTACCAATCTTGACAGTGTCAAATTTACAAGATGGATTAAATGGACATATTACATCAGGGGTAAACCTTAACTTTTTGGTCAAGGTGCCCAGACAGCCATTCAAGATTTTTTTACATCAAGAAAATAGGATTATTTTCATTATTTACATGTAACTCTTATCCCGCTGGTCACAACAACCCCTATCTTTGCAAACAGTGTAGCTCCAGATAAGATGGCTTCTGGATCTACACTGTTTGTCATGCAATGCGTGAATTGTACAAAAACATTATATCAAGTAATATGAGTGGTAGATAGTCAGAAAATTAATGTGTGTGACTCAAGTAATTTATTCAGCAGGATAAGGGTTAAAAATAGGCCTAGGGATCCAGCCCAAAACCTAGGGGTTTAAGGTTATCAGAGATTAAAGGTAAGAAGCTCCTGTCCTTTATGAGATGGGAGGCAAATTAATGTGTGCTACAGTAACTCCTTAGAGATATATACCACACCCACCAGGCTTTAAGGTTATAAAACTTTTCATGCTCAGCTCAGATGAGCATGAAAATGTCATACTCATAAATGTTATGATGCAAACCAAACATGCAATTTTTCTGCTCAGCTCAGATCAACAGAGAACGTTATTTTAAAATGCCAACAATTGTCATTTAACATTTATGAGTAGGACAACAAAGGAGCAGTCTCTATAAGGCTGTTTTCATGGCCACAACCGATTTCCTTTAAACTTTGTAGCTTCAAAGTGGTACATATTGACTGTCTAATGGTGAATTTTTAGACTCTTTGGTCCACTGGTTTTTGCTGTATACACTATTAAAGTGAGTGGGGTAATGTCACCCCATCAAGGGTATACCAACAAAATTGCTATTATTTTTGTTCAAAGTGCATGACTGGAGGCGATATTTGCCGTATGTTTACTACCCTTTTAGGCATAACAGCTGGTGATAACAGTCTTATAAATATCAAACAAGAGAAGAGTCTATACGCGCTTGTAATTTGTACCCAAATATCAGTAGTTTTTATTCCCCAACTTTACGAAAAACCACAACACCTTTACAGTTTTCAGCTTATTTCAAAGATCTTTCATAAATATAATGTTGATGTTATAGTCATTTAGGTATATGTCAGAATTATTGTTAGTTCATAAAACTTAAAGAGTTACCTGCCCCTGAAATTGGATTTTACCCATCTTTTTTAAATCGGAGTGCATTTATCCATTTGTAGTACTCACAACTTCATTTGAAAGTGAATAAACCGATTCCATGCAAATATTATTAAATAGATGTGGACAAGGAAGTCATTTGATTTAATAGTGCATGCTAGTATTTCCTTTTTTTTTGGTTATTTATGAACTCTTAATTTCCAGGTGCAAATGGAACATTTGTCAACTGTCAAACATTTTTGACCACCAAAGCAGGCTTTGCTCATGTTGTGGAACCTCATTTTAGACTGATACTGTGCTTAAATATAAGCCTGTATGGTCTCATGACATGTTTAAGAATTTGTTAATTTACTGATCTTCCTCTGAATGGCTAGATGTATTCCATGTGTCAACAGCAGCATCATAAACAAAATCAATATGTTCCCGGCTTGGTTTTGCTTCACTATTTTCTGTTTTGTTCCGGTAATATCCCAAATACCAGAGAACAGAAGCCACATGTGCGCAACATCCCATGGTACTAGCTCCACTTCTGCACCCACAATACCATCCAGTGATTGGGTTCAGTCCTTGTGTATATTCAACCCACATGTTATATGTTTTATTAGACGTGTGGCGAGAACGTATCTGTGCTTTGAGAACACCATCTTCTTCTTTGTGTGCCATTATCTCATATGATCCATTGTCGTCAAAATGTTCATCTGTGTAGGATTTGGCTTGTTTCAGCTGGTAAATACCCAGTTTCAAATCCCTGAGTTCATCCTCAGTCATCTCTGGGAAATTCTCAAGTTTCTCATCATCGATCTTTTTCCAAATAACCCGTTTTTTATCCCAGCTTTTTTTTGTCGCGCCTGCTATTAGCAAAGCACGATATAGGCGCCCGGTTTTCCGTCCGTTCGTTCGTCCGTTCGTCAAAGCGTCAACATTTTCGACCACCCTAGCGTTCACCCTAATGGTCAAGTTTATTTCTCAAGAACTATAAGAGCTTCATTAATGATACTTGGTACAAACTTGTATCTGGGGATGACAACTTACATGCAAGCATCCATATTTGACCTTGACCTACATTTCATGGTTCACTGACTTTGTAAAATATTGCGACCACCCTAGCGTTCACCCTAATGGTCAAGTTTATTTCTCAAGAACTATAAGAGCTTCATTAATGATATGTGGTACAAACTTGTATCTGTGGACGGCAACTTGAATGCAAGCATCCATATTTGACCTTGACCTACATTTCATGGTTCACTGACTTTGTAAGATATTGCGACCACCCTAGCGTTCACCCTAATGGTCAAGTTTATTTCTCAAGAACTATAAGAGCTTTATTTATGATACTTGGTACAAACTTGAATCTGGGGATGACAACTTAAATGCATGCATCCATATTTGACCTTGACCTAAATTTCATGGTTCACTGACTTTGTAAAATATTGCAACCACCCTAGCGTTCACCCTAATGGTTAAGTTCATTTGTCACGAATTAATAGAGCTTCATTAATGATACTTAGTACAAGCTTGCATTTGAGAATGGGATCTTTTGAGCAAGCATCTATGTTTGACCTTGACCTACATATCATGGTTTGATGAGTTTGCGCCCCCACAGGCACGACATAGCCTTCAGCGGAATTCTTGTTACAACCTTATCCTGCAGCTTATTTGGAGTTTTGCTAGGGCCATCATTCTTCTAGCAATTACTTTGCCTGAATCTTTACTTGTTACCAAAGGTGGTCTAAATGCATTGCACAATGAGCAAACAATCCTTAAATAGTCGCCAACATATGGTATTTGACTATTGGACATTGTGTTGCTAAGGGCTTTCCACTTTTTAATTCTCCCATTAGCTGATTCGACAACCCATCTGAACTTTGTAACTAGCCTTGACTCATTCGTCTCTTCAGTCGTATGTTGCTTCTGAGATTTGTTTAGGAAGTGAGGCATATGAGAATTGATTCCAAAATCCTTTATTATATCTACAGCATCCCTGAAGCCGCGGTCTACAACGAGAACATCATCTTCTTCAAACCAGTCAGTAATATTTTCAGCATTAGTCTTTAACATGTGTTCGGTAATCTTAGCATCTGTGTTTTTCCCATCTGCAAGATATGGTCCCATCACAGTCAAAATGTAACCACCAGTGGCCACAAGCATCATAGGTTTCAGCAAAGGCTGTCCTTTATGTACGGAATAAGATCTTCTCTGAAATGAGTAGTTTCCACTCTTCTCAGTATATGTGTATGTTCCATCAGCCACTGCGATTACAACATCAGAATTTGAATCCCCAAATAGGACATTTGCAAAAGTTGATGTATGATTCAGGGATGTTAGAGAAATACTAAAGGGTTTTGAAATCAATTCTCATATGCTTCACTTCCTAACAAAATCTCAGAAGCAATATAAGACTGAAGAGGCGAATGATTCAAGGCTAGGTTCAAAGTGAGATAGGTTGTCGAATCAGCTAATGGGAGAATTACAAAGGGGAAGGCCTTAGCAACAAAATATCCAATAGCAAAATACCATATGTTGGCAACTATGCAAGAATTGTTTGCTCGTTTTGCAATGTGTTTAGACAAAAAGGACTGAACCCAATCACTGGATAGTACTGTTGGTGAAGAAGTGGTGCTCGTACCGTGGGATGTTGTGCTCATGTGCTTGCTAGCATGCACTATTATATCAAATGACTTTTTTGTCCACATCTATTTAATTATATTTGCATGGAATCGGTTTATTCACTTCCAAATGAAGTTGTGAGTACTACAAGCGGATAAATGCACTCTGATTTGAAAAAAAAATGGGTAAAATCCAATTTCAGGGGCAGGTAACTCTTTAAGTTTTATGAACTAACAATAATTCTGACATATACCTAGAATGACTATTACATCAACATTATATTTTTGAAAGATGTTTGAAATAAGTTGAAAACTGTAAAGGTGTTGTGGTTTTTCGTAAAGTTGGGGAATAAAAATTACTGATATTTGGGTACAACTTTCAAGCACCTATAAACTCTTCTCTTGTTTGATATTTATTAGACTGTTATCACCGGTTGTTATGCCTCAAAGGGTAGTAAGCATACGGCAAACATCGCCTCCAGTCATGCACTTTGAACAAAAATAATAGCATTTTTGTTGGTATACCCTTGATGGGGTGACATTACCCCACCCACTTTAACAGTGTATACAACAAAAAACAGTGGACCAAAGAGTCTAAAAATTCACCATTAGACAGCCAATATGTACCAATTTGAAGCTACAAAGTTTAAAGGAAATCGGTTGTGGCCATGAAAACAGCCCTATAGAGACTGCTCCTTTCATGCTTAGCTGAGTTCAGCATGAAAAAGGCTTTCTAGTCTTAGAGCCAGTCTTATTGCTTAGTTGGGTGTTTGTTCAACAGGTGGTGAGGAAATTGGGATTCATTCGCTGGATCTGGGAACATTATTTAGTGGCAACTCCTCATAATATACAGTAAAACTCCTATATTAAGAACACCTTTGGGACTGTTCAAAAGTGGTCTTTAAGACCACTTTTGAACAGTCCCAAAGGTGGTCTCTGACCAGAGGACACTGTAAGCAGAAAACACAAAGAAACTAGAGCTGTCAGTGAAACTGACTAGGGCCCCGGCAGCGCTATCAGAGGAGTAGGAAAATTTGTGGATGGACAGACAGACAGACAGAGTGATTACTATAGGGCACCCACACTTTCAGTGTGGGGCCCTAAAAATAACTGTAACCTACTAAAAAAGCTTTTTAAAACAGAATAAGTCGTAATTTTAAATAGTCTTAACCCTTATCTTGCTGTTCACGACATCCCTTATCTTTGGAAACAGTGCAGATCCAGATCAGATGGCTTCTGAAGAAGCCATCTGATCAGGATCTACACTGTCTGACATTCAATTTATGAATTTGTAGGAATAAATTAAATCCAGTAATTTGATTGGTTGATAGACAGAAATGGGTGTGGCTTAAATGAATATTCAGCAAGAAAAGGGTTAATAGAGGAATTTCACTGTATTCTCAGACTTTGTTGTTATTGTCTCCCTTCCACTGGTTCTTGTGGTTATGTTAATTGACCAGCTCAACATGACATGAAAAGTGTTGACCGACGTGTAAACCCATTTTGTACGAGGAAACTCAAAATGGGACTCTGGCAAACAATACAGGCCCAGGTCAGCATCTGAGCAGTCATTTCATGCTGTAAAGTCCTCAATGTTGTTTCATCTGGGCCCCGTCCAGCGATTTTGGTACTTATCACCTATGCGAGCAGTGAAGGTTCAGGCGAGCCTGTGCATCCGCGCAGTCTCTCCAGAACCTTTGCTGCTCGCTCATACAAGCAGTGAATCAAGAGGAACCTTCAGACAGAAAGCCATATCCCTGGCCCCTCTGAATGGCTAGGCATGTGCAGTTAAAATTTGTCATGACGGAATGCTCGAAGACACAAATTCGCTTGGCAGGGCTTATCTTTTAATTTTTATGTTCTCTGAGATACTAACTGATGAGCTAGAAATCCTTCATGTGGACTGAACAAATTATTTGTCAAAACTACGACACAACCAAGGGAAAGGATTGTGACCACATAAAATTGATTTAAGCCCCCTAGTAAAAAAAAACTTTTTACTGACCATTTCAAGGCGGTTCTTCTGTCGTGGTTTATTATTGTTATAGTTTGTCTTTTCATGTGGGTATTGCTAGCCTAACATCTTATTATTTTGAGTGGCCGTTTGGCTATTTTGTGGGAAAGTAACTGTTCTTTTGGCTGTCCGCTTGTGATGTTTTCATTATAATGATGTTAATTTATGTTTGTGTTTCTTTTCCTTTGATGTCTTGGATAGGATCTGTGAGGTAATTGTATTGATTCCTGATCTTGCCTTCACTTCAGTTCTTCACTGTTTGCAAAAACTCAATCTGGTCCCTTAAAATTCCATTTGAACTCCTGCTATATATATTGCAAAGATCGATTCAGTACAAAATGGGTAAAACTCCCAAAGAAAGAAAAAATACATGTACAGTTGAACTAACCCATCCACATTTATCTGTTTTCAGTTGTATAACAGTTGGTATTCAAAGCTATCAAGAACTTATGAGATATGGAGTGGATTTGGGATGTCTATCCAGGGTGTTCGGACATGTGGAGACTATATGTTTAGTGGTCATACATCTATTATTACACTGCTCAACTTCTTCATAACAGAGTGTATGTATATTCTTAACCACTTTCCTAGTTCTGTATATCGGAAAATATTGATTGGAATGCACATGTCCAAATTAGTAGCACAATGTAGTGCAGTCCAGACTGTTTTAAGCAAGCTTTTAAGGGATAATCAAAATGTGCTTGCTTAAGACAGATGCTTGTTTAATACAGATGAATTTTAACAAACACACACACACAATATGCTTTTATCTACACAGGCCGTGCTCGTATGCAATAAGAAATAATAAAATCTTCTATATCAGTTATATATATATTTTCATTGTACTTAATGAATTTAGTCTGCAATATATTAGTAGCTCACAAGAAGTTTAGTTTTCACACAATAATTCTGCATCGTATTGTATTCTTACCTTTTCTAGGCCACCATGCATCCATATTGTTTATTGACGTTTCTGTTTCAGGTCATGCTTTCTGATTGGCTATATAAAAAATAATACACCTGTATTTTAGATGATTAACAGTAAACAGGTCATATGATTGTCACGTGACTTTAGCGTCTGCGTGAGCGGTTGGCTGCCATTTTCAAACAAAATATGTAAATATATAGGACTTTTTTCGATGACAGTATTTTAAGGGATAAATATTTTACAAAACGTAATGCTTTTATACTGCATGGCTATACATGTAACATTGGGACAAGATGGAGAACCGATCAGGTTTTGGTGACCCTGACCTTATTTTCAAGGTCACAGCCATGCTAAATTGGTCAAATTCAGGCAAGTTAGGTTGTGTGCAGTATGTAAATTGAATCACTGGGTGGATTTTAATCAAATTTGTATGGATATAACATTTGGTCAAGGTAAAGAACTTATTAGGTTTCTTGATCTTGACCTTTATTTTCAAGGTCACAGCAGTAAAGTTAAATTAAGCTCATTTTGGATGGGGTTTGTGGTGAGGGGACATCTGTTTTCTCAGAAAACAAGTCTTGTTATGTTCCCCAACCAAAGGGGAGGGGGACACTTTCTTGTGTGCAAGATATCTCATGAACTACTGGGGGGATTTTAATAAACTTTCTTGTGTGCAAGATATCTCATGAACTACTGGGGAGGGGGGGAATTTTAATAAAATTTGCATGGGGCTTGATGAATTATTAAGTTTTGATGACTTGACCATGTTTTCAAGGTCACAGCCGTGCTAAATAGGTCATTTAGGCCGAATTCAGTCTGTGTATGCATCCCCATGACACTTTCTTGTGTGCTAGATAGCTCATGAGATACTTGATGAATTTTAATAAAACTTGCATAGATATAACTTTGGGAGAGGATGAAGAGCTGATCTGGTTTTGGTGACCTTGAACTTATTTTCAAGGTCACAAATGTGCTAAATAGATCAAATGCAGGCCAAATTTAGTTTGTGTGCAGGAGATCTCATGAACCACTTGGTGGATTTTATTCAAATATGCACTGATATAACATTTTGTCAGGATGAAGAACTGATTAGGTTTTTGTGGCCTTGACCATATTTTCGAGGTCACAACGCTGCTGTTAAATTAAGTGTTTTGAACGAGGTATGTGGTGAGCGGACATCTGTTTTCTCAGAAAATGAGTCTGGTTAGCATGAATATTAGTAACTTCAGAAATCTAGCTAACCTCTGAATTCCCTGTATAGTATTGTCTTTTACTGACCACAAATCTGCTAGACACCTTTTGGCATAATGCAACCCACAAATATAAAGAGAGATATTTGACAAGATAACTTCATTTTGATGACTTCAATATTTCTGCCACTCAGGACAGTATAGATTAGCAATATTAGTTGTTGGTTTGTTTGTTTGATTTGAGGTTTAACGTCCCCGTCAACACTGTAAAGGTCGTTTTGGAGACGTCGCTTCCAGTTTTGTGGGACTTTTACCCAACATTGAGATGAAATGACATCTCAAGCCCTGCCGCCCAATGAAACCAATAGGGTTTATAAGCATGGACGGGCTGACTCGCACAGCTTTGCCTGGGCAGGCTTAGATCCTCTAAGTGGTTTATCAGTACTCGTGTGCAGGTCGTCTTCAGCTCTGCGTGCAAGCATCATGTAGCCCATATATTTCTTCAAGATGCAATGGGCAGGGGCCAATTAGTTGTTGGAAGAAGGCTCATAAAATCAACCAATCACAGTCAGTCAGCATGAATGTGCTCATGCCCAACTTGATAGCACTCGTATGATGGTGCTACTTGAATCAAGTTTTTCTTATTGATGTTCTATAAAGCTATGTTGTGTGTAGTCATTAGAACCACCTCGTTGAGGTGATTCTAATGTGTGTACACAACATACCTTTTCATGATTAAGGAATACACACACCAAATTGTGTGTATTTTTTATGTAAAGCTTTTGAAAAAAAAAAAAAAAAATCCTAGGGACTTAACTCATAAAATGCCAAATTACGACAATTGTCGTCTGCTTTGTCGTCTGCCGGTTACTTTAAAACTCATTTTTGCAAACAGTGTGGACCCAGATCAGACTTTTCTTCTAGGAGCAGTCTGATCTGGGTCCACACTGTTTGCCTGTATGCAAAAATATTTTTAGAAAAGTTTGCAAGAAGATCGATTCAGCAGACAATGTTTTCAGATGTAGTTTTTCTCAGCATTTGAAGGGTTAAAACACTTTCGCAACAATCATGGTAAACAAGCTGGTAATTGGAGTTTTACTGTTTTTCCTTTAATTGCAGATACTCCACAGAGGATGTACTTTGTCCACACAATGGCGTGGGTTGCCAACCTCTTTGGCATTTTCTTCATCCTAGCCGCTCATGAACATTATTCTATTGATGTGTTCATTGCATTTTACATCACTAGTCGTCTGTTTCTGTACTACCACACTCTTGCAAACAACAGATCTCTAATGCTGAGGGACAAACAGAAAAGACAGCTCTGGTTCCCGCTGTTTTCGTACTTTGAATCCAAATGTGATGGCATTGTGCCAAATGAGTATGAGTGGCCTTTTCGTTACCCAAAATCATTTGTTGCCTATTTTGAAAGAAAGAGAATGAAGCATCATCGTCGTCATCATCATAGTGAAAAATCAAGACATTGATCATATTTATATGTTGAGAATTTATATACTGTACTTTCACTGAAAGTAGGACACATTCTTTACCGTAGTTATCTTGAAATTTAAGGGGAATGGATACACCTTCAGGAGAGGCAACTCCAGCAGAAGTATTTTTGTCTCCCATGTCAATAATGGTCAACTCTTAAAGAAAAAAAATTGCTCCTGTAAAGGAAAGAATTTGCTCCTGAGGAGCAAATTCTTTCCTTTAAGAGTAGACCCATTTTTCAGTGGGTAAGGATTGATAGAAAAGCCAACAGGAAATCCCAAAAGTTGTCTCCCTTTTAAAAAATGACAGAAAAATCTGCCAGTTGTTTCCATTCCCCTTAAGCCTCTAGGGGAGACAACTCTTCCAAAAATATTTTATCCCCCTTATTAATAGAGATCTACTCTCAGAAGATAGAATTTGTTCCGGAGGAGCACAATCTTTCCTAAAATAAGAGTAGATGGTCTTCAAGATCGGACCGTCTTTAGCAGTAGACCATATTCAAGATTAGATTGTCTTTGAGAGTAGGCCTTCTTTAAGAGTTTGTGAAGTGTTATTATGCCCACAACTTCGAAGAAGTTGGAGGGGCATATATTGCTTCTGGGATGTTTATGTGTCTGTCCATGTGTTTGATATGCTTTTTGATGCTTGGCATAACTTCTGAACTGAGCATGCTAGGGTTATGAAATTTCAAATATGGATTCCTCATGAAAAAATAGCTGACACGTCAGGATTGTGCCCCTTTCCTGAGTTATGGCCCTTTGGAAAAAATATGCATGAACTCTTGTCAGCAAAAGATCTGAAAAATTATTGAAGCAAGAGCCTTTTGAGACCTGGTGAATGGATTGGTATTGAAAAGTAGAAGACTTTATTAACTTTTGATTAAATTCTGGATACTACTTTGTGATTTATGGCCCTTTGTAACATTGGGAATTTTTACATTGGGTGCTTTTTGATGCACAGCATAACTTTTTTATGCCCCCGCCATTCGAAGAATGGTGGAAAGGGCATATACCGTTGCCCCTGTCCGTCCGTTCGTCTGTCCATGCGTACGTCCATCCGTCCGAAACTTAAACGCAGTCAATAACTTCCTTATTTCTTGAAGGATTTTTAAATTACTCAGCAGAAATTTTAACCATCATGAGACGACGTGTCGCATGCAAAACCCAGGCCCGTACCTCCAAGGCCAAGGTCATACTTCAAAAAAGGGGTCTGAAACTTAAACACAGTCAATAACTTTCTTATTTCTGGATGGATTTTGAAATTACTTTGTAGAAATGTTAACCATCATGACATGATGTGTCATGTGCAAAACCCAAGTCCGTACCCCCAAGGTCAAGGACATACTTAGAGGTCAAAGGTCAAAAAAAGGGTCCGAAACTTAAACACAGTCAATAACTTACTTATTTCTGGATTGATTTTGAAATTACTTTGTAGAAATGTTAACCATCATGACATGGTGTGTCACATGCAAACCCAAATCCGTACCTCCAAGGTCAAGGTCATACTTAGAGGTCAAAGGTCAAAAAAGGGTCCGAAATTTAAACGCGGTCAATAACTTACTTATTTCTGGATGGATTTTGAAATTACTTTGAAGAAATGTTAACCATCATGACACGATGTGTCACGTGCAAACCCAGATCCGTACCTCCTAGATCAAGGTCATACTTAGAGGTCAAAGGTAAAAAAAATGGTCCAAAACTGAAACGCAGTCAATAACTTTCTTACCTCTGGATGGATTTTGAAATTATTTGGCAGAAATGTTGGCCATCATGAGACAATCTGCCTCACACAAAACCAAGGTCCTTACCTACAAGGTCAAGGTCATACTTTGAGGTCAAACGTGAAAAAAGGGTCCAAAACTTAAACACTGTAAATAACTTTCTGTGGATGAATACGAACATAGACATATTTTCAGGCGGTGGCATCCGTGTCCTCTGGACGCATTTCTAGTTTTAACCATGCATGTTAGGGTTTTGGAAGTTCCTGTATGGATTCCTCTGAAAAATTTGGGCATTTGTACATTGGATGCTTTGTGATGCATAGCATAACTTTAGGACCATGTATGCAAGGGTTTTGACATTTAACCCATTTAGTACCAGAAACCCCAAAACGGGTATTTGGCAAACAGTGCAGGCCCAGATCGGACCCCACAGAATGTGGCATCTGATCAGGGCCTTAACTATTTGCAAAATGTTCAGCCATTTTCCTAATAAATTTTGAAGAAAATTCAACCTGACACCCCTAAATTTTGAAATGGACTCCTGCTATATATAAGAAGGAAGATTCCATTTGGTTCCAAAATGGTTAATATATGGATTCCTCATGACATCAAAGTGGACAGTATTTTTTTTTTCTCATCAGGATTATGCTCCTTTCCTGACTTATTGCCCTTTGAAAAAATATGGATGAAAGCTTGTCAGCAAAATATCTCAAAAACTATTGATGCTAGGACCTTGAGATCTGGGGCCAGTTGTTCAAAACTAACAACGTCGTTAGTTAATGATCGTTAAAACTTCGACCATTTATTGTGGCAAATATGTTTGATATTTTTGCTGAAAAAATATGAGCAGCTTTTGCAGTCGCAAAAGCTGCTCACATTTTTTCAGCAAAAATTCCTAAATTTTAGATATTGTACTTGCTAGAACAGTTAACAATATGACCACTAACGAGCTCATTAAGCTAATAATGCTTTGAACAACTGGCCCCTGCTGAATAGATTGGTATTGATGATTAGATGACCTGATTAACCCTTTTTGTACCAAATGGAATCTTCCACCTTATATATAGCACAAGTCCATTTCAAAATTTAGGGGTGTCAGGTTGTGTTTTCTTCAAAATTTATTTGGGAAATGGCTTTACTTTTTGCAAACAGTGTAGGCCTTGATCAGATGATGGGCTCTGCGGTGTCTGATCTGGGCCTGCACTGTTTGCCAAGGTACCCCTTTAGGGTTTTCTGGTACTGAATGGTTTAACTTTTGAATAAATTCTTCAAATATTTTGGGGCATTTTAACCTTGTAAAAATCTCAACAAAGTGTAGACTGTTGCTATGAAACTTGATAGGCTGATAGGGGATGATGAGTGGATGACCTGATTTACTTTTTTAAAAATATTTGATTTTTTGTCGCGCCAGCTATTAGCATATATAGGCGCCCGGTTTTCCGTCCGTTTGTCAAGGCATCAACATTTGCGACCACCCTAGCATTCACCCTGATGGTCAAGTTTATTTCTCAAGAACTATGAGAGCTTCATTAATGATACTTGGTACAAACTGGTATCTGGGGAAGGCAACTTAAATCCAAGCATCCCTATTTGATCTTGACCTACATTTTATGGTTCACTGACTTTGTAAAATATTGCGACCACCCTAGCGTTCACCCTAATGGTCAAGTTTATTTCTCAAGAACTATAAGAGCTTCATTAATGATACATGGTACAAACTTGTATCTGGAGATGGAAACTTAAATGCAAGCATCCATATTTGGCAATGACCTACATTTTATGGTTAACTAACTTTTTAAAATATTGCAACCACCCTAGCGTTCACCCTAATAGTTAAGTTCATTTCTCAAGAATTATTGCAGCTTAATTAATGATACTTAGTACAAGCTTGCATTAAAGAATGGCAACTTTTATGCAAGCATCTGTGTTTGACCTTGGCCTAGATGTCATGGTTCGGTGACTTTGCGGAATTCTTGTTTCTTTGATTTATGGACTTTCAAATTTTTAGCATTTCAACCATGTAAAATTTTAGCATTTCAGCCTTGTAAAACTATAAGGAGCAAGCAGTATTTGGGGCATAATGTATCAGAAACACCAGCTCTAGTATTTACAAAATTTATTAATAAAAAGGAAACAGAAATCATGAATGTTGTCTCCTTTACAAATGGCAGAAGGAAAAAATAATTGTTAGTTCATCCGATTCCTTGAGAGAATTTGTTACATGTATTTGTTTTTGTCATTGAGATGTGCCATTTGAAGAGCAAGCATGTTAGACCTTAGCACAGATGATTTTAATATTTGTTGATTTAGTTCTATGTTTAACATGTGCCATTGAAATTGCAAAAAAATGTAGGCGCAGTCTATCAGCGTATTCACTGCCAAAATATTTATGGTAGCACAAAATTCTTTAGCAGGGATTCAATTTGGCGTTGGCCATAATCCCCAACTTTCCTGACCTCGTTCGACATATTGTCCAACTGACATTTTTGTTGCATTTTAAACACTTGTAATGGATTCCTACTGTAACAGTTGTTTTTAGTTTATTTTTGATGTCCAACATTATGTTGTTAAACGACAGATGATTGGTCAATATGAAATGTATTGGAATGCTTATTTAACATAACATTGATTTTTTTATGATGGTCCGGGGATGGAAACGTCTGTAAACTGAGTGAAGCAGTCCAATTCATTTGGCCAAAACATAACTAAGGCTGAATCCCTTTTGCGTTGCCTGCATTGGTATCACTATTTTGTATTTATGTGACAATGTGTGAGATTAAATATTACAATTCTATTGCCCTCTAAAAGGCAATAAAAATTTTTTCATGCTGAAATCGAGCAGTGACAAAACAGAATCCCTGCTAGGAAATAGTGATAATGAAGCAAGCTTGTTTCTGCCCAAGAAAATTGTGGTTGGTAAACAGGCCAGCACGTCATGTCTAAATCTTGCTGATTGGCCATAAAACTCCAAAACAAACAAAGACTTTGTAATCAAATTTTTTACAATTGAGAAAATCTGGTATTTTTAGAAGAAATTCCATAGAATGAACAAGGCTTTTTGTTACCAAAATGAACTGATAGATTGCATGTAACCAGCTAGATTTACATGTTATGTTGTACACATATATTACCCTATTTCTGTGATAGCATTTTCTGACAGTCCAGTCATGACTTAATTGTATAAATTTACTATTTTGAGTGCTAAAATGATCCTAAGTATTGGGACAGATAAGCCGAAGCAAACAGGGCAGACCCAGATCAGACTGCTCCTTCAGACCACTGCTCCAAGGAGCAGTCTGATCTGGGTCTACAGCTGTTAGCCATTCCGTTTGCTCCTTTTGGATTCCTTGCAGGAACAAATTTGTTAAAATTTCAGAATTACAGCAAGTCCTCAAGGTGTCCAAATTTTTAGGATTTTAACAGTATTCATAGGTACTTTGACTTATTTTGTGTTTGCTGACCCTTCAAGCACTATGGGAAATTCTACAGCAGATGATATTGTACTTTTTCAGCTCACCTGGACCGAAGGCTAACAAGGTGAGCTTATAGTATACCAATGGTCTGTTGTCCCTCATCTTCCATCCACACTTTCAAACTTCTGCTCAAAAGCCATAGGGCTAATTGGAGTTAGATTTTATGGGAACAGAAGTTTATTAAATTGGTTTTTGTCGCATGACCAAGATGGCTGTCATGTCCATATATGGTAAAAACCCTTTAATAATCTTCTTCAGCAGAATTGTAAGTCAGATGACCTTGAAACTTGGCAGACAGCAATAGGAACTAGTGCCCTACAAGTTGTGTAAATGATGACCCTGGGTTGACCTTGACCCTTTTTAACACCAATATTGAATTTGGTCTCTGAGGCTTTTGAATGGGAAAAAGGTATAATAGTACTTTTATCCAATACTGTTTATGGAAAAAAGGTGTAATATGAACCTCTATGAATGTCAGAGGTCAAGGTCATACAAGATCTCCCGAGAAAGCACAGGACCAGTTGGAGTAATATTTTAAGGACAATGTGGTGAGCTATTGTGATTTGGCTATGTCCATTGTAATGCGGTGTCCTTCAACTACATGTATTCACTTAAAAGACATCTCCTAAACTGGTGAATTGATTCTGAAATAATTTCACAGGAATGTTCCTTAGATGACATTTTACCAAATTGCTATAATGGTTTCAATCTTCTAAACAAAATGGCCACCAGAGCTAATAATAGAAAAGCCATTAAAGGACATTTCCACCTTCTTAAATCAGTGATACTTTCACGTCCAGGCTATGAAACATCATGGACTCGGGTGAGTGATTCTGTGCCATCATGGCCCTCTAATTTCTCAACACCACGGGATGATTGTCAGGAAACTTGGCCTGTAGCATCAGATGACTGAGAACTATCAAATTCATTTAAATGACAAATTTAGGTTGACCCCAACCTATTTTATAGCAAGATCAAATATGGTCCCTTGGACTTTTGAATAGGGAAAAAAGGCAAATCAATGCATTTTCAATCTCCAAGCAGAAAAGGGATTATGGAAATGCCCTTAGGCTGTCTTGCTGTCCCATCAGTCTATTTGTCCATCCATCCAGAACACTTTATTATCCGCCCCTTATCTCCTGAACCCTTCAATAGATTTCCATTAAACCATGGTCAAATATTCGCCCCAGTGATCTGATGTGCAGAATGCAAACTCAAGGTCAAGGTCACAACTGATGGCCATGAGTTTGAGCCTTGAATTTTGTGTCCATTCCATATCTCCTTCACCACTGGAAGGATTTACATTAACTTGGTAAAATGTTGGCCTACCAATAAGTAAAATGATGTGCAGAACATGCTGGCCCAAGGTGAAGGTCACGAGTTTGAGCCCTGAATTTCGTGTCCGTTCTATATCTCTTTTAGCCCTGGAAAGATTTTCTTTAAACTTTGTTCAAATATTAGCATAAGTGCGCTGATGTGCAGAACCCATAATTACACCATGCTGAATCAAGGTCAAGGTCTCAGCTGAAGGTAGCAAATTTGTGCCTTGAATTTTGTATCTGTTCCATATCTCCTTTACCCCTGGAACCTTTACCCCTGGAAGGATTTTCATTGAACTTTGGTCAAATATTGATCAAGTTAGATGATGTGCAGAACCTATATATCAACCATGTCGACTCAAAGTGAAGATCCCAATTGAAGGTCACGAGTCTGAGCCTTGAATTCCATGTTCGAACTACTTCTCTATTATCCTTGGAAAGATTTTCATTAAACTTTTGTCAAATATCGCCTCGGTCAGCTGATGTGCAGAACCCATTACAACACCAAGCTAACTCAAGGTCAAGGTCACAGTTGAAGATCACATGTTTGAACTTTGAATTTTGTGCCTGTTCCATATCTCCTTTACCCCTGGAAGGATTTTCATTAAACTTTGGCCAAATGTTGCTAAGTGAAATGATATGCAGAACCCATAAATCAATCATGTTGACTCAAGGTCATGGTCACAATTGAAGGTCAAGCATTTGAGCTTTAAATTTAGCATCCGCTCCATATCTCCTATACCTCTGGGCCAGTCGTCTTTAAACTTTGGATGTAGCATCAGGTGTCTGAGTACTATTTTATTCATTGGTGATCCTTGGTTGACCTCAACCATTTTTAGGCACTGACAGATTTTGTTCTTTAGGCTTTTGAATGGGAAATTGTAATCTATGATATGAAAGTAGGTACCACCTGAGTCTCTATGAATGCCAAAGGCCAAGGTCAATAAGTGAATTCAACTTAATTTCATATGCAACCTCCTAGCCAAGAAAGATAATTTTGCTTAAATTGTCCCGGTCACATGACCAAGATGGCTTCTATGTCCATATACAAATCCATAAACCGTTAAAAGAACCAAAGGTCAAGGTCACTGACTTGATGAACAAATTTAGGGCCAGCAGGAAGCGATCAGGACCTATTTTTTTCTTATTTTTCAGCGAAAAAAGGCTTGACATTTATTGTGAATCAAACCTTAGATTCATGTAACAGCAAACCTTGATTTCTCTGAAAAAAAAATATTTTGAAAATGTCATCTGCTACTTGTGATTAGTGTTTGAAGGGTTAAGTGAATTTTGTCCTTCCTTTGAACAAGACTTCATTCAAGATACTCATAGAATGTGCAATAGTTGATACTCTACTGGTCACATATTTTCGTTCTTTCTATTCTCTTGTCATAAACCTTTAACCCTTTTTGTACCAAATGGAATCTTCCACCTTATATATAGCAGGAGTACATTTCAAAATTATGGGGTGTCAGGTCATGTTTTCTTCAAAATCTATTTGAAAAATGGCTGAACTTTTTGCAAGCAATGTAGGCCCTGATCAGATGCTGCGTTCTTCGGCATCTGATCTGGGCTTGCACTGTTTGCCAATTACCCATTTTGGGGTTTCTGGTACAAAATGGGTTAAGATGCAAAGAAAAACTACATATAAAAATTTGTCTGTTTATATCATTCTGCTGCATCTTTTTACAAACTTTTTAAAAATATTTTTGCATGCAGGTGTACAGTCGGGTAGAAGCCTCTGAGGTATAGTGGTTATGATACCCGCCTCAAAAACTGGTGGTCGTGGGTGCAATCCACGGCTTCTCCAGACTTTTGGACAAGTCTTTAAACCAAGGTCCTATCTTTGCATGACATTAGCTGTTGGTGGGGCGTAAAAGCTCACACAAACATTCAGTGTGGGCCCTGATCACACTGCTCCTAGATTGCAACAATCACTTTTAAAGTAACCAGCAGACAACAGTGCAGATAAAAGTTGGTTTGACTGACATCTCAAGGGTTAACATTATGCCAGGTTATCCATAAATGCGTACATTCATACATACACCTGTGCCTGTCGTGCATTATACATACATCTGTGCCTGTTAAATTGAATTTAAGCTATTTAAGATATTGATTTCTCATCTGTCTTTTACTGTAGGAACTTGAAATTGTGTTATTTGTACAGTGAAATTCCGCTATTAAGACCACCTAAAATTAAGACTAATTCTGCTTTGAAAAGCTTATTTAGAAGGTTGCAATTATTCTTTCATTGTGTTTTCTGCATAAAATGTCCTCTGGTCAGAGACCACCTTTGGGACTGTTCAAAAGTGGTCGTAAAGACCACTTTTGAACAGTCCCAAAGGTGGTCTTAATATAAGAATTTTACTGTAACACACACGTAGCTGGTCACAGTTTCCCATAGGTCATTGTATGCATGTCATACTGGTGATCAAGAGGTGTGGGTGGATCCCTTTAAAGTCCAGCAACATTCTTTTATGGAGATTGACCATAGAATGTTTTCTACGGCCATTCCCTTCTGCTAATTCAAGAATGGCAGTTGTCAGTTTCTGGTGAAAGAATGTGCACTGTACTGGTTCACCATGAGTAAAAAGTTTGAAAATACCCTGGAAAACCCCTTCTAATATTTCAAAAATGGGGTTTACAGGGGTATACTTCAACTTCCGCATTTCTTCTCAAAACGTAGATTGTAAACTGTAATCATACCAACTAGGCAGTTCTAATAAATACCAACAATCTATAATGTGGAACAGAAATTGAGGTTGAAGTTCAGTATCCAATATAGAGGATCATACACGAGTGGTCATTTTCTATGAAATTCATGAAACAGGCCTCAGGCATTTCCTATGAAATTCATGAAACAGGCCTCCGGCATTTCCTATGAAATTCTTGAAACAGGCCTCAGGCATTTCCTATGAAATTCATGAAACAGGCCTCCGGCATTTCCTATGAAATTCTTGAAACAGGCCTCAGGCATTTCCTATGAAGTTCATGAAACAGGCCTCAGGCATTTCCTATGAAATCTATGAAACAGGCCTCTGGCAAGTTCCATAAATATATGAAATGATCACAATTCAAGTGTAAGATTTTGTTTGTCATATATCATTTTTAAATTGAATTTTATTGCCAAAGAAATTCAATGAATTCCAGAGGAAAATGGGGTTGTCAAGGACATTGTCATGACATTATGCACAAATGTGTATTATATGTGTGGTCATATGATTCTTATGGCATGGACCCAAAGTATAGATTATATAGAAAAATGACCATAAATGGTCATTTTTCTATATAATCTATACATTTCTGTTTCCATATGTCACTACCATGATTTCTGCACTGGGTCCTAACAACAGTGTTATAAAGAGATTGTAGTGTACTTGTATTTGAAACTGCCATGATGGTTTTGATGGGTATTTTTTACGAGACAGCCTGTCCTAGTTGACGTCCCAACTCAGTTCTTTTAAGGCATCAGAGCCAGCCGCCGTTCCCAGCTCACTCAGGCAGGTGTGCTTTGCCGTTGTCCTTGTACAACAAGGATCATCCCAAAACCACGGTAAACTAGAACACCAAGCCATCAGTCTGTAGATGGTTGCTGCATAACTCTGCCACTCGGGTTGTGGCAGCCTCATAACCCTGAAGTTAGGAAAGTAACTGTGATAAAGGGCAGCCTTACATTCCCACACTCATATAGAGTGTCACAGCTGAATGCAGTTTTACGTCACACCCAGGAACAAACTTATATAAAAAAATCTCTTTGAATGAATGTAGTCAGATAATGCAGTGCCTTTTGCTGGTCAGTTTTTCAGTTGGCATTATTATTCATGATTTGGTATGCAAAGTAGACTTACAATATGTGATATTTTGTTGTTTCTAAATGAAAGACATATTGCCATAGATTTTGCTGATAAGAATTATTGTTTTGACAGTTTTACAAATACCAATAAAATATGTTTAATTGGAAAATGATGTTGTTTTCTTTCTAGTCCTGTTTAGTAGTTGCAGATAAGATTGATATGGTGGAGCTAAATTTTACACCTGCCATTGGAACATTCATTTAATAGGAATGCATATATAATTGTAACACAAACAAAGCTATGATGTATATGGCCATTAAGTCTGCCTGCAAAAAGCATACAAAAGGCACTCTTCCAAATAATATTATTCTTGTGGACTCTTTGACATACACCTTAACCTCATTATAACACGAAGCTCCAGGTCCAACCAATGGACCATTTTAGTTAACCGAATCTTGTTATAAACGCAGATAGAATTTGTCACAGATCAGCCATTGGCACTTTGGTGTTCAATAGTTTCCGTAAAAAGTGACGTGGTCGAGTAATTAACATATTTCCCAACTAAAATGAGTTAAAAACTGATCAATGGCATTAAATACCAAGGCCCATCAAGTCAAACAAGTCATTATAAAACCACATTTAAATCTAGAAAATCATCCAGTCTGACAGCTAAAGAGGCCATCTTTATAGCTGGTTCTCTGCCAACTTTGTGTAACTCAGCGTCAAGAACCATACCAAACTACAGTACCGTTAATAGACTTCATTGGTAAAATTACTGAGTGCGGGTTCGGAACCAGATTTAAGAAATTTGAATTACTTCCCATGGAATGTCTTTTCTCTGTAGAATCACTTTTCACATTTTAGCCATATGAAATGATTTTTTTATGGCGCACATGGTCTTTGAATGATTTTAAACCACGAAAATCGATCTTGAATATGTTTTTAGCTCACCTGTCACGTAGTGACAAGGTGAGCTTTTGGGATCACTTTTTGTCCGTCGTCCGTCTTGCGTGCGTGCGTCCGTGTGTGCATCCGAAACAATTTCAAATAAGTATATCTCTAATACCCCATGGCCAATCTTGATCAAATTTCATGTGAAGCATCATCAGGTAGGGGGAAAGGCTGCATAAGGTTTTTGGGCTGATCAGATTGGAATTCTGGTTGCCATGGCAACATATAGCTCCCATATACTTATAAAGGGAAAATTTTTAAAAATCTTCTTCTCTGAAACCACATGGCCCAGAGCTTAGATATTTTGCATGTAGCAAGGGCAAGTGGTCACCTATATAATTCCTGCCAATCATGCCCATGGGTTCCAAATGGGCCAGGCCCCAGGGCCCCTTCGCTCCCATAGACTCATAATGGAAAAAAGCTTCAAAAATCTTCTTCTCTGAAACCACAGGGCCCAGAGCTTAGATATTTAGCATGTAGCAACGGCAAGTGGTCACCTACATAATTCCTGCCAATCATGCTCCTGGGGTCCAAATGGGCCACGCCCCGGGGCCCCTTCGCTCCCATAGACTCATAATGGAAAAAAGCTTCAAAAATCTTCTTCTCTGAAACCACAGGGCCCAGAGCTTAGATATTTCGCATGTAGTTACGGCAATTGGTCACTAACATAATTCCTGCCAGTCATGCCCCTGGGTTCCAAATGGGCCACGCCCCGGGGCTCCTTCGCTCCCATAGACTCATAATGGAAAAAAAGCTTCAAAAATCTTCTTCTCTGAAACCACAGGGCCCAGATTTTATATATTTAGCATGTAGTAACGGAAAAGTGGTCACTTACATAATTCCTGCCAATCATGCCCCTGGGGTCCAAACTGACCACGCCCCGGGGCCCCTTAGCTCCAATAGACTCATAATGGAAAAAAGCTTCAAAAATCTTCTTCTCAGAAACTACAGGGCCCAGAGCTTAGATATTTAGCATGTAGCAAGGGCAAGTGGTCACTTACATAATTCCTGCCAATCATGCCCCTGGGTTCCAAATTGGCCATGTCCACGGGCCCCTTCGCTTCCATAGACTCATAATGGAAAAAAGCTTCAAAAATCTTTTTCTCTGAAACCACAGGGCCCAGAGCTTGGATATTTAGCATGTAGCAAGGGCAAGTGGTCACCTACATAATTCCTGCCAATTATGCCCCTGGGTTACAAATGGGCCATGCCCCGGGGCCCCTTCGCTCCCATAGACTCATAATGGAAAACGCTTCAAAAATCTTCTTCTCTGAAACCACAGGGCCCAGAGCTTAGAAATTTAGCATGTAGCAAGGGCAAGTAGTCACCTACATAATTCCTGTCAATCATGGCCCTGGGTTCCAAATGGGCCATGCCCCGGCGCACTCCCATAGACACATAATGGGTAAAAGCTTCAAAAATCTTCTCCTCTGAAACCACAGGGCCCAGAGCTTAGATATTTAGCATGTAGCAAGGGCAAGTGGTCACCTACATAATTCCTGCCAATCATGCCCCTGGGGTCCAAACGGGCCACACCCCAGGGCCCCTTAACTCCTATAGACTCATAAAGGAAAAAAAGCTTCAAAATCTTCTTCTCTGAAACCACAGGGCCCAGAGCTTAGATATTTAGCATGTAGCAACGGCAAGTGGTCACCTACATAAATCCTGCCAATCATGCCCATGGGGTCCAAATGGGCCATGCCCCAGGGCCCCTTAGCTCCCATAGACTCCTGATGGAAAAAAGCTTCAAAAATCTTCTCCTCTGAAATCACAGGGCCCAGAGCTTAGATATTTAGCAGGTAGCAAAGGCAAGAGGTCACCTACATAAATCATGCCATTCATGCCCCTGGGGTGCAAATGGGCCACACCCTGGGGCCTCTTAGCTCCCATAGACAATTCTTATGGGAAAAAAAAGCTTCAAAAATCTTCTTTTCTGAAAACACAGGGCCCAGCGCTTAGATATTTAGCATGTAGTAACGGTAAGTGGTCACCTACATAAATCCTGCCAATCATGCCCCTGGTGTCCAAATGGGCCATGCCCCAGGGCCCCTTAGCTCCCATGGACTCCTAATGGAAAAAAAGCTTCAAAAATCTTCTTCTCCGAAACCACAGGGCCCAGGTCATCTACATAAATCCTGCCAATCATGCCCCTTAGGCCACAATTGGCCACACCCATGGCCCATTAGCTACCATGGATGGACTTAAAATGGAAAAAAAAACTTAAAATGGAAAAAAAGAAACTCGAAAAATATTCTTCTGTGAAACCATAAGGCCCAGAGTTATTTAGCATGTAGCAACATGGAGTTGTTGCCCACATGAATCCTGCCTGAGTCTTGCCCCTGGGGTTCAAATTGGCCAAATCCTGAGACTTCTTAACTCCAATAAACTTATAATGAAAAAAAAAAAAAAGCTTTAAAAATCTTCTTCTCTGAAACCATGAAGTACGGACCTTAGATATTTAGTATATAGCAACATAAAATGGTTGCCTACATAAATCCTGCCAACCATGCCCTTTGGGTCAAAATTGACTATGGACTTATACTGGAAAAAAAAAATAAAAATTCTTCTCCAAAGCCAAAAGGCCCAGAGCTCAGATATTAAGTATGTAGCAATGTCAAGTGGTCTCCTACACTTATGATTTTCTGGTTCACAGGTGAGCGATATAGGGCCATTGGGCCCTCTTGTTATCAGTTGCTCTTGAAGCTGGAATAAAACTGACCGTCTTTTACAAGTGCCACTAGAAAATTAGTTTTACCACAGTTTTGATGTTCTGAGACCATTCACATCCTCTGCATCAATGTTTATAAGTTCCTTCAGTCTTTGCACAGAATGTGATAAATCTTTTTGCTTGTTACTTAACTGAGACTATATTGTAAACTAAACTACATTTTTTATTCTCACTCTTGATCTTTTGAGTTTGAGCCTGCCTCGGTAGCTAAGTCGGATGTGCTTCTGACTGATGACCAGGAGGATGCGGGTTCGATACCTGCCGGGGTCGGCAACATTCTTTCGTGGAGATTGATCATGAAATCTTTTTCTACGGCCATTCCTTCCCGCTGATTCAAGAAGGGTAGTTGTCAGTTTCTGGCGAAAAAAATATGCACTGTACTGGTTAACGACTTACGTATAAGCCTGCCCAGGAAAAGCGTGGATAAGTAAACTGACCGGCTCAAAAATGACCTAAATAGTGTTGACTGGGCCGTTAAACCCAAACACAACACAATATTGTCCTTTTGAGCGTGCCAACTGCAGCTCATGTTTATCATGCATGTCAAGCTAAATGAGTTTATATTCAGAATTGGATACGGTGTTATAACATGTTTGGAGGTCTGCAATAAACCTGAAAAAGAACCTTTATTGACCATGATAATTGCTATATTACCGCAGTCAAAAGTCAGAGGGAAATAAGGTTGTTGTGCTTGAAACTTGATAGAAACCTTGAATTATATGTAGTCTGACGAGGTTATTTGCTTTCTGTGTTTGTTGGAGAAAATATGGGGTGCAAAGCAAAATTAGCTATAGCCGAAACACCTGAACTGCCCTGCTCTGCCAATCTATCTGCGACTACTCAGACTGTACTATAGTTGTCAGTAATGTTTATAATGCAAAGTGCATTTCCACTGAAAAACAGGAACCAGTTGTTCAAAGTATCAAGCTTAACAAACTTTATTACTTGTCAAAGTTTAACCCATTTGGTACCCGAAACCCCAAAACGGATCCCCTGGCAAACAGTGCAGGCCCAGATCAGACGCCGCAGAACGTGGTGTCTGTTCAGGGCCTACACTGTTTGCAAAATGTTAAGCTATTTTCCAAACTAATTTAGAAGAAAACACAACCTGACACCCCTAAATTTTGAAATGGACTCCTGCCATATATAAGGTGGAAGATTCCATTTGGTACAAAAAGGGTTAAATGCTGTAGAGAGTGCAGTATATACCGGTAGATCTAATACACAAATATTTTTCTGAAAAAAAAAAAAATGTTAGAAGTGCAAAGTGTAAAAGCTACTCGTGTTTTGTTTTTGTTTTTTCACAAAAATATTTATATGCCATATTTATAGATAAAAATGTTAACATTATGACAAATACTGATAATGTATTTTTTTTTTTCACTTTGAACAGCTGGGCCCTGAATAATTAATGGTATCCTGCTGAATAAATTAATTATGCCACTGCCATTGCTGACTGTCAATCAATAAAATTACTTAAAATATTTGTTAAATTCACAAACAGCATGACAAACAGTGTAGATTGTGATCAGTTGGTTTTTTCACTGTTTGCAAAAGTAAGGGTTGTCGTGTTCAGTGAGATAAGGATTAAGAAGGCCTGTATTATAATTTTCAGGAATTTTAAATGATTGGATTTTAGTGACTGCCCAATGTATGAGCCAGGTGCTTCAAGACTTTACTCAGGGGCCACTTTATGTAAATCAGCATGTTATGACTCGCACACTCAAATCTAGGTGAATTATGTAATCTGCCTCCTGTGTTTTATATAGATTTTTAGCTACCAAACCATTGTAATGTACCCTAGGCTTTAAAAACGCTCTTGAGCATTGTCAATTGATTGATTGATTTGAGGTTTAATGTCCCCGTCAACACTGTAAAGGTTATTTTGGAGACGTTGCTTCCAATTTTGTGGTACTTTTACCCGATATTGAGATGAAATGACATCTCAAGCCCTGTCGCCCAATGAAACCAAAAAGGTTTATTAGCATGGACGCCTCACACTGCAGATCCTGGACAGGCTTAGATCCTCTAAGCGGTTTACCAGTACTAGTGTGCAGGCCGGATTCAGCTCTGCGTGGAAGCATCATGCAGCCCATATATTTCTTCAAGCCCCTATGGGCGGGGGCCGTTGAGCATTGTCAAATTCATACAGTCTTTAAACAATTTCAATATTCATTAACAGGATGCTAGTTTGAGCAGGATAAACAGTTTTATTTGTTGGTATTAATTTTTATGATCCTGACCATCAAGTTGCCATCCGTGAAATGAATACTCCTTAAAACCCCACTTTATATAGAGAAAAAGTGGGGTTTACAGTGATAAAAATTGTTTTCCTGATTTTTGTACAAAAACATAGATTGTGGGTACTTGTTAGAACTGCCTCAATGGGGTGGTTCTTCCAGTCACCCACAATCTATGTTGGGTGCAGAAATAAGATTGAGAAAAAAATCAAAACAGGCAGTTGTCCTTCGTCGTCGTCGTATGTCTTATGTTGTATGTCGTCTGGCATCAACACTTTCAAACGACATCTCCTCTGAAGCCCAAATTTTATCTGTAGCATCCTTGGGCTGGAGGATTGAAAGTTTTTCATGAAATTCGGCTCATTAGTTGAAGAATGTGAAAAGTTAACCATGGACAGACAGACGGGCAAAGCTCGAATACCTCCACTGCATAAAAGGCCTTACATCTCAGGAACCACACATATCTCCACTGCTAAACCATATATGTCTCTGTTCTTTTGATAAGACACATTTAGTGACACCAACCAGGGCTCCATTGGGTCCATGCCACACCCTCTGTACTTTATAAAACACCTAATATTTCAGATACAGTCCACATGAGTGCTCATTTGGGTATGGGGTTTGTTTGGGAGACTTTATAATTGGTAGATTAAAATCATATCATGTTAATATACATGGCTGCCCACATGAGCTCTGGTTTATGAAATTTGGCTCTTTGGTTTGTTTGCTATGGCATGTTAATAGTTTCCATTGACTTATAATGGTGAAAATTGAAAAGTGACATTTATGCCTTTCAAGATATTTTGTCAAACTTTCATAGAAATGTTCCTTCAATAATGTTCTTTTAGGCCTATTGGTTGCCACAGATGGGAAATTGTCAATTGTCATTTGTTGTCCTGCAACAACACATTCAAACGACATCAGACCTCTGAAGCCACTAGGCTGGTTGGGTCCAAATTTTATCTGTAGCATCCTTAAGCACAGGGCTTCCATGGTTAATTAAAATACATTGCTGCCAGTGGGCTCAGCCCCCCCTGAACTCTGGTGAGCATAGTGGCCCATGGGCCCCTTGTTTTTGGTTTTGTTTCAGAAAAAATGTGTTTTGGAGACATAAAAAATTCATGCCACACAGATATGTTTTCGTAATGCATATGCCATTCACACGAGTTGTGCATGAAAAAATGTTTAATAATGTTTAATAACAGGCCTCCTAGCAAAACCTATAGAACCTATAATAACCTATAATTTTATGACAAACCTATAAAACCTTTATTTTGTTCATAAAACCTATAAAAAGCCTGTATTTTCATGAAAAAACCTATATTTTTCACTTTTTGAACCTTCTTGCAACTCAACCCTAACTTTTCTTCAAAATGCACTACAATTGTTTTTCTTTTTAGTCCCATAAAAAGTGATGAAAACTGTCAAGAAATTGTTTTTTTTTTCCTCGCTCCCTTCGTTCGCTCGGACTTCGTAAAATTTAGATCAACTTTATCTGAGTAATTGTGGCACAAAAATTCATCAAATATTTTTTCTTCAGTTTTAAATCTTTATGTAAGTTTTGAAGACTCTTTATACCCCCAGCATACGAAGTATCATATGCTATTGGGGTGTATAGTTTTCGTCCTGTTGTTTGTCCATCCGTGTATCCATCTTTCCGTCTGTCCGGGCAAACATGTAAGGTTTAGGGGCTAGTGTCCAGATTGATAACAATAGTAAACAAGAATTCGGCAGAAGGCGGCGTTGCACCTGCTGGGGGCAAAAGTCATAGAAGCCACAATCAGAATGTTGTTATTAATTAAGTAAATTTCATAGCAGTTGATAGTTGATGTAAAATGTGTCAAAGTCACTGGACCAAAAATATAGGCCATGGTCACCAGGTCAAGGTACGTGCCAAATCAGTACAATGAAGAGAAGTACTATGCAAAGTTTGGTGGCTGTAGGCCATTTATTTTTGGACACATTGAATATTGACGTTAGAGTCGCTGGAGTGCACAATATATGTTAAGGTCACCAGGTCAAGGTACCCACATAGTAAGTAAATGTAGGAGAAGCACTGTGCAAGGTTTGGTGGTTGTAGGCCTTATAGTTAAGAAGATATGGAATGTCATCCTAAAATGTGTTAAAGTCAATGGAGTGCAAAAAATAGGTCAAGGTCACCAAGTCAAGGTACCTGCATAGTCAGTTAATCTAGGAGAACAACTATGCAAGAGTTGGTGTTGCAGGCCTTTTATTTGAGAAGATCTGGAACATTGACGCAAATTGTGTCAAAGTCAATGGAGCGTAAAATATAGGTCAAGGTCACCAGGTCAAGGTACCTGCAGAATCAGTACATCCAGGAGCAGCACTATGCAAGATTAGATGGTTGTGGGCCTTTCATTTGAGGAGATCTGGAACGTAAAATGTGTCAAAGTCAGTGGAGCGTAAAATATAGGTCAAGGTCACCATGTCAATACATGCAGAGTCAATACATCTAGGAGAAACACTATTCAAGATTTTATTGGTGTAGGCCTTTTATTTGAGAAGATCTGGAACATTGACGTAATTTGTGTCAAACTCACTGAAGCGTAAAATATAGGTCAAGGTCACCGGGTCAAGGTGCTTGCCTAGTCAGGAGCTCAGGGTGATGTTTCATGAAAGGTTTGATGGTTGTTTAGTCTTATAGTTGATTACAATACAAACTTCGACGTAAATGTCGAACTTCGACGTAATGGTAAAAGTCACTGGAGCGCAAAATATGGTCAAATTCACCAGGTCAAGGTGCTTACAAAGTGAGAAAGTCTATGAGATGTTTCATGTAAGGTTTGATGGTAGCCGAGGTTTGTAAAATAAAAACTTTGACGTAAATGTCGAACTTTGACGTAAATGTCGAACTTAGACGTAATGGTCAAAGTCACTGGAGCGCAAAATATAGGTCAAAGTCACCAGGTCAAGGTGCTTACAAAGTGAGAAGGTCTATGAAATGTTTCATGTAAGGTTTGATGGTAGCTGAGGTCTGTAAATAAAAACTTTGATGTAAATTTTGAACTTCGACGTAAATGTCGAACTTCGACGTAATGGTCAAAGTCACTGGAGCGCAAAATATAGGTCAAAATCACCAGGTCAAGGTGCTTACAAAGTGAGAAGGTCTATGAGATATTTCATGTAAGGTTTGATGGTAGCTGAGGTTTGTAAAATAAAAACGTTGACGTAAATGTCGAACTTCGACGTAAATGTTAACAGACGAACGAACGGACGAACGGACGGAAAATCGGACGCCTAAGTCGCACCCTGCTACAAGCAGGTGCGACAATGATAGAAAATGATTGTTAAACAATAGACTTATTCCGTAAATAAAAGGTTTAGGAGGTTAGCCCCTAAACCAAACAAAAGAAAAGAACAAAAGAAATAGCCCTTAAACCTGACATGTTGGACCGTCCGTCAGTCCATCCGTCCGTCCTTCCGTCTGTCCGTCCGTTAACAGTTTGGTTAAAGTTTTGCGTAAAAGTTTTAAGAGATTGCATCTTCTGAACCCTTTGATAGATTTAGTTGATACTTACACTGAAGTTACATACTGGTCCAAAGATTTCACTGATGCATGTCCCACCCCCAAAAGTGACCTTGAGGTCAAGGTCACAGACTTAGAAATTTCACATTTGGTTAAAGTTTTATGGCAAAGTTTATAGATGACTGTGTGCACAAATTCAGTTGATACTGTACTTGCATCAATATTGCATACCAGCCCAAAGATTTCATGATGTATGTCCCTTCCCCCACCTGCGGTGACCTTGACCTCAAGGTCACGGACTTAGAAATTTTACATTTGGTTAAAGTTTTATGACAAAGTTTATAGATGGCAGTATGTTCTAAACTCTACTACAAATTTAATTGATATTTGCATCGATGTTTCATACCAGTCCAAAGATTTCGTTGATGCATACCCCTACCTGCGGCTTCAGTTTCATTGATGCCCCCAACCCTTCAGTAACTTTGATGTCCTCACTCCCTTGGTCCATTTAGAAATTTTATGTTTGGTTTAGCTTTTACAAGCACATTTATAGACCTGACTTCTTCATTTACACTATATACGAGGGTAGGCTGAAAAGTTCTGAGCCTGACCAAGATCCAATGGTTTGTCTATGCTGAAAGTGCCTTATTTTTCAACATAGTCTCCCTTCCTGTCCACACACTTCCTCCAGCGATGCTGGAGTCCTTGGATCCCAGTGGTATAGAAGGTCTCATCTTGGTCCCTGAAAAACTCCTCCACAGCAGCTATCACCTCCTCGTCTGACCAATAATGCTGCCCAGCCAAGTGCTTTTTCATGTTTGGAAACAGGAAATAATACGGAGGGTGATCGACAAGTGTGAAGCCACAGTCATTCACAGCAGAAATTGCGACAACCGATTTATGAACAGGCGCATTGTTCTGATGGAACAAGACCCCTTTTGTCAATTTTCCGGGTCGTTTAGCCTTAATTGCTTTTCGCAATTGTTTTAGCAGATCTGCATAATACTCCCCATTAATTGTTCTGCCCTTTTGAAGGTAATCTATGAATATTATACCCTTGGCATCCCAGAACACTGATGTCATCACCTTCCCTGCAGAGGAGACGACCTTTGCCTTCTTTGGAGGGGGTTAGCCAGGGTGCTTCCATTGTATGGATTGTCTTTTGGTCTCTGGCTCAAAGTGATGAACCCAACACTCATCCTGATTGACAAAACGGTCAAGAAAACCATCTTGGTCTGCTTCAAAAACAGCCAAGTTGGTTTGTGACAGGTTCAGTCTGGTCAGGCGTCAAAAGCCGTGGCACCCATCTGGCGGAAAACTTCGACATTCCTAATTCACTGTGTAGAATGTTCTCTATTCGTTCACGGGAGATGCCAACAGTGTTAGCTAACTGGTTCACAGTTAAACGCCTGTCATCCATCATGGTTTCCTCAGTTGTTGCCGTTGTGGGTCGTCCACACCGGTCATTATCTTCAAGGCTGTCCTTGCCCATCTTAAAATTTGCTGCCCACCTTTTCACGGTTGCATACGAAGGAGCATCATCCCCTAATATTTACATTTCCAGTGTAAAGTCTAATGTAAACCTATAGAAAACAACTGCGTTCATACGTCCATGAACGCATCGAACCACATGATTTTCAGTGACGTTAAGGGGAATGGGAACACCTGGTAGATTTTCCACCATTTTTCAAAGGGAGACGACTTTTGGAACTTCCTGTTCGCTTTTCTATAAGCTCTGTCCCACTGAAAAGAGTCAACATTTGCTGCTGAGGAGCAAATTCTTTCCTTTGGAGCAAATTTGTTCCTTTAAGAGTTGACCACTATTGACATGGGAGACAAAAATACTTTTGCAGGAGTTGCCTCCCCTGAAGGTGTATCCATTCCCCTTAAGTGACGTCATTCTAAATCATTGTTCTCTTCGGGCGTTGATGACGTCAACGCTGCTCCGCTCTTTGTAGAAAAACAGCGTGTAAATGTTTTTCAGCTTAAAAGTTTGCCCTACAAACATTTTTTTCGCCCAGTGATAAGGGGCAAATAATATAAATATAAAAAATAAACTTATTTTTTCTGCTTTTCATGAAAGTAGCCTATGAACGACAGTGGGTCGCTAGCAAAGTTTACATGAACCCCTTCGGGGTTCATATACTTTGCACGCGACCCACTGCGTTCATACTTCTATGAACTGCAGAAAAATAAATTTCATTTCTTAAATGTAGCAACCATATCGTCATGGATGTCCTTAGGAGCTAACCCCTTTTTATGGAGGTACTTGATGACACCACGATGCCAGATTTTGTCCATTTTCTCAAAAACGTGCTAGAATCAATTTTCAAAGTCTAGAATTTCTACGTTATTGCAGGTAAACTTGAACTCATTTGAGTCAAATCAAGTAATAAAGGTTTGGATTTAATGGATACAAAATTTCATGGCTGTTCGATGCCTGCTTCTTGGTCAGGCTCAGAACTTTTCAGCCTACCCTCGTACAAGCTCCAAAGATATATCAGAGGATGGCGCTGGCCGGGGGTATACGTGACCCACTGGTCGCTTTCTCTAGTTTTTAACCTGTATTTTTATTGAAAAACTGTATATAACCTATATTTTGAGTAAGAAGAACCTATATAAAAACCTATATTTTCAAAGTGGGCCACTAGGAGGCCTGTAATAATCTCTGGGCTGGACTCTGGACGAGCCTTTGTCCTGCTAAACTAGGATATGCTGAACCTTTGCAAACAGTGTAAATCTAGATCAGATGGCTCTATACTCATTCATTTGATGAATTTGTTGGACTATAGTAAATTGTAAAAAATGGGTGGGGTAAAATTAATTTATTCAGTAGAACAGTGCTTAGTATAAGCAACATTAATCAAAATGCTTGATATATCTAAACTAACACTCAACAAGATAACAGCCATTGATTCATAATCACCCTGTGCAGCCATGTAGTCTGACCAGGTTATTTTCTTTATGTGGCATCTGTGGAAGACATATCCCAGCAGGCACACACCGCTAGTGCAACATCAAATCAACGTCGGTGCAACCGACGAAGATTTGATGTTGCATAAACGTTGTGTTATTGTACCGACGTTGATGCGACTTCACAATTACGTCATGTACCTGCTAGGTATTATCTAAGCTCTTGTTGGTTGATTGTCTCTGTGTGTAGGCTGAACAGGGACATTGGTTTTACCAATAAATGCCTGTGTTTTAAACAAACAGTGTAGACCTTGATCACATGATGCCTTCTGTGGCATCTGATCTGGGTCAAGGTTTTTGCCAATGTCCTAGTGCACAACCCTAGTCCAGTTTTACAGATCATTACAATAACACGCGTGCGTAATAATGCATTTTTCACACCTCCAAAATGCCTGCTCTGTGATTTTTTCTTATTTATACTGCAAACATATGTTGTGGGTACTCGTTAGAACCATCTCAATGAAGCAGTTCTAACAACGAGCATCTCACTGAAGCAGTTCTAACAAGAACCCACAACCTATGTCTTTAAGCAGAAATAAGAAAAATAACGAACACTCCCCTAAACCCCAGTTTTCACTATATAAAGTGGGGTTTGTGGAAGTGTGGGGGTCATTTCATGGACTTGTTGACCAACCCTTTTTACACAGTGCTCTGTAATCACATGGATAAGAATTGCATGGCTATAAATAACTTATCTAGATTTGGTACTAATGCTACTTATGAAATCAGTGGTAGTCATTAGCAATGTAACTCAGATTCTTATGGTAGCTTTGGGTTGACTGATTTGTTTTAATTGTGTGTCTGAATTGAGGTTTAATTCCCCATCAGTACAATTTAGGTCATTTTGGAGTTGTTGCTTCCAATTTTGTGTGACCTTTTCCCGGCATTGAGATGAAATGACATCTCAAGCCCTGCCGCCCAATGAAACCAAAAGAGTTAATATGCATGGACTCGCATCACTTTGCCCGGGCAGGCTTAGACTTAGGTAGTTTACTAGTGCTCATGTGTGGTCAGTTTCAGCTCCGCATGTCTAATCTATTGCTCCTAGATGGATGTGGGCCTTTAAAAATCAACCCAAAAAGTAAAGACTAACCAAACTATGCCAGTGTTCAAACTGATCTGTCTTTGTTATTGTTGTGTTAGGTTGTGCCATTCCCTAGCTCATTCATCGAACAACAGATGGAAGTGGCACATTCAGAAATATAAATCATACCGATGCTGAAGCGACATTTGGCAGTATCCATTTTTCAGAGCCATGGCCTGCAGTAACTGACTGAATATGCTTTTATATTTGATATCATTACAAATGATATGACAAGGGGTCAACTAATTGCTATTATCCTAAAATTTGAAAACCTTACTTTTTCTACTTTATGGTGTGTTGAAAATATACTTCTGCAATGGCAGTTAAATGCTATAGAAAGTACAGCATATAATACACAAATATTTTTCTGAAAAAAAAATGTTAGAAGTGCAAAGTACAAAAGCTACTCACATTTTTTTAGCTCACCTGAGCCGAAGACTTATGTGAGGTATTAGTATACCACGAGCCGTCGTCCGTCGTCCACACTTTCAACGAAGTATATCTCTGGAACCAGTGGGCCGGCCTTGATCAAATTTCATATGAACCATCATCAGGTAGGGGGAAAGGCTGTATTAGGTTTTCGTGCAGATCGGATGAGAACTCTGGTTGCCACAGCAACAAAGAGCTCCCATAGGCTTAACATAGGAAAAAGCTTGTCATCACTCTAGCTCCGTCAATTTTTTTCTGATCGACTTCATTCTTGCAGATAACGAGGACAGGCATGAAATCTCGATCAAGTTCGATTTTGGGCTGAATCGGATTATTCACTCAGGAGTTACGTGCCCTTGAGCGTTGAAAAAATTGCCTATTGACTTAACATGGGGAGAATGTTGTCATCACCGTAGCTGCTTCAATTATTTTCAGATTGGCTTTATTCTTGCAGATAACCAGCACAGCCATGAAATCTCGGTCAAGTTCGATAACTGGCAGAATCGGATCATTCACTTAGGAGTTACCTGCCCTTGTGTGTTTTTGCATTAGGGTTATTGGGAATTTCAAAAATGTATATCTTAAAGACTACTTGGCCAACTTTGATCAAATTTCATGTGTCGCATTATTGGGCAAGTGGAAAGGCTTCATTAGGTTTTCAGCAGATCTGAGTGGAACTCTGGTTGCCATGGCAACATCTAGCTCCCATAGACTTCACATAGGAAAAAGCTTGTCATCACTCTAGCTCCGTCAATTTTTTTCTGATCGACTTCATTCTTGCAGATAACCAGTACAGGCATAAAATCTCGGTCAAGTTCGATTTTGGGCCGAATCAGATAATTCACTCAAGAGTTACGTCCCCTTGAGCGCCCGAAAAATTGCCTATCGACTTAACATGGGGAAAATGTTGTCATCACTGTAGCTGCTTCAATTTTGTTCGGATTGGCTTCATTCTTACAGATAACCAGCACAGCCATGAAATCTCGGTCAAGTTCGATAATTGGCAGAATCGGATCATACACTTAGGAGTTACCTGCCCTTGTGCATTTTTGCATAAGGGTTAATGTGAATTTCAAAAATGTATATCTTGAAGACTACTTGGCCGACTTTGATCAAATTTCATGTGTAACATTATTAGGCAAGTGGAAAGACTGCATAAGGTTTTCATGCAGATCTGAGTGGAACTCTGGTTACCATGGCTCCCATAGACTTAACATAGGAAAAAGCTTGTCATCACTCTAGCTCCGTCAATTTTTTTCTGATCGACTTCATTCTTGCAGATAATAAGGACAGGCATAAAATCTCGGTTAAGTTCGATTTTGGGCAGAATCGGAATATTGACCTCGGAGTTACGTGACCTTGAGCGACAAAAAATTTGCCCATAGACTTAACATAGGGAAAATGTTGTGACTACGATAGCGACTTGATTTTTTTTTTCAGATCAGCTTCAAACTTGCAGGTAACGAGGACAGACATAAAATCTCGGTTAAGTTAGATTTTGGGCCGAATCGGATTATTTGCCTTGGAGTTACCTGCCCTTGAGCATGAAAAAATACGTTGTGACCACGATAGCAACTTTATTTTTATTCAGATCAGCTTCAAACTTGCAGGTAACGTGGACAGGCATAAAATCTCAGTTAAGTTCAAATCGGAATATTGACCTCGGAGTTACATGACCTTGAGCGACAAAAAATTTGCCCATAGACTTTACATAGGGAAAATGTTGTGACTCGATAGCGACTTGAATTTTTTTCAGATCAGCTTCAAACTTGCAGGTAACGAGGACAGACATAAAATCTCGGTTAAGTTCGATTTTGGGCCGAATCGGATTATTTGCCTTGGAGTTACCTGCCCTTGAGCATAAAAAAATACGTTGTGACCACGATAGCAACTTTATTTTTATTCATATCAGCTTCAAACTTGCAGGTAACGAGGACAGGCATAAAATCTCGGTTATGTTAAATTTTGGGCCGAATCGGAATATTGACCTCGGAGTTACGTGACCTTGAGCGACAAAAAATTTGCCCATAGACTTAATTAGGGAAAATGTTGCGACTACGATAGCGACTTGAATTTTTTTCAGATCAGCTTCAAACTTGCAGGTAACGAGGACAGACATAAAATCTCGGTTAAGTTCGATTTTGGGCCGAATCGGAATATTTGCCTTGGAGTTACCTGCCCTTGAGCATAAAAAATATGTTGTGACCACGATAGCAACTTTATTTTTATTCATATCAGCTTCAAACTTGCAGGTAACGAGGACAGGCACAAAATCTCGGTTAAGTTCGATTTTGGGCCGAATCGGAATATTGACCTCGGAGTTACGTGACCTTGAGAGACAAAAAAATTTGCCCATAGACTTAACGTAGGGAAAATGTTGTGACAGAAATAGCGACTTGAATTTTTAGCTCACCTGAGCCAAAGGCTCCAGTGAGCTGATAGTATACCAAGGCTCCGGAGTCCGTCGTCTGTCGTCCGTCCATCCGTCGTCCACACTTTCAATGAAGCATATCTCAGAAGGCAGTCGACCAATCTTGTTTAAATTTTATGTTTAGCACCATTGGGCAAGGGGAAAGGCTGCATTAGGTTTTGGAGCTAGTCTGGTTCATTTGTTCCTTCATTCTTCTTTCTCTCCATATAGAGATAATAGACCAATGTTAAATTTTTAATCAAAGATTTCTCAGGAACTATAAAAGCTAGAAGCATCAAATTTGGTATTCAATAGAATAATGATGACTTATTTTGTGTAAGAGACATTGGGCTTTCTCAGCTTATTTGTTCATCTGTTCTTTCATTCTTCTTTCTCTCCATTTTGACCAATGTTAAATTTTCGTCAAAGATTTCTCAGAAGCTAGAAGTCTCAAACTTGGAATGCAATGCAATAATGATGACTTATATCCTGTAAGGGTCAATGGGCTGGATTCTATTAGCAGATTTAGTAGTCAAGTCTGTGAATTGTTAAAACTTAAGTTCCTCAGGTGAGCGGTTTAGGCTCATTGAGCCTCTTGTTTTTTTTTTTTTTTTTTTTTTTTTCACAAAAAATATTTATTGTGGTTTTGCAGAGAGCATTTTATGACCTATGCTGACAACATTTGCCATTTGCCACAAATATTCTTTGCATTTTTCTTGTTCAGTAATGTGTCCTTTCGGCTGTCCTCTTGTGGTGTTTTCATTAGGGTTTGGTTACTGTTGTGCTTGATCGATGTCGTGGGGTGAAGTCTAAAAAGTCGTTGGTGTTTATGTTTGTAAAAAGGTTAATTGTCACTAATTAATACATAAAAATATTTTTTAATCTTTGTTTTGGTCTGTATATATCATAATTCAAGTGTCGTGGGGTGTCATGGTGTGTCGGTGGGTGTCGTGGGGGTGATTAGACTCACCGCCTTTGGTGTCTCTGATGATGGGCAGATTGATGTGGTTGTATTGATGCCTGATCATTGCCTTCACTTTTATCAGGAGTAGTTACGGTAAATGATAATGATGCGGTATAAAAATTGTCATCAGCTGGAACCTAACTTATTTTTGTATGGAACTTTAATTCTAGGATATAAAATCTGTGTGACTATTTTTTCTTCTCTTTTTTTTTTCCTAAAGAGCATCATGTCTAGAACATTAGGGAAAGCAAACGTCTGCCATCACGAAAACATGCCTATATAATTTTGACCCCTTTGAACCCCATTTTTATAAAATAAATTTGTAGTTTACAGGGGTAAACCTTATTTTTCTTATTTCTGCTCTAAAATATAGATTGTGGGAACACGTTAGAACCAGCTCATTGAGGCCGTTCTAACGAGTACCCACAATCTATATTTTCGACGGTAAAGTTTACAATGCATTTATATAGGCATGTTTTCGTAATGTTACAGCAGTTCAGAGGGTCCAGTTGGTCAAAGCACCTTATTAATAATAGAATCGTTAAATATTCTATCAATTAAGTAATCTAATACACTTGTACTACTGCTTAGATAACAAGCAAATTATTCTTGAAAGGGGCCATAAAACTCCTATAGAGGAAACCAGTAATACACCAAGTAGTCTTGATTTCAGACAAGAATTTGATAACATCAAACCTACTACATCGTGTTTAAAGTTTTAAATTTCACAATTCGAGACAGATATTTAATAGAATGCATCATGAAAACACGCCTATATAATTTTGACCCCTTGAACCCCACTTTTATATAGTAAAACTGGGGTTTACAGGGGTTCACCTTATTTTCCTTATTTCTGCTCTAAAATATAGATTGTGGGTACTTGTTAGAACCGCCTCAATGAGGCGGTTCTAACAAATACCCACAATCTATGTTTTGAGCAGAAATAAGAAAAATATCGCAAATTTTCATCTGAAGATTTCGTTTTTTCGGCAGTTAAGTTTACAATGTATTTGTATAGGCGTATTTACGTAATGGGTTAGGAAAACTGTCCTTCGCATTAAGGTACCAGTCATTGGTCAGGGGCCAGTTCTTTACCCTTGAGATATGAACTTTTAATTCTTGACCCATAAGCCTTTCCCCGTGACCTGACCCTGGGATGGGTGTTATGGAATGGAAGTTAATCCGTTTATTTAATTACATTCCACAAAGGAAAAGGCTTTGACTATGGCTTGATGAGATACAAATTAAAAAAACTTGATGCAAAACTTTAAAGTGTGACCTAATTCTTGACCTCTGTGACCTTGACCCCGGGGTTTAGTGCTACAGATTAAGCAGTTTACACTATTATATGATAGTATTGCAAATATGAAATGATTCAAGCAAGATATGAACTTACAAAAAGAACTTCCAAAAACTTTGGAGTGAGCGTGACCTTTTCTTGATTCCTCTGCCCAAATCCAGGCCCTGACTCTGGGTTAGGGATTATAGTAAAAGTTTACCCCTATTTATGGTTATATTCCAATATGAGATGATTCTGGCCAGCATTTTATGAGATATGAACTCTTAAAGATGCAAAATTTTTAAGTGATGATGCCAACGTCCACCTCTAAACTTTCGTTCCGACAAGCTAAAATGGCTTGCCATAACAAGGTGGGTCAACTAAATCAACGGACTGGCTGGCTCCGCACCTTAAATCTTATGTGGAACTTCCGGATCACTTGCGGCTCTGAAGTTGTAGCTCGTAAACAACCGATCTGTGGCAAAAGTGACAGGTAGGGGCTTCATATTTTCATTTCCCTCTCCTTTGTGTGGCATTATCAAGAAAAATGGAATGATACTGGACTGCTATGATATTTCACAGGTTGAAATACGCAAAGGATACTTGTCAAAGCCCTCGGGGATTGTCTTAAAACCATTTCTTACAAAAGGACACTCATTGTAAAACTTTGCAAAATGCGACAAAAACAGCTGATTTTCTTCCAAACTGGCCCCCGCCTATCGGGGCTTGAAGAAATACATGGGCTGCATGATGCTTCCACACAGAGCTGAAACCGACCCGCACATGAGTACTGGTAAACCACTTAGGGGATCTAAGCCTGCCCAGGCAAAGCGGTGCGAGCCGGTCCGACAATGCTTATAAACCTTATTGGTTTCATTGGGCGGCAGGGCTTGAGATGTCATTTCATCTCAATGTCGGGTTAAAGTCCCACAAAATTGGAAGCAATGTCTCCAAAATGACCTTTGCAGTGTTGACTTGGACGTTAAACCTCAAATCAAACAAACATAACAATTTTCTTCCAAACAGATTATTCATTGAGTGTTTTGCTGAGCATTGCTGTTTTAAGTGTGCCTGGGTAATAAATAAAAAAATCATAATGTCCCCCAACATGTCTCTGCATGAAATCACAGGAACACATCTGCCCCCGTTTATGTAGCGTGGCTCCATTTATGTAGTTTGATTACGAAGTTGTAGACATAGTTCTTTCATTTAGCAGCATCACAGTTTATCAGTAAGCTTCAAAATGAATATATTACAACTTGGCAATTTCGTAAAAGGTTTTTTTCATTAGGTTTGCGAAAACAAGAGGACCATAATGGTCCTACATCCCTCACCTGAGCTAACAGATTCACTGTTTCAGGAAGTTCCAATCTTTACCGAAGGATTTATGCTGAAGAGAATGTCAAAAATGGGCATTTTCAACAATCAAAGGGACATCACTCTATGATAAATAGTCTGACCTCACAAGCTTTTGAACTCATCTAAGCTTTTATCCCTGAATTACTTGTTTGTAAGTTATCCGAAAATGACAAGGCCAAAAACAGGCATTTTCTGCAATCAAAAGGACGTAAATTTGTGAGAAATAGGCTGACCTCATCAGATTTTGAACTCATCCGAGCTTTTACCCCTGACTTGCTTACATGTAGGTTTCAAGAAGATTCGATAAAAACTGAAGGGGCTACTGTGATGACAAGGTCAAACGTATGCATTTTCTGCAATCAACTCTATCATAAATAGGGCGACTTCACAGGTTTTCGAACTTTTTCGAGCTTTTATCCCTGACTTGCTTATATGTAAGTTTCAAGAAGATCCGATAAAAACTGAAGGGGCTTTGGTGATGACAAGGTCAAAAATAGACATTTTCTGCAATCAAAGGGATGAAACTCTATGATAAATAGCCCAACCTCGCCAGTTTTCGAACTCATCCGAGCTTTTATCCCTGACATACTTGTTTGTAAGTTTCGAGAAGATCAAAACTGACGTGGGGCAGCGGTGATGACAAGGTCGAAGCTAAGCATTTTCAGCGAAGTAGGGGACATAACTCCGTGATTAATCGACTGATAGCCCTAATCGTTGAAGTCATCTGAGCTTTTATCACTGACTTACTTACATCCGAAGATGACTTGTCAGGTAAGACATGTATCTTAGCGGATTTGGCTGCCACTTTTTTGTTATATTTTAAATTTTCTCCTTCCTGATGCCCGGGACTTCCGTGGAGTGTGGGCCATGTTTGCTGATGTTGGCTCGGTGGGGGACGCCTATAAGTCCTAGGGTAGGCGTCTCTTGCCTGATTCCTCCAGCTGACCTGTCTCATGAGCTACGTCGGTTGGTGTGTGCTCGGAGGGAGTGTGCTGTGTTTGCCGGGTCTTCTCCATCATCCGTTTCAGTCACAGAACTTTGGGGTGGAGACAAACTGATGAAGATTAAATATCAGAAAGGCCTCTGTGTCACTAAATTTGGTATAGTTAAGCCTTAATTACATATAAGTTTCGCCCCGCCCATAGGGGCTTGAAGAAATATATGGGCTGCACATTGCTTCCACGCAGAGCTGAATCCGGCCCGCACACTAGTAGTGGTAAACCGCTTAGAGGATCTAAGCCTGTCCAGGAACCGCGGTGCGAGGCGGACCGTCCATGCTAATAAACCCTATTGGTTTCATTGGGCGACTGGGCTTGAGATGTCATTTCATCTCAATGTCGGGTAAATGTCCCACAAAATTGGAAGCAAGTCTCCAAAATGACCTTTCCAGTGTTGACGGGGACGTTAAACCTCAAATCAAACAAACAAACAAACATATAAGTTTCAAGAAGATCCGATGAATACTGAAGAAGTTACGGTGATGACAAGATCGAAAATATGCTTTTTCTGCAATCAAAGGGACGAAACGTTGATAAATAGGCTAACCTCATCAGTTTTCCAACTCATCCAAGCTTTTATCTCTGACTTACTCACATGTAAGTTTAAAGAAGATCCGATAAAATCTGAAGGGGCTGCCGTGATGACAAAGTCAAAAAGGCATTTTCTGCAATCAAGGGAGTCTTAACTCTCTGATATATGGGCCGACCTCACCAATTTTTGAACTCATCCGAGGTTTTATCCCTTACTTACTTACGTGTACGTTTCAAAAAGATCCGATTTACGGTGATGACAATGTCAAAAATAGGCATTTTCAGGAATCAAGGGGATGTAACTCTGTGACAGATAGGCCGGACTCGCCAGTTTTTGAACTCATTCAATCTTTTATCCCCGACTTGTTTGTAAGTTTCAAGAAGATCCGATCATATCTCAAGGGGCTACGTTGATGAGAAGGTCAAAAAGAAGCATTTTCAGCATAGTAGGGGACATAACTCCGTGAGTAGTCGACAGACATCGCTATTTTTCGAACTCTTCCAAGCTTTTAATCCTGACTTACATTGTAGTTGTATGTAAGTTTCAGGAAGATCCGATCAGAACTGAAGGGGCTACGGTGATGACAAGGCCAAACATAGGCATTTTCAGCAATCAAGGAGACGTAACTCTATGGTTAATGGGCTGACTTGGCCGGTTTTCGATATCATCGTAGTTTTCATCCCCAGTCATCTTACATGTAAGTTTCAGAAAGATCCGATCAAAATTGAAGGCGCTACGGTGATGACAATCCTTTTCCCATTGTAAGTCTATTTGACCTTGCGGTTGCCATAGCAAGCAAAGTTTTCATTTGATTTCGAAAAAAAAGCTTATGTCATCAATGCCCCACCAGAAGCATGCTTCAGATGAGAAATGGTTGAGATCAGCCTGCAGTCTGCCGAGATAACTGATCAAAGTTATGGATGGACGACGGACAACTTATTATACTATTAAGCTCCCCTGGAGCCTTCGGCCCAGGTGAGCTAAAATGTTTGAAACAACTTGTCCCTGCGTGCTTATCAGGATTTCACTATTTGCTTAGACCTGTCTGTTAAAAACTTTGTCATTTCAGTAGTCAGTTTATACAGAAATTTGCCAACACAAAATCGAACATCATTATAAATAAATAAACAGATAAATTAATAGTATATTTTCATAACAATAACATTTGCTGCTATTGGTATTATTAGTAGCAGCAGTATTGGTAGTAATAGTTAATACTGATTATCGTGATGATGGCTATGGCAATTAATATCAACATGTGGCTCTACTTGTATCTAGCTAGATTCATAATAGTTCCTTACTTTCATGTTTTTCAGAATTCATCATTAATATTTTAACATGATAAACTATATATGTTCTCTCCAATGATTTATTATAAAATGAGAATGGTTATGGTCAATTATTGAGTACATTCAAGTAGGAGTGGTTAGCATACAAGCAAAGTAAAGTACATGCGGTCTGGACTGCCTTGATTAAAAGAAGTTAAACAAGGCAGTTTTGACGAGAGAGAGAGAGAGAGAGAGAGAGAGAGAGAGAGAGAGAGAGAGAGAGCTTTATCACTATGTCAATGGGAACAAACCCGATTTTCAGTCATGACGGGGAAGGTCGGATCGCCATACCTCTTCCGAAACACTGAAAGCACATCACGGACAACATTTTTGGATAGGCTACGCCTAATGATTGTGGTACTGTCTTTTATACTTGTATATATGATAAAAAATTTGCACGAAGTTGCCAAAGACAAATGTTTGTCTACAACTTTATAGCCAAACTACGTAAACGGAGCCATACTACATAAACAGGACCAAACTGTTTTGAACAAAGTTTCTGTGATTTCATTCAGAGACCTGTCGGGGGACTTTGTGGTTGTTTATTTTTCACTTGAATACAGATAATACAGCAACGCTCAGCAAAACCCTTTCAAAAAGTAATCTGTTTAAGAGGAAAAAAATCAGCTGCTTTTGTCGCCTTTCGCAAGGTTACACAATGGATGTCCTCTCGTGAGAAATCATTTCAAAGACAATCCCGAGGGTTTTGCTCAATATCCTTTGCGTATTTCAACGGTGAAATATCATAGCGGTCGAATAGCATTCCGCTTTTCTTGATAATGCCATTAAAAGAAGAGGTAGAAATGAAAAATATGAAGCATCTACCTGTCGCCATTTTTGTTTTCGAGCTACAGCTTCGGAGCCGCACGTGATCTGGAAGTTCCACATGAGATTTAAGGAGCGGAGCCAGTGGCTCCGTTTATTTAGATGACCCACCGTGCATAGATTAGCAGTTACCCTGCTGAACATGACACCACCCACCTTTGCAAACAGTGTAGATCCAGATTAGAGCATCAACACTGTCACGCAGTTTGAAGAATACATTATATCAAGTAATGTAATTGCAGTAGAATAGTAAGAAATGGATATGGCTTAATAAATTCATTCAGCAGTAAGGGTTAGACACTGATCTGACAGCCGTTGAGATGTCAGCTTAGTTTTATCACAGATTCCATTTCATCAATGTGTGTTTTAACTGCTGAATAGATTCGAAGGCACTTCAAAAACATCTTGGCCTTGTTAGGCTGAGTGCAACAAGGAGAGGTCATCATTCAAGCATTGTTTTTCAATATAGTTTCCATGTTCTTTATGCCACTGCTTTATGTTGGTGCCCTGGAAGATGTAAGGTCCGGAAATAGAAACTATACACGCATTTTTAAAGTGGGCCCCGTCGAGCGATTTTGGTACTTATCGCCTATGCGAGCAGCGAATGTTCAGGCGAGCCTGCGCATCCGCGCAGTCTCGCCAGAACCTTCGCTGCTCGCTCATACAAGCAGTGAATCTAGATGAACCTTCAGACAGATAGCCATATCCCTGGCCCCTCTGAATGACTGGGCATGCGCAGTTATAATTTGTCATGACGGAATCCTCGAAGACACAAATTCGCTAGGCGGGGCTCAAGTGTCTCTGGTAAAACATTTAAGGGGAACGGATACACCTGGCAGATTTTTCAGCCATTTTCAAAAAGAGAGGTAACTTTCGGGATTTCCTGTTCGCTTTCCTATAAACTCACTGAAAAAGTGGTCTACTCTTTCTTTCTTTAAGAGTTGACTCCCATTGACATGCGAGACAAAAATACTTTTGCAGGAGTTGCCTCCCCTGAAGGTGTATCCATTCCCCTGAAATGAAATTTGAATTTCAATTATATAATTTATCATTAGTGGTATCGCTGTTAGTTATTTATTGCATAAAATGTTTAATGATAGCTATGTTTAAACGGGTAAGGCAGAAGATTCAAGGCGATGGTAAAATCAACATTATGTGCCGCGAATGTGATCCTTATTTTTACCAATTGTTACTCATCATCTAATGTTGGGAATATTGTTTACAAAATCAAATTATTTGCACCGAGGCGAATTCTAAATTGTACGATAGTCCTAATAAATTATATGATGTTGCTAATTTGACTAGAGATTATACTCAGCATGCTCTTCGTCCTTTCATCGATTCTGAAATTAATCACAAACGTCAAATAATATGTTTGACGGCTCCACTATGTTAAAACTCATTCAGCAAGAGCTAGGTGTTACTTAGGCCTATGGACTGCTGCCTTTGGCTGTAGAGAGGGCTGTAGTTGATGACCACATTTGTCATTCAGCCACCAAGTTTGCTGTATGTGTTACAGAATGCCAAGACAAGCTTCCTATGTTATATTGGTTACAGACCATACAAAACACGGTTTATTGCAAATTTACGCTCATGTACCACCACTGAACTTTCCAAATTATAAAGAACATGTTTTACTGCCATCAAAACACCCATGGGCTGCAATATTAAAGACAGTTATATTCAAGCAGTGGCACAGTGACGTTATTGCGCCTTATTACGGGCGTCGCTGGCGACAATTTGTCATTCTATGTAAACAAGTAATGGTGCGTTTGGTGTTTTTCTTTTCTTGAAAAAGGCCTCTGGCCGAAATTGCACGACCCGCAGAAAAATCGACCGACTGAAGTCGCTTAATTTTCCAAGAGTGCCCTAAAATCACCGTGTCATTCTGTCAGTCTGTCTGTCCGTCCGTCCGTAACCCGTTTGTGAAAATTGGTGATAGTGACTTAACCGCTTGGAATGTTTAAACAATTTTTGGCATACTGATAGATATCAATGAGATCTAACCAATGAACTTGCGAAAATTACATTCCATTTAGTATAGCCTCGCCGAGGCGAAAAATGTGAAAATTTTCGAACTGCTTCTCGGAAACCGTTGGACCGATTGAGGTCAAAATTCATATGGAGCCTCTCTAGGATGAGGGAAACCAAAATTTGCTCATGGGGTCCAGGTCACATGACCAAAATGGCCGCCAAGCCATATATGGTCTGTCTGTCTGTCCGTCCGTAACCCGTTTGTGAAAATTGGTGATACTGACTTAACCACTTGGAATATTTAAACAATTTTTGGCATACTGATAGATATCAATGAGATCTAACCAATGAACATGGAAATATTACATTCCATTTAGTAAAGCCTCGCCGAGGCGAAAAATGTGAAATTTTCGAACTGCTTCTCCTCGGAAACCGTTGAGCCGATTGAGGTCAAATTTCATATGGAGCCTCTATGGGATGGAAGAAACCAAAATTTGCTCATGGGGTCCAGGTCACATGACCAAATATGGTAAAAACCCTTCAAAAATAGTCTTCTCCAGAACCACTGGGCAGATTTCCACGAAACTTGATAAATAGCATCTGGGACGTAGGCCCATCATAAATTGCTAAAATGGTGACCCTGGGTTGACCTTGACCTTCTTTGTGCCTAGGTCAAACTTTGACACATATGCTTTTGTATTGGAAAAGTGAGAACGCATTTTATCCTGCAAACGATTCAGAATACAGTACTAAAGTATAAGATATTTTTTTGCTCCTTACGATAAGGCGCATTTATTGGGGGAACCGTTGTAGGTCCAGGTCACATGACCAAAATGGCAGTCATACCCATAACTCTCATAAAGCTAAAAGGATCCAGCGAGTCGTGCACTTCAGCTGAAGCACTGGTATTAAGAGTTCTTACAACACATGTGATTATATATTGCGACAAATATGTTCTATAAAAGGGTTATCCTTTGGAAGCAAGGAATACACCACAGAACCGGAAAATATGAAGTGTACAGGTTTTCTGGGCCAGACTAGCTAGTTTCGGCCAATTAGGCCTCATCAGTGACCCTCAAATATTTTCAAAATTCCACAATGGAATCAGTGATCCCAAAGAACAAGAAAATATAAACTACACTATGATGAGTGGCAGGGAGACTTTTTACGGCCGCCACACTTTTCCACACGTCAGCTGTAGTGACGTTAAATATGTTCTATAAAAGGGTTATCCTTTGGAAGCAAGGAATACACCAGAGAACCGGAAAATATGAAGTGTACAGGTTTTCTGGGCCAGACTAGCTAGTTTCGGCCAATTAGGCCTCATCAGTGACCCTCAAATATTTTCAAAATTCCACAATGGAATCAATGATCCCAAAAGGACATGAAAATATAAACTACACTATGATGTAACTAAGTCTGTGCTCATTGTATCGATTCCCTGATCATTGCCTTCACTTCTGTTTTGAAAGATCAGGGACAAATGTGTTTTGGTCTATAAAATATTCTAATGAGGGTTTAAATAAATTGAAATCCAGACGTTTCGTCCTTCAAGTCTGTCTACTTATGATTTTCCCACCTTCTACACTATTCTTCCTCATAATCTTATAAAAGATACACTTAATGGCTGAAATGAATGGACATTTAATAGAGAAGATTCCATCTATCTTGCATGTAATGTAAGAAATGCTTTTTCACTTCTGAAAAATTATAAGGCGGTTCTAACGAGCACCCACAACCTATGTTTGCAGTGAAAGTGTGTGAAGCTCTCACCTTTCTACTTGACAATATTTACATAAGATTTGGTAACACGTTATTTAAATAAAGCAAATGCTTCTGATACCGAGGACCCGTTTTTGGATATACATCTATATATTGTAGATTGGTTTGTTAAATGCAAAATTTATGACAAACGCGATAATTTTGAGTTTGTAAATTTTCGTTTCTTGGATGGTGATGTTCCTCGTCCGGCATCCTATGGCGTTTATATTTCGAAATTAATTCGATTTGCCAGACTGTCTAGTAAAAAATGACTTCAACGCTCGTAATAAATTGTTAACTGCTAAACTTCTTAATCAGGATTATCGGTATCATAAACTACGCAAAGCCTTTTCTAAATTTTATAGATGCCATTCCGATTTAAATTCAAAATTCAATGTTGGACTTAAATCTCTTCTGCAACAAGGTCTATCGGAACCCGAATTTTATGGTGACTTGGTATATAAATTCAGAAAAATATATACTTGCAATGATTTCAGTACCCAATTTCATAAAATTATTCTTTGATAAAAACATTGGGCACAACATAAATGTTATACGACAGACTGCATGCATGGTAGTTAACCCAATCACGGTTGATAACTTTGCTTCCCTCGGTGTGTCAGGCCTCAGATTCTATGACGGTTCCAGCGTAAAGGCTTACTTATGTTATGTTGGTTGGTACTTGAAGCTCTGTCTCTGGTTGGTTTTCTTTTGCTCCAGCCTTTCAATGGTTTCTTGCTGTCGAGTCCTCGCCATTCTCAGGAACTTCAAAAGCTAGAAGCCTCAAGCTTGGTATACAGTGCAATAATAATGACTTGTATTGAGTAAGAGACAATATGCTATCTTGGCATATTTGTTCATTTGTTCTTTCATTCTTCTTTCTCTCCATACAGGCCAATATTAATTTTTTCTTCAAAGATTTCCCAGGAACTACAAAAGCTAGAAGCCCCAAACTTGGTATACAATGCCATAATGATGACTTATAACGTGTAAGAGACAATGGACTTTGTCAGCTTATTCATTCTTTCACTCTTCTTTCTCTCCAAATAGGCCAATGTTAATTTTTTTGTCAAAGGTTTCTCAGGAACTACAAAAGCTAGGAGCCTCAAACTTGGTATGCAATGCAATAATGATGGCTTATATAGTGTAAGAGGCACTGGACTTTCTCGGCTTATTTGTTCTTTCTTCCTTCTTTCTCTTCATATACGCCAATGTCATTTTATTGTCAAAGATTTCTCAGGAACTACAAAAGCTAGAAGCCCCAATCTAGGTTTGCAAAGCCATAATGATCACTAATATAGTGTATGTGATAATGGGCTTTCTCACATTATTTGTTCTTTCAATCTTCTTTCTCTCCAAGTAGGCCAATGTTAATTTTTTCGTCAAAATTTTCTCAGCAAATTCAAAAGCTAGAAGCCTCAAACTTAGTGTGCAATGCAGTAATGATGACTTACGAGGGCGAGTCAATAATAAAAAAAAACAGCCTAACTTATTTCTGGGTGAGATCGATCTCTTCTTTTCGATGTAATTGCCCTCTAGAATGATACACTTGAACTAACGCTGTTCCAGTGCTATTAGCGTATTGTGTGCCCCAAAAATACAGTTGCCATCACCTTGCCAGCAGAGGGTTGCGTTTTGAACTTCTTTGGCCTCAGAGACCCCGGCCCTACCCACTGGGGACTTTGAGTTTTATTCTCTGGCTCGTAATATTGGACCCAGGTCTCATCTAAAGTCACCAGATGTGAAAGAAAATCATCTTCCTTGGACCTAAACCGCTTCAACAATACGCTGCATACTGATGCTCTGGTTGCCATTTGCTCGTCGTTAAGGGATTTTGAGACCCAACGGGCTGTTAGCTTGCTCATACCCAAGCGATCATGTAAAATTGTTGAAACGCTACCATGTAAAATGTGTAATGCAGTCGCTATTTCTTCCACCAGAGATTTTTCATCGGTGGCATCTTTCTAAAGACGTTCTACAGCGTTTGAATTCCCAAACCCAGAATTTAACTTGTGCATACGATGGTGCAGAAGACCCATAAAGCAATGCATTTCCTGACCTGTTTTCCCTTTCAAATACCAGTATCGAATTACAGCACGGTACTCAACTTTTGACGAAAATCTTGCTTTTGCATCACTAGCCATGTTTGATGTTCAGTATCATACACTTACATTTCCAGTGTAAAGTCTGATGTAAACCTGTAGATAACAATGTAGTTCATACTTCCATGAATGCATCGAGTCACTTGATTTTCAGTGACGTCATGTGACGTCGGTCTAAACCATGGTTCTCTACGGGGTTGGTGACGTCAACGCTGTTCCGCTCTTTGTAGAAAAACAACATGTAGTTTTTGGGTTTTTTTTTTTTTCAGCTTTAAAAGTTTGTCCTTTAAACATTTTTCGCCAAGTGGTGAGGGGCAAAGAATGTAAATATTTATTTTTCTGCTGTTAATGAAAGTATGAACGCAGTGGGTTGCGTGCAAAGTAAATGAACCCCGAATGGGTTCATGAAAACTTTGCTAGCGACCCGCAGTCGTTCATACTTTCATGAAAAGCAGAAAAATTAAGTTTATTTTTTATATTTACATTCTTTGTCCCTCATCACTGGACGTAAAAATGCTTATAGGGCAACATTTTAAAGGTGAAAAACATTTATACGCTGTTTTCCTACAAAGCGCGGAACAGCGTTGACATGACCAACGCCCGTAGAGAAACATGACGTCACTGAAAATATTGAAACTTCGAAAGCATGGATTGTGCACATTCTCGGAAAAATGAAATATTCGAATACTGCAACCAAAAGGTTTGACAGTATTCGATTATACAACTGGCAATAGTAACTGCTCAATGTTAATGTACGCAGATAGGATCCTCCATATTGTAAACCCTACATATTAATTGTAGCTTTACCGTATTTTTATGGGTTGCCGTTTTTTTTCTAATTTAACCCATTTATAGATATCCAAAATTCGAATTAGTGATATCAATAAATCAGCTGAATAATGGATATCCATCCATAATTCGAATTATAGATATTCATAAATCGAATTATGTATATCATTCAGATCGATTTATTGATATGCTTAATTCGAATTATGGATATCACTATTTCGAATTATGGATATCAATAAATTAAAATACGGATATCCATTATTCCGCTGATTTATGGACATCACACATGTAAATTATGGATATCCATAAATCGAATAATAGATATCTATAAATCTGGCTGAATTAATGACATCCATAATTGGAATTATGGATATCCATTATTCACCGCAAAAGCCTTTGGTTTCAGTCATTATTTATTTGCAAAGACGAATTATTGATATCCATAGTTCGATTTAGTGATATCCATAAATGGGCCGAATTAATGATATCCATAATGCGAATTATGGATATCCATTAATCGAATAATGGATATCCATAATTGCATTTAAGGATATCATTAATTCAGATCTGTGGATATCCATAATTTGTGGATATCCATAATTTGAATTACAGATATCATTAATTAGAATTATGGATATCCATAAATAATTATCGATATCCATTAATAATTATGGATATCCATAACTCGAATTGGTTGGTTGAATTGGGGTTTAGCTTCCTGTCAACACTATTTAGGTCATTTTGGAGACGCTGCTTCCAATTTTGTGGGACTTTTACCCGACATTGAGGTGAAATGACATCTCAAGACCTGCCGCCTAATGAAACCAGAAGGCTTATGTGCATTGGGCGATCTGACTCACACCGCTTTGTCTGGGCAGGCTTAGTCCTTCTAAGCGGTTTACCAGTACTCGTGTGTGGTCAGATTCAGCTCTGCGTGGAATCACCATGCAGCTCAATCTATTTCTCCAAGCCCCGATGGGCGGGGGCGGAACATAATTCGAATTATGGATATCTATTAATAGGTAATAAATAGTAAAATGGCGCCCCACATATTTACCTTGCAACATAATACATAGACTTGTTAATTTTCTGATGAAAAAATTTCCGTCATTCCCACTGATAACACGCGCCCGTATGCGCACTAGAACCACCACATTGATGCGCCAACGAGCACACACAACCCATGCCTCTAAGCAGAAACAAGGAAAATAATGTATACCCCTGCAAATTCTATAAAGTGGGGCATACAGGGGTCTCCATTTCATAGACTTGTGACTTGATATATAGATGTACGCATTGGTAGATAATGTGTCAAACAATGCACTCAACACTGACTATAGTCGAATATTATTATTAGAAGTAGTAACAGTAGTAACTACTCAATGCTGATGTATGTAGATCTGACCCTACATATCGTAGATTTATGGTATTTTAACCATCTCTCTACGACAACACAACCGTGCGACATAATGCATTACTTCAGGTCACCGGAACGGTTAATTTTCTGACGAAAAATTGTGATATTTTTTTTTTCATTTCCACAGGCCGAGGGCGCCCACTAGAACCGCCATACTGAGATGGTTCCGACAAGCACTCACAGCCTGTGTTCTGTATCAAAAATAAGGAAATAATGATTACCCCTGTCAACCCTACTCCTTTCTGGATTAAGTGGAGCTTACTGGAGTCTTCCGATGATTTCAAAGATCAACATGATGTAGATGTATGCATATACACGCAAAGTCCACATATACTAAACTAAACACATGCAGTTATCTGCATATAAATCTACATTCGTCTGTCATTATTGACAATGACCAATCTTAATCATATTTGAGAAATGTTACTGTTTGTGTTTTCTAAGATCACTGATGAGACCGATTCTAGCTCTGAACTGTCTGTTGCAGATAGAGCAACAGGGGCTAGAGGAAGAGAGCTCCGTTGGTGATGCCTTAGCTCTGGCTTTGCACTGTGTGCGTTTCTGCTCAGCTTCACTGATTCTTTTTGGCTCGTATTCACCACTGGCACCCCTTCTGATGAGACCTCGCCACTTTGCTCTGTCCAGTGCAATTTGTTCCCATGACTCTGTTGGAATGTTCTTCTGACCACCTTGGGAGTGTTTGCCAATTTCCAGTTAGAGAAATTTCCTCAGGCATTCTGGTAACATGGCCTGTCCATCATAACTGTGCTTATTTCAGAAGAGGATGTGTACTTTGCATCCCTGCCCTGTTCAGGACTTACGTGTCCGGAATCCTCTCTTGTCACTTAATCTTTAAGAGTTTTCTAAGACAGCTTGTATAGAAGTGATTCAGTCTTTTGGCGTGCCGTTGGAAAACTCTCCATGTTTCACAGGCATACAATAGTGTTGGCAGCACCACAGCTCTGTAGACTTTCAGTTTTGTGTCAAGTCTGATTCCACTTCGATTCCAGACTCTACCACGTAGTCGACCAAATGCTGCACTAGCTTTGGCAGTCCTGGCATTGACTTCATGATCAATGTGCACGGCTCTTGACCAGCGTGCTCCCAAGGTAGGTGAACTTTGTCTACCACTTGCAATCTTTGACCTTTCATTGTGATGTTGGCCTCTTTGTAAGGCTTGCCAGGTGTTGGCTGATAGACTATCTCAGTCTTTTTGATGCTGACTGTGAGGTCATAGCTATCACAAGAGTCAGATACTTGATCTATACCTTTTTGCATCTTCTGTTGGAGCACCTTTTGCCATGTCATCAGCAACGAGGAACTCATCTAGCACCTGTGTCAGCACCTTGGATTTGGCTTGCAACCTTCAGAGATTGAAAAGCTTCCCATCAAAGCGATACCTAATAGGTATGCGATTGTCACCATCCTGGAAAGCATCTGTGAGCATGGCAGAAAACATCATGCTGAACAGTGTTGGGGCTAACACAGAGCCTTGCAATTGTCAGAAAATTCACCATCATTTTGGACCTTGGAAGCATACCATCGTGGAACTGTCTCACCATTGCTTTGAACTTGGTTGGACATCCAAACTTTACCACGATCTTCCAAATGCCCTCAAGACTGACTGTGTCAAATGCTTTGGTGAAGTCAACAAAGGTCATGTATAGGTCCATGTTCTGTTCCTGGCATTTCTCTTGCAGCTGCTTTGCTGTAAAGATCATGTCAATTGTTCCTCTGTATTTCATAAACAACACTGGCTTTCTGGTAGAAGCCCTGGCTGTTCAAGTTGTCCATTCGGCCGGTTAATTAAGACTCTTGCAAGGACTTTTCTGGCCATTGACAATAAAGAGATGCCACGGTGATTGTCACAGATCTGAGGGTTCCCTTTCCTTTTGAATAGATGGAAAACTGACGCGTCATTGAATTCTTGATAGATGGCTTCTTTTCTCCACACAATGTGAAATAACTCTGTCATCTTTGCAACGGGAGTACCTCCTGCTCTGTAAGTCTCAGCAGGTATTGCATCTGGTACTGGGGCCTTGCCAGATGCCAGAAGTTTTATTGCTTTCACTGTTTCAGTAACAACTGGGAACTTGTCATGCAACAGATTACATTCAATTTGTGGTAGCCTGTTGATAGCATCATCATTGACAGAGGATGGCCGATTAAGAACACTATCAAAATGCTCAGCCCATCTTTTCAAGATAGTCTCTATGACAGTCAGAAGACTAGTTCCATCTGCACTGAGGAGAGGATTTGTTCCTGAGCTCTGGGGGCCATAAACTGTCTTTAGTGCATCAAAGAACTTCTTCATATTCTTTCTGTCTGCAAAGGACTGGCTTTCATCAGTCTTGTTGCTTAGCCAGGAGTCTTGCCTGTCTCTTAGTCGTGTTTGCACTGGCTTGCATATATCTGAATACAACAAATACGCCAATACAAGCATGGACAACAACAACATCTATCAAACCATCGATAAAGCATCCTTTCAGGTCTCAAGAATCCCGTGGTCATTGATCACGATGTGTCTAGCGTACAGCTAATAGTGCCAGGTCTCCATAAATTACTTTATACTACAGGCTCAGCAAACTCCACTGGGCCAAGATTACTAAAATAGCTCGACCTTATCCTGCTATTCACGACAACCCCTACCTTTGCAAACAGTGTAAATCCAGATCAGATGGCTATCTGATCAGGATCTACATTGCCTGTCATTCAGTTTGTGAATTTGAATGAATAAATTACAGTAATTTGATTGGTTGAAATGTAACTGGGTGTGGCTAAATTAATTTTATACAGCGGCATAAGGGTTACGTATCAGAGAGGGACAGTGCACATAAAGGAAATTCTAATGCACTAGTGTATGTAACGCGACGTTTGATTGGATAACGTCAAAAATTTGCGACAGTATATTGCACGATATACTGTCGGAAATCCGACGTCACCACGTAACGTCGTTTTTCATTGGCTGACACTTGGTTTTACGCAGCTCACAGCGCTTGTCGCCTTGTGCAAAATAGTACACTTTTTAGCTTAACAACCGAAAAAGTGCATTAGAATGGGGATAACTGTTTTGAAAATTGTCATTTGGGGAGGTAAATCGTTGGTTTTACGGTCGCAAATTACGTTTTACGCTAACGCGTCGCCGTAAAACGAAATTTCCGACCGTAAAACCTCCGATTTACCTCCCCAAATGACAATTTTCAGTACAGTTATCCCCTAAGTAAACTAGTTCTACGGGTTTAACCTTTTTTATTTACATAAACGAAGCAACTGGGCACATTTGGTTAATGCAGAAGGTGATCTGAGCCTTAAATTGTGCGGTTTGCACGGGTCTCATTGTAAGCTGTGCTTTGCTGTGACTTAATGAATGTAACATAGATGTGGACTGCTACACAAACTTCTATTTAAAAAGGGGAGTCTTGTAGGAGTAGCCTGCTGCTAGCTCAAACATGATTTTCACCAATTCCAGAATGACCCATTCTTTTCTGATGAATGATAACTCACCATTCAGTGCCCATCCATTTCTTGTCACCATGAAAAATAGGGACATCAAAACCTGCTATGCAGGAAAAAATCTGCAAAAAATATTCCTGTTTATCCATTTTCCATGAAATATATGCCAATATAGTATGTGTCTTATTATTTCCGCCTTTCTTTTCTATCAGACACTGAGCGTTGGCAAAATTGGAGAGAAAAAAATGAAGATTCACCTCATGCTTCTGGTATTCGAGACTTTATCAGTGGTAACTATCTTTGGAAAAGATCCACGTAAGCATAACATTTTATTTACATACTTTTGTTTGTTTGATTTGAGGTTTAACGTCCCCGTCAACACTGTAAAGGTCATTTTGGAGACGTTGCTTCCAATTTTGTGGGACTTTTACCCGACATTGAGTTGAAATGACATCTCAAGCCCTGTCGCCCAATGAAACCAATAGGGTTTATTAGCATGCACGTACACCTTTATATACAATCTAACTTCTATGAGGTGCCGTTTTACTATTTTTACTATCGAATTTCAAGATATCTATAGATGAAATTAATGATATCTATAATAAAAATATAGTTTATCAATAAGTATTATCAGATATCTATAAATAACATTAGATATCTATTATTTATTTTATGATATCCATAATATGCTACGGGAAATCTACATTTCCAATTTTAGATATCTATTATTCGATAGATAGATATCAAATATTAATGAACATGTAAGGATAACAATAATTACATTTATTGATATCTATAATATATTTCTGATGTCCATTATTGAAAATTGTGATTTCTATAATTCAGACTTTTAAATGATATCTATAATTTGATTTTAGATATCTATATATGCAAAGTGATAATGGATATCATAAAACAAATTTATAGATATCAAGAAATATATATTATATATCATTGATTACATTTTATGATATCAAAAAATACTGATAAATATAGATATCAATAATACCAGTTATAGATATTTATAATTTGATTTAATGATATCTATAATTTGATTGATATATATCTATAATTTGATTTATAGTTTTATTTATACATATCTATAATAAAAATATAGGATATCAATGAATAATATTTGATATATATAAATAATATAAAATATCTATTATTTATTTCATGATTTTTATAATATGTTAATAGATATCTATAATTCCAATTATATATATCTATTATTCGATATATAGATATCAAATATTGAAGAACAATTTTGGATATCAATAATTTTTATTGATATCCATAATATATTTTCTGATATCCATTATTGAAAATTGTGATATCTATTATTCAGCCTTTTATATGATATCTATAATTTGATTTTTAGATATCTATTTATGCAAAGGAATAATGGATGTCGTAAAACAAATTTAAAGATATCAAGAATATATATTACATATCATTGATTACATTATTGATATCAAAAATATTGATAATTATATATATCAATGTCTATAATTTAATTTATAGATATCTATAATTTGATTAATAAATGTCTATAATAAAATTATAGATATCTCTAAATTGTTTTAAATAGTTAAACGGCACCCCATAAACTTCAATGATTATTGACTAAGTGTTCCTAAAACTGGATCCAATACGATTGTCACATCAAGTAAACAAGTCCATGTAAACCCCCTCTTTATATGGAGACAAGAAAAATGCCTAACAGAATTATGGATGGGTTTTTAATACAGTTTTGGAACCGGCAAAACTACGACCTGCGTATGTAACAAGAGTTGTCAGAATACAAAGTTGGACGAGGGCAAGTTATCAAAAATGACATATCACTTATGCAGTTTTTTCCCCATAATTGACATTTTCTTTTGTAACAGAGCTCAACAGACTGCAGCAGTTCAAACAGAACCAAAAAGTGCCCATAAGAACTGTCTGAACAAGAAATCTCTTTTTTGTCTTAAAAAAAAAAAAAGATAAAAAAAAGAGAAAGAAATAAAATTCAAATTTCATTTTTGAAGTTTTTGCCCCCAAAAGTCATTTTCTTATGTAAATGAGCTATACAGACTCGAGCATTTGAAAGGGGACCGAAAAAGTATCCCTAAAACAAATTAACAAGAAATCTTGTTTTGTTGTTCTTCTTCTTCTTCTTCTTCTTCTTCTTCTTCTTCTTCTTCTTCTTCTTCTTCTTCTTCTTTATCTATAAAGCATTTCATCGCTGCTTAAAGCCACTAGGTGCTGCAAGCATTTGCGTCTAAAAATAAATTTATATTTGACCACAAAAGAAACTCTACAAGCTTGCAAGTAATAAAAAGGCATCGCAGGCGATACAAATCCCTTTGCACATAACTACTTAATTGTTGTGGGCAAACATTGAACTGGTGAGTGGTCGAACTTGCTTGAGGTATTATCATACCCAACATTTGTGTGAAGTTAACTTAAAATCCATTAAAAAAATAGGCATTACAGCTCTGACAAACGATTTTTTCTAAAACAGACTGTGAGCTTAACCTCCAGCCCAGGACCCTGAAGGTCGAGCTTGCTCGAAATATTGTCATACCCAACATTTGTGTGGTTATATTAAAATGCATCAATGAATGTAGGCGCTAGTTCGATTAAAACGTGTTTTTTCTTCTAAAAATAACCACAGTGACCTTGACCTTGAGCCCAAGGACATGAAAATCAAACTTGCTCGAGATTTTATCATACCCACCATTTGAGTGAAGTTATATTAAAATCCAACAATAAATGTAGACAGAATTTCTAAAAAATCACAGTGACCTTGACCTTTAGCCCGGGACCCTGAAAGTCAAACTTACTCGTGATATTATCATATCCAACATTTGTGTGAGGTTACATTAAAATCCATCAATAAATGTAGGCACTAGAGCGATGACGAAGTATTTTTCTAAAAATAGCCACAGTGAACTTGACCTTGGCCAAGGAACCTGAAAGTCGAACTCGCATGAGATATCAAAATACAGGGGTGAGGTTACATTAAAATCCATAAATAAATGTAGGCACTAGAGCCATGTCATATTTTTTTTACTAAAAATAGCCACAGTGACATTGACTTGGGCTCAGGACCCGGAAAGTCGAACTTCCATTGTTTCTCCACTTTCATTCTCTTACCTCATTCTCTTCTCTCTCCTCTACATCCTCTCCAGTCCCTTTCTCCATCTCTTGGAGACGATACAAAATCACCCGTAGGGATTGTATTGTTACACCATAAGTCAACAACTCTCTGTCCGACCCTCGTCATTTTAGCTCCCTTTAAATGGCATGTTTGTCAGGTGGAAACTTTTAGACTATGCATGTATGACCCAGCCACCAGCCATTGAATTAGAACATTCGTATGTTGTCAAAGTGCAAATAATAATGCCATAGTCAAACCACTTTGCAAATGATACCTCGAGGAACAGTTCACTTTTTCTTGTTTAAATTATACGAATCATCCCAGAAGGCACATGACGTAATCATGACGTCACATCAACGTCGGTACAACGCCATTACGTTTATGCAGCGTCACATCAACGTTGATTTGTCGTTGCCCCAGCGACGTGTGCCTGCTGGGATTGTATTGCTGTCTGACCTGCAGAATAATTTCACTTTATTCACTGGTTTACCCAGAACACATTTCAATGTATGCAATATTGAATCTTTCAGAATGTCTTGTCAAGGCTAAGGACAGCTTCCACTGTGTTGAATTGTTCTACATGTGGACATGGGATGAGGAGCAGGGGGCCTGTGTACAGCACGTCGATTGCTTTGGGCAATACCACACGCTCGCTGCTAATGTGTACTTGACACGCGAAGATTGCAAGAAAATGTGCATGACATAGTCTATGAATGCAACTATGTCAATACGTGATATTTTGTTTCTTCGTTATTTCAAATAAAAGAAAATTGCACTTCAATTTGGAGTTACAGTAGGTAACGGGTTTAAAGTTAATGTAAACCAGTGAACTATACATTGTCACTGTAATTATGGTGGTGGGTGGGAGAGGCGTTGTCGTGTATCTTGTGTCACCGGGGCGTCTAATATTGGTTTAAAGTTTGGCAAGTCCTGCTGTCCTTGTTGCAGGTAAGGGTAGCGGGAGAATATTTGTTACTTCTCCTGTTTCTGCACTTTCATTCATCTCTCTCTCTCTCTCTCTCTCTCTCTCTCTCTCTCTCTCTCTCTCTCTCTGTGAGATAACACCAAGTGACCTCAAAGGTTGACGTGCCGTTAAATCCCAATACAATCAATCAGTCACGGTGTTTATGTTAGATCAATATAGACATGCAGACATATCCATACTATCGATACCTGCGTATCATCATTTAGTTCGGATAATTCCTGACTCCACCTCCACCCCCTTCATTTTCATATATACTAAAACAGACCCAAATGACCACAAAGACAACACAAACTATATACTGCACTATGATGATGTGAAGTTCTACCACCATCACACGACCATTAACTCCAAAATGAAGCTGAAATGGTCGCCTTTTCGAAACGCATACAAAGAAATGGGAGTCTTGGTTTTATTTGGGATTTTTCATCCTTTGCAACCAGTTAGCCCATTGAGCATTGTAGCATATTTGAAAATGGAATACGCCGGGGGCATAACCATTCTTGTAAACTGCAGTAGGCCTGAAAAGTCTCAGTTAACGCTCTGCATTCTGGGTATTTTTCAGCATATGACATTTTGAAACATTTTTCTTTTTCTTTTTTTTTTTCCTGTAAACAGGACTCGACCTTTCATACAAATTGTCTCGCAATTTGCATGAAATGTCGAATCCTGTTTTCTGAAGAAAAAAAAAATAGAAAAATATAAACAATTTGTCGTTTGCTAAATAAGCCCAGAGAGTGGTAATTGTTAAACCAGGATTTCTGTTTTTTTCTGTAATATATTCTTTATTTCCAAAGAAACTGCTGTAGCTATTATTTCATAAATTTACGCCAAACCTTTCTTAGATTAATTGTACACGGTAAGAGACTGATGACAGCATGCATGTGGTTGGGCCAAGAAGGTATATGATTATGGTCCATATCTTGCCCGTATGACTTAAATCCACTGAGAAGATAAGCGAGTGAGTGAGTGTTTGAGTTTTACGTCTCACCACAGCTAAGGTCATACGGAGACGGGACCTCGGTTTAAAGACTCATCCGAAAGTCTGGAGAAGCCCAGGGTCGATCCTGCGACCCCTGGTTTACAAGGCGAGTAGCATAACCACTACACCACGAAGGCTTCTACTGAGAAGAGAAAGTTAGTGGGATGAAGGCATCCATAAAACACAAAACAACAGTTTGCGACCACGGCCTGAGGGCATATGTAGACCAGCGTTCAAAAGTTTTGCAAATATAGGTGACAAAACCTAAACCTTATTTATTTATTTATTTTCAAGAGGATTACACATTTAGCAAAAACTGCCAGTCTACCATCTGGCCCTCTTCAACATGCATGATGTTTCTGCGAAAAAATCACCTATTTTGCTTTCTCGGTTCTGTGAAAAAAAGTCCTCTTCCCGGTTCTTTTGGCATATTTGATTGTAAAGTTGGGCAAATCCCAAGAGTTTATGTCTGTAACACGGCCTTCTTAGGAGATATTTCAAATGAAATTGGGACCATATTTGTTTATTGGTTCTATGCAGAGAGTTGATGAAGGTAAAAGAAAAATGATAGACCATGGCAAATGAAAATATTGAAATATTTTATGAATCACTAGTGACATGGCTCAGTTTGTGTTATTATATATATATATATATTTCAATTTTAGACTTCATTTTCAGAAAATCAGTTTATATTGAAGGCAGCTATTAGTTACTTTATAGATCCTAACTAGTCAACATCCTTGCTTTGACTTACAGTGAGAATGTGCAAGCTACGAACCTTAACTTCGTTTCGACTCATATGTATTCTCTGACATTCCGATGGCTGTGTCAGAATGCGAGAGTCCTCATCGTTGTCCTACGAACACAAATACCTTTAATATTTTTAATTACATATGTTACAAAAAAGAAGTGAAGGCAATGATCAGGAATCTAGACAATTACCTGACACCTCCCATCATCGACACATAAGGGAAAGGAACACAAACATAAAATAACTTCACTGTAACGAAAACTTAAGCAGAAAGTCAAAAGGACAGTTACTTTCCCACAAAAAGGTTGCACGGCTATCCAAAATGAAAAAAAAAAAAAAAAAAAAACTACGAGGACTCAACAGCATGAAATAACTGAAATTCTTGAAAAAAGAAAACCAACAGTGGGACTCCGGTAGGCCCGATCAGAGTGATGAGCATGAAGCACCAACCAACATTAAAAAGAGGACCATGAGGTCCTGATCGCTCCCCTCCGTCCTGTGTATTATTTGGTCCTTTTTTCCGAATCTGAGTCACTATGATCTTTGGAACTGATGAACAGGTCAAGGTCAACCTGGGGTCATTATTTATAAACTATTATAGTACTTATTCACCTGAAGCTGCATACGAAGTTTCAAGAAATCGGCCCAGCGATTCTGGAGAAGTCTTTTTTTTTCAAGTTTTTATTGTATATGACAGTCATTTCGGTCATGTGAACTGGGCCATTTGAACAAACTTTCGTTCATCCATTGCCAAGGGAGCTGTATATAAAATTTAAGTTGAAAGGTTGATGGACACCTGGGATCAAGGTCGCTGAATGGCCTTGACATATAACAGCATTAACAGTACTGACTCTCATTTCATAATCTCAGCAGCTTTTGAAAAATACATTTCAACCTCTTTCCTATTCACACGCCTTGAGGGAACACATTTGACATTGTCCAGAGATAGGTCATGGCCAACCTAGGGTCATCAATGGAACAAATTTAATTGTACTTAGTCATCTAAAGCTACATGCTAAGTTTCAAGGCAATTGGGCGAGATGTTTTAGAGAAGAAGATTTAGGGGTTTTGCCATACTTGGGCATGGCAGCCATTTGTATCATGTGACCTGAACCATTCGAATGAACTTTCATTCTGCCATTGTCAGGAAGCTGCACATTCTGCCATTGTCAGGAAGCTGCATATAAAACTGAAATGGGCTCTGCAGTTTTAGAGAAAATGTCATAAATTTGAAATGTAAATACACTTGCAATCCAAGTTATCTAGGGCAAAGGCCATCGAATGACCTTAGTAGTACATGTATGTGTTTAATCACCCCGTCGATCATTTGATATATTGATTGAATCATAGGAGGCCTCTTGTGATTCAATCAGAAGAGCTCAGCTCTTCTATGATTCAATCATATGATCGCTCTCATAATTCAATCAGATGAGCGTTCCTATGATTCATCAAAGGTCAAACAGGGCAAAACTATCCAGTTCATAAAAACGCAACTGTTTGGGAAATTGTGGGGGCTTGAGACCTCCCGAACTTAAGCCTCTCAAGCCCCCACAATTTACGTTTGCATGCTTTACCTGTAAGATCTACAGCTTCGCCAACCCCGAAACTTGTGAGAGTCGAACTCACGGCCCAAGATGTTGGAGATTCCAAACTTTGTCTTCACTTCTATTTTGCGACCGACCATCAGTGCATCACGAAAACACGCGTATATAATTTTGACCCCCTTGAACCCCCCATTTATATAATAAAACTGGGGTTAGCAGGGGTAAACATTATGTTTCGTACTTTTTCTCGAGGGCGTGGATTGTAGGTACTCGTTAGAACCGCCTGAGTTTCTGCAGTCTGTGTTTTGGACGGAGATAAGAAGAATATCAAAATTTTTCATCTGAAAATTTTCATTTTTCGGTGGTAAAATTTACAAGGTATTTGTATAGGCATGTTTTCGTAATGGACTGTGTTGGGGTGGTTCCGTACGAAAGAGCATTAGGGCCACTTTTACTTTTATTTTTTTTGACTCGTATCTCGAAATTTCGACTTAGTATCTCGAATTTTCGACTTATTATCTCGAAATTTCGACTTACTATCTCGAAATTTCGACTTAGTAACTCGAAATTTCGACTTAGTATCTCGAAATTTCAACTTAGTATCTCGAAATTTCGACTTAGTATCTCGAAATTTCGACTTAATATCTCGAAATTACGACTTAGTATCTGGAAATTTCGACTTAGTATCTCGAAATTTCGACTTAATAACTCGAAATTTCGACTTAATATCTCGAATTTTCGACTTAGTATCTCGAAATTTCGACTTAGTAACTCGAAATTTCGACTTATTATCTCGAAATTTCGACTTAATTTCTCGAATTTTCGACTGATTATCTCGAAATTTCGACTTAATAACTCGAAATTTCGACTTACTATCTCGAAATTTCGACATACTAACTCGAAATTTCGACTTACTATAATTCTACATTCTAGCTCGAAACTGACTCTGTGATCTGCGCTGTGCATTCAACTCTGAATAGGGATTAGCCATAACAGGAATCTTGTTATGGTCAACTCAAGAGTTGAAAGAAGACCTCAGATGTCATAACCAACTTTCCACAACTTCATTATCACGGTTTAAATATGGAGTCTGGATATTTTTGCATGTTTAGCGCCAGAAGTCATGCCTCATTTTGAGAAAGAATCATTTGCCACTGGACCTGTGTGCTAGACCCCGCCGTTATGGAATTGAGACATTGGCTTGGCTAGCTAGAAGCCTGGATTTGAATCCCCTGGAACATATTTGGGAGATTCTTGGGCGTCGAATACAGAACATTGAACACACCCAGGGCCCCCCCCCCCCCCTCCTCCCCCACCACCACACGCACGCGTGGCTAGAGCCGACCAGCCATCAATTTCGACGTCTGACCGATGGGATGAAACGAAGGGTCTAGGAATCTGCTGCTCTGTCAAAATGATACATCTTGAACACGCAACGTATTCTGATACCGCATTTTCTGTCCGGTTGTTGCTTTGTTATCTTAGTCATGGTGTTCGTGTTGCATAGTTTACCATCTTTTGGGTCTTTTTTTTTTTTTCATTCGACCCAAAGTAACAACCTACAGAAGCTTCTCGCCTGCTATTGTCCACGTGACTATCGCTGACCATTTACACCATGAACGTACTGGTTATTTAATGAAGCTCTCTTCTGCGGCGTCTGATCAGGGTCTACACTGTTTGCAATGCTATGTTCCCTGGCCCAGTCTACATGGGGCACTGACGTCACAAGGAAAGACTATAGCGCTGCTATAAATAGCTCGACCTGGATTTTGAACATGGTCAGTGATAGTCACGAGGTCAATAGAAGGCGGGAAGCTTCTGTAGTTAGTAACTTTTCGTCAATTGATAATTAATCGACCCAAGTGCGGCGTCTGATCAGAATCTACACATTTTGCTTATAGTATAGGAATTTAAAGCATAAACGAAACATGTTCAAATCCACACTCGAAGACAATCGACCCAACAGTGCTGTCAGTGCTTTGATCTATACATGATTTTTACAGCACACGATGTGAAAGTTTGATACCGAAAAAAAAACTGTCAAATATGACTTTTAGCCCGCTTTTATTTTACTGAAACGGGGTTGAATTTGTTTGTTTGATTTGAGGTTTAACGTCCCCGTCAACACTGTATAAGCCATTTTGAAGACGTTGCTTCCACTTTTGTGGGACTTTTACCCAACGTTGTGATGAAATGACTTCTCAAGCCCTGTCGCACTGTTTGTTTTATTTGAGGTTTAACGTCCCCGTCAACACTGTAAAGGTCATTTTGGAGACGTTGCTTCCAATTTTGTGGGACTTTTACCCGGCATTGAGATGAAATGACATCTCAAGCCCTGTTGCCCAATGAAACCAATAGGGTTTATAAGCATGGACGGTCCGACTCTTGCGCACCGCTTTGCCTGGGCAGGCTTAGATCCTCTAATCGGTTTACCAGTACTCGTGTGCGGGTCGGATTTAGCTTTGCGTGGAAGCATCATGCAGCCCATATATTTCTTCAAGCCCCTATGGGCGGGGACCGCCATGTCGCCTTATGAAACCAATATGAAACCAATAGGGTTTATAAGCATGGACGGTTCGACTCGCACCGCTTTACCTCCTCTAAGCGATTTACCAGTACTCGTGTGCGGTCGGATTTCAGCTCTGCGTTGAGGCACTATAAAGCCTATCCAGTTATTCAAGCCCCGATGGGCGGCGGCCGTGAAACGGGATTGAATGCGCGACGTCCTGATAAGACAGAAAACCCTCTGACTCTTACATGATACATATGTTTTGGGCCTCTAGTTTTATAGTTCTTGAGAAATATTTGATAAAATTAACATTGGCCAATATAGAGAGAAAGAAGAATGAAAGAACATGTGACAAAATACACCGAGAAAGGTCATTGGCGTTTACACGATACAAGTAAGCCGATAATGACCATAGTCTCACAATGTTATCACATAATTTGCATAATCTGCTTGATGTAAACTTGTTTTCAAAGCTGGGGTATAATGAAACGGGGGTGTGTGTATAGGACTTAATATCTCGTAAGTCGAAATTTCGAGATACTAAGTCGAAATTTCGAGTTATTAAGTCGAAATTTCGAGTTACTAAGTCGAAATTTCGAGTTATTAAGTCGAAATTTCGAGTTATTAAGTCGAAATTTCGAGATACTAAGTCGAAATTTCGAGTTAATAAGTCGAAATTTCGAGTTATTATGTCGAAATTTCGAGATACTGAGTCGAAATTTCGAGTTACTAAGTCGAAATTTCGAGATACTAAGTCGAAATTTCGAGTTACTAAGTCGAAATTTCGAGTTATTAAGTCGAAATTTCGAGATACTAAGTCGAAATTTCGAGATACTAAGTCGAAATTTCGAGTTACTATGTCGAAATTTCGAGATACTAAGTCAAAATTTGGAGTTAATAAGTCGAAATTTCGAGTTACTAAGTCGAAATTTCGAGATACTAAGTCGAAATTTCGAGATACCTATCAAAAGAAAAAAAGTACACCTGGCCCTAATGCTCTTTCGTAGTTCCGCCTTTATTGATCAAAAGTTTACATACAAAATCAGTTACAAGAACTTCATTAAAATACAAATATTGCCCCTAAAACGACTGGGCTATCTCCATCATAGTTTCGCGTCTGAGTCTACTGACCCCTTAGTACACGCAAAACTCTCCACAGGTGCTGGTACCATAGACTTGGAATTGCCGATCGTTTTGCGTGTAGCATCCTGCGCGCGAGACAAGCCAGGCTCTAAAATAAGAGTGGTAGGCCTCCAGACTTTTGCCTAGCGGATCAATAAAGTCTAAAGGCCACGAGATCGGCACGCATACGGCCAGCCAGTCTAAGCCCCGTCCCCGGCTCTCGTCTGTGTTGAGAATGATAAGCTTCTGAGTCAGAAATGGAAACTGAACAATTAAAACGACCGGCTACGCCCCAGGCCAAATGCCGCGCAAACCGGCTTTCACACAATATTTATAAACAAGAGGGCCACGATGGCCCTGGATCGCTCACCTGATCCATAGAGTAACAAGTGGGCCCCGTGGAGGTCCATTATTGACCCCAGGGCTATAATGTGCATAATGTTGAGGGAGGTCCAAAAAGGTGAAGCTTCATACCAAATATCAACAAAGGCTATAATTTGAACAATCTTGACAAAGGTCCACTAGATGAAGCCCCACACCAAATATCAAAGACATGGGCCATGCGATTTCAGAAAAGAAGATTTAAAAAGATATTCCCTACATAGGCCTATGTAAAACCAAATGGCCCCGGGGCGAAACATTTTTGGCCTCAGGGCTATAATTTAAACAATCTTGATAGAGGTCCACTAGTCACACCAAATATCAAAGACCTAGGCCTTGTGGTTTCACAGAAGAAGATTTTTAAAGATTTTCCCTATATAAGTCTATGTAAAACCAAAGGGTCCCGAGGCGGGGGCGTTTTTGGTCTAAGGGCTATAATTTGAACAACCTTGGAAGAGGTCCACTAGATGAAGCTTCATACCAAATATCAAAGACCTAGACCTTGTGGTTTCAGAGAAGAAGATTTTTCAAGCTTTTCCCTATATAAGTCTATGTAAAACTAAAGGGCCCCACAGCGGGGGCATTTTTTGGCCCCAGAGCTATAATTTGAACAATCTTGGTCCACGAGATGAAGCTTCATACCAAATATCAAAGACCTGGGCCGTGCGGTTTCAGAGAAGAAGATTTTTAAAGATTTCCCTATATAAGCCTATGTAAAACCAAAGGGCCCCGGGCGGGGGAATTTTTTTTTGCCCCAGCACTTTAATTTGAACCATCTTGGTAGGGATCCGCTAGATAAAGCTTCATACCAAATATCAAAGACCTTGGCTTTGCGGTTTCATAGAAGAAGATTTTAAAGATTTTCCCTATATAAGCCCATGTAAAACCAAAGGGCCCTGGGGCGGGAGCATTTTTGGCCCCAGCACTATAATTTGAACAATTTTGGTAGGGGTCCACTAGATGAAGCTTCATGCCAAATATCAAAGACCTGGGCCTTGCGGGTTCAGAGAAGAAGATTTTTACAGATTTTCTCTATATAATCCTATGTAAAACCAAAGGGACCCGGGCGGGGGGGGGGGGGCATTTTTGGCCCCAGCACTATAATTTGAACAATCTTGGTAGAGGTTCATTAGATGAAGCTTCATACCAAATATCAAAGGCCTGGGCCTTGTGGTTTCAGAGAAGAAGATTTTTTAAGTTTTGGGTGAAAAAATCTATTTATGGCTCCTGTGACCTAGATGTGCAACGGACCGGAACCATTTGAACAACTTTGAACGGGGACCACCTAAGGATCAACTCTGTGAAGTTTGGTCAAAATACGATCAGTGGTTTAGGAGAAGATGTCGTTTGAAGCAAAAGTTTACGTACGCACGGAAACACGGACAAACGCACGACGGACGACGGACGAAAAGTGGTCCCAAAAGCTCACCTCGTCACTACGTGACAGGTGAGCTAAAAACTCTTTCGCGTTAATGTTACCCTGATTTCCCTTGAGGAATCCTCCGTCATTAAACCCGGAAAGTGAGCATAGCACACCACCGAACCGCTTCCGGTAAATGCTCCGCAAATTTTATTTCCAGTCGGGTATGACCTTTTCTGAACAACGGGAGACAGTTCTGGTCCACTAAGGGTGAAATGTGGAAGGCGTATATCGTGTATCCGGCGTTGTAGTCTTCTTTTGTTAACAAGCTAAATGGTTTATTTTCCAGACCCAAACTTCTGTAACAACTTACAAACTGCTTGCTTACGGAATTTGTTTCGTACGGCACTGACGGCACCGATCTGCCGTCAACGTAGAGGGCTATAGAATTACAATCGTAATGAGCGAAGTGAAAAGGATTGCGCTCCAGACTACCGCTGTACGCCTCTGAAGCCACAAGGCTAACTACCAATATGTCGGGAATTTCGCCCTATACTCGCGCTATACTGACCTTGCGGTACTCCGTAACACTTGACGTCCGATTTCCTGCAGGGTGTCGTTTTGCGCCAGCAGTACTGCCGGGTTCAGTTTGAAAATACCTTTACCTCCGTCACCTCCACTCTGTAACGCTTGTTATCGCCACTCATGAGACAGAACGCATATCCCTGCTGTGCTAGAAATTGAAATTGATCTGCACGCCGTTAAGTACGTACCTTTCCTGCTGACAAATATCGATGTTAATCCGACCTTCCATGTCTACAGCAGAGCCGTCGTTCACAGGTATCTATCAAAAAAACCACAGTTACATCCCGTTTTGCAGTCCGAGTCATCCACGAATTCAGAGTTATCCTAGTAAAACAGTTGCGCTTGTAGAGAGTTTTCATCCGCGTTTGACAAAAGCATGCCAAATATTGCCTTATACGGATAGTTGGTAGAGACGTTTGGGGTGATGACTTTTTGTTGAATGCTGATATCGCACTGACTTAAACAGACTGTGCAATGTATTATTTACGAAGCCGACATTGTCGTCTTCCGACACCGGACTTGAGTCCGGCTCCTTGAATATTCTTGCTTTAACCTTTAAACTCGTGTTTTTCAGATCCACGTAGGACGTGGAACTGCCCGACAAATTAAACTCTATGACGCTGCGAGAAAGAACTTGTCCTATTGGTCTGACGTCCACCCATTCTACAGACTGAATTGCAGCCTCTGTTGGCGGACAATAAAATACTTGAAGTTTATCCGAAAATGAAGGTTGGGATATTTCTAAAAGATCGCCTATGTTGACTCTCTAAAGCTAAACCTTAAATGAGAAAACGGAATGCCTAAACTCGCCTTTAAAACTTCGGTAGCTTACTATTGCCTTTGCCTTTTCTTTTCCTTAGCCTTCTTCTTAACTTTTTCGCCACCTTAGGCTTAAATCTGGGAACCGGAGAGCCTCGTTTTCGCATATCTTCAATTTCCGACTGCGCTCTTTCAACGGCCTGTACTCGTCGGCGTTACCATTTGAATGGGCGAGTCTCCCTGGTCCCCGCCCTTCTGATTAACTAACTTGCTACGTTTATTTCCCGGCTGTCTTGCGCCGCTATCTATAGCAAAAGACTTTTTCCAAGAGTCAACCTGCGCTACGAAAGGAACGTATTTATTCGCCGTCGTTTCAAATGAAGCGTGCACCTGAGAGGCTAGTCTGTAAATGACACCTTAGAACTGCGCGCTCTCTCTCAATATATATAGACGTAGAAGTTTGAAAGAAGAAGCATGCAAAATAGAAGTGAAGGCAATGATCAGGAATCGATACAGTTAACCCACGTCTCCCATCAGTGACACCAAAGGGAAAGAAACACAGACATGAAATAGCTAGATCCTAATGGAAACATCAATAGCGGAAAGCCAAAAGGACAGTCACTTTCCCACAAAATGGCCAATAGGCTATCCAAAACAAAATAATATAAGCGATACACACACTCAAAAGACACACCATAACAAAAATAAACCGCTACAGAAGCACCGCCTTGGAACGGTCAGTGAAACGAATTCCACTGGGGGGATGTGGGGGCGGGGGGGGGGGGGGGGCTTAAATCGAATTTACGCAGCTGCAATCCTCGCCCTAACCTCCGTCGCGATTTAGACAAATAATTTGTTCAGTCCGCCTGAAGGCCTCCTAACTTCTCAGTGCAACATCTCCCAGAACACAAAAAAATCAAACAACCACAGAGATGAAACAACGGTGAGGACCCGACAGCAAGAAACCACTGAAATGCTGGTGCAAAAGAAAACCAACAGTTAGACTCCGATGGGCCCGACCAGAGATAGAGCATCAGGCATCAACCAACATTACTAAAAATTAAATTCTCTCTTATTCTCAGAAAGCCTTTACGCTGGAACCGTCATAGAATCGGAGGCCTGACCCACCGGCGTGCAATTAAAGAAGGAAGCAAATTTATCAACCGGGATTGGGTTAAGAACCATGCATGCAGTCTATCGTATAACATTTATGTTGTACCCAATCTTTTATATCGAAGAATGATTTTACGAAATTGGGTGCTGAAGTCATTGCAATTATATATTTTTCTGAATTTACATACTAAGTCAACATAAAATTCGGGTTCCGATAGGCCTTGTTGCAGAAGAGATTTAAGTCCAACATTGAATTTAGAAATCAAATCAGAATGACGTCTATAAAATTTTGAAAAGGCTTTGCATAGTTTATGATACCCATAACTCTTACTAAGAAGTTTAGCAGTTAACAATTTATTACGAGTGTTGAAGTCAGTTACATGACTAGACACTCTGGCAAATCGAATTAACTGCGAAATATTAACGCCATAGGATGCCGCACGATGAACATTACTATCCAAGAAAGGAAAATTTACAATCTCAAAATCAAAATCATCGTGTTTATCATAAATTTTGCAGGAAACAAACCCATCTACAATAGATAGATGAAAATCCATAAACGGAGCCTCGATATCAGAAAAATTTGCTTTATTCTTTTGTTCTGGGGGGTGGGTGAGACTGATCAAACCATCGAAATAGGTATTGTTGTTCATCCAAGATGGACAACAGATATTGCAACAAATTGTCACGTGACCAGAGCCTATAATATCGCAATTAAAACAGAAGTGAAGGCAATTATCAGGAATCGGTACAATTAACCAACAGCTCCCATCAGAGACACCAAAGGGAAAGAAGCAAAAACAAGAAAAAAACTAGACCCTTATGGAAACGTCAATAGCGGAAAGCCAAATGGACAGTTACTTTCCCCACAAAATGGCCAATTGGCTGTCCAAAACAAAATAATATAAGTGATACACACACTCAAAGACAAACCGTAACAAAAATAAACCGCGACAGAAGAACCGCCCTGGAACGGTCAGTGGAACGAATTCCACTGGGAGGCTTAAATCGATTTTACGTGGCCAAATTCCTCGCCCTTATTTCGGTCGCGATTTAGACAAATAATTTGTTCCGTCCGCATGAAGGCCTCCTAATTCCTCAGTGCAACATCTCCGAGAACACAAAAATCAATCAACCACAGAGACGAAACAACGGTGAGAACTCGATAGCAAGAAACTACTGAAATGCTGGAGCAAAAGAAGACCAACAGTTAGACTCTGATGAGCCCGACCAGAGACAGAGCATCAGGCATCAGTCTAAAAGAGCTATTTACCACTCACCTTCTAATAAAAAATCCTGATTTAACTCTACGGTAAAATCCGCCCAGTAATTAGTTCTGTGATAGTCGAGACTATCATTAGATGACAGAAACAAATAGTATTCCATTTTGTTTCACGGCTTATATTCTTCAAGATCAGACGCATTCAACCATATATTGTAGAGCTTATTCCACCCTTTCCATTTCACAAGTAGCTCTTTCACTCCAGCTCTCGTCCGTCGCGAGACCACGCGTTCAAAGAGAAATGTGGCACATGGATAGGTTTTTAAAAGCTGGTTTGATAAAATTTACCTTTAATGTCTGTTCCTGAATAGTCTCTCAGTTTGTACTGAGGGATACCATTATTCATGCTTCGACTTGTCACCGTATACGTCTCACTGCTCCAGCGCTCGTGGTGATGTTTTTGAAATGTTCTCCTAAGTAACTACCTCTTACCTCGTCTCCTATTTTGAACTTATATCTAGCGTATGGGGTCATGTCTCTGGGCTTAGCAGACTGTCGTACTGAAGTTTCCATTGGTAAACTTCGTTTTTGTCTGTGATACTCGCCGGAGTCTGCTTTATACTGCGATGGTAAGTGTTATTATAGCCGCGAGTTATCTCCCCTAGCACGTCTACCCATTTATGAGTTTGTTTGTGAGTCATGTAGCGAGCGAGGCGGGTTCTAATGGACTTTATAGCTCGCTTGCGTAGTTACTCTTAGGGTGATTTTGTGTTTCAAAATATTTAATCCACGCCTCCTTCAAATATTTTAGAACATAGCGGTTGAGTCACTCCGTTCCTTTATCGGTCCGTAGATGATCGCATTTTTGTCCCCGAGCAAACACGGATTTCAAGTATGTTCTATAAAAGGGTTCAAAGCCTTGACCATCTTCCGGCCAGTTTTAGTTTTTAGAGGCACAGGCCACACGTACCTGCAGAAAATATCTGCCAACAGAACAAAATATTAATAGCCATTCTTTTGACTGCTATAAAAACTCATGTCCGCCGTGTCGGCGTCAAACTGATAGTCTTTGGAAGGGGTGTTAACCATTCTTCTCTTAAAACGGGTCCTGTCTCCCCTATGTACAGCGTGAGATTCCTGACTAAGCAACCATTTTCTTAGTCTATACTTTCCTAAGACGTACTTGCCGTCTTTCCTCGCAAATCTATATAGTTTATCGACCGATGAAAATGCGGCCGGGCTACCCGGTTTAAAATATATAGAAGCTAAGTATTGCTTATAATCTCCTATTGAGTTTTAGCCATATGAACTTGTAGTCGCGCTTGCCAGGTGGACCGGGACGGTGGTTCCTTCTTTTCGCCGGCTGCTCAGGTGTTTTAAATGTGTCTAAATGTTCGCCTACCTCGACTGGCTCCTGTGGTGATGAGGTGGTTCCTTGACTTCCGGTCCCCTCTAGTTTATTCCCTGTCTTGATTTCCGTTTCCGGTTCATCGTTATGTTGGGGATCCGTTTCCATAGCCGTATCTCTGGTCTCCACTTTATATGGAGAGGCCCTCGCTCAAGCAACTGTTGGTATTTTTCTACTGGTACTAAAACAGAGTTTTTGCACGTTCGCCCGCGCGTGTGTATGTGTGGTGGGAGGTATACATTATCTTTTCTTATTTCTGTTAATAAAACATTGGTTCTGCGTACTCGTCAGAAGCGCCTCGCTGAGGTGGTTATAACAATGTTCTCAATTCTATGTTTGGGGCAGAAATATGAAAAAAATATCAGATTTTTTATCTGAAAATTATCATTAAGTTTTCTCTGTTGGTAAAATTTTCAATATACTTAGCCGTTTTTCCGTAATGAAACAATTTATTTTTCTTCGTAACTTTAATCATTGCCTTCACTTCTGCCTGATCATTGCATTCACTTCTACATGTATTAAAAGCACCGGCCTTTCCCTTTACCTTCTGAAACATCAATTATCATTAACGTGATTACATCGTTAGCTCGTTAAGTGGATCACCTGTCTTATTCTGGTAATCCGTTTATGTAATTTATTATTAATTGACTATCCTGTATTGATCGGGGTAATCCCCGCGAGGGGGTGATGCAGTATTGATATAGATATAGATAGTCATCAGGTCAACCAATATTAACTGAGGTCAAGTGAGGTCAAAAAGTCAATAGTCATGTTATTTTAATTGTATCAATTAATAAAATTGTCATTAATCAAGTAATTTCATATTGACCCAGTTAAAGGTCCTCGGTCAGCTGCATTAGCGCTCGGCCTTCGGCCTCGGGCCAATGCAGCAGACCTCGGACCTGTACCTGGGCCAATACTAAATTATTAGATTAATGACATTATAATAATTAAGGTGTAACCATACCAAATTTAGTGACACAGAGGCTTTTCTGATATTTAATCTTCATCAGTGTGTCTAAACCCCAAAGTTTTGAAACCGAAACGGATGATGGACAAGACCCGGAAAACACAGCACATTCCGCTCCGAGCACTCACCGACCGTTGTAGCTCAAGTTACGAAGAAAAATAAATTGTTTCATTACGAATAAACGGCTAAGTATACTGAAAATTTTACCAACAGAGAAAACTTAATGATAACTCACAATATCGTAGGTACCAGTCCTAAAGCTATGCCCTGAAGAACTCCTTCATTCCTAGAACTATTCCTCAATGGAACAGTCTTCCCTCCTCTGCGATGAATGCTAAGTCCCCAGAAGAGTTCAAAGCCCGTACAGTGTAAGATTGAGACTCAGTGTTATGCGTTTTAGGATACCTCTGTTATGCAGATTTTAAATAGTTTAAAGGATGCATTCAGTGACTCTTCCTTTTTTTTTTTTTTTTTTTCAGCTAAATTCTAATGGCCAAATATGACCGACTCAGTCTAAGAAGATAGATAGACATCTATCTAAAGTGGAGCGCTTTGGTGCAGTGGTAGCGCATCGGATTTGTGATCGAGAGGTTGCAGGTTCGAGTCTCACGCTGACCAAAGTGTTGTGTCCTTGAGCAAAGCACTTTATCCACATTGCTTGAAAAAAAAAGTACTGGTTACCACCCAGGAAATCCTGCTCGTAATGCTCAGATGTGAGCGAGTAGCAGGAGAAAAAGAAATTTCATATTAATTTTATAGAAATAAGAACTATATGGAACAAGATGTGTTTGTGAAACACTGATGCCCCCGGACAGCGCATGTTAAATATGAAAGTAGTATCACTAAGCAATCGAAAGGTATGGCCAATATTCAAGTCTTAAAAAAGTAGGTCAAGGTCACAAGGTCAAAAAATATGGGATTGTTGAAAAGGTCTTGTGACATAGTATGCACATGTGCAATATAAAAGCCCTATCACTTACCAATTGAAAGTTATGGCCAATGTTAAAGTTTTTAAAAAGTAAGTCAAACGTCAAGGTCACGAGGTCAAAAATTATGGTACCACTGGAAATATGAAAGCCCAATCACTTACCAATCAAAGGTTATGGACTATGTTAAAGTCTTTTAAAAAGTAGGTCAAACGTTACGGTACCACTAGAAAGGTCTTGTGACAAGAAATGCACATGTGAAATATGAAAGCCCTACCACTTACCAATCGAAAGTTATGGCCAATGTTAAAGTTTTTAAAAAAGTATGTCACACGTCAAGGTCAAGGTCACGAGGTGAAAAATTATGGTACCACCAGAAAGGTCTTGTGACATGAAATGCAAATGTGAAATATGAAAGCCCTACCACTCACCAATCGAAAGTTATGGCCAATGTTAAAGTTTTTAAAGAGTAGGTCAAACGTCAAGTTCAAAGTCACGGGTCAAAAATTATGTACCACTAGAAAGGTCTTGTGACAAGGAGTGCACATGTGAAATATGAAAGCCCTTCCACTTACCTATCGAAAGTTATGGCCAATGTTAAAGTTTTTAAAAAGTAGGTCAAACTTCAAGGTCAAGGTCACGAGGTCAAAAAATAAGGTACCACTAGAAAGGCCTTGTGACAAGGAATGCACATGTGAAATATGAAAGCCATATCACTTACCAATCGAATGTTATGGCCAATGTTAATATTTTAAAAAAAAAATTGAAAAAAGTAGGTCAAAGGTCAAGGTCATGAGATCAAAAATTATGGAACCACTGGAAAGGTCTTGTGATAGGGTATACACATGATGAAAGCTCTATCTATTACCATTCAAAAGTTATGCCCAATGTTAAGGTTTTTGTAGACAGACAAACGGACAAACGGCCAAACAGATCAAAAACTATATCCCCCCCCCCCCCCCCCCCCGAATCTAGATTCCAGGGGCATAAAAAAGTCCAAAAACTAGGGAAATAATGGAACAAACAGGGTCCGATCTGGTCCGATCCTGTAATTGGGTGTTTGCGAGGTAGTTCGATCACGAACCGTGGTTAACCATGGTTAACCTGTGGTTAACCAAATCAGTCTGGTAGCGGTCTGGTAGCATGGCGGAAGTGTCGTGACGTCACTCTGGTCGAACCAGACTAAAGCGTGGGTTACTCTGGTAGATACGTCACACCATACGTAACAAAGATGGCGGCGAAAGGTGCGAACACTAATGTCCGGGAGTTGACTGCTTCTATTCAAGAAATAGAGGGTCTGTGTGCCAGTCAACCAAACATCTACCAGACGTCGTTCGATCACACCGGTGAAAAAACATGGGAAGAACGTGCACAAGTTGACTTCCGCTACCATGGTCTGGTAGATGGTCGAACTCCCTCTGTATGTACCGGAAGTAAGGAATGATCAAAGATGGCGAAGCATCACCCTGATCTGATTTTCTGCCGAAAACAACCGGGCGTCGGTAAGTATCATGGTGAAAGACAGCCAGCTATTTTTCAAAATATCCTTCTTTATTGCATAAACAAATGTTTGAATAGTTTAACTTCATCATCTAATGAGAGACCATGAAAGAATTACGCGTAATTTTATTCATTCATTCTGATCGTCGTGGGTGGGGTAGGCTTGAAACGAATCGACAACGTACCGTAAGCGAAATCATGTACAGTACACTCACTGTGATGGTATAATGTCCACAGCCATGGAGGAACGTCAGACAAGGAGGAATGTGAAAGGCGCAGGTATTAATTTCCATGTAATCTTCACGGTAACAAGGCATTTCGCTCCCAAGACGTTTCCCCCGGTCCATAGAAAGGTAACTGGTCAACTCGTACCTAAGTCAACTCGTACCTGAGTCAACTCGTACCTGTTTTTGGTCAACTCGTACCCGTTCTTTGGTCAACTCGTACCCCCTAGTCAACTCGTACCTATTTTGGTCAACTCGTACCCCAGGGGTAGTTTTTTTGCCGAACAATAGTTGAAATGGGTTATAACTTGCCCCGAGACATGGCTTGAGTTCACCGGAGGCCAGAAAGAAGTACTTTGGGTCCTTTTATTGTAACATGGTTTTCACAGCGCGGGGATTTGTGATCGCGCGCCATCAACCTGCTCTAGTTATTATTATTTTTATTATCATTATTATTATTAGGAAGTGGCAATGACAGCCGGCTAAGATATTGGATATATATACTTATATATAAATGAATATAATCTGATAAAAAACATGAATGCATAAATAAAAATGAAATAATTATAGAACTCGTATTAAAGTGAACTTCTTAACTTTTTTCATACAAATGAAAATTTTTCATCAAAGTAATATGAACTATTAAAGTGTTCATTACACTTATGGCATAAATGGTTGGAACTATACAAGATGTAACTCCATGCTGTGGCCAAAATAAATAAATAAATAAATATTTTGTTTTATACATTATTAAGAATCTCAATAAACAAATAAAGGAGTCTAAATAATGTATATGCAATTATTTTTAGCTCGCCTGTACAGAGTACCGGTACATGGAGAGCTATTGTTGTCACCTCGGTCGTCTGAATGCACGTTTGCCTTCCCGTCACACTGTGTTGAAGTTTTTCAAATGTTTATATCTCAACAGTCACTCATCACAGAGCACTCATATTTGGAACTTAAGTACCTGGGAGGGTCTTCTGATGACATCAAACTATATCTAGACCACTGTGACCTATATTTCATGGTTCAGTGATTTTGCCTATTATCTCGAATACTATTTCATAGAGAAATGTCATACCTGGATTATTAGTTCCATGTGACACGATAATTGATCATAAAATATATCTAGGGCTGTGTGACCTATATGTATATTTCATGGTTCAGTGATTTTGCCTATTATCTTGAATACTTTTTGATGGAGAAGTGTCATACCTAGGTTAGTAGTTCCATATGACCCCATGACTGCGCTCAAAATATATCTAGGTCACTGTGACCTATATTTCATGGTTCAGTGATTTTGCCTACTATCTTGAATGCTCTTTGATGTAGAAATGTCTCACCTGGATTATTAGTTTTATGTGATCTGATAATTGACCTCAAAATATATCCAGGTCATTGTGATCTATATTTCATGGTTCAGTGATTTTGCCTATTATCTCGAATACTATGATGAAGAAACATTATTTATTCCATGTGACCCCATGATTGACGTTGAATTATATCTAGGTCACTGTGACCTATATTTTTGGTACAGTGATTTGGCCTGTTATCTTGAGTACTTTTTGATGGGGAAATGTCTCACCTGGATTATGAGTTCTGTGTGATCCGATGATTTACCTCAAAGTATATCTAGATCATTTGACCTATATTTCATGGGTCTGTGATTTTGCTTATTATCTTGAACACTATTTTGATGGAGAAATGTTAAACCTGGGATATTACTTCAATGTAACCAGATGACTGACCACAAAATACAAATAGGTCAATGTGACCTATATTTCATGATTCAGTGGGTCTGCCAAATATTTTGAATACTATTTTTTGGAGAAACTTCAATCCTGAATTATAAGTTTCATGTGACCAGATGATTGACACAGAAATATATCTAGGTCAGTGTGACCTATTTTCATGGTTCATTGATTTTGACTTATATATATTTCAGACACAATTTGATTCTGAAATGTAATATCTGGAATAAATGTTCCATGTGACCTGATCATTGACCTCAAAATATATCTAGCTGAGTGTGACCTATATTTCATGGTTCAGTAGTTTTACCTTATATCTTGAAGGCGCGAAACAGGCAAGCTACATACATGCTGTCATGCGACAGCTCTTGTTACTGTACAAGTAAGCAGATCACTTTTAAAATTTTGGATGTTGGCTATCGACAGCCTGCTGTCAATAACGATCGCCTTAGATATACTATTACTAGGAGCTGCTAATCTGAAGCAATGTGTACAGCTGAGTATAGGTGCACAAACAAAAAGACATTTTCATGTCACACATGAGCCTTATCCCAACATATCAGAAGGCACATTAGAGCTCTGGAGAAGGAGTAACGAGATTATGTCGGGCATTAAAATATGTTATGGGTATGTGTTAGAATTGCCTTGTCGAGGCTTTTCCAACAGATACCAGAAATGCCGGGTTAACACCAGTCCTGAGGAAAGTTTATCTAAATATCTAGGTTTTCCTCCTTATCTAGAGCTGTGGTGCAGTTCAGTTTCACATCAGGCTTTTGTAACAGTTTACTTAGCATTTAGTCTGAGAGACATTTAGCCCTATAAGCCCACCTTAGCATAAGCCTTACAAGGGAAAACTTATGTCCACACCAAGGCCCAGTTGTCTGATTCTCAGTAGACATGTATCTGTTCTTTAACCATTGACTAGACAAAATGGGTCTAGAGCTCTGAAGGAACGTTAAATGGGCTGGAAACAAATAACATTGTTTTGTTTGATTGATTTGAAGTTTAACATTCCCATCAACACTGTATAGGTCATTTTGGAGACATTGCTTCCAATTTTGTGGGACTTTTATCAGATATTGAGATGAAATGACACCTCAAGCCCTGCTGCCCAATGAAACCAATAGGGTTTATAAGCATGGGCGGGCTGACTCTCACCGCGTTGCCTAGGCAGGCTTAGATCCTCTAAGAGGTTTACCAGTACTCGTGTGTGGGTCAGTTTTAGCTCTCTGGGAAGCATCATGCAGCCCATCTATTTCTTCAAGCCCCGATGGGCGGGGGCTAAAATAACATTTTGGATTGTCCTATCTACTATCCAACAGATCACTATTTACCATTGTTCTGATGATCACGACAACCCCTACCTTTTGAAAACAGTGTAGATCCAGATCAGATGGCTTCTGAATAAGCCAACTGATCATGATCTAAATGTTTGTTATTCAGTTTGTGAACTGGAAACACATTATACATTGTGTATTCTGCAATTTATTTGGTTAATAGAGAGAAATGGGTGTGGCAAAATTAATTCATTCAGCAGGACAATGGTTAATTGTTGTGGGCCTTGGAGTTTTACTATGTCAGTTTGTCCTATAAAAGTGTTCGCTTTCCATATGCATGTTTGGCAATAATGTGATACATAGATAACTTGTGAAACAAGAGGGCCCACAGGGTCCTGAATTGCTCACCTGTGTATCAGTGTCTCTATTAAATTCTTGGCCCAAGGGCTATAATTTGAAACAAGAGGCCCATGGGCCACTAAGCTCACCAGAGGTCATGTGGTTTATACCATATATAGGCAAGGTGCCCATCTTGGTCATGTGACAATACCACAAATAATGTTTAATTGCCTCACCCCCATAGAGGCTTTTCATGTAATTTGTTTTCAATCAGCACAGCTCTTTAACTGGAGAAGAAGATAAAAATACTGAATCAGAGCCATCCAAGACAAAGATCAGACAATTGACCTTTGGAATTGATAAACTTCCATTCAGCTAACTGCAAATATCATTTTTGATGTCACAGCCTACCAGGCAATCAGAAATTTTTCCATACAAATGTCTAAGTGACCAAATTTGACCTTGACATAAACAGGTCAAGGTCAACCAAAGGTCATCATTTGAACAAATATGGTAGGGCCAGAGTCCCTGATGCTGCATACCAAGTTTCAAGATCATCAGCCATTCGGTTCTTGAGAAGAAGATTTTTAAAGGTTTTTTACCATATATGGGCAAGGTGGCCCATATTGGTCATGTGAGCCAGTGCTCACGAACAAATTTTCGTTCCCTCATTCCACAGAGGCTCCACATGTTATTTGGTTTCAACTGGCCAAGTAGTTTAAGTGAAAAAGAAGATAAAAATGACCTTGACATTTGGAACTGATAAACTTCCATTCAGCTGAAGGTAAATACCATTTCTGATGCCACTAGCTAATATACAATCAGAAAAATCCACTGTTTTGCCATTTTTCCATACAAATGTCTATGTGACCAAATTTGACCTTGAAGTAAAACAGGTCAGGGTCAACCTAAGGTCATCATTTGAACAAATTTGGTATAGCCAGAGTCCCTGATGCTGCATACCAAGTTTCAAGATCATCGGCCATTTGGTTCTTGAGAAGAAGATTTTTAAATATTTTTACCATATATGGGCATGGCGGCCATATTGGTCATGTGACCCAGTCCTCAGGAACAAACTTTCATTCCCTCATTCCATAGAGGCACCACATGTAATTTGGTTTCAATTGGCCAAGGAGTTTAAGTGAAGAGGATAAAAATACTGAATCTGAGGCGTCCTGGACAAAGGTCGGTAAATGAACTGATAAAATTCCATTCAGCTGATTGTAAATACCATTTCTGATACCACTAACTAATCTACAATCAGAAAAATCCACTGTTTTTGCCATTTTTCCATACAAATGTCTAAGTGACCAAATTTGACCTTGACGTAAAACAGGTCAAGGTCAACCTAAGGTCATCATTTGAACAAACTTGGTAGGGCCAGAGTCCCTAATGCTACATACCAAGTTTCAGGCTAATCGGCCAACTGGTTCCGGAGAAGAAGATTTTTGAAGGGTTTTTTACCTTTTATGGGCATGGCGGCTATCTTGGTCACGTGACCTGGACCCTGCGAACAAACTTTCGTCCCCTCATCCCATTGATGCTCCACAAGAAATATGACTCTAATCGGCCTTGGGGTTCCAGAGATGATGTTTGAAAATGTTGACAGACAACAGACGACAGACAGACAATGGAACCTTACCATACTATAAGCTCTCCTATGAGCCTTCGGCTCAGGTGGGCTAAAAACTCAGGAATTTCTGCCAACAATGGCCTCGGTCACAGGCAAAACAGTAAATATTTGTTTGCATTAAGAAGATTAATAAGGCTTCACAATATCCTTAGTCAAAGAAATGATATGTATCAGAAGATAGACAGTCACCAAATCATTGGAACAGCTGGTAATATCACTACTTTAGCAGGTTCCATGGTAAAGACCAACTGATGGGATAATCACAGTACCTAAAGCCATTATATAATAAATCATATTAAATAACCTGTCCATAAATGTTTATAAAGTAAAACATACAATAAATTTGCAATACAGTAACCCATTTTCATCAATTTAGTTTGCTGGCTGTCAATAGCGAATTCGCTATTGACAGCCGGCTGTCAATAGCGATCGCCTTATTATTATTTCATTAGTATTATTCACTTTAAACCCATTCCGTCCCTGAAACCCACAGAGCGGTACCTTGTCAAACACTGCAGGCCAAGATCCGACGCCGCAGAACGCGGGGATATGCGATGGCGCGCCATCAACCTACACTAGTTATTATTATTTTTATTATTGTTATTATTATTATTATCATTATTATTATTATTTTTTTTTATTATTCACTTTTAACCCATTCAGTATCAGAAACCCACAAAGGGATGCCTTGTCAAACACTGCAGGCCCAGATCAGACGCTGCAGAACGCGGCGTCGTATGATCAGGGCCTGCGCTGTTTGAAAAAGTTTAGCCACTTCCCGAATAAATTTTGAAGAAAACACAACCTGACACCCCTAAATTTCGACATATATAAGATGGCAAAGTCCATTTGGGTAGTCAAACACTGAATGCCCAGATCAGACGCCGCAGAACGCGGCGTCGTCTGATCAGGGCGGACGCTGTTTGAAAAAGTTTAGCCACTTCCCGAATAAATTTTGAAGAAAACACAACCTGACACCCCTAAATTTCGAAATATATAAGATGGAAGATTCCATTTGGGTTAATTTACCGTAATTACTTTAGTTAATCGTGTATCGATTAATGTGGGTGTAAAAACGATTATCGGTACTTGTTAATCCAATCGTCCTTCATTAAAGACTGGTTTTAATTGCTTTAATTTTGTCGGGCGAGCGGCTGTTTTTGTTCTGACAAAACTTAAAACTAAATCCCAGTTTTACTATTTATATATAAAAGTGGGTTTTAAGAGGGACAAATTCATATAGGCTTGCATTCGTGATGATTGTTTTTATTTAAGAGTTTGTTAGTTAAACGGTATAACAAATGTTTATAATTTAAGCAATAAAATTATATAAATAACTGAATTTATTTTTATTGTGCTACCTGTACATCCCGCTGTGTTTATACTCGCCGACATGTAACTGGTTTTGTCTGTGCAATGGGCACACCCCTAAACCTCACTTTATATAGAGAAACTAGGGTTTACGGGGGTATACATTATCTTTCTTTATTTATGCTCCAATACATAGGTTGAGGGTACTCGTTTGAGTCGTTCCAACTAAAGATCACAGCCTATGTTTGAAGTATAAATAAGAAAAAAAACAAAAAAAAAACGGATTTTCGTAAGAAAAAATGCCATTTTGGAGATGTGACAAACGCACTATATTGCACGGGTGTGTTATCGTAAAGTAACAGTAATAAGGAATATGCAACATTTATGTTAGCCAACATTTATGTTTTGAGCATATATGAGAACAAATTATAATTGTATAACTACATTGTATTTGCAACTGAGCATGAAATGTAAGTTCTACAATTATATTTTTCTCGTTATTTTCATTTGCATATTTACATATGAAGTTCGTCTTATGTTGAGCATGGTGTTATGTACCAATCAAATCCCTCTGGAGCATAGATTGTTGGCACTCGTTAGAGCTGCCCCACAGGGATAGTTCTAACGAGCACCCATAAATTGTGTCTGGCTAAAGGGATATTGGGGTCATACACATGAAAGGCGCCATTTTGGCGCACGTGCGTAATGGCGTCATGCACACACTATGTATCGTCTTCATCGTCGAGAAAAGGATCAGGAGTCTGCATAGACCATAAAGTTGACCTGTATATATGTGTACTTAAGCCAAACTGACCCCAAAACAAATTTTATTTTTACTGAGGTACGAGTTGAATTAGGTACGAGTTGACTAAGGTACGAGTTGACCAAATTCGGGTACGAGTTGACTAAGGTACGAGTTGACTTAGGTACGAGTTGACCAGAAACCCATAGAAATACCAAAACGCACCAAAACGCACCGGTATTTACCAAAACACACTGCCAATATTGGATTTTTCTATGTAGGGTAGGGTGAATAAGAGGATTAGACACTTAGAAACAAATATATATATCTTTATATAATATATATTTAGGATATAAATAAATATAGGCGTTTATACATATTATACATTTGAGCCAGGGCTCAGCTGTTCCTACCAAAATGCTACCAAAACGCACTGTCAATATTGGATTTTTCTAAGAATGCCACTCTGATGCAGATAAAGTACTTCCGAATGCCGCAGTTTTTATTGGTCTCAGTGGGCCCCGACAAGTGTACAAGATCAGGGTCATAGTCCCAGGAATGCAGTCTGATCCATCATGTTAACAAGTCTGTGTAATAAGCACCCCTCTAAACACCACGTTATATGCTGATAACTGCAGTTTACATGGGTAGGCACTTTTTATGCCCCTGCATCATATGATGCCGGAGGCATATAGTTTTTCGGTTTTCCGTACGTGCGTACGCGTGTACGTCCGTCTGTACGTGTGTGTGTACGTACGTACGTACGTACGTGATCCTGTAACCTCAGGTTAAAGTTTTTGTAACAGGTAGAGCCTGAACTTTTAGAAGTCATATTTTCCTAACCATTTGATGGAACTGGTTCATCTTTGGTATGATGATAGATATAGGTCCAAAGTTTTATTAAGCAATACCCCCACCCATGCCTGTGAGCTCAAGGTCAAGGTCACAGACTTAGAAATTTTCAATGTTAAAGACTCAGGTTAAGGTTTTTGTAACAGGTAGACTTGAACATTTTAGAACTCATATTTTCCAAACCATTTGATAGAATTGGTTCATATTTGGTATGATTATAGATATAGGTCCAAAGTTTTATTCAGCGATACCCCCACCCATGCCTATGGCCTCAAGGTCAAGGTCATGGACTTAGAAATTTTCCATGTTAAAGACTCCAGTTAAGGTATTTGTACCTGGTAGAACCTGAACTTTTATGATGGCTTTGGTTCATATGATCATAGATATAGGTACAATGATTTATTCAACAATACCCCCACCCATGCCTATGACCTCAAGGTCAAGGTCACAGATTTAGACAATTTTAATGTGAAAGATTTTAAAGAGCTCAAATTTTCCAAACTATATTATGGATTTGGCTTATGTATGCTATGATGATAGATACAGGTCCAAATGTTTATTTGGCAATACCCCCACTCATACCTATGGCTTCAAGGTCAAGGTCACAGACTTAGAAATTTTTAATTAGATATTTTAAGAGTTGATATTTTCCAAATCGTGCAATGGATTGAGTTGATATTTGGTATGATGTTAGATACCTGTCCATATTATTCAGCGATACCCCCACCCATGCCCATGAGCTCAAGGTCAAGGTCACAGACTTAAAAAAATTTAATTATCCCCTCGCACAACATAGCTCTAGCGTCTATATTTCTTCACTGATTTCAATATAACTTCACACAAATGTTCCTTATGACAATATCTCGAGCGAGTTCATCTTTCAAGGTCATGACCTCAAGGCTCAAGGTAAAGGTCACTGTGGCTATTTTTAGAAAAAACTTTGTCATCGCTCTAGCGCCTACATTTCTTCACCAATTTCAATATAACTTCACACAAATGTTCCTTATAAAAATAGCTCGAGCAATCAAGGTCATGGCCTGAAGGTCAAGGTCACTGTGGCTATTTTTAGAAAAACTTTGTCATCACTCTAGCGCTTACATTTCTTCACCGATTTCAATATAACTTCACACAATTGTTCCTTATGACAATATCTCGAGCCATTTCGACTTTCGAGGTCAAGGTCACTGTGGCTATTTTTAGAAAAAACTTTGTCATCGCTCTAGCGCCTACATTTCTTCACCAATTTCAATATAACTTCACACAAATGTTCCTTACAAAAATAGCTCGAGCAATCAAGGTCATGGCCTGACGGTCAAGGTCACTGTGGCTATTTTTAGAAAAACTTTGTCATCGCTCTAGCGCTTACATTTCTTCACCGATTTCAATATAACTTCACACAATTGTTCCTAATGACAATATCTCGAGCCATTTCGACTTTCGAGGTCAAGGTCACTGTGGCTTTTTTTAGAAAAACTTTGTCATCGCTCTGGCGCCTGCATTTCTTCACTGGTTTCAAAATAACTTCACACAAATGTTTCTTATGACAATACCTCGAACGAGTTTGACTTTCAAGGTCAAGGTCACTGTGGCTATTTTTAGAAAAACTTTGTCATTGCTCTAGCGCTTACATTTTTACACCAATTTCAATATTACTTCACACAAATGTTCCTTATGACAATATCACTAGTGCAAGTTCCACTTTCAAGGTCAAGGTCACTGTGGTCATTTTTAGGAAAACTTTGTCATCGCTCTAGCGCTTACATTTCTTCACCGATTTCAATATTACTTCACACAAATGTTCCTTATGACAATACCTCGAGCGAGTTCGACTTTCAAGGTCAAGGTCACTGTGGCTATTTTTAGAAAAACTTTGTCATTGCTCTAGCACTTACATTTTTTCACCAATTTCAATATTACTTCCCACAAATGTTCCTGATGACAAGGTCACACACTTAGAAAATTTTTTTGCAACATGGATTTTCGGGGTGAGGCGGGGCCCTTGGCGGGGGCATCTGTGTCATCTGGACACATTTCTAGTTTTTTCTTATTTCCATGCTCCAAGTCATAGGTTGTGGGTACCAGTTACAATCAATTCAACGAGCGGTTTTAACGAACACCCACAATCTATATTTGGAGTAAAAATAAGAAAAAAAAACATGTCCAAAAATTCAAGGCTCATTCTGATGCGCGCCTGACTAACAATCAGGAGGACGATCTGGCGAGTAAAAGCGTGGCTATGTAAACTGACCAGCTCAACAATGACCTAAAATAGTGTTGACTGGGCCGTTAAAATCCAATACAAACAAAATGAAGGCCATCTGTTGCTTAGTTACATTGCGCTAAACGGAACACAACTTGGCCTAAACAATGATGTGCATTATAGATACATTATCCCAGCTAGCACAAAATAGCGTGCCAACGTCGGGCAGACAGCGATACGACACTGTCGGCCCGACGTTGGCTCGACATGCTTTGCTGGCTGGGATATCTACAGCCCATAAGGAGCATCTGAGTATTAAAGTTCAAGATAAAAGGTAAGCTTACCAATGCACATCAAATCCCAATATTGGCAGTGCGTTTTGGTAAATACAGATGCTATTCCACTGACATCTTTACACCATTCAAGTAAGAGAACGCAACTCGACAAAAACAGTTACCAAAATGCACTAGAAATATCAGTTTATGTGCATTATAGATACATTATCTACAACCCAAAATGAACATCTGAGTATCAAAGTTCAAAATAAAAAGTTCACATTATTAAAAGAAACCAATAACCCTCTAATATATAATGGCCATTTACGAATAAAAATGAGCCGGGGCACAGCATTTCTTACCATTTACATGTGCGCCCAGCGAAAACTCAGAAAAGCCGGCGCATGTGTGCAGTCTGATCAGACTTCGTTGTGCACGCTAAGCTTTGGTAGCTAAGGGCCTAAATGCTCCTTCATTCAGAAGTCTCTGGTCAGACGTATACTATATAGAAGCGCAGGGCGCACATGTAAATTGTAGGAAATGCTGTGCCCTGGCTAAAATGTTAACATGTATATTAATTTATCAATATATTAGTATTATGTATATATTTCTAATCCTCTTTTGAAAAACTGCTGAATTTCCCTCTAGCATACATAGAAAAATCCAATATCGACAGTGTGTTTTGATAGCGTTTTGGTAGGAACTGCTGTGCCCTGGCTCAAATGTTAATATTATATCAATTTATCTATCTAAATATTTATATATATTTAATATGTATTATATATAGATATATATATATTTGTTTCTAGGTGTCTAATCCTCTTAACAAATGCTGAATTCACCCTACCCTACATAGAAAAATCCAATATTGGCACTTGCGTTTTGGTAAATACAGGTGCGTTTTGGTGCATTTTGGTATTTCTATGGACCCCGTTTCCCCCTGGTCGTTTCCCCCCAGAATCAGAATTGTTACTGGTGACACGTCAAATGACATTCATACACCAGGACCTGTGATGTGGGAAGTTAGACCCTAGCTCTAACGAAAGAGGTAAATTTAGCTACACAATCATCAGCACCTTCAGCTGTCGAAATAATCGAATTGGGAAGGGCATTCCAATCTCTAATGGTTCTGGGGAAGAACGACTCTTTATAAATGTCAGTTCTTGCGCTAAGGGTCTGAAACGCCAACGAATGGTGATTTCTACAGTGTCTAGCTGGGGGAAAAAGGTCTTCTGTTGGAATGCTGGCAGCACCCTTTAGACCTTTGTATAAAAGGATTAGCCTACTGTCTTTTCTCCTTTTCTTGAGAGACTCCCATTTTAATTTTCCAAGTATTCCAGTCATGCTCCCAGTTTCAAAGCAGTAATTGCCTGTTACAAATCTAGCAGCTCTATTCTGAACTTTCTCAATTTCATTGTTAAGGACCACTCCACTGGGGTCCCAGATACAACTACCATATTCCAAGACTGGGCAAACAAGACCTTTATGTGCTGCTTCTTTTACATCCTGAGGGCACTGATGAAGATTTCGCCTCAGGAAACCAAGCGTTCTATTTGCCTTTGTACACATGTTGCTAATATGAGTATTCCATCTCAAGTTGTGTGAGATTGTCACTCCAGGGTAATTAATGGAGTCCACATTCTCGAGGATCGTTCCTTCTAAGGTGTAAGAAGCCTCAACTTTATTAGATCTCATCCTAGTTATCTGCATAATATTGCATTTAACTAGCTGAAATCTCTTACCCCCTAGTCGTTTTGCTCCCTTTTTTGGCCCCTAGTCGTTTCGCCCCATAACCCTAGTCATTTCGCCCCCAAACTATTTTCCTATATTTTATATATAAAAGAAGCATATATGAGACAGAGAGAGAGAGAGAGAGAGAGAGAGAGAGAGAGAGAGAGAGAGAGAGAGAGAGAGAGAGAGAGAGAGAGAAGAACCTGTTCTTTGAATGAAAATGTTAATTAGGAATTATGATAAGTATTACCTGTTTTGATCAATACCGTTAATCACATTGTTTATTTGATTTGACTCATTAATCACACAATTAATGCCATTAATGAAGAGGTGTGAAAACATGTGCTCTGCAAAGTTAAAAGTCTCTAATTATTATACCCCCGGCATACGAAGTATGTCAGGGGGTATATAGTTTTCGTCTTTCCGTCCGTTCGTTGGTTCGTTTGTTTGTTCGTTTGTTCGTTCGTTCGTTCGTCAATCTTTACGTCAAAGTTTTGTGTCAAACCTTTTTGATTGCTAATATCTCTGTAACCACAGGTTGGATTCTCTTCATATTTGGTACAGGATATCTCTATACCATTAACTTTCATATGGAATATCTAAGCCCCTGGGTCAAGCCCCTCGGTGGGTTGTCTGTCTGTCCGTCTGTCTGTCTGTTCATCTACTTTTACGTCAAAGTTTTGTGTTAAACCTTTGTCATTGCTGATATCTCTGTAACCACATGTTAGATTCTCTTCATATTTGGTAAAGGATATCTCTATACCATTATCTTTCATATGGAATATCTAAGCCCCTGGGTGGGTTGTCTGTCTGTCCGTCTGTCTGTCTGTTCATCTACTTTTACGTCAAAGTTTTGTGTTAAACCTTTTTCATTGCTGATATCTCTGTAACCACATGTTACATTCTCTTCATATTTGGTAAAGGATATCTCTATACCATTACCTTTCATATGGAATATCTAAGTCCCTCGGTCAAGCCCCTCGATAGGCTGTCCGTCCGTTTGTCAACTTTTACGTTAAAGTTTTGTGTTAAACCTTTTTCATTCTCATATCTCTGTAACCACACGCTACATTCTTTTCATATTTATACCCCCGGCATACGAAGTATGTCATTATACCCCCGGCATACGAAGTACGTCAGGGGGTATATAGTTTTCGTCTTTCCATCCGTTCGTTGGTTCGTTCGTATGTTTGTTTGTTCGTTCGTTTGTTCGTACGTTCGTACGTCAACCTTTACATCAAAGTTTTGCGTTAAACCTTTTTGATTGCTCATATCTCTGTAACCACAGGTTGGATTCTCTTCATATTTGGTACAGGATACCTCTATAGCATTACCGTTCATATGGAATATCTAAGCCCCTGGGTCAAGCCCCTTGGTGGGTTGTCTGTCTGTCCGTCTGTCTGTTCATCTACTTTTACGTCCAAGTTTTGTGTTAAACCTTTTTCATTGCTGATATCTCTGTAACCACATGTTAGATTCTCTTCATGTTTGGTAAAGGATATCTCTATAGCATTACCTTTCATATGGAATATCTAAGCCCCTGGGTGGGCTGTCTGTCTGTCTGTTCATCTACTTTTACGTCAAAGTTTTGTGTTAAACCTTTTTCATGGTTGATATCTCTGTAACCACATGTTGGATTCTCTTCATGTTTGATAAATGATTTCCTGATGCCTGTCCCTTCCCCCACCCATGGTGACCTTGACCTCAAGGGCACAGACTTAGAAATTTTACATTTGGTTAAAGTTTTATGTCGAAGTTTATAGATGCCTGTATGTTCTATTTGATGCCCTCACTCCCTTAGTCCATTTAGAAATTTTATGTTTGGTTTAGCTTTTACAAGCATATTTATAGATTCTTATAGCTTCTTGACTCCATTCATATTACATACAAGCTCGAAAGATATATCAGACGGTGATGCTGGCCGAGGGTATACGTGACCCACTGGTCACTTTCTCTAGTTGCTTAAGCACCTTTACCAGTTTTGTTTTAAATTGGTCGGTTGGTTGGTTATTAATAGAGTCGGCCAGTAATACATTGTTGAATATTGCCGCAAATGCCGTCTTCGCAACTTTGCGTCAATGCCAATGCAACATATAATAAAGTTGCATCAGCGTTGATACGACATTGTATACAGGTGTGCCCACTAGGTAATACATGGTTGAGTATTGCTGCAAATGTCATCTACGCAATGACGCGTCGGTGCCGATGCAAGGTAATAAGGTTGATCCCTTTCATCAATGTTCTGTCAGCAATCTGTGTATACCCTGAGCAGATTTGCGACGTCCGACCCAGTGATTCCTGAACTGTTAGCAAATAGTGCAGACCCTGATCAGGCAACTCGGTTTGCTTGAAACATTCGAGTACAGCTTCTTCCCTAGGACTATACCCGATTGGAATTCTTTACCAGCATCTGTTATTGAGGCCCCTGACTTGGTATCCTTCAAGCAGGGGCCGCCCACTCTCTCGTTTTAACAGCCAGGTAGGGGTCGGTCTGTAAGTAAAGTCTGAGGGATTTTTAACCTGTGCCGGTTGGGGGAGCATACCCACGGGCAGCTACTGTAGCCGGAGATGTCTGGTTTCCAATGATGATTTGAAAAAGCAGGCTTTAATCTTTCCTTTCTTTTCTCTCTTGTCTGTCCACTATTTCTCTTTCTTTCCTATATTTCCCCACTTTCTCTTTTTCACCCGCCACCAGAGACATAATGTTAAATATGAATGAAGTCTCTTAACGAACAGATACAGATGTACTTAGGCCATGATGCTACTTAAATATTTGCCTCTTCTCACTTCTAATAAAAGTTCAACAGTGAAAATTAGTCTTACACTGAAAAGTGGGCGAAACAACTAGGGGGACGAAACGACTAGGGAGAGGGGTGGAAACGTCTTCGGGGCGAAACGACTAGGGGAGGAAATGGTTTGGGGGGCGAAATGTCCCAGAACCATCTTCAGAATCTCCATGGAATTTTCTCACTTGTCCACGCTGGTTTGCATGATTCCCCCTTAAGTCCATCTATACATCCTGCATCACCCTCTCGCGAGGATTATGTACAGCTGTGCATGCCAGAAAGAGAAAGTGTGATAGAAGAAAAAGTATAGGAATAGGAGCTTTTTTCATGACATGCTTCCGGTTCTAAATGGGAAAAGTCTTGGCCATCAATGGCCAGTCATTCTGTCATATTGCTTCAAGGCAGTTGGACAGATAAAGAGTTAATTACAGCGTAAAACAGTGGAATTCTTTTAAACTTTTGGCGAATTCTAATATAAGATAATGGGAGCGACACTGATATGCTGCCAGGTGTGAAATTTCGTATTACGAAAACATGCCTATACAAATACCTAATCGATTTTTCGGCCAAAAATGGAAATTTTAAGATGAAAAAAATATGATATTTTTCTTATTTCTGCTCAAAACAGAGATTTCGGGGACTCGATAGAACCGACACGATGAGGCGGTTCTATCAAGTACTCGAGCCGGTTCTATCAAGTCTCCGCAATCTATGTTGTTGAGCAGAAATAAGAAAAATAATGTTTACCCCTGTAAACCCCCGTTTTACAATATAAAAGTGTGATTTGCGGGTGTAAAAATGGCATAGGCGTGTTTTCATGATGGCAAACTTATCGGGTAAAAGTCCCACAAAATTGGAAGCAACGTCTCCAAAATGACCTATACAGTGTTGATGGGCATGATATTTTTTTAGTTAACTGCTCTTAATGGTATATTGTACATACAACCCAACAGGGTCCTCTCTCTCCCTGAGTGTGCAATGGCCTACATGTTGCTCGCTCTCTCTCTCTCAGCGTACCAGCAATTATCGCGCATAGGTAAATGTAAGCTCCATATCAGCCGACATATAACACATCAACAACGTCAGGTCTACATCAAACAAACATCAAAGCGATGCATTGAATTTGACTTTACAATGTCGCTGAACCGTCAGAACGTTGCGTTGGGGATAATACAGCATTGCTTAATAAGATGTAATTTGCCCAGTGCTCGGACCCATCAAGACTCATTGGGATTGGAACATTAAATTCAAAACAAACATAGAACACCCTTTCAGTGCATGAGAATGAAACACTCCTTCGCAAGTGAAAGATTTTACAGTAAAATCTGGTAGATTTGTTCAACCTGTCCAGCCCTTACATTAACCCATTGGGATTGGATACCGGAAACCCCAAAAGGGGTAAGTGGCAAACAGTGCAGGCCTACACTGTTTGCAAAAAGTTTAGCCATCATGTTTTCCAAATAAATTTTGAAGAAAATAACCTGACACCCCTAAATTTTGAAATGGACTCCTGCTATATATAAGATATGGGTCTTCAAGCCCAACAACAGGATTCCAGTCCAGATTCTAAAGATAATTAACGCATTTGCGCAACACTCTGGTCTCACAGTGATAAGAATAGCGCGGCTATCATTACCAGGATTTGTTAGTCACGCTGACGTCAACAATTTTTGTGTTTTCCCTCCCTTTCAAGATAATTTCGCTTATTTCGTTAATCAGAGATGTGCGAAAAGTACCCAGAGAAAACCCACCAGACCATCTGCTGCGTGGCCCCCGCCCATAGGGGCTAGAAGAAATATATGTGCTGCACGATGCTTCCATGCAGAGCTGAATCCGGCCCGCACACTAGTACTGGTAAACCGCTTGGAGGACCTAAGCCTGTCCAGGAACCGCGGTGCGAGGCGGATCGTCCATGCTAATAAACCCTATTGCTTTCATTGGGTGACAGGGCTTGAGAAGTCATTTCATCTCAATGTCGGGTAAAAGTCCCACAAAATTGGAAGCAACGTCTCCAAAATGACCTTTACAGTGTTGACGGGGACGTTAACCTCAAACAAACAAACAAACCATCCGCTGCAGTTAACGTCATTTTTTTTTCTCCAAAACTAAGGCTGTTTTATCAAAGTTACATGTTTCTTAGTGGAGTAGGAATCCATTATTTGGGCTTATTATCCCCTCGCACAACATAGTTGTGAGGGGGGATATAGCATTTGTCCCGTACGTACGTACGTACTTTGTCAGCGTTTAGGGCCTACATTTCTTGACCGATTTTAATATAACTTCACACAAATGTTCTTTATGACAATACCTCGAGCGAGTTCGACTTTCAAGGTCAAGGTCTCTGTGGCTATTTTTAGAAAAACTTTATCATCGCTCTAGCGCCTACATTTCTTCACCAATTTTAATATAAGTTCACACAAATGTTCCTTATAAAAATATCTCGAGCGAGTTTGACTTTCAAGGTCATGACCTCAAGGTCAAGGTCACTGTGGCTATTTTTAGAAAAACTTTGTCATCGCTCTAGCGCCTACATTTCTTCACTGATTTTAATATAACTTCACACAAATGTTCCTTATAAAAATATCTCGAGCGAGTTCGACTTTCAAGGTCATGACCTCAAGGTCAAGGTCACTGGCTATTTTTAGCTCACCTGGGCCGAAGGCTCCAGGGGAGCTTATAGTATAGTATAGTGGGTCGTCCGTCCGTTCGTCGTCCGTCCACACTTTTGAGCAGCTATATCTCTGTATCCTGCAGGCTGATCTCAATCATTTCTCATCTGTATCATGCCTCTGGTGGGGCATTGATGACATAAACTTTTTTTTGAAATCGCTCTAAAACTTTGGTTCCTATGGCAACCACAAGGTCCCATAGACTTACTATGGGAAAATGCTTGTCATCACTGTAGCGCCTTCAGTTTTGATTGGATCTTTCTGAAACTTATATGTAAGGTGACTGGGGATAAAAACTCGGATGAGTTCGAAAACCGGCCAAGTCGGCCCATTTATCATAGAGTTAAGTCCCTTTGATTGCTGAAAATGCCCATTTTCGACCTTGTCATCACCGTAGCCCCTTCAGTTTTGATCGGATCTTTCTAAAACTTATATGTAATGTGGCTGGGGATAAAACCTCGGATGAGTTCGAAAACCGGCCAAGACCGCCGATTTATCATAGAGTTACGTCCCTTTGATTGCTGAAAATGCCGATTTTTGACCTTGTCATCACCGTAGCCCCTTCAGTTTTGATCGGATCTTTCTGAAACTTATATGTAAGGTGGCTGTGGATAAAATCTCCGATGAGTTCGAAACCGACCAAGTCAGCCCTTTTATCGTTGAGTAACGTCCCTTTGATTGCTGAAAATGCTGATTTTTGACCTTGTCATCACTGTAGCCCTTTCAGTTTTGATCGAAACTTTCTGAAACTTATATGTAAAGTGGCTGGGGATAAAATCTCGGATGAGTTCGAAAACCAGCCAAGTTGGTCCATTTATCACAGAGTAACATCCCTTTGATTGCTGAAAAGCCGATTTTTGACCTTGTCATCACCGTAGCCCTTTCAGTTTTGATCGGATCTTTCTGAAACTTATATGCAAGGTGGCTGGGGATAAAGCCTCGGATGAGTTCACATATCAGCAAAGGTGGCCTATTTATCATAGAGTTAGGTCCCTTTGATTGCTGAAAATGTTGATTTTTGACCTTGTCAACACTGAAGCCCCTTCAGTTTTGATCGGATCTTTTTAAAACTTATATGTAAGGTGGCTTGGGATGAAACCTCGGATGAGTTCGAAAACCGGCCAAGTTGCCCCATTAACTATATAGTTATGTCCCTTTGATGGCTGAAAATGTCAATTTTTTACCTTGTCATAACCGTAGCTCCTTCAGTTTTGATCGAATCTTTCTGAAACCTATATGTAAGGTGACTGGAGATAAAACCTAGGATGAGTTTGAATACCGGCCAAGTTGGCCCATTTATCATTGATTTACGTCCTTTTGATTGCTGAAAATGCCGATTTTTATACCTTGTCATCACCATAGCCCCTTCAGTTTTGATAGGATCTTTCTGAAACTTATATGTAAGGTGGCTGGGGATAAAATCTTGGATGAGTTCGAAAACAGGCCAAGTCAGCTGATTTATCGTAGAGTTATGTCCCTTTGATGGCTGAAAATGTTGATTTTTGACCTTGTCATTACCGTAGCCCCTTCAGTTTTGATCGGATTTTTCTGAAACTTATATGTAAGGGGGCTAGGGATGAAACCTCGGATGAGTTCGAAAACTGGCCAAGTCGGCTCATTTATTATAGAGTAACATCCCTTTGATTGCTAAAAATGCCAAATTTTGACCTTGTCATCACCGTAGCCCCTTCAGTTTTGATCGGATCTTTCTGAAACTTATATGTGAGGTGGCTGGGAATAAAATCTTGGATGAGTTTGAATACTGGCCAAGTCTGATCGGATCTTTCTGAAACTTACATGTAAGGTGGCTGGGAATAAAACCTCATGTGAGTTCGAATACCGGCCAAGTCGGCACATTTTTCATAGAGTGACGTGCCTTTGATTGCTGAAAATGCCTATTTTCTACATTGTCATCACTGCTGCCCCTTTAATTTTGAACGGATCTTCATGAAACTTACAAACAAGGAAGTCAGGCAGAAAGCTTGGAGGAGTTTGAAAACTCTTGTTTTTGAACTTGTCATCACCATAGCCACTTCAGTTTAGATCGGATCTTCTTAGCAAGTCAGGAATAAAAGCTTGAATGAGTTTGAAAACCGGTGAGGTCAGCCTGTTTATCATAGAGTTACATTCTACTTGATTTTCAGAAAATGCTTACCCTGTCATCACCATGTCCTCCCATAAAGCCTTCAGTAAAGGTTGGCACTTCCTTAAACTTTGAATCTGTTAGCTCAGGTGAGCGATACAGGACCAAGCTTGGTCCTCTTGTTAGAAAAACTTTGTCATCGCTCTAGCGCCTACATTTCTTCACCAATTTCAATGTTACTTCACACCAATGTTCCTTATGACAATATCTCGAGCGAGTTCGACTTTCAAGGTCATGACCTCAAGGTCAAGGTCACTGTGGCTATTTTTAGAAAAATAGTGTCATCGCTCTAGCGCCTACATTTGTTCACCAATTTCAATATAACTTTACACAAATGTTCCTTATAAAAATATCTCGAGCGAGTTCGACTTTCAAGGTCATGACCTCAAGGTCAAGGCCACTGTGGCTATTTTTAGAAAAACTTTGTCATCGCTCTAGCGCCTACATTTCTTCACTGATTTCAATATAACTTCACACAAATGTTCCTTATGACAATATCTAGTTTTTATTTTAATGAGAGTCAAAATTTCCGAGTCATAAACTTTATTCCATCTTATTTCTTCAAATCCTGGCTATTTTGAAGAAACAAAATAGTCTGGACTGGAAATTTTGGCTAGTGTTACTCTTTAACCATTATGCGAAAAATTTTAAGAATCCAAAAGTTTCAGACCCTTATCCTGATGAATAAATTAATTTACCCGCAGTCCACTCTTGGCTTTTAAAGCCTGTCTTATCAAATTCACAATCTGAGTGACAGTGTAAATCCTGATTAGATGGAAGCCATCTGATCTGGATCTCCACTGCATGAAAATTGTGTTATGTTAGGCAGGATAAGGGTTCAAGCCCCAAAGTCTTTTGGAGTCTTACAAACACTTTACAGCCGTATGCATTTAGCCATAATAAACACACGTTTTTTAGGTCAAACTCCAACTTTTCAAAATTTGACTCCAACTTTTCAGATTTGAATCCAACTTTTTCTATTGATGGATTCTTAAACTCCTGTTTTCAAAATCCTAGTGAGAACTCTGAAAGTAGGTCAGTAGGTCAAATCATAGAAAAACCTTTTTAACACTCTAGAGGCCACTGTTTTGGTCCAATCATTAGCAAACTTGCTTAGAATGGTCATCTCAACAATATCTACAATGTAGGTCAGGATCAAATATGCGTCATGTCAGGTCAAAAAGTAAGTCAAATCATAGAAAACCTTGTTAACACTCTAGAGGTCACAGTTTTGTTCCAATCATCATCAAACTTTGTCAGAATGATCACCAAGATGATCACTCAAGTTCGAATATGGGTCTTGTATGTCAATGTCCACAAGGTGCCCAGATAGTGACATTTTTAAGTCAGCCCTGTATTGTCAAAGGGATCCACCCACACTGCCACCCACCTTCACCATGAGGCATTGTTAGTTGGACTGAGCCTGTTCATCTCCGTCTGGAGCACTAGGACCCAACCCTCAATATCCACAGTGTGCCCAGATAGTGACAATTCAGCTCTGTATTGTCAAAGGGCTCCTACACCACCACCCTCCCCCCTTGTCACTATGAGTCATTGTTAGTTAGACTGAGCCATTTCATCTCCATCTAGTACACTAGGACCTGGAACGAGCCTGGCTCGGGTCACATGTGAGAAGCCAAGTTCTGCAACGGATGGTCAATTGGTCTTTCTCTGGTTACTCCCGTTTTCGCCCAACTCTGATTAATGGTTAGCTCAATATGAGTGAAATAATCTTGAAAGGGCTGTAAAACCAACCAACCCCCCCCCCCTAACCCCCCACCCTCCCTTGTCACCATGAGTCATTGTTAGTTAGACTGAGCCTGTTCATCTTTGATGCACTAGGACCTGTCCCTCAATGCCCACAAGGTGCCCAGATAGTGAAATACATGTCAGCTCTGTATTATCAAGCCCCACCAACCCCCCCCCCCCCCCCCCCCCACACACACACACACACTCCCCCTCAAAGTGAACCATCAACTCTGAAGTATAGCTTCTGATGCCAACTCTCTCCCACTTCCCACCCCACTTCCCCTCCTTTGTCACCACACACATAAGTTAGACTTAGCCGACTGCACAATGACCAACAAGGTGCCCAGATTGTGACATACAAGTCAGCTCTGTATTGTCAATGGAAACTTTTGAAAGACTTCTTCCTCAAAAAAAGAAATGTTCCATGAGTGACCCTCTGACAATTTTTCACTGAACATGATAGCCACCAGAAAAAAATATATAACACTTACATGTAAAATGACTTCAATTCCTAAATACATGTAGCTAAATCGATTTTGAAATGATTTCGCAGAAATGTTCCTTTGGTCACTGTCAGCCAAAATTGCTCAAACCCTCCACTCCACCTTATATTACCTACCAAAAGGATCAGGTGTGTGATCCAGGGCCATCATGGCCCTCTTGTTTTTTTAGCTCACCTGTCACGTAGTGACAAGGTGAGCTTTTGGGATCACTTTTTGTCCGTCGTCCGTCGTGCGTGCGTCCGTGCGTGCGTCCGTAAACTTTTCTTCAAACGACATCTCCTCCTAAACCGCTGATCGGATTTTGTCCAAACTTCACAGGAATGATCCTTAGGTGGTCCCCTTTCAAAGTTGTTCAAATGGTTCCGGTCCGTTGCACATATGGGTCACAGTAGCCAAAAATAGATTTTTTTCACCGAAAACTTAAAAAATCTTCTTCTCTGAAACCACAAGGCCCAGGTCTTTGATATTTGGTATGAAGCTTCATCTAGTGGACCCCTACTAAGATTGTTCAAATTATAGTACTGGGGCCAAAAATGCCCCCGCACGGGGGCCCTTTGGTTTTACATGGGCTTATATAGGGAAAATCTTTAAAAATTTTCTTCTCTGAAACCGCAAGGCCCAGATCTTTGATATTTGGTATGAAGCTTCATCTAGTGGACCCCTACCAAGATTGTTCAATTTATAGTGCTGGAGCTAAAAATGCCCCCGCACGGGGGCCCTTTGGTTTTACATGGGCTTATATAGGGAAAATCTTGAAAAATCTTCTCCTCTGAAACCGCAAGGCCCAGGTCTTTGATATTTGGTATGAAGCTTCATCTAGTGGACTCCTACCAAGATTGTTCAAATTATAGTGCTGGGGCCAAAAATGCCCCCGCACGGGGGCCCTTTGGTTTTACATGGGCTTATATAGGGAAAATCTTGAAAAATCTTCTTCTCTGAAACTGAAAGGCCCAGGTCTTTGATATTTGGTATGAAGCTTTATCTAGTGGACCCCTACCAAGATTGTTCAAATTATAGTGCTGAAGCTAAAAATGCCCCCACCTTGGGGCCCTTTGGTTTTACATGGGCTTATATAGGGAAAATCTTGAAAAATCTTCTTCTCTGAAACCGCAAGGCCAAGGTCTTTGATATTTGGTATGAAGCTTCATCTAGTGGACCCCTACCAAGATTGTTCAAATTATAGTGCTGGGGCCAAGAATGCCCCCGCACCAGGGCCCTTTTGTTTTACATAGGCTTATATAGGGAAAATCTTTAAAAATCTTCTTCTCTGAAACTGCAAGGCCCAGGTCTTTGATATTTGGTATGAAGCTTCATCTAGTGGACCCCTACCAAGATTGTTCAAATTATAGTGCTGGAGCTAAAAATGCCCCCCACACGGGGGCCCTTTGGTTTTACATGGGCTTATATAGGGAAAATCTTGAAAAATCTTCTTCTCTGAAACGGCAAGGCCCAGGTCTTTGATATTTGGTATGAAGCTTCATCTAGTGGACCCCTACCAAGATTGTTCAAATTATAGTGCTGGGGCCAAAAATGCCCCGCACCAGGGCCCTTTTGTTTCACATAGGCTTATATAGGGAAAATCTTGAAAAATCTTCTTCTCTGAAACTGCAAGGCCCAGGTCTTTGATATTTGGTATGAAGCTTCATCTTGTGGACCTCTACCAAGATTGTTCAAATTATAGCCCTGGGGCCAAAAATGCCCCCGCTCTGGGGCCCTTTGGTTTTACATAGACTTATATAGGGAAAATCTTGAAAAATCTTTTTCTCTGAAACTTCAAGGCTTAGGTCTTCGATATTTGTTATGAAGCTTCAGCTAGTGGACCTCTATAAAGATTTTCAAATTATAGCCCTGAGACCAAAAATGCCTCCGCCATGTGGCCCTTTGGTTTTACATAGACTTATATAGGGAAAATCTTTAAAAATCATCTTCTCTGAAACACAAGGCTTAGGTCTTTGATATTTGTTATGAAGCTTCAGCTAGTGGACCTCTACCAAGATTGTTCAAATTATAGCCCTGGGGCCAAAAATGCCCCTCTCAGGGGCCCTTTGGTTTAACATAGACTTATATAGGGAAAATCTTGTTTTACATAGACTTCTATATGCAGGGTAAACCTTTAAAATCATCTTCTCTGAAACCAGAAAGCCCAGGTTTTTCATATTCGATATGAAGCTTCATCTTGTGGACCTCTACCAAGATTGTTCAAATTTTAGCCCTGGGGCCAAAATTGACCCTGCCCGGGGCCCACTTGTTATGCTTTGGATCAGGTGAGCGAACCAGGGCCCTCTGGGCCCTCTTGTTTTTTTTTAAGTTCACCTGTCACATAGTGACGAGATGAGCTTTTGGGATCACTTTTTGTCCGTTGTGTGTCCGTTTTTGTTTCTTTGTTTCTTTGTTTGTTAGCTCACCTGAGCCGAAGGCTCATGTGAGGTATTAGTATACCACGAGCCGTCGTCCGTCGTCCACACTTTCAACGAAGTATATCTCTGGAACCAGTGGGCCGGCCTTGATCAAATTTCATAGGAACCATCATCAGGTAGGGGGAAAGGCTGTATTAGGTTTTCGTGCAGATTGGATGAGAACTCTGGTTGCCACAGCAACAAAGAGCTCCCATAGGCTTAACATAGGAAAAAGCATGTCATCACTCTAGCTCCGTCAATTTTTTCTGATCGACTTCATTCTTGCAGATAACGAGGACAGGCATGAAATCTCGATCAAGTTCGATTTTGGGCTGAATCGGATTATTCACTCAGGAGTTACCTGCCCTTGAGCGTTGAAAAAATTGCCTATTGACTTAACATGGGGAGAATGTTGTCATCACCGTAGCTGCTTCAGTTATTTTCAGATTGGCTTTATTCTTGCAGATAACCAGCACAGCCATGAAATCTCGGTCAAGTTCGATAACTGGCAGAATCGGATCATTCACTTAGGAGTTACCTGCCCTTGTGTGTTTTTGCATTAGGGTTAATGGGAATTTCAAAAATGTATATCTTAAAGACTACTTGGCCAACTTTGATCAAATTTCATGTGTCGCATTATTGGGCAAGTGGAAAAGCTTCATTAGGTTTTCAGGCAGATCTGAGTGGAACTCTGGTTGCCATGGCAACATCTAGCTCCCATAGACTTCACATAGGAAAAAGCTTGTCATCACTCTAGCTCCGTCAATTTTTTTCTGATCGACTTCATTCTTGCAGATAACCAGTACAGGCATAAAATCTCGGTCAAGTTCGATTTTGGGCCGAATCAGATAATTCACTCAAGAGTTACGTCCCCTTGAGCGCCCGAAAAATTGCCTATCGACTTAAGGAGGGTCGCGCATAATTGACTCTGCCGTAATCAGGTTCGATTTTTTACCTCAAAATGATTTTTGTTTCTATTTAGTTTTCAAAGTGTTTTCTGAGGTTTTTGTAACATTTAATAACCATTGCAATGTGCATTTTGTTATAAATTATTTTGCGACTTTATAGACTACTTTCCGGTCTAGTCCGCATGGCTGGAAGCACAGGAAAATAGAGGGATAAACTGACTAACCCTGTATTTTTCCAGCTACTGGTTTGTTTTCTCCGATTGCAGCCCATCAGCTGTCCGTGGCAAATCTGAACTCTCTTTAACACACGATGTTTACTTTATTTTTCCATTGGTGTCAAAAATATAGCCTCGAAGAGTCTATCAGTTCACATATTCCACGGCCATACTTTGTCAACACAAACAAAACAATGAATCAATAGTGACGTTTACTTTAGTTTGCGTGACGTCATATATATGGAAAGAAAACACTGCCATATTTGATAATTAAAAGTGCAGACTGTAATGCCTGGCAGCGCACAATAGTCTTTTAACTGTCAGTCGCAGTCTCAGGTTCAATTACTGTTAAGCCATCTCAGTGAACAAATAGCCTGTGCCAGCACCCATAATTAGGATCTTGCACTCAACAGGTGTAGGCCTACTGGTAAACTGCTTAGAGGATCTAAGCCTGCCCAGGCAAAGCGGTGCGAGTCGGCCTGTCCATGTTAATAAACTCTATTGGTTCAATTGGGGGCGGGGTTTTAGTTGACATTTCATCTTAAGGTCGGGTAAATGTCCCACAAAATTGGAAGCGACGTCTCCAAAATGACCTTTACAGTGTTGACGGGGACGTTAAACCCCAAATCAAACAAACAATAATAAGCATAAGCAAAAGGTTGTACAAGAAAAAATCCCTGTGATCTGTTTCGAATATAAAGATGATGGTTTAGGTTGTGCCAAACGGAGCCTTTGTATGCCCACACATCCACCATCATAACATAATTTTGTCAATGTACCGGCTCCAGCCAATCGGGCTGCATGATGCTTTCACGCAGAGCTGATACCGACCGCACGTGAGAACTAGTAAACTGCTTAGAGGGTCTAAACCTGCCCAGGAAAATGGGTCCGATTCGGACCGTCCATGCATATAAACCCTATTGGTTTTGTTGAGCGGCAGGGCTTGAGATGTCATTTTAACGGCAACATAATATTGGTCATTTTGGAGAGGTTACTTCCCAATTTGTGGGTCTTTTTACCCGACATTGAGATGAAACCTGACAGCCAGTGAAACCAATCTATATGTTTATAAGGACTATATAATATGAGAAGTTTTTGGGCGACGCCTTTGAAGTGGTGCAGCACACTGAAGTGATTCAGCTATGATTACAAAGCTCCCCCCGCCCCCCCCCCCCCCCCCCCCCCCGCCCCCCCCCCCCCCCCCCCCCCGAACAGAACTCGCATGACAAGACATAAAGCACAATGATGAAATGCATTAGGCTGAGAAAAGAGCCTTGAGCAACACCGACATTCAATTCGAATTCTTCAATGGAACCAACACAAAAACGCATACGGCTCCGCGAATTAGCATACACCCACTGGACCATTCGAACATTCCACTCCTCCACTTCAAATTTTCTCTGTGCCTCCCAGATGACTTTCCGAGAAACTCAACCAAATGCCTTCTCAAGGTCCACGAAAGCCACTATGTGGGAATGCAACTGCCATTTTGGCTTTCCGCTAGTGATGTTTCATTACGGCCTAGTTATTCATGTTCGTGGTTCTTTCCCTTTGATGTGTCTGATCGGAGGTATTGGGTAATTGTACCGATTCCAGGTCATTGCCATCACTTCTATCCACTTTCGGAAAGTAAAAGGATAACTTATCTCACCTCCCTTTCACAATTTGCATAAACAGGCAATAGATAATTAAATAGCGTTTCCTTGTCAAAATTATAGAAAAAAATTACTTAGAAGTGTTTCTACTTTCCCTATAACGTTGGCAGGAACTTAAATGGGAAAAAGGAATTTTTTATATTCTTTTGCATCAGCTTATTGTATTTTTTTTTTTATCAATTTCAACCCATTTCATTAGGGGGTGGGGTAATAAATTGTCAAAAAAGAAAGCTAAAAATGTATAATAATGTTTCCCAGGTATATTAATAACATACATCTGACATTGTTTGAACGTCTGCGACAATGTTAATGGCTTCATATCTTTTAAACATGAACAAAACGACAATATGGCTATATCAGAACATGCATTTTTTGGCCAGAAAAATCCATTTTTCACACCATAAAACTTATAAATGAAATTGTGTTTCAATTCTAATGAAATACTTTGATTCATATCACATTAAGGAAGCAAAAGTATGTGCAATAATAAAGGTACAATCCTTGTTCTTGTCATTTAAACAACATCTTAATGCTTTTTTAGCCATTTTTATTGAGGGGTGGGGTAATTTTTTCTGCAATATTTCTCTCAGATGCCTGGTGACATGGTCAAATTTCACGCCTATTTCGTGTATCTAATATTATTACACAATATATGTGAAAATAAGAAAAATCTAAAGACGAAAATTGCAATCTTTTTTCAAATATAGCGAAAATTGCATCTCAAAACAGCAAAACATGCAGAAAAGGACATTTGTAAACAGGTGTTTCGACAAAAATCTGTGAAAGAGTTTGTCTTTCACACATAGGTATGCAAACTTGACATTATCCTGCATTGTGTTTTTTTTACCAAACTTGGAAATATTGTTTTAAACAATTGTTATCGACAATTTGTCAATGACTGGGGTAATTATTGAAACATTCGATAAATTCGAAAACAGTACCCATCTTTAAGGCTAAAAAGCTCGAAAAAAAGCCTGGTGTGCCTATATTTTTATACCGGCAAACGAGTGCAGAGCTTTCAAGCTACAAAATATAAGCAAATAAAAAAAATCTAAAGAGAAAAGAATTACTCCCCACCCTCCTTAACATGGGGAAAATGTTGTCATCACTGTAGCTGCTTCAATTTTGTTCGGATTGGCTTCATTCTTACAGATAACCAGCACAGCCATGAAATCTCGGTCAAGTTCGATAATTGGCAGAATCGGATCATACACTTAGGAGTTACCTGCCCTTGTGCATTTTTGCATAAGGGTTAATGTGAATTTCAAAAATGTATATCTTGAAGACTACTTGGCCGACTTTGATCAAATTTCATGTATAACATTATTGGGCAAGTGGAAAGACTGCGTAAGGTTTTCATGCAGATCTGAGTGGAACTCTGGTTACCATGGCAACATATAGCTCCCATGGACTTAACATAGGAAAAAGCTTGTCATCACTCTAGCTCCGTCAATTTTTTTCTGATCGACTTCATTCTTGCAGATAATAAGGACAGGCATAAAATCTTGGTTAAGTTCGATTTTGGGCAGAATCGGAATATTGACCTTGGAGTTACGTGACCTTGAGCGACAAAAAATTTGCCCATAGACTTAACATAGGGAAAATGTTGTGACTACGATAGCGACTTGAATTTTTTTCAGATCAGCTTCAAACTTGCAGGTAACGAGGACAGACATAAAATCACGGTTAAGTTAGATTTTGGGCCGAATCGGATTATTTGCCTTGGAGTTACCTGCCCTTGAGCATGAATAAAACGTTGTGACCACGATAGCAACTTTATTTTTATTCAGATCAGCTTCAAACTTGCAGGTAACGAGGACAGGCATAAAATCCCGGTTAAGTTCGATTTTGGGCCGAATCGGAATATTGACCTCGGAGTTACGTGACCTTGAGCGACAAAACATTTGCCCATGGACTTAACATAGGGAAAATGTTGTGACTACGATAGCGACTTGAATTTTTTTCAGATCAGCTTCAAACTTGCAGGTAATGAGGACAGACATAAAATCTCGGTTAAGTTAGATTTTGGGCCGAATCGGATTATTTGCCTTGGAGTTACCTGCCCTTGTGCATAAAAAAATATGTTGTGACCACGATAGCAACTTTATTTTTATTCAGATCAGCTTCAAACTTGCAGGTAACGTGGACAGGCATAAAATCTCAGTTAAGTTTGAATCGGAATATTGACCTCAGAGTTACATGACCTTGAGCGACAAAAAATTTGCCCATAGACTTTACATAGGGAAAATGTTGTGACTACGATAGCGACTTGAATTTTTTTCAGATCAGCTGCAAACTTGCAGGTAACGAGGACAGACATAAAATCTCGGTTAAGTTCGATTTTGGGCCGAATCGGATTATTTGCCTTGGAGTTACCTGCCCTTGAGCATAAAACAATACGTTGTGACCACGATAGCAACTTTATTTTTATTCATATCAGCTTCAAACTTGCAGGTAACGAGGACAGGCATAAAATCTCGGTTAAGTTCAATTTTGGGCCGAATCGGAATATTGACCTCGGAGTTACGTGACCTTGAGCGACAAAAAATTTGCCCATAGACTTAATTAGGGAAAATGTTGCGACTACGATAGCGACTTGAATTTTTTTCAGATCAGCTTCAAACTTGCAGGTAACGAGGACAGACATAAAATCTCGGTTAAGTTAGATTTTGGGCCGAATCGGAATATTTGCCTTGGAGTTACCTGCCCTTGAGCATAAAAAAATACGTTGTGACCACGATAGCAACTTTATTTTTATTCATATCAGCTTCAAACTTGCAGGTAACGAGGAGGACAGGCATAAAATCTCGGTTAAGTTCGATTTTTGGCCGAATCGGAATATTGACCTCGGAGTTACGTGACCTTGAGAGACAAAAAAATTTGCCCATAGACTTAACGTAGGGAAAATGTTGCGACAGAAATAGCGACTTGAATTTTTAGCTCACCTGAGCCAAAGGCTCCAGTGAGCTGATAGTATACCAAGGCTCCGGAGTCCGTCGTCTGTCGTATGTCCATCCGTCGTCCACACTTTCAATGAAGCATATCTCAGAAGGCAGTCGACCAATCTTGTTTAAATTTTATGTGTAGCACCATTGGGCAAGGGGAAAGGCTGCATTAGGTTTTGGAGCTAGTCTGGTTCATTTGTTCCTTCATTCTTCTTTCTCTCCATATAGAGATAATAGACCAATGTTAAATTTTTAATCAAAGATTTCTCAGGAACTATAAAAGCTAGAAGCATCAAATTTGGTATTCAATAGAATAATGATGACTTATTTTGTGTAAGAGACATTGGGCTTTCTCAGCTTATTTGTTCATCTGTTCTTTCATTCTTCTTTCTCTCCATTTTGACCAATGTTAAATTTTCGTCAAAGATTTCTCAGAAACTATAGAAGCTAGAAGTCTCAAACTTGGAATGCAATGCAATAATGATGACTTATATCCTGTAAGTGTCAATGGGCTGGATTCTATCAGCAGATTTAGTAGTCAAGGCTGTGAATTGTTAAAACTTAAGTTCCTCAGGTGAGCGGTTTAGGCTCATTGAGCCTCTTGTTTGATTTGAGGTTTAACATCCCCGTCAACACTGTAAAGGTCATTTTGGAGATGTTGCTTCCAATTTTGTGCGACTTTTACCCGACATTGAGATGAAATGACATCTCAAGCCCTGTCGCCCAATGAAACAATTTCTTCAAACGACATCTCCTAAACCACTGATCGAATTTTGACCAGACTTCACAGGAATGTTCCTGAGGTGGTCCCCTTTCAAAATTGTTCAAATGGTTCTGGTCCGTTGCAGATCTAGGCCATAGGAGCCAAAAAATTGATTTTTTTTTTACTGAAAATTTAAAAAATCTTCTGAAAATGCATGGCCCAGGTCTTTGATATTTGGTATGAAGCTTCATCTAGTGGACCTCTTCCAAGATTGTTCAAATTATAGCCCTTAGACCAAAAATGCCCCGACGCCAGGGCCCACCAGTTTTACATAGACTTAGGTAGGGAAAACCTTTAAAAATCTTCCTGTCTGAAACCTTAAGGCCCAGGTGTTTGATACTTGGTATGAAGTTAATCTAATGGACCTCAATCAAGATTGTTCAAATTATAGCCCTGGGGTCCAAAATGCTCCCGCCGTGGGGCCCTTTGTTTTTTACGTAGACTTATATAGGGAAAATCTTTAAAAGTCTTCTTCTCTGAAACCAGAAGGCTCAGGTCTTTGATATTTGATATGGTGCTTCCACTAGTGGACCTCTATGAAGATTGTTCAAATTATAGCCCTGAGGCCAAAAATGCCCCTTCCCAGGGGTTTTACATTGACTTATAGAGGGAAAATCTTTATAAATCTTCTTGTCTGAAACCAGAAGGCTCAGTTCTTTGATATTTCAGGTATGAAGTTTTGTTTAGTGGATTTCAACCAAGATTGTTCAAATTATAGCTCAGCCCCGGGGCCCACTGGTTTTACATTGGGAAAACCTTTAAAACTCTTCTTGCCTGAAACCGGGAGGCTCAGGTCTTTGATATTTGGAATGAAGCTTCATCTTGTGTTCCTAACAAGATGGTTCAAATTATAGCCCCTGGGCAAAAAATGGCCCCTCCTCGGGGCCCATTGGTTTTACATAGGCTTATATAGGAAAAACCTTTAATAGTCTTCCTGTCTGAAATCACAAAGCCTAGGTCCTTGATATTTGGTATGAAGCTTTGTTTAGTGGACCTCTACCAAGAGTGTTCAAATTATAGCCCTGGGGCCAAAAATGGGCCCACCCCTGTGCCCACTGGGTTTACATAGACTATATAGGGAAAACCTTTGAAAATGTTCTTGTCTGAAACCAGAAGGCCAAGGTTTTTGATATTAGGTAAGAAGCTTGATCTAGTGGACCTCTACCAAACTTGTTCAAATTATAGTCCTGGGGCCAAAAATGGGCCCACCAAGGGGCCCACTGGTTTTACATAGACTATATAGGGAAAACCTTTAAAAATGTTCTTGTCTGAAACCAGAAGGCCAAGTTTTTTAAATTTTGGTATGAAGCTTGATCTAGTGGACCTCTACCAAACTTGTTCAAATTATAGCCCTGGGGCCAAAAATGGGCCCACCCCGGGGCCCACTGGTTTTACATAGACTTATATTGGGAAAACCTTTGAAGATCTTCTTGTCTGAAACCAGAAGGCCAAGGTCTTTGATATTTGGTATACAGCTTCGTCTTATGGATTTCTACCAAGATTACTAAAATTATAGCCCTGGGGCCAAAATGGCCCCGCCCCGGGGCCCACATGTTTTATACAGATGTATATAAGGAAAACCTTTAAAAATCTTCTTGTCTCAAACCAGAAGGCTTTGGTATTTGGTATGAAGCTTCACCTTTTAGACCTCTACCTAGATTATGCAAATTATAGCCTTGGGGCCAATAATGGCCCTCCCCAGACCCACTTCAACTTGTTATACAATGGATCAGGTGAGCGATCCAGGGCCATCATGGCCCTCTTTTTTACTGCAGAGCCCCTTGCCAAAATTTGGAGCAAAACCCTGCTGAGCATGCTAGTTCAAAATGATTCCCTGGAGAAATGAGTAAAAATAGCCCAAAATTATCCTCTTTACAAATACAAGCTATGTTCATATGTTCACATGTACTTAGTATTTTCTGTTTCTATATATTTCAGCAATTGGAAGACTCTGTGAAAAATGTAAGTATTGTCTGTTAATAATAATATTCTAGCAAGGAGAAAATGAAATGTTTGTTTGTTTGATTTGATGTTTAAAGCCCCCATCAACACTGTGTAGGTCATATTGGAGACGTTGCTTCTAGTTTTGTGGGACTTTTACCCGACATTGAGATGAAATGACATCTCAAGCCCTGTCGTCCAATGAAACAAATAAGTGTTTATAAGCATGGATGGTCCGACTTGCACCTCTTTGCCTGGGCAGGCTTAGGTTCTCTAAGCGGTTTACCAGTACTCGTGTGCGGTCGTTTCAGCTCTGCGTGGAAGCATCATGCAGCACATCTATTTCTTCAAGCCACGATGAGCGGAGGCGGCCAAAAAATGAAGTGAATATAACCATATTGCTCCACGGTATACACCACTCTTACAGGAATGAATGTATTCCCTCAAGGGAGCATGATTCTTTCCTTTAAGAGTGCTCTCTGTGATGAAGGAGGGAAGGTATGTTAGGTGATCTGCCATTCATGTTTAGCACTTTGATTGCTATAACAACCACAAGGTCCCATATACTTATAATTAGAAAATGCTTGTCACCACCATAGCGCCTTCAGTTTTGACCGGATCTTTCTGAAACTTACATGTACATATAAGTAGGCTAGGGATAAAAATTTGGATGGTTTTTATGCCCCCGCATCATATGATGCCGGGGGGCATATAGTTTTTCGGTTTTCCGTACGTGCGTACGTGCGTACGCGTGTACGTCCGTCTGTACGTGTGTGTGTACGTACGTACGTACGAACGTACGTACGTACGTACGTACGTGATCCTGTAACCTCAGGTTCAAGTTTTTGTAACAGGTAGAGCCTGAACTTGTAGAACTCATATTTTCCTAACCATTTGATGGAACTGGTTCATCTTTGGTATGATGATAGATATAGGTCCAAAGTTTTATTAAGCAATACCTCCACCCATGCCTGTGACCTCAAGGTCAAGGTCACAGACTTAGAAATTTTCAATGTTAAAGACTCAGGTTAAGGTTTTTGTAACAGGTAGACTTGAACATTTTAGAACTCATATTTTCCAAACCATTTGATGGAATTGGTTCATATTTGGTATGATTATAGATATAGGTCCAAAGTTTTATTCAGCTATACCCCCACCCATGCCCATGGCCTCAAGGTCAAGGTCATGGACTTAGAAATTTTCCATGTTAAAGACTCCAGTTAAGGTATTTGTACCTGGTAGAATCTGAACTTTTATGATGGCCTTTGTTCATATGATGATAGATATAGGTACAGTGTTTTATTCAGCAATACCCCCACCCATGCCTATGACCTCAAGGTCAAGGTCACAGACTTAGACAATTTTAATGTGAAAGATTTTAAAGAGCTCAAATTTTCCAAACTATATTATGGATTTGGCTTATGTATGCTATGATGATAGATACAGGTCCAAATGTTTATTTGGCAATACCCCCACTCATGCCTATGGCTTCAAGGTCAAGGTCACAGACTTAGAAATTTTTAATTAGATATTTTAAGAGTTAATATTTGCCAAATAGTGTGATGGATTGAGTTGATGTTTGGTATGATGTTAGATACCTGTCCATTTTATTCAGTGATACCCCCACCCATGCCCATGAGCTCAAGGTCAAGGTCACAGACTTAATAATTTTTAATAATCCCCTCGCACAACATAGCTCTAGCATCTATATTTCTTCACTCATTTCAATATAACTTCACACAAATGTTCCTTATGACAATATCTCGAGCTAGTTTGACTTTCAAGGTCATGACCTCAAGGTCAAGGTCACTGTGGCTATTTTTAGAAAAACTTTGTCATCACTCTAGCACCTACATTTCTTCACCAATTTCAATATAACTTCACACAAATGTTCCATATAAAAATATCTCGAACGAGTTCCACTTTCAAGGTCAAGGTCACTGTGGCTATTTTTAGAAAAACTTTGTCATCGCTCTAGCGCTTACATTTCTTCACCGATTTCAATATAACTTCACACAAATGTTCCTTATGACAATATCTCGAGCCAGTTCGACTCAAGGTCAAGGTCACTGTGGCTATTTTTAGAAAAACTTTGTCAATGCTCTAGCGCCTGCATTTCTTCACTGGTTTCAAAATAACTTCACACAAATGTTCCGTATGACAATACCTCGAACGAGTTTGGCTTTCAAGGTCAAGGTCACTGTGGCTATTTTTAGAAAAACTTTGTCATTGCTCTAGTGCTTACATTTTTTCACCAATTTCAATATTACTTCGCACAAATGTTCCTTATGACAATATCTCTAGCAAGTTCCACTTTCAAGGTCAAGGTCACTGTGGCTATTTTTAGAAAAACTTTGTCATCGCTCAAGCGCTTACATTTCTTCACCGATTTCAATATAACTTCCCACAAATGTTCCTTATGACAATATCTTGAGCGATTTCGACTTTCAAGGTCAAGGTCACTGTGGCTTTTTTTTAGAAAAACTTTGTCATCGCTCTAGCAACTACATTTCTTCATTGATTTCAATATAACTTCACACAAATGTTCCTAATGACAATACCTCGAGTGAGTTCGACTTTCAAGGTCAAGGTCACTGTGGCTATTTTTAGAAAAAACTTTGTTATTGCTCTAGCCCTTACATTTTTTCACCAATGTCAATATAACTTCTCACAAATGTTCCTCATGACAAGGTCACACACTTAGAAAATTTTGTTCCAACATGGATTTTCGGGGTGAGGCGGGGCCCTTGGCGGGGGCATCTGTGTCGTCTGGACACATTTCTAGTTAAAACTGGCAATGTCAGTGCATTAATCATGGAGTTACATCCCCTTGATTGCTGAAAATGTCTATTTTTGACCTTGTCATCACTGTAGTCCCTTCAGTTTTTATCGGATCTTCTTGTAACTTACATGAAAGTAAGTCAGGGATAAAAACCCAAGTGAGTTCGAAAATTGACGATGTCTGCCTATTAGTCACAGTTATGTCCCCTTCTTTGCTGAAAATGCCTATATAGGAACTCATCATCACATAAGTCCTTTAGCTTTAGTCAGATCTTCCTGAAACTGACACATACATGTAATGATGTAAGTAGGTTGGGAATAACAGCTTGGATGAGTTGGCAAACTGGCGAGGTCAGCCTGTCAATCATAGAGCTATGTCTCTTGATTGCTGAAAATGCCTTTTTACATAGAAATTTATGGGTAAATTTACATAGGCTGTAGGGTAAACTTTGTACCAAATGGAATCTTCCTCCCTATATATAGCAGTTGTCCATTTCATAATTAAGGGGTGTCAGGTTGTGTTTTCTTCAAAAACTATTTGGAAATTGGCTGAACATTTTGCAAACCAGTGTAGACCCTGATCAGACGCCACATTGTGTGGCATCTGATCTGGGCCTGCACTGTTTGCCAGCTACCCGTTTTGGGGTTTCTGGTACTAAATTTTCTGGTACTAAATGGGTTAAAAATATTCTTGTCTGAAGCAAGAAGGCCCAAGCCTGTGATATTTGGTAGACAGCTTCAGCTAGTGGACCTCGGCAAAGATAGCTCAAATCATGGGCCTGGGGCTAAAAATGGCCCCACCCAGGGGCCCACATGTATATAAGGAAAACTTTTAAAAAATCTTCTTATCTGAAACAAGAGGGCACAGGCCTTTGATATTTGTTACACAGCTTCGTCTAGTGGACCTCAACTGAGATTGTTCAGAATTTTATAGCCCTGGAGCCAAAATTGGACCCGCTTAGGGGCCCACATTTTTTTTTAGCTCATCTGAGCACAAAGTGCCCATGACGAGCTATTATGATTGGTCAATGGCCATTGTCTTTGTCGTATGGCATCAACAATTTGCTTTAAATGCTTACTTCTAAATCCTTCAATCATTTACATTCAAACTTCACAGGAATGTTGCCTAGGCGGCTCCCTACCAAAATAGCTAAAATTGTTCTGCCTTGATGATCACGATTGCTGCCAGAGCTAAAAGTGGAAAAATCTTTCAAAACATACCAGTGGGCCAATTTCATTCAAACTTGAATTTCATAGACATGTTTCTTAGGTCACCCTCAACAAAAATAGCTATAACAGCTTTGCTCCGATGAACAAAATGGCCACCAGAGCTAAAAATAGGAAAATGCAAACAGTTTGCTTTTAATGGTTACTCCTCCTAAAGCTTTAGGCAAATTTCGTTCAATCTACTTAGGAATGTTGTCTAGGTGCCAAAGAAGCTAAAATCATTCTGCTCTGATGAACAAGATGTACATGTACACCAGGGGCCAGTTGTTCAAAGCATCGTTAGCTTAACGAGCTCGTTAGTGGTCGTATTGTTAACTCTTCTAGCAAGTACAATATCGTAAATTTTGGTATTTTTGCTTAAAAAATGTGAGCAGCTTTTGCGGAAGCAAAAGCTGCTCACATTTTTTCAGCAAAAATATTAGCATATTTGCCATAATAAATGATCAAAGTTTTAACGATACGTTAACTAACGATGTCGTTAGTTTTGAACAACTGGCCCCAGAACTAAAACAGAAGAATCTTTTAAACGACAACTCCTCTTATACCCCTGGCCATTTTCATTCAAACTTCAGAGAATGTTGCTTAGGTAACACTCTAGCTAAATAATTAAAACAGTTCCGCTTATCGCCAGGGCTAAAAATCGAGAAATGTCAAAAATTTGCTTTAAATGCCACCTCTTAGACCCTTGGGCCAATTTGCAGGAATGTTGCCCAGGGGCTGTGTTCTGCTCTGATGAAAAGGAGCTAAAATCAGAAAAAATGTCAACAAACTGCTTTAAATGCCAACTTCTCCTAGGCCCTTGGGCCAATTTGATTCAAACTTCACAGGAATGGTGCTCAGATGGCTCCTGACCAAAATAGGAAAACACCTTCTACCCTGATGAACAAGATCGCTGCCAGAGCTTAAGATAGAAAAATCTTTAAACAACAACTCCTCCAACATGTATACACTTGGGTCAGTTTCAATCAAACTTCATAGGAATGTTGCATAGGTGACCCTCTACAAAAATATTGAAAATGGTTCCACTCCGTTGAACAAAATGGCCACCAGAGCTAAAACTATAATAGGCCTCAGTGGCCTAGTGGATACTTAATCAGTAGGTCTCTCACCACTGTGGTTCGAGCCTGGCTCATGTCACATGTGAGATGCCAAGTTACGCAACCGAAGATTGGGTGGTTTTTCTCAGGGTACTCTGGTTTTCACCCACCTGATTAACGATCACCTTGACATAAGTGAAATAATCTTGAAAAGGATGTAAAACCAGCCCAGACCCCACAAAAAAGAGTACATGTTACATAGAGAAAATATGAAAGGCTGTTACACCAATATCAACAATGAAATATGATCAACTTCTTTATCCCATTGCAGCAGGGAACCGGCCCCGATAGCTCAGTTGGTAGAGTGTCCGCTCCGGGGAACGGGAGGTCACGGGTTTGATCCCGGGCCGGGACATACCAAAGTCGTTAAAAAGGGTACTAGCTGCTCCTCGCTTGGCACTCAGATTTTCGGGGCAGAGCTAGGACTGGTCGACCCAGTGTCAGAATAATGTGACTGGGTGTGGTATCATGTAATGTGTCTGGGACATGATACTTCAGTGAGGCAGCACTATATAAGTGAGCATTGAGCTCCCTGTCGCAACCAGACATCGTTGTGATATGACTGAAAAATTGTTGAAAGCGACGTTAAACCTGAATTCACACACACATGCATGCAGGGAAACACCTAAAGGGGTACCTTGACAAACGGTGCAGGCCCAGATCAGACTGATCAGGGCCTTCATTCTTTGCTAACAGAATTTTCCATCAAAAATAGTCTATTCTAAGAATAAAAACAATAAATAGGCCTGACACCCCTTATATGACAAATGGACTTGTCCAACATATAGCAGTGGAAGAGTCCACTAGTATACAATGGGTTAAGGAATACAGTTGTTTGAAAGGTTGTGTTGTACATGTATGTTGAAGGCATTGAAGTTAGATCCAAAATATTCATTCCTTGTTATATGTAAAGTCTTCCCAGAACCTTCACTGTTTGACGGTATGCACTTAATAGGAGCCCATTAGCCCCAAACTGTAGATTTTGTGCGGGGCCTGTTTTAAGCTCACCTGAGCATGAAGTGCTGAAGGTGAGCTGTTGTGAGCACCCTGTGTCAGTCGTACAAGCGGTTTTAGTCTCATCAATATTTACCTTCATTCATCCTCTTTGAGGCCACAGTTTTGCTACAATGTTCATGAAATTTTACCAGAATATTTGACTTGATATTTTGGTCAAGCTCAAATGTGGGTGATCTCTGGTCAAAACTTAAGTCACAAAGTCAGATTTCTTTAAAACTTTGTTCACAGGCTAAAGGCCACGATATTGCTTCAAACTTCATGACCCTTTACCAGAATGTTGGTCTTGATGATATCTCAGTCGTTTGAATATGGATTATGTCAGATCAAAAAGTAGGTCACTAGGTCAAATTTCTTACTTTGATTCAATTTTCATGGAACTCAGTCAAAATGTTTGTCTTGATGAAAATCGAAGTTGTTCATGTTTACCTGTTTAATATAATTATGTGCCTTCAAGTTTTCGACAATTAATGTGAGATGTCTTATCATTTGTAACATCTTTTTGATACTTCAAACATGAAATGATGCCCTTATTCTTGCCCGACTGCACCAGAGTGCCCTGACCAGCACCCCTCTGTCCTCATATCCTAGCTTGAGTACTGTCTGGTATGTATATTTGATGGATTGCTTTGCATTCTTTGACTTGTATTACAATGTTTTTGCAGGTGATGGCAAATGTGTTATATGTGACTCATATGTAAGACCCTCAACACTTGTGCGGATATGTGATGAATGCAATTATGGCTCATATCAAGGTCGTTGTGTGATCTGTGGAGGACCTGGTGTGTCAGATGCATACTACTGCAAAGAATGTACAATCATGGAAAAAGATGTAAGTCAGAAATCCAGGGCAAGATGTTCAAAGCTATCACAGATACACATGTGGACACAAAACTGTTAAAACTACTATGAAGTACCTTTCAATGAATCTCTTTGCATCAAGTTAGTTTGACAAGCAAGTGTCATTCATCAAAGTATTCTAAAACCGGATCAAGAAATACATACATTGATTGGTCTCATTGTGGCAAGCACTTTTTCCATTTTTTAGGTCTAATTGACATTTGAGATGTATTCTGATTAGACAGTACAGGAGTCAACAACGAAATGTACAACACTTTGTGTTTTGAATTTATTCCTGGCTTGCAGTTGACTGACAGTATGTAAGGAAATTTTGAATGAAACATCAAATCAAAATGAAATTAAGCCCATTAAAGTTTGAGCAGATTTGTGTCCACAGGTGTACAGCAAGTGCTGTATTAAAACTATTCATTGCTTTACAAATTCATTGCAAAATCACAGCACATATTCATCAGAAATATTTCCTCAAATAGCATCCATCACTTTACCTTGGAGACACCACAGGAATTCAGAATAGCTGGCAATTTTATTTTTATATCCCTGGTAGCGATAGCGGGGGCATATTCTGTTTGTTTATTGGTTTGTACATGGACAACTTTAACAAAGGTCAAAACTTTTGAACCATTTTGACCTGTGACCATGATCTTGACCTGTGACCTGTTTTGAAAAAAAAATTAGCTTTGGTCATAACTTTTGAACCATTCAGATTTAGCTTGTGGGTTCCTTGTGACAAGGGCTTTTCAAGTATACAAAAAAATGACTTGTGACCTTGACCTGTGACCTACTTTAAAGAAAAACAATATTGGTCATAACTTTTGAAATGATTAAGATAGCGCCTTCATATTTGGCATGTAGGTTCCTTGTGACAAGGGTTTCCCACTCATACCATTGTTTTTACAAAAAATCTTGACCTAGACCCGTGACCTACTTTAAAGAAGATAATAACATTTGTCACAACTTTAGAGCCTTTATATTTGGCATGTTAGTTCCATGTGACAAGGGCTTCCCACTCATACCAATTTTTTAGCTCACCTGGGCCGAAGGCTCCAGGGGAGCTTATAGTATAGTGGTCCTCCGTCGTCCGTCCGTCCGTCGTCCGTCCACACTTTTGAGCAGCTATATCTCTGTATCCTGCAGGCTGATCTCAATCATTTCTCACCTGTAGTATGCCTCTGGTGGGGCATTGATGACATAAACTTTTTTTTGAAATCGCTCTAAAACTTTGGTTCCTATGGCAACCACAAGGTCCCATAGACTTACTATGGGAAAATGCTTGTCATCACCGTAGCGCCTTCAGTTTTGATCGGATCTTTCTGAAACTTATATGTAAGGTGACTGGGGATAAAAACTCGGATGAGTTCGAAAACCGGCCAAGTCGGCCCATTTATCATAGAGTTACGTCCCTTTGATTGCTGAAAATGCCCATTTTCGACCTTGTCATCACTGTAGCCCCTTCAGTTTTGATCGGATCTTTCTGAAACTTATATGTTATGTGGCTGGTGATAAAACCTCGGATGAGTTCGAAAACCGGCCTAGTCCGCTGGTTTATCATAGAGTTACGTCCCTTTGATTGCTGAAAATGCCGATTTTTGACCTTGTCATCACCGTAGCCCCTTCAGTTTTGATCGGATCTTTCTGAAACTTATATGTAAGGTGGCTGTGGATAAAATCTCGGATGAGTTCGAAAACCGACCAAGTCGGCCCTTTTATCGTAGAGTAACGTCCCTTTGATTGCTGAAAATGCTGATTTGTGACCTTGTCATCACTGTAGCCCTTTCAGTTTTGATCGAATCTTTCTGAAACTTATATGTAAAGTGGCTGGGGATAAAATCTCGGATGAGTTCGAAAACCAGCCAAGTTGGTCCATTTATCACAGAGTAACGTCCCTTTGATTGCTGAAAATGCCGATTTTTGATCTTGTCATCACCGTAGCCCTTTGATTTTTGATCGGATCTTTCTGAAACTTATATGCAAGGTGGCTGGGGATAAAGCCTCGGATGAGTTCGCATACCCGCAAAGGTGGCCTATTTATCATAGAGTTAGGTCCCTTTGATTGCTGAAAGTGTTGATTTTTGACCTTGTCATCACTGTAGCCCCTTCAGTTTTGATCGGATCTTTCTGAAACTTATATGTAAGGTGGCTGGGGATTAAACCTCGGATGAGTTCGAAAACCGGCCAAGTTGCCCCATTTACTATATAATTATGTCCCTTTGATGGCTGAAAATGTCGATTTTTAGCTCACCTGAGCCGAAGGCTCATGTGAGGTATTAGTATACCACGAGCCGGCGTCCGTCGTCCGTCATCCATCGTCAGTCGTCCACACTTTCAACGAAGTATATCTCTGGAACCAGTGGGCTGGCCTTGATCAAATTTCATATGAACCATCATCAGGTAGGGGGAAAGGCTGTATTAGGTTTTCGTGCAGATCGGATGAGAACTCTGGTTGCCACAGCAACAAAGAGCTCCCATAGGCTTAACATAGGAAAAAGCTTGTCATCACTCTAGCTCCGTCAATTTTTTTCTGATCGACTTCATTCTTGCAGATAACGAGGACAGGCATGAAATCTCGATCAAGTTCGATTTTGGGCTGAATCGGATTATTCACTCAGGAGTTACGTGCCCTTGAGCGTTGAAAAAATTGCCTATTGACTTAACATGGGGAGAATGTTGTCATCACCGTAGCTGCTTCAATTATTTTCAGATTGGCTTTATTCTTGTAGATAACCAGCACAGCCATGAAATCTCGGTCAAGTTCGATAACTGGCAGAATCGGATCATTCACTTAGGAGTTACCTGCCCTTGTGTGTTTTTGCATTAGGGTTAATGGGAATTTCAAAAATGTATATCTTAAAGACTACTCGGCCAACTTTGATCAAATTTCATGTGTCGCATTATTGGGCAAGTGGAAAGGCTTCATTAGGTTTTCAGGCAGATCTGAGTGGAACTCTGGTTGCCATGGCAACATCTAGCTCCCATAGACTTCACATAGGAAAAAGCTTGTCATCACTCTAGCTCCGTCAATTTTTTTCTGATCGACTTCATCCTTGCAGATAACCAGTACAGGCATAAAATCTCTGTCAAGTTCGATTTTGGGCCGAATCAGATAATTCACTCAAGAGTTACGTCCCCTTGAGCGCCTGAAAAATTGCCTATCGACTTAGCATGGGGAAAATGTTGTCATCACTGTAGCTGCTTCAATTTTGTTCGGATTGGCTTCATTCTTACAGATAACCAGCACAGCCATGAAATCTCGGTCAAGTTCGATAATTGGCAGAACCGGATCATACACTTAGAAGTTACCTGCCCTTGTGCATTTTTGCATAAGGGTTAATGTGAATTTCAAAAATGTATATCTTGAAGACTCCTTGGCCGACTTTGATCAAATTTCATGTGTAACATTATTGGGCAAGTGGAAAGACTGCATACGGTTTTCATGCAGATCTGAGTGGAACTCTGGTTACCATGGCAACATATAGCTCCCATAGACTTAACATAGGAAAAAGCTTGTCATCACTCTAGCTCCGTCAATTTTTTTCTGATCGACTTCATTCTTGCAGATAATAAGGATAGGCATAAAATCTCGGTTAATTTCGATTTTGGGCAGAATCGGAATATTGACCTCGGAGTTACGTGACCTTGAGCGACAAAAAATTTGCCCATAGACTTAACATAGGGAAAATGTTGTGACTACGATAGCGACTTGAATTTTTTTCAGATCAGCTTCAAACTTGCAGGTAACGAGGACAGACAATATAATCACGGTTAAGTTCGATTTTGGGCTGAATCGGATTATTTGCCTTGGAGTTACCTGCCCTTGAGCATGAAAAAATACGTTGTGACCACGATAGCAACTTTATTTTTATTCAGATCAGCTTCAAACTTGCAAGTAACGAGGACAGGCATAAAATCCCGGTTAAGTTTGATTTTGGGCCGAATCGGAATATTGACCTCGGAGTTACGTGACCTTGAGCGACAAAAAATTTGCCCATAGACTTAACATAGGGAAAATGTTGTGACTACGATAGCGACTTGAATTTTTTTCAGATCAGCTTCAAACTTGCAGGTAACGAGGACAGACATAAAATCTCGGTTAAGTTAGATTTTGGGCCGAATCTGATTATTCGCCTTGGAGTTACCTGCCCTTGAGCATAAAAAAATATGTTGTGACCAGGATAGCAACTTTATTTTTATTCAGATCAGCTTCAAACTTGCAGGTACCGAGGACAGTCATAAAATCTCGGTTAAGTTCAATTTTGGGCCGAATCGGAATATTGACCTCGGAGTTACGTGACCTTGAGCGACAAAAAATTTGCCCATAGACATAATTAGGAAAAATGTTGCGACTACGATAGCGACTTGAATTTTTTTCGGATCAGCTTCAAACTTGCAGGTAACGAGGACAGACATAAAATCTCGGTTAAGTTCGATTTTGGGCCGAATCGGAATATTTGCCTTGGAGTTACCTGCCCTTGAGCATAAAAAAATACGTTGTGACCACGATAGCAACTTTATTTTTATTCATATCAGCTTCAAACTTGCAGGTAACGAGGACAGGCATAAAATCTCGGTTAAGTTCTATTTTGGGCCGAATGGGAATATTGACCTCGGAGTTACGTGACCTTGAGAGACAAAAAAATTTGCCCATAGACTTAACGTAGGGAAAATGTTGTGACAGAAATAGCGACTTGAATTTTTAGCTCACCTGAGCCAAAGGCTCCAGTGAGCTGATAGTATACCAAGGCTCCGGAGTCCGTCGTCTGTCGTCCGTCCATCCGTCGTCCACACTTTCAATGAAGCATATCTCAGAAGGCAGTCGACCAATCTTGTTTAAATTTTATGTGTAGCACCATTGGGCAAGGGGAAAGGCTGCATTAGGTTTTGGAGCTAGTCTGGTTCATTTGTTCCTTCATTCTTCTTTCTCTCCATATAGAGATAATAGACCAATGTTAAATTTTTAATCAAAGATTTCTCAGGAACTATAAAAGCTAGAAGCATCAAATTTGGTATTCAATAGAATAATGATGACTTATTTTGTGTAGGAGACATTGGGCTTTCTCAGCTTATCTGTTCATCTGTTGTTTCATTCTTCTTTCTCTCCATTTTGACCAATGTTAAATTTTCATCAAAGATTTCTCAGGAACTATAGAAGCTAGAAGTCTCAAACTTGGAATGCAATGCAATAATGATGACTTATATCCTGTAAGGGTCAATGGGCTGGATTCTATTAGCAGATTTAGTAGTCAAGTCTGTGAATTGTTAAAACTTAAGTTCCTCAGGTGAGCGGTTTAGGCTCATTGAGCCTCTTGTTTACCTTGTCATCACTGTAGCCCCTTCAGTTTGATCGAATATTTCTGAAACCTATATGTAAGGTGACTGGAGATAAAACCTAGGATGAGTTCGAATACCGGCCAAGTGGGCCCATTTATCATAGATTTACGTCCCTTTGATTGCTGAAAATGCCGATTTTTAACCTTGTCATCACCATAGCCCCTTCAGTTTTGATCGGATTTTCTGAAACTTATATGTAAGGTGGCTGGGGATAAAATCTTGGATGAGTTTGAAAACAGGCCAAGTCAGCCCATTTATCGTAGAGTTATGTCCCTTTGATTGCAGAAAATGTTGATTTTTGACCTTGTCATTACCGTAGCCCCTTCAGTTTTGATCGGATTTTTCTGAAACTTATATGTAAGGTGGCTGGGGATGAAACCTCGGATGAGTTCGAAACTGGCCAAGTCGGCTTATTTATTATAGAGAAACATCCCTTTGATTGCTAAAAATGCCAAATTTTGACCTTGTCATCACCGTAGCCCCTTCTATTTTGATCGGATCTTTCTGAAACTTATATGTGAGGTGGCTGGGAATAAAATCTTGGATGAGTTTGTATACTGGCCAAGTCTGATCGGATCTTTCTGAAATTTACATGTAAGGTGGCTGGGAATAAAACCTCAGGTGAGTTCGAATACCGGCCAAGTCGGCACATTTTTCATAGAGTGACATGCCTTGGATTGCTGAAAATGCCTATTTTCGACATTGTCATCACTGCTGCCCCTTTGGTTTTGAACGGATCTTCATGAAACTTACAAACAAGGAAGTCAGGCAGAAAGCTTGGAGGAGTTTGAAAACAAACTCTTTGTTTGTGAACTTGTCATCACCCTAGACACTTCAGTTTAGATCGGATCTTCTTAGCAAGTCAGGAATAAAAGCTTGAATGAGTTTGAAAACCGGTGAGGTCAGCCTGTTTATCATAGAGTTACATTCTACTTGATTTTCAGAAAATGCTTACCCTGTCATCACCATGTCCTCCCATAAAGCCTTCAGTAAAGGTTGGCACTTCCTTAAACTTTGAATCTGTTAGCTCAGGTGAGTGATACAGGACCAAGCTAGCTTGGTCCTCTTGTTTTTACCTGTGACCTACTTTATCATAACTTTTTAACCGTTTGAGATAGAGCTTCATACTTGGCATGTAGATTCCCTGTGCCAAGGGCTGATTTTCATACAAAACTTTTGATCTGTAACCTTGACTTTGACCTGTGACTTTTGACCTGCTTTATCATAACTTTTGAACTGTTTCAGATAGAGCCTTCAGATACAGCCTTCATATTTGGTATGTAGGTTCCTTGTGAAAGGGCTTCCCACTCATACAAAACATTTTGACCTGTAACCTTGACCTGTGACCTATTTTAAAGAAAAAATTGACATCGACCCGGGGACATGTTGGTATTTCACCAACACATCTTATTTGATTTTTTTTTTTCCAGAAAATAATGGTTGAGATTTCAGAAGAATCATGTTATATGTAATGCCAAGCCTTAATTTAAGGATGACATCAAATAATCAAAAATGTGGTCTGCAAAAGTCGTATTTGACAGTTCGTTAAGGGGAATAGTTACATATTCAGGCCACCCTTTCAAAAAAGAATTACCTGTATGAAAGTAAAGGAGGCGCTATTGTTTTGTTTGTTTGAATTGAGGTTTAACGTCCCCGCCAACACTGTATAGGTCATTTTGGAGACATTGCTTCCAATTTTGTGGGACTTTTACCCGACATTGAGATGAAATGACATCTCAAGCCTAAACCCCCAATGAAACCAATAGGGTTTATAAGCATGGACGGGCCGACTCGCACCGCTTTACCTGGGCAGGCTTAAATCTACCAGTACTCATGTGCCGTCGGTTTCAGCTCTGCGTGGAAGCATCATGCAGCCCATTTATTTCTTCAAGCCCCAAGGGGCTGTGGCCGGAGGCGCTATTGTACCACCCCCTATCAGAGGCATTGGCCAAATTGACAAGTTTTTCATTTAAGATTTTCCAACGAACTTAAGGCATTAGGAAAACACATCCGTGAGACATAGTGCATTTTTTCAAATCTCCAAAATGGCTACTTTTCTTATAAAAATCTGTTATTTTTCCTATGCACACTACAAACAAAGGTTGTAGGTGCTCGTTAGAACCACCTTGTTGAGGCGGTTCTAATGAGTACCCACAAACTATGTCTTGAAGCAGAAATAAGAAAACTAATGTTTACACCCTTAAACCCCAGTTTCCTCTATATAAAGCAGGGTTTAGGGGGTCTTCATTTCAAAGACTTGTTCACGTGATGGTTTGACATTTTTTAGGAGGGACTGAACTTTTTAGAAAAGCAAAAAGGAGTCACAAAAGTTTTTGTTTGATTTGAGGTTTAACATCCCCGTCAACACTGTAAAGGTCATTTTGGAGACATTGCTTCCAATTTTGTGGGACTTTTACCCGACATTGAGATGAAATGACATCTCAAGCCCAGCCGCCCAATGAAACCAATAGGGTTTATAAGCATGGATGGTCGGACACTAGCACTGCTTTGCCTGGGCAAGCTTAGATCCTCTAAGCAGTTTACCAGTACTCTTGTGCGGGTGGTTTCAGCTCTGCGTGGAAGCAACATGCAGCCCATCTATTTCTTCAAGCCCCAATGGGCGGGGGCCTGTCACAAAAGTTATCTGCCTTAAAGAAAATGGCAAAAAAATATGGCATCTGTATCCATTCTCCTTCTATTCATCACTCAGAAGCATTGAACATGGTGATTCAGAGGACAACCATAAAAATCCTAAAAATTCAGACACCTTGAGGACTTGCTGTAATTCTTCTAAAATTTTAACAAATTTGTTTCATGATCAAGCAAGGAGTCCAAAAGTTGCAGACAGAATAGCAAACAGTGAAGACCCTGATCAGACTGCTCCTTCAGGAGCAGTCTGATCTGGGTCTGTACTGTTTGCTTATGCATATCTGTCTCAATACTTTGGATCATTACAGAAATCACCAGGGTCCATTTGTTCAAAAATAACACTGTCATTAGTTCATGTATCGTTAAAACTTTGAATATCTAATTTGGCAAACATGCTAATATTTATGCGGAAAAATTATCAGTATCTTTTGTTACATTTTTCAGCAAAATTATTAGTTATTGTACTTGCTAAAACAATCTTGTAAACCCATTTCAGGTTGGAAACCCCTAAAAGGTCACCCTGACAAACAGTGCAGGCCCAGATCAGATGCCGCAGAACGCGGCGTCTGATAAGGGCTTCCACTGTTTGCTAAAAGTTCAGTCATTTTCGAAGTAAAATTTGAATGAAACACAACCTGACACCCCTAAATTTTGAAATGGACTCCTGCCATATATAAGGAGGAAGATTCCATTTGGTACAAAAAGGGTTAAGCTAAACTGGGCCCAGAGCCTCTCATCACTAAAGCTGCATACCTCCAGGTAAGGAGGAGTAACAAGATAATTAATGGATAGCTCAGTGGCTTAGTCAGGTGTGTATTTGACTGGTGATCAGGAGGCAGCGAGCTCATCCGACCAGGTCGGAAACATTGTTCATAAAATATTTTCTGTGACATTGTTCATAAAATATTTTCTGTGATCTGTCTCAACCTTCTGCTGATTCAAGAAGAGCCCATGACAGTTTCTGGCCAAAAAATGTCCACTGTTCTCGTGTACTGCTAATGTATTAACCTGCCATGGAAAAATTGGGGTTAGGTTAACTGAGAGGCTCGGTATGAACTTTTATAGTGTTGACTTGGCTGTTGCACCCAGTGTGTTAAGCCTTCAAGTTACTGCTAATCACAAGTAATGGATCGTATTTTTATGCCCCCGCCGAAGGCGGCAGGCATATAGATTTTACCCTCTCCGTATGGATGGATGGATTTTGAAATTACTTGACAGAAATGTTAACCATCATGAGACGATACAAGGGCAAGTCAATAAGTTACCAGCCTATCCCAGTTCCAATTGACCGAGACAACCAAGTTTTTCATGTCTTGTTTCAATACATGTTTTAGGCATGAGGGCAAAATTGCACCCTTATCGTTTCATTCACTCATAAGATATTGAATGTTACACATGGCTATCGAGGCAAAAGCAAGCTATTCGTCAAAACTTGAGTACCCTGCGGTAATTCGGCACTTTTAATTGAAAGGGAAAACAAGTCAGGAAATACATTGCAAGTTGACCAATGTTTATGGGTCTTCTGCACCATCGAATGCACAAGTTAAATTCTGGGTTGGGGAATTCATATGCGGTAGATCGTCTTTTTAGACAAAACAAGGTCTGTAAGACAAAATAAGGTCTGTACGCCCATCAGATGCCACCAATGAAGAAATGTGTAACAAAGTAGAGGATCTGGTGTACTTTGATAAGCGAATTAAGGTGGAGGAAATAGCGAATGCATTACACATTTCACATGGTAGCATTTCAACAATTTTATGTGATAGCTATGGTTTGCGTAAGCTAACAACCTATTAAGTCCCAAAATCCCTTAGCGATGAGCAAATGGCAACCAGAGCATCAGTATACAGTGCATCCTTGAAACCGTTTAGGTCAAAGGAAGATTTGTTTGTTTGTTTGTTTGTATTGGAGTTTAACGGCCCAGACAACGCTATTTAGGTCATTTTTGAGCCGGTCAGTTTACCTATCCACACTTTTCATGGGCATGCTTATACGTAAGTGGTTAACCAGTCTTTTGCCAGAAACTGACAACTGCCCTTCTTGAATCAGTGGAAGGAAGAGAATGACCATAGAAAAGATTATATGATCAATCAGTACGAAAGAATATCTCCTACCCCGGCAGGTATCGAATCTGCGTCCCCTTGATCACCAGCCAGACGCGCATCCGACTGAGCTACCGAGGTCGGAAGGTCAAAGGAAGATGATTTTCTTTCATGTCGATGAGACCTGGGTCCATTATTATGAGCCAGAGAATAAAACTCAAAGTCGCCAGTTGGTAGAGAGCCAGGGTCTATGAGGCCAAAGAAGTTCAAAATGCAACCCTCTGCTGGAAAGGTGATGGCAACTGTATTTTTGGATGCACAAGGTGTTATTATGTTAGACTTTCTAGCAAAGCAATGTACAATAACAGGTGCGTATTATAGAGATTTGCTTGACCAACTGAGAACTGCGATCCGTGAAAACGCGGAGGTAAACTCTCCAAAGTGATTCTGCTCCAACAGGACAATGCAAGAGTCCACACTTGCAAAATTGCAATGAATGCTAATGAGCAGAATGAGTACGAGCTAATACCACACCACACCTATTCTCCGGACTTAGCTCCTAGTGACTATTTTCTATTCCCAAACTTGAAAAAAGGATATCCGTGGATGTCATTTTCGGTCCAACGAATAAGTCGTGGCAGCAGTTGAGGAGTAGGTCAGAGACAATAACCCTGGCTTCTGCAGTTTTTGGCTGATGGCACTGGAACAGCATTGGTCCAAGTGTTTCATTCTAGAGGGCAATTACATCAATTAGGCTGGTTTTTAGCTCATCTGTCGCTACCTGTGTGTGAATCCATCCATCCATGTGTCCGAAAACTGTTTCTTCAAACAACATCTCCTAAATTACTGTTCGGATTGTCACCAAACTTCACATGAATGAGCCTTAGTTGGTCCTCTTTAAAAGGGGTTCATATGGTTCCTGTCCATTGCACATCTAGATCACAAAAGTAAATAGATATTATTTAAATGAAAGCTTAAAAAATCTTCTTCTCTGGAACTGCAAGGCCCAGGCCTTTGTTATTTGGTATGAAGCTTCATATAGCAGACCTCTGCCAAGATTGTTCAAATTATAGCCCTGTGGTCAAAAATGGCCCCAGCCCGGGTCCCACTGGTTTTAGGGAATACCTTTAAAAACATTCTTCTTTGAAACCAGAAGGGCCATGTCTTTGATATTTGATATGAAGCTTCATCTGGTGGACCTTTACTATGATGGTTCAAATTAAAGCCCTGGGGCCAAAGGTGGCCCGGGGCCTGAGTTAACCGTCATGAGATGATGTATCACATGCAAGACCCAGGTTGGTACCTCAGTATCAAGGTCATACTTGGAGGTAAAAAAGTTTCTTTTTTTGGTGTTCAGTCAATAACTTTCTTAATTCTGGATGGACTCTTTAAAATTACTTGGTAGAAATGTTAACCATCATCTCAAGATCCAGGTCACTACCACCAAAACCAAGCTCATAGTTTGAGGTCAAAAGGAGGGTCTTTTTTTTTCGGACAGTTACTTTATTTTTCCAGGATGGATTTTGAATCACTTGGCAAAAATGTTAAACAGCATGAGATGATGTCTCGTGCGCAAGGCTCAGATTGGTGCCCCCAAAGTCAAGGTCATACTTTGAGGTATAAGTATAAAAAATGGTCTTATTTTCATATCCGTTGAATAACTTATGGATGGATTTTGAAATTGCTTGGCAGAAATTTGTTTGTTTGTTTGTTTGATTTGAGGTTTAACGTCCCCATCAACACTGTAAAGGTCATTTTGGAGACGTTGCTTCCAATTTTGTGGGACTTTTACCCGACATTGAGATGAAATGACATCTCAAGCCCTGTCGCCCAATGAAACCAATAGGGTTTATTAGCATGGACGGTCCGCCTCGCACCGCGGTTCCTGGACAGGCTTAGATCCTCTAAGCGGTTTACCAGTACTAGTGTCTGGCCGAATTCAGCTCTGCGTGGAAGCATCATGCAGCTCATATATTTCTTCAGCCCCTATGGGCGGGGGCCAACTTGGCAGAAATGTTAACCATCATAAGACAATGTGTCGCGTGCAAGACCTAGGTCAGTACATCTAAGGTCATACTTAGAGGTCAAAACAGGAGTCTTTCTTGTGTCCGTTTAATAACTTTCTCATTCTTGGATGGATTATGTAATTACTTTGAGAAATGTTAACCATCATGAGATGTGTCTAGCGCAAGACCCAGGTGGGTACCTCCAAGGTCAAAGTCATACTTAGAAGTCAGAGGTCAAAAAAGGGTCTTTTTTCGTGTCCAGTCAATAACTTTCTTATTCCATCAAAGATTTTTGTAATTGCTTGACAGAAATGTAAACCATCATGAAATGATTTGTCACGCATAAAACTCAGGTATGTAGCTCCAAAGTGAAGGTCAAAAATGTTGTACTCACACAGTCTGTTACATAACACTCACTTCTATGTTCCATGTCATTTGGCCGGGGCATCCGTGTCCTGTCGACACAATTCTAGTTAAATGTTTATCTGTCTTATTTTTCAGTTACCGTAAAAAAAAGCTTGACATTACGTGTGTGAGTCATTGTACTGCAGATGATTCACACAATGTCAAGCCTTATTTACTATGAAAAATGTTTTAAAAAATCTTCTTGCATGATTGCTCTACGATTTTATGTGGCATATGAAGGTACCAGTACCAGAAACCACTAAAGGGGTACCTTGGCAAACAGTGCATGCCCAGATCAGACACCGCACAACGCGGTGTCTGGTCAGGGCCTACACTGTTTGAACTAAGTTCAGCCATTTTTCTAATAGATTTTGTAGAAAACACGATCTGACACCCCTAAATTTTGAAATGGACTGTTGCTATATACATATATAAGGTGGAAGATTCCATTTGGTACAAAAAGGGTTAATAATGTTCTTTTGTTTTCGTTTTTCAGAGAGATGGTTGCCCAAAGATAGTAAACCTTGGCAGTGCTAAAACAGACTTGTTTTATGAAAGGAAGAAATATGGCTTCAAGAAAAGATGATTATAACTGTGTTCCCTATTCGTACATTGTACATAGTGTCAACATTTTCATTATCATCTTCTTGTTTTACCTGTGGGATATTCTAGCAACATAAAGAAATCACACCCATGAATGCTAGTAATCTCTGTGGTGCAGTTTGTAAACCAGGAAAAGTGATTCACACTTTTGGGATTCACGTGTCATTCTTTTCAGTCAAGCATTGAATAGATGACAGATTGTCAATACAAGACATCAAGACAGGATCAGTGGAGACTGAAAATTCTGCTTAACCATTACCACTCTCATTACGATAACACACCCATGCGTCATAGTGCATGTTTTACATCACCAAAAAGGGTCAATTTCCTGAAGAAAATTTGTGATATTTTTCTTATTTAGACTCAAAACATAGGTTGTGGGTTCTCGTTAGAACCGCCTCAACGAGTACCCACAACCTATGTCTAGGAGCAGAAATAAGGAAAATAATGTATACCCCTGTAAACCCCAGTTTTCTCTATATAAAGTGGGGTGTAAGGGGGAGTTTATTTCACGGACTTGTTCACGTGATGTCTGGGCTAATTCAGCAGACGACAAATTGTTGATATTTTTCCCAGATAACAGGACTTGACATCTTATGCAAATTGTCTCCACAGGAGACGGGAGAGAATTTGCATTAAATGTCAAATCCTGTTTTCAAAATGTTGTCTGCTGAAAAAAATACCCAGCATGCAGTGTTAAACAGCAAATCACAAAAATTTTAGGTCTAATTAATCTCCAATTTTGTTTTGTTTTAAAAAAAGGAGGCAGATTTTGATATAACAGGCTGGTTTTTACACGAACAAATCAGAAAAAGAAACCCCACCATTTAGGTAACAGGTAAATATGGCAGACAATGAACTCATGGTCTTAATATGGCTTGTGTGATGACCTTATAAAGCCTTGATCAGCTGGCACATACACAGCCTGATTAGGGTCATCTTCAGTGGCTGATTTTATACTCATTACAAAATTACGCCTATATAAATTGTAAATTTTGTTGCTGGAAAAATAGAAAAATTCTAAGATGAAAAATTGAGATATTTTTCTTATTTCTGCTCAAAATATAGATTGTGGGAACACCTTAGAACTGCTTCATTGAGTCGGTTCTAATGAGTACCCATAATCTATATTTTAGAGCAGAAATGAAAAAAATAAGGTTTACCCCTATAAACCCAAGTATAACTATATAAAAGTGGGTTTCAAGGGGTCAAATTATATATGCGTGTTTTTGTGATGTGTCATATATAATAAAATGATCTACAATATTGTTTAGCTGTGTTGGCTCAGTTTTTTTCATTCCTCAGTTTCATTTTGTTGGTTCTCTCCTGGGACCAGTTGTTCAAAACTAACAATGTCATTAGTTAAAGAATCCTTAAAACTTTGATCATTTAATATGCCAATTATACTAATATTTTTGCTGAAAAAATGTGAGAAGCTTTTGCATACGCATATGCAAAAGCTACTCACATTTTTTCAGCAAAAATAGGAAAATTTTTAGATATTGTACTTACTAGAATGGTTAACAATATGATCACTAACAAGCTTGTTAGGCTAACAAAGCTTTGAACAACTGAACAGACCTGGTAATTTCTTCTATTCAGGAAAAGAATTATGGCTAGAGATTGCTTTCAACCATCAACATGCTGAATAATTCAGTTTGCTACACTCCTCCCCGATTTTCAGCTGTTTGTGTTGCATGATTTTCAAGTTTTACCATGGCATCAGAAGCAGAATGGAAAACAGTATAGATCCTGATCAGTCTGGATCTATACTATTATAAAAAAATTATATACAGAGACCCCAGCGTTATAACGGCAGTATTTGTTCCCTAGTGTTGTGCCGTTATAATGACTTTGTCATTATAAAGAATCCTAGTTAGGTGTATGATAGGTTATAAAAGGTCTTTTCGACATCATTTCTACAAGAAACAAATGCTATAGACATTTGTTAGAATCACCTCAGTGAGGCGGTTCTAACAAATGTCTATAACATATGTTTCTTGGAGTATTAAACTACAAGAATCTTTCATGACTATGGATTCAATTTGGACAATTCCAACCCGAGGAAAGCCCACGTCGCTCGGAATCGAGGCTAAGCCTTATGCGAAGAATTCATTCCATTGAAATTGTCGTTATAATGAGTTTTGCCGAACGAATGTCAGTATAAAGGGAGATGATGTATCTGGATACAGCATGGTGAGGGTTAAGAGGAATTGGTGTATGTGACATATTTTCTGCCTTTTGGACAACTTTTGAGACTCTCGGTTCGATTTCCTGTACACTCACTCTTCCAAACTAGAGGACCAATTGTCCTGAAGTGCTCATCTGAGTGCTGCATGTATGTGATGCCATTTCTGAGGGTTTCTCAGAAGATTTTGGAAGGTTTTTACCATGGCAGCCCGGCCCCGCCCATTGGGGCTTGAAGAAATACATGGGCTGCATGATGCTTCCACGCAGAGCTGAAACCGACCCACCCATGAGCACTGGTAAACCGCTAAGAGGATCTAAGCCTGTCCAGGCAAAGCGCTGCGAGTCTGACCGTCCATGCTTATAAACCCTATTGGTTTCATTAGGCGGCAGGGATTGAGATGTCATTTCATCTCAATGTCGGATAAAAGTCCCACAAAATTGGAAGCAACGTCTCCAAGATGACCTTTACGGTGTTGACGGGGACGTTAAACCTCAAATCAAACAAAAACCATGGCAGCCATCTTGGTCAAGTGACCTAAACCATTTGAACCATCCCATAAAGGCTTCGTATGAAATTTGGCTTACATTTTACCCAGCTGTTTATTATACCCCCACTTTGAAAAAGTGTGGGTGGGGGTGTACTGGTTTACATCTGTCCATCAGTCCCTGCATCCATCCTGTCTGTCCTTCTGCCCGTCCCTCCTTAAATAAAGTATTATTTTTTGTCAAAGATTTCTCCAAAACCTTGAGCTGGAACCCTCAAACTTTGCATACTTTGTAATAATGATGACTTTTATTGTGCAAGAGGCCATGAGCATTATCTGCTTTCATTCTTTCCATACTAAGGCAAATATTTCTCAGGAACTGTGAAAGCTAGAAGCCTAAAGCTTGGTTTACCATGCAATGATGACTTGTATTGTATAAGAGACAATGGGCTTTCTCAGCGTATTTGTTCATCTGTTCTCTCATTCTTATTTCTCCATATAGGCCAATGTTAAATTTATCGTTAAAGATTTCACAGGAACATAAGAGCTAGAAAGCTCAAACTTTGTTTGCAATGAGATAATAATGAATTATATTGTGTAAGAGACAATAGGCATCCTTGGCTTATCTTTCATTCTCCTTTCTCCCATATTGGGCAATGTTAAATTTTTCGTGAAAGATTTCTCAGGAACTACCAAAGCTAGAAGCCTATAAGTTGGTTTGCAGTGCAATAATGATGACTTGTATTGTGTAAGAGACAATGAGCTTTCTCAGCTTATTTGTTCATCTGTTCTCTCATTCATCTTTCTCTCGATATAGCCAAGTGTTAAATATATCGTCAAAGATTTCACAGGAACATAAGAGTTAGAAACCTCAAACTTGGTATGCAATGAGATAATGAATTATATTGTGTAAGAGACACTAGGCGTCATTGGCTTATTTGTTCTTTGATTTTTTTTCTTCCTACCCATATAGGCCAATGTTAAATTTTTCGACAAAGATTTTTCAGGAACTACAAAAGCTAGAAGCCTCAAACTTGGAATGCAATGCAATAATGATGACTTGTATTGTGCAAGAGACAATGGGCTTTCATTGCTTATTTTTTTCTTTCATTCTTTCTCTCCATAAGGCCAATGTTAACTATTTCATCAAAGATCTCTCAAACTTGGTATGCAATGCAATAATGATGACTTGTATTGTGTATAATTATACATGAAGTTGAGAAGGCATGTTGCGCAAGAACCAGACTTCTAGGTGCCATGGTATTTGAGTTATCTCTGACAATATTTTCGTTGTGATCACCGTAACTCCAATACCCTTTGAGATATATTGATGATACTTGGTAAATTATACTTGGCATTGAGTAGGTGTGTTATGCTCAAAAGCCACAACTCGGGTGTCATGGCATTGAGTTATTTCCAGTGATTTGGCCCCACCCATCGGGGCTTGGAGAAATAGATTGGGTTGCATGATGCTTCAATGCATAGCTGAAACTGACCACACATAAGTACAGGTAAACCACTTAGAAGGACTAAGCTTCCCCAGGCAGAGTGGTGCGAGTTGCACTGTCCAATGCATATAAACTCCATTGGTTTCATTGGGCGGCAGGGCTTGAGATGTCATAACATCTCAATGGCAGGTACATGTCCCACAAAAGTGGAAGCAACATCTCAAAAATGACCTAAATAGTGTTGACAGGAACATTAAACCTCAATTCAAACAATATCTCCCCTGACATTGTGATCACAGTATACTCCAGTACCCTTTGAGATATATTGATGGTATTTTGTACATGAGGTTGAGTTGGTGTGTTATGTGTAAGAACCACAGGTTGAAATTAGGTTCTCATGAATATTTAAGTAGCAAAGGACCAATACAGTTATTGTTTGAGTATGAATGCCTTTAGTATACTACTCAAAGTTTGATAGGGATCACTTTTTTAAATCAAAATAATGTTTGGATGAATTAATCAGCTGAATCTAAATTCCATACATAATGATAGAAAACGTATCCTTCACAAAACCTAGTGATTAATTTTGTCAACTGGTACTGCATTCAAGCGTGACAACACCAACCGTCTTGGCACCCCCAAAATTTGCCGTAACACGAAGGGATTTGGACAACTGATTTTTTACAACCGTGCCTAATAACGCGAATGGCGTCCACGGGCATCAATTAGAGTACAACATCGCCTGCGCATGCTTGTAATCCGAGTCTGTATGCGGTTTTCTGGAGTCAGCTTTCATTCAGCAACCAATGTATCTTTGAGCTCCAGTAAAGTCCTCGGATGCACAGGGCGGGCTGAAACAGCACGCTGTAGCTTGTCCCGCGCATGCTCAATCGGATTTAAGTCCGGTGACCGAGCAGGCCAGTCCATACGAACGATTGTCCCTAGTTCCAGATAGGAATCAGTGACAATCGCACGGTTGGGACGGGCATTATCGTCCATCAGAATAAAGTCCGGGCCTATAGCATCTGCATATGGTTTTACAAACTCATCAAGAATATCTTAACAGTACCCCACTGCCATTAACGTTCCGTTTTCAACAGCGTACAAGTCAGTTTTACCGTTCACGCTTATGCCAGCCCAAACAATGACTGACCCCTTTCCATAGCGATCATGCTCTGCCAAATTCAAGTCATCGAATCGCTCTTTAGACATTTGCCGCACCGATTGACGTTTATAAGTGAAGTCTAGACAGAATCTGGACTCCACAGTAAACAGTACTGGCGTCAAGTCACGAACCGTCCACCTGACTTGAGTTCTGGCAAAGTCCAACCGGTCTAGCGCATGCTGTCTCGTCAGCAGAACACGTACAGCAGGCCTCCTGGCATTAAGTCCGAACTAATGGAGCCCGTTTCTGACAGTTTGTGTAGAAATTCGTACTCCAGTTCCGTTCCTAAGCTCGTTATGCAAACGCGTAGCGTTAATGAACCGTTGGAAGTCGATACTGAATCAACAAGAAACGGCCCTGATGTTGAGTTGTAGCCCTTTCTCGACTCCGCCTCGTTTGTGTGAAGGATTTTCGTGGGTAAGATGCCGACTCCACATTCGGGAAAACACGCTCTGAGACACGTTCAGAATGCCAGCAACACGACGTTGAGAGACGCAAGATTCCTACATTCCGACGCCACGATTCCTTTCTTCGGGGCTCAGACGGTTTCTTAATTGTCCCCTAGGCATTTTTGTGTTTCACAAATCAAATGAAGTCCTTTTTACGCTTGAACACTGACAAGTCTGATTGGTCTGTTGGAAAGCAGTGCTACGCAAGATTTTGGGGGTGCATGAATTCATTTGCGAATTGTGAGAAGTGTGCACTTTTATGAGTACTGAACTCCACACGAGTTTCTGCTTAAGATATTTATCAATATACCGAGTACAAATTCTGTCAAGAAATTTTAAATTTTCAGTGCAAAATATTGTATATAAAAAGTGATCCCTATCAAACTTTGAGTAGTATATATCAGTACTTTGTATAGAAATCTCCCCAATTTTCAGAAAAGGTCCTTAATATCATTTGGGCATTGAAACCCTAATTAACACATAACTCTTTCTGATACTTTGCAGCAATGTACTTGAGGATTAGCTTGTGTTTTCTTTTTTCTTATGCACTTTTTGCATTTGTACAAACTTTTGAATGCCATATTGGCTTTTGGGTGGGGGATTTGCCATCTCTTCTGATGGCTATTGTTCCCATATAAAAGCATATGCAACCAAATTTGACCTTGACATAAATTGGGTCAAGGTCAAGTCAGAGTCATCATTTGAACAAGTTATGATGGGCCCCATGACCTTTAAAATCATGTGGATCATTGGTACCAGAGAAAAAAGGTTTGAAGGGTAGCAGCCATATAGGTCATGTGACCAAACTCATATTAATTAATTTTTATTTCCTTGATCCTGAAAGCTTTCATATGAAATTTGGTTTCAAATGGCTCAGTAGTTTCTGAGCAAAAGAAACTGAATGCTACATACCAGGTTTCATGATAATCATCCTACTGGTTCCGGAGAAGAATAATTTTGAAGGGTGTTGACCTTATATATATGCGCATGACAGACATATTGGTCATGTCAAGAAACTCCTATTAATTAATTTTTATTTCTTTTTTCTGAAAGCTTTCATATGAAATTTCATTACAAATGGCCCAGCAGTTTCTGAGAAAAACAAGTTTTAATTTTCATATCTGAATGACCTTGACCTTCTTGGCCAAGGAATAGCCTTGACCTTGAATACTCGTAATTTCATTTACTCCTTTTGCTCACTGCATCTAACAATTTTCTGATCACAGATTGCATTAGTTTCTGAAAACTAGATGGTTTTAACTTTTTCCCATATAAAAGCCTATGCGATCAAATTTGACCTTGACATAAAATAGGTCAAGATAATCCAGGGGTCATCATTTCAATGTTTCAACAAACTCGAGTCCCCCAATGCTACATTCCAAGTTTCATGACAATCGACCTACTGGTTCTGGAGGTTTTTACTTTATATGGAAATGGCCACCATCTTGGTCATGTGACCTTGCAAATTAATTTTCGTTCTCCCATCCATAGAAGCCTCCGTGGTCGAGTGGTTACACTTCTCGCCTTGTAAACCAGGGGTCGCAGGTTCGATCCCGGGCTTCTCCAGACTTTCGGATGAGTCTATAAACCAAGGTCCCGTCTCCGTATGACCTTAGCTGTTGGTGGGACGTGAAACTGAAACACTCACTCACTCGTTCTCCCATCCCATGAATGCTCCACATGAAATTTGACTTCAATCAGCCCTGTTGTTTCAGAGATGTTTTAAAATGTTGACAGTAGACAGACAACAGACAGACACCAGCCTTGCCATACTATAAGCTCACCGTTGCTCAGGTGAGCTAAAAACGGAAAATAATTTGCATCTCAGAAGCCACTTTTCTTCAATTGAGGATTGACCTGTACGGAAAAGGAGGAGGAAAATATTATTGAAATACTTGTGGTTGCTTCCCCTGGAGGTGCTTACTGGCTTTGTTTACGAAAGAAAATAGTGGTCATTGAATGCACCAAGATGTATCCCTGGCCACTGTTTCCATGTGGCTTCAGTTGATGTTCCTGCAAACAATATCCAGCAAGGGCTGTCAAGGAGGAAAAGGTGTCTCTTCCAGTTAGAGGTTCATAACTGCTGTTGTTGTCTGATTGTCTGATTTTATAAGTCTGTTGAATTATTCTTATTTTGAGATGTGACAAGCGAAATGGGGTCTGCTCATTGAGCAGTTAAGGGAAATGGATACACTTTCAGGGGAGGCAACTCCTTCAAAAGTCTTTTTGTCTCCCATGTCGATACGGGTCAACTCTTAAAGAAAATAATTTGCTTCTGAGGAGCAAATTCTTTCTTTTAAGAGTAGACCCCTTTTTCCATGAGACAAGATATTATAGAAAAGCAAACAGGAAGTCCCAAAAGTTGCCTCCCTTTGAAAAATGACGGAAAAAATTGCCAGGTGGATCCATTCCCCTTAAATCAGCCTTGAACTGTGACATGTAAAACTATGTTTTCAGACATGTCTGCTCAGAGAGCTCTTAGCCCTTGTCCTGCTGAACATTACAGCCCTACCTTTGCAGACATAGAGGATCTTACATGTGTTATGTATTACCTGTATTGGATTTATTAAACGAGTTGAGGAAAAGGGATAAAATGTGAGGCTGTGCGGAGCATTTTATCCCTTTTCCTCACCAAGTTTAATAAAACGCACATATGTAGCAAAGGGCAAAAACTCTAGCTGTTATAAATTTTGACTGATAAGTTATTTCTCTGTACTGAAGTGCAGGCAGTATACATAAACATGGATTTAGCCATCAATGCTTAAAATAACTAGCAAGAAACCGTCAGAGCACCGACTGAGAATACTGACAATGCAACCCCATTGTATATCTAAACTTTTCTAGCAATGTGTGCCCCCCCCCCCCCCCCCCCCCCACACACACACACATACACACTCCTCCCACTTCAAACGTGATCACGGGGCTCTGATAACGACTGAAATGGATCTAGTTTAGTTTGTGAATTGGATGAATGCATAATATCAGATAATTTGATTGGCTGATTGTCAGAATGGGTGCGCCAAGCTGGACAAGGGTCAAATCAGCCTCAGTCAGATTTCAGCTCTCCCTGTCAGCCTTAACCCATTGTATGCTGGTGGACTCTTCCATTGCTATATGTTGGACAAGTCCTTTTGTCATATAAAGGGTGTCAGTCCTATTTTTTTGGTTTTTGTTTTCTATTTTTGATAGAAAATTCTGTTAGCAAATAGTGCCGACCCTGATCAGACGATGCATTCTGCGGCATCTGATCTGGGCCTGCACTGTTTGCCAAGGTACCCCTTTAGGGGTTTCCCGCTTACAATGGGTTAAGAAGTCTGTGACTATCCATAGAGGGAACCTAATACCAAGTACATGTATTTTGGTAAGTAAAATTATAAGGCTAATGACTCTTCTTTACAAAAAATGGAAAACAACTTTTCTACCAGTTTGTTTCCATTGCATCAACTCGTCTGGAAATAATTATAAACTCGGGAGCAAACCTATACCCTTACAGTAAGGCTTACAGCAGACCCCTCTTGCCCGACATTTTGACAGAGTTTTTTTCCTTTAAAGTATTTCTATTTCTTTAATGTGAATGGCCACTCAAGAAAGCAAGGGAGCAAACTATTAAATGCCAGAAGTTTTACATTTGCAAGTATGGTCTCCCTTGGAAATGAAAATAATACAGTAAAATTAATTAAGACTGTTCTTTGTGTTTTCTCTAATGAGAGACCTCCTTTGGCACTGCTAGAAAGTGGTCTTTTAGACCACTTTTGAACAGTCCCAAAGATGGTCTTAATATAGGAATTTTACTCTTGATAGAGGAACAGTTATGACTTATTGTTTTTGCTGTGCTACAATACCTAGTCTGTGCATACACAAAAAAATTTTACCTACAGGTATACAACCCCAAAATAAAATGTATCATGCCAAGCAAAAAGTGTCTTTAACCTGGTGCATCCAGCAATAAAGCAGATTAGTCTGTGCATCTGCACAGTCTGATCAGTCTTCTCTGTGTATTATATGGATGCCTCTTGTCCAAGATTTTCTTCACAAAGACAAAGCTGTGTAATAATTGTGTGGATATGCAGACTGATCTGAGTGTTTCCTTAGTGCGTGTGCTCAAATACCCTTGCACAAAGGTGTTGTTTATGGCCCCCGACCATCAGGGCTTGAAGAAATAGATGGGCTGCATGATGCTTCCACGCAGAGCTGAAACCGACCGCACACAAGTACTGGTAAACAGCTTAGAGGATCTAAGCCTGCCCAGGCAAAACCATGCAAGTTGGACAGTCCATGCTTATAAACCCTATTGGTTTCATTGAGCGACAGGGCTTGAGATGTCATTTCATCTCAGTGTCAGTTAAAAGTCCCACAAAATTGGAAGAAACGTCTCCAAAATGACCTATACATTGTTGACGGGGATGTTAAACCTCAAATCAAACATACAAAATAAATGGTGTTGTTTTCATGGGACATGCTGCTTTGCACAATAAAAGTTTGCTGTACAAGCAATGAAGCCATGTAAACCAGGGATTGCAGAATCGATCTCGGGCTTCTCCAGACTTTTGGATGAGTCTTTAAACCGAGGTCCCTTCTCCGTATGACCTTAGCTGTTGATGGGACGTAAAACTCAAACACTCACTCACTGTACAAACAATTAAAAGTTTCATGAAAAGTTTATATTGCAAAAATTCATATGCATGTTTTTGTCTCAAAACAGCAAAAAATTTAAGCATCTATTTCAGAAGCTATTAATATCTTGAAATAAATTTAACTGACATGGCTGAAACATGGTGGAAAAAGTTGTATGTATGTGTTCATACATTACAATATTGCAGTAAAATTACCAGCTTTTCATGTGTTCCAGGTAGTCTCTGAATCATGGCAGCTCTTTGAATTATCCCATAATAACCCTTGTTACTACTCACCTATGGCATAAAAGCAAAACACTTAGAGAACATTATTATCTGGATCAGACTTGCGAAATTCCATAGGAACCTGATATTCCCCGCATTTTTATAGCTCGGCTTTAAAATGTGGGGCTATACTGGATTTGATTTTCCTTCTGTCATTCCTTCTGTCCATCATTCCGTCCCGCTTCTTAAGATAAAATTTTCTTCACATTCCTCTCAACAACTGTTAAGGTTATAAAGTTGAAATTTGGTACTCATGTGGGCAGTGGATTGATTAATCGTGTATACTGGAATCATGGCCAAAAGCCCCATTACCATTAACGAAAACAATTTCTCAGATAAAAAGGTTTCCACATTTTTCTCAACAACTGCAAGGGTTACAAAGTTGAAATGTGGTACACACAAGGGCAATGTGTATATCTGAAACAGGGCCAATGGCCTATAGGTCTCGAGTTAAATCCTTTGTTTACCATTGATAAAAAAAATTTGATTACAGATTTCTCAGGAACTGTTGGAACTTGGTAAACACATGGATAGTGGGCTGATGTGTTGTGTATACCAGAATCAGGGCCATAACACTCTCTCCTGTCACACACATGGACAGTGGGCTGATGTATTGTGTATACCAGAATCAGGGCCATAACTCTCTCTCCTGTCACACACATGGACAGTGGGCAGATGTATTGTGTATACCAGAATCAGGGCCATAACTCTCTCTCCTGTCACACACATGGACAGTGGGCTGATGTATTGTGTATACCAGAATCAGGGCCATAATTCTTTGCTGTCACACACATGGACAGTGGGCAGATGTACGTATTGTGTATACCAGAATCAGGGCCAGGGGCCCATAACTTATGATGTTAAATCCCTTGATAAGTTTAATTATAATATTCGCTTTAAATGAAAAATTTTCATTTCAGGTTTCTCAGGAGTAATGTTTGTAAAGTTGGAATGTGGTGAACACACAGACAGTGGGCTGATGTATACCAGAATCATGGCCTATAACTCCTGAGTTACATCCCTTGATAGGTTTTACAATTTGCCAGTTTTGAAAATTTTTCATTGCACTTTACTCAATAAATTAACCCTTTTTGTTCCAAATGAAACCTTCCACCTTTTATATAACACAAATCCATTTCATAATTTAGGGGTGCATCACGATGACAAGTCCGTGAAATGAAGACCCCTCCAAACCCCACTTTATATAGAGAAAATTGGGGTTTACAGGGGTATACATTATTTGCCTTATTTTTGCTCAAAACATAGATTGTGAGTACTCATTAGAACCACCTCATTGAGGTGGTTCTAATGAGCACCCACAATCTATTGTTTGTTTGATTTGAGGTTTAACTATGTTGAAAGCAGAAATAAGAAAGAAAGTATCATTTTTACCCAAAATTTGTTACTTCTGACACCATGTTGGATGCCATTATTTCACACGGGCATGTTTTCCAATGGTAAGGTTGTGTTGAAATTCTTCAAATTTTATTTGGAAATTGGCTTACGATTTTGTGAACAGTGTAGGCCCTGATCGGAGGCCACAATTTGCGGTGTCTAATCTGGGCCTGCACTGTTTTCCAACTACCCGTTTGTGGTTTTCGGTACAAAATGGGTTAAGGGATACAGGGTTGAAACCTGGTACACATTGGCAGTGGGTTGATGTATCGTGCATACCCGAATCAGGGCTTATGGCCCAGAACTCCTGTACAGGGGACCCTTTTTAAAACGACTGTTTGTTCCCTAAATATTTATTGCTATAAGGAATTTGTCCCTATAAAGAAAAAAACGAGTATGGCATTAGAAAAGATTTGAAATACTTTTTCCCCCTAATTACACCAAGAAACAAATGCTGTGGCCATTTGTTAGAATCGCCTTGCCAAATGTTGGGGTCATTTGTTAGAATCGCCTTGCCGAGGCAATTCTAACAAATATCCACAACATTTTTGTTGAATATTGAATATAATATCCTTGTTTATATCCATTAATTTGTCTTATCTTGACCTTAGGATCTGTTCCATTAATATTTCCCTTATAACTAGTTTTGCCGTTATATCGAAATGTCGGTATAAAGAGGGTTCACTGTAGTTAAATTCCTTGATAGGTTTTATGTTGCCATGTTACCATGTCCTACAGTGATGTTATCTTCAAATATTTCAACACTATGGGTCTATCTCCTCTAATAGTGCTGCAGCGGGTCTATAGTCAGATCCTTGGAAAGCTGTAGTTTGTCAAGTTTGTTTATTACCGCTCCTCCCAACCCTCACTCGGCACAAATCAAAGGCTCAAGATGCCCAGGTAACATCTCCAAGATGGCCACCATGCCCAGATGTGGTAAAAACACTAAAAATTTCTAGAACCAATGGGTCGATTGCTTTGAAACCTGTTACATAGCATCTTCTTGCACACCAGGCAAGTGATTTTACCCTGGGATAGAAATTAATGTTCTGACCCTGGTGTTCCGACCCCAAATCAAATATAATCACCTGATTGATAAATGCACTGGTTGATTACAACCTCATGCGCGGCGGCATCATGCGTGACATCACTAAACATTCCTGTTGTGTCATCACAAAATGGCGGACGTCGGTAACCGAAGTGACAGCAGCATTAAAAATTTGCAATAGAAATGGAAGTTATGCAAGAAAAAGAATCACTCGTGATGCCGGACAGTGTCCCTCGGGACGGATTTTTCAATCCACCCCTCACATCCATATAAGATTCTTATAAGGTGACCCAGTTCTATCAAGCTTGTTTTAATGATGACCCAAGATTGACCTTGACTATTTTATTACAAGGTTAGATTTGGTTCCTTAGGCTTTTGGATGGGGAAAAGGTAAACCAATGCATTGTTTGAAAAATAGTGTGGTTTATGATGTGGGAGTACTGTCGAACTTCAATGGCTCGAACACCTTTGGGACCTCGAAAATCTGTTCGAGACACCTGGGGGAGTTCGAGCCACTGAGGGTTACTGCTAGGAGGCGTAACGAGATACTATTAGACATCTTTTCGGTGATCCATAATGAATATGTATGCTGTGTGTACTCATTAGAATCGCCTCATTGAGGCGATTCTAATGAGTACACACAGCATGCATTTGTAAGATAAAAGACTAATATCTCCTTAATTATCCCCCACTATTTCTTATGTAGAGGATTTCGCTAGGGGCTCAAGAATGGGTTCGACTAATCCATGGTAAACAAGCCATTGGTGTTCGAGCCATCAAAGTTCTACTGTATGTACAAAATGAATGTCTAATGAATGCTTATAGTCATGGTCATTTGGTAACTTTGGCCCAAGGTCACTTGAATTGCAGGTCCATCAACATTTTCAAAAGACATTTTCTCTAAAACAGCTGGGCTAATTTCAATTTAATTTCATATGTAACCTCCTGACCATGGGGGAATGAAAATAGAAGTGAAGGCAATGATCAGAAATCAATCCAATTAACTTGCAGCTCCCATCAGAGACAACAAAGGGAAAGAAACACAAACACGAAATAACTAGACCCAAATGGAAACATCAATAGCGGAAAGCCAAAATGAGAGTTACTTTCCCACAAAATATCCAATTGGCTATCCAAAACTAAAAAAATATAAGCGATACAGGTTTGATTGCTCCAGGTCACATTACCAAGATGAACACCATGCCCGGATATTGTAAAACCACTGGGCCAATTTTCTTGAAACTTAGTAATTAGCATCAAGGGAGTGAGTACTTCCAAATTTGTTCAAATGATGACCCTAGGTTGACCTTTATTTTACTGCAATGTCAAATTTAGTTCCTTAGGCTTTCTTTTCCTTAGACTGAACAAATTATTTGTCTAAATCGCGACGGAAGTAAGGGCGAGGATTGTGGCTACGTAAAATCGATTTAAGCCCCCCAGTGGAAATCTTTCCACTGACCGTTCCAAGGCAGTTCTTCTGTGGCGATTTATTTATGTTGTTGTTTGTTACTTTCTGTGTGTATCATTTGTGTCTTTTTATTTTGGATGGCCATATGGCCATTTTGTGGGAAAGTAACTGTCCTTATGGCCTTCCTTTGTTTATGTTTCCATTATGGTCTGGTCGCTTAATGTTTGTGTTTCTTTCCCTTTGGTGTCTTTGATGGGTGGAGTAAGTTAATTGTATCGAATCCTGATCTTTGTTTTACTTCTACTTTGAATGCGAAAAAGGTAAAACAAGTCATTTTTCGAAAACTATTGTGTTCTAGACATCAGAGTAGGTACTATATGGATGTCTATGAATCATCATCAGAACAACATGAAGATTAATCGTATGATTACACCAGTCATATGAATGCCAAAGGTCAAGGTTATTTGGGGACTTTGACCCCATGTCACTTGGATTGCGTGTTCATAGTTTTGTTCATTGACATTTCAGAGGACATTTTCTCTTTAGACAACTGGGCCCATTTTGGTTAAATCTAATTCTTTTGGCAAAACAAAAGTTTGTTGGAACGGTTCAGGTCACATGACCAAAATGGCCGTCATGCCTAAATATATTAAATAAAAAACTTGAAAGACATTCTCCAGAAACGCTGGGCAATTTGTCCAGAAACTTGATATGTGGCATCAGGTGAAATAGTACTGCCAAATTTGTTCAAGTGATGACCCTATGTTGACCTTGACCTATTTATAAGTACAAATGATCATGGCCACTCAGATGAGGTAAAAAAGTGACCAAATAATCATGGGAGTGGTCAGTTCAGAACCAATCCGGACATCATGGTCCTCTTGTATTACACTAGTCATATGAATGCCAAAGGTCATTTGGCGACTTTGACCCCAGGTCGCTTGGATTGCATGTTCATTTTTTTTTTTTCATTGACATTTCAGAGGACATTTTCTCTTTAGACAACTGGGTCCATTTCGGTTAAATTTAATTCTTATGACAATGGCAAAACAAAAGTTTGTTTGAATGGTTCAGGTCACATGACCAAAATGGCCATCATGCCTAAATATGGTAAAAAAATACTTGAAAAATCTTCTCCAGAAACGCTGGGCAATTTGTCCAGAAACTTGATGTGTGGCATCAGGTGACTTAGTACTACCAAATTTGTTCAAATGATGACCCCATGTTGACCTTGACCTATTTATAAGTACAAATGATCATGGCCACTCAGATGAGGTAAAAAAGTGACCAAATAATACTCTGAGGGTTCATGGGAGTGGTCAGTTCAGAACCAATCTGGACATCATGGTCCTCTTGTTTATATTTTCTACTGCAAATTATATAGGCAGTTGATTTTCCCTCTGTAGAAAAACAAACACTAGAATAATTGTATAACACTGCCCAGGATAAGTGTGGATAGGTAAACCTACCAGCTTGACATGACCTTAACCCTTATCTTGCTGAATATTCATTTAAGCCACACCCATTTCTGTCTATCAACCAGTCAAATTACTTGATTTAATGGCAAACAGTGTAGATCCTGATCAGATGGCTTCTTCAGAAGCCATCTGATCTGGATCTACACTGTTTGCAAAGATAGGGGTTGTCGTGAACAGCAAGATAAGTGTTAACAGTCTTGAATGGACGTTAACCTCCAAACCAAACCAGAGACCAGCTGTTCAAAGCATCGTTAGCTTAATGAGCTCGTTAGTGGTCATAGTGTTAACAAGTCTAACAAGTTTAATATTTAAAATTTTGGTATTTTTGCTGAAAAAACATGAGCAGCTTTTGCATTTGCTCACATTTTTTCAGCAAAAATATTAGCATATTTGACGTATCAAATGATCAAAGTTTTAATGATTCGTTAACAAACAACGTAGCTAGTTTTAACCAAATAATGCTAATGTGTTGATCAATGCTAATGTGTTCGTTAATTTAATAAATTAAATTGAAACTTTTACCCTGTAAGATTTGCATTTCAAAAGCTACCCATTTTTTTTCAGCAAAAAAACATCCCTGTATTTGATATTTCATTTGCTAGAATATTTAAGGTAAACTTTCATTGAAAAACATTTTAGTTAGCTTTTCATTCAAAGACTTCTCAAAGCCTGTTGGTAAGGTTATAAGATATTTACTGTAAATAAGGTAATTGATTCTTGTGGTTTCTTCATCCCCCTTGAGGCATTAAGACCAAAACCATCAGCTATTGACAAAAGCTTGGGACTTCTGAGCTATGACAGAGCAAAACCTAAAACAATACATGAGAACAGCAAACATTCAGCTCAGCCTGTGCTTAAGATGCTGTGCAGTCAAATAAGTTTCTTTGCTGCACAAGTAGGTTTAATATAGTTTCTTAAGTTGACCTCTGTAAAGGCTTTGGTCAGAATATGGTGCTGGGTAGCTTTGTTGCACAAGTCATTTTTGTAGACTCTTCTAAAAATCATGTTATTGCAGATTAATAATTGATCAGTTTACCTAAATCAGATAAAAGCCAATAGGAGAACAGTAGGACTAAAGAGAATCAAAGCACTGAAAGTACTGGTGGGTCAATTGTCTCTGAGTGTATCCTGAACTGTCAGACTTAAACATTTTGTTTTATATTTTAAGTAAGCAGTGTAAGCCTGTTCAGATGTGGCGTTATGTGGTGTTGTGTGGCATCTGTTTAGGTATCCAATCACTGTTTGCTAATACACCAGTAGGGGACCCAGTCCAGGTTCTTGGTGTTGCACTGGTAGCACATTGCAGGTTTTCCTGTTATCTTTTATTTTCTATGCATTTATTTATTTACTTCCTTGCCCTAGCCCACAATCTTTTCAGCTTCATTGTGTGCCCTTCTGTACACATGTATGTACTAAATAGGACCAGCACAACAAATGCATCTTTTTGCATTTACAATATTCCATTGATAGTGCACAAATGCAAATGCAAAACAAGCTTTGCTGGAAAGTATTTTTTTTTATTGTGTAAAAACATTTTGACCACTTAACTGCCTTCTTAAATGTATGTCCTAAGGTTTGTTTTTGCTGGCCGGAACCAAACTATCTATGTAGAGCTCAGTATGTTCGATAGTTTCCGTTAAGTGCCCACTGTGGTCCGTCAACTGGCTTCAGTTGATTTCGTCTACATACGATAAACACTTAAGCTGCCAATCACAACAATTCTTGTCTGCTTTGTTGTCTACTGGGAATGTTAAAAGTCATTGATGCAAACAAGTCATTGTTGCAAACAATGTGAACCCAGATTGAGTGAGTGAGTGTTTTTAGTTTTACGTCCCACCAACAGCTAAGGTCATACGGAGATGGGACCTCGGTTTAAAGACTCATCCGAAAGTCTGGAGAAGCCCGGGATCGATCCTGCGGTTTCTGGTTTACAAGGGGAGTAGCGTAACCACTACACCACAGAGGCTTCTAAACCCAGATTGAACAGCTCCTCTAGGAGCAAATTGATCAACATTCACACTGTTTGCCTGCTTGCAAAAAAAGAAATAGGTTTCAAAATTTTGAAAAGTATATAAAGCAGATGACATAACCAGTGACATCTTAAGGGTTGTAGTGACACCACTGAGATTTGTCAACAGTCCTGATCTGTGACTTATACTGTTTTGTTTAAACCCGAAATACCAGTATTTTAAGCAAAAACATGTAGTGTAGACCCTGATCAAATGCTGTGTTCTGCGGTGTTTGACCTGGTTCGAACTGTTTGTCAAACCCAACACATGATTCCTGTCCCGATTCAGACTTATCTGGGTGTGCACTGATTGCCTAGACTGGGTCCTTGACCTGCATGTCCCAAAACTTATACCATTTCAGTAGCTGGTAAGTAATAAGTAAAGACTTTATTTTACGAGGGTGACAACATTTAGCATATGAGTGTAGCTAATCTTCCATGAGGCCCTCAAATTATGGTACAAAATGTGCATAATAAACCAAATTGTGGGTATTCCCATGGGTACGAATTGTGCACGCCTTGTGGCTGATCTGTTCTTGTTTTGTCATGAAGAGACTTCAGGATGACCCTTTCCATTGAAAACCAATCTGAAATTATTGAAGCCTTTAGTTTGACTTCCAGATATTTGGATGATTTATCAGATATTGTCTGACCTATTTCAAAGGCTTTGATCAGTCATATTTACTGGTACCCCCCAGAACATCAGTTAATTAAAGCAAATTCTTCTGATACCGAGGCCCCATTTTGGGATTTACATCTATCTATTGTAGATGGATTTGTTTCCTGCAAAATTTATGATAAACGTAACGATTTTGATTTTGAGATTCTAAATTTTCTATTCTTGGATGGTGATGTTCCACATGCTGCATCCTATGGCGTTTATATTTCACAATTAATTTGATTTGCCTGAGTGTCTAGTCATGTAACTGACTGCAACAGTTGTGCTAGCCTCGGCAGCTCAGTTGGATGCGCGTCTGACTGTTGATCAGGAGGATACCTGCTGGGGTCGGCAGCATTCTTTCATGGAGATTGATCATGAAATCTTTTCTACCGTCATTCTGTCCCTTACGCTGATTCAAGAAGGGCAATTGTCAGTTTCTGGCGAAAGAATGTGCACTGTACTGGTTAACCGCTTATGTATAAGCCTGTCCAGGAAAGTGTGGATAGGTAAACTGACTGGCTCAAAAATGACCTAAATAGTGTTGACTGGGCCATTAAACTCCAATACAAACAAACAAACAAACAAGACTGCTACACTCATAATAAATTGTTGACTGCTAATCTCCTTAATCTGGGTTATTGGTATCATAAACTTAGCAAAGCCTTTCTAAGTTTTATAGATGTCATTCCGATTTACATATAGTTTCACGGCCCCCGCCCATAGGGGCTTGAAGAAATATATGGGCTGCATGATGCTTCCACGCAGAGCTGAATCCGGCCCGCACACTAGTACTGGTAAACCGCTTAGAGGATCTAAGCCTGTCCAGGAACAGCGGTGCGAGGCGGACCGTCCATGCTAATAAACCCTATTGGTTTCATTGGGCGACAGGGCTTGAGATGTCATTTCATCTCAATGTCGGGTAAAAGTCCCACAAAATTGGAAGCAACGTCTCCAAAATGACCTTTACAGTGTTGACGGGGACGTTAAACCTCAAATCAACCAACCAACCAACATATAGTTTCAAAATTCAACGTGGATTTAAATCTGTTCTGCAAAAATGTCTATCGGAACCCGAAATTCATTGTGACTTAGTACATAATTTAGAGGAATATAAACTTGCAAACCATTCTTCGATATAAAAAGGTTGGATACAACATAAATGTTATACAACAGACAAAATACATGTTAGTTAACCCAATCATGGTTGATAACTTTGCTTCACTCTTTAATTGCATGCTGGTGGGTCAGGCCTCAGATCCTATGACAGTTCCAGTATAAAGGCTTATTTGGAATTAAAATTTAATTTTATGTAATGTTGGTTGGTACCTGATGCCCGGTCTCTGGTCAGGCCCATCAGAATCTAACTGTTGGTTTTCTTTTGCTCCAGCATTTCAGTTATTTCTTGCTGTTGAGTTCTCATCGTTGTTTCATCTCTGTGGCTGTTTGATTTTTGTGTTCTTGGAGATGATGCACTGATGAGTTAGGAAGCCTTCATGCGGACTGAACAAATTATTTTTCTAAATCACGACGGAAGTAAGGACTAGGATTGTGGCTGCGTAAAATTGATTTAAGCCCCCCCCCCACCACACACACACAGCGAAATACTTTTCACTGACCGCTCCAAGGCGGTTCTTCTGTAGCGGTTTATTTTTGGTATAGTCTGTCTTTGAATGTGTGTATCGTCTATATCTTTTTATTCCCCGACCGTATAGCAATCAGCCTAGTGTCTGTAAGTCCGTCTGTCCATCCATCCATCTGTCTACATGTAGACTTGTGATGGCCATAACTCCAATATAGATATATTAATGGTACTAGGCACAGTTGTTTACAAGGTTGAAGCAGCATGTCATGCCCAAAAACCACAACTCTGGGTGCCATGGTTTTTTAGTAATCTCCCCTTCCAATACAATAGTATGACTACCTTGTGATCACCATATCTCCAATACTCTGTGAGACATATTGATGGTACTTGGAGGTTAAGCAGGTGTGTCATGCACAAGAACCACGCCTCTGGGTGCCCTGCTCCAATACACTTTAAGACATACTGATGGTACTTGGCACAAAAAAATGTAGGCAAGGTTGAGAAGGTGTGTCATGCACACGAACCACAACTCTAGTTTCCATGTTATTTTTAGTTATCTCCCCTTCCAATATAATAGTATGACTACCTTGTGATCACATATCTCCAATACTCTTTGAGACATGTTGACGGTACTTGGTACAGTTGTATATGAGGTTAAGCAGGCCTGTCATACACAAGAAGTACTACTCTGGACACCCTAGTTTTTTAGTTATCTCCCCTGACAATATACATGTAAACTTGTGATGGCCATTACCCTTTCAGATATATTGATAATACTTGGCACAAATGTAGGCAAGGTTGAGAAGGCATGTCCTGTGCAAGAACCACAACTCTGGGTGCTATGGTTTTTAGTAATTACCAATTCCAATATAATAGTATGACAACCTTGTAATTGCCATATCTCCAATACCCTTTTAGGCATAGACCAAATAAATTATTGTACATGAGGTTAAGCAGGCACATCATGCACAAAAAGTATGACTCTGGGTGGCCTGATTTTTTAGTTATCTCCCCTGACAATTTAACCTTGAGCTGGCCATAACTACAATTCCCTTTGAGATATATTGATGGAGCTTGGCACAGTTGTATACAAGATTGAGAAGGTGTGTTATGTGCAAGAACAAAAACTATGAGTGCCATGGTATCTGAGTTATCTCCCCTTCCATTATAACTGTTTGACAGTTTTGATGATTGTACAGTTGTACATGAGGTAAGCAGGTATGTCATGCACAAGAACCATGATTCTTGGTGCCCTGTTTTTTTTTTAGTTATCTCCCCTGACAGTATAACCTTGTGATGGCCATAACTCCAATCCCTTTACAGGAGGACAAGGGTTCGATAACTGCCAGGGCCGGCAACATTCTTTCATGGAGATTGATCATGAAATCTTTTCTACAGTAATTCTCTCCCTTCCGCTGAGTCAAGAAGGGCAGTTATCAGTTTCTGGCAAACTGACCAGGAAAAGTGTGAATAGGTAAACTGACCTGCTCAAAGTGTTGACTGGGTTGTTAAACTTCAATACAAACAAACCAATACCCTTTGAGACGTATTGATAGTACTTGTCACAATTGTAAACAAGGTTGAGAAGGTGTGTCCTGCGCAAGAACCACAACTCAGTACATGTATATCAGTACTTTATATATGCATTGGAAACCTTGGTTCAAGCAATCCTTAGTATCATTAGGTGAATCATTACATATACAAAATCTTGCAAATGTAGCAGCAATATACTCTGTAGCTACTAGTGTATTGTTAATTTTTGTGCATTTAATCTTCTGAAGACCATATTGGCTTTTGGTTGGGGGATTTGCCATCTCTTCTAATGGCTATTATTGTTTTTGATAGCAAATTAGCCATTTTGTGGGAAAGTAACTATCCTTTTAGCCTTCCGCTATTGATGTTTTTTTTTTGTTTTTTTTTGGTTTGGGTTTTACTGCCCTTTCAAGATTATTTCACTCATATCGAGCCGATCGTTAATCATAGGTGGGCAAAAACCGGAGTACCCGGAGAAAAACCACCTGACCTTCTGTTGCAGAACTTGGTGTCTCACACGTGACCCGAGCGAGGCTCAATCCCACGGCGGTGAGAGACCTAATGACTAAGAGTCAGCGCTCTTATCCATTAGGCCATGGAGGCCCGTTCCGCTATTGATGTTTCCATCCTATTTCTATTAGCATCTAGATATTTCAGGTTTGTGTTTCTTTCCCTTTGGAGACTCTGATGGGAGGTGTGGGTTAAAGTTATTGATTCTTGATCATTGCCTTCACTTTTATTTTATCTACATTGCTTAGTACTAGTTTCGGGCCATATGGAAGATTAGTACTAAGTTACTAAATGTGTTACCCTCTATAAATAAAGTTGATTATTATTATTATTAAAAGCCTTGATAAATCTGTGACAATAATAATCATCGACCCTCGTCCATCGTGGCTTGAAGAAATAGATGGGCTGCATGATGCTTCCACGCAAAGCCGAAACCGACTGCACACGAATGCTGGTAAACCACCTAGAGGATCTAAATCTGCCCAGGCAAAGCAGTGCAAGCCCGTCCAATGCTTATAAACCCTATAGGTTTCATTGGACGACAGGGCTTGAGATGTCATTTCATCTCTATGTCAGGTAAAAGTCCCACAAAATTGGAAGCAACCTCTCCAAAATGACCTATACAGTGTTGACGGGGACATTAAACCTCAAATCACAAACAATTATTGTCTATATCTCTGGTACAGAAGCTACAGGCAAAAACAAACCATTTTTCAGCTCAATCAAAGCCAGATAACTCAAGAACTGACCTTCACCATGCTGGTCCCGGATATATCCTTTAAACCATTTAATGGAATTGTTGACGATTCCATGACACTGTCAAATGTTAATGCATTTTGCCCATTAATGATCCCAAACATGCTTCCTTTAGTGGTCTATATATCTGTGAAGTTTCATCCTTCCATTAAGTAAAGGAAAAAGAGTCTACAAACCATTTAATGGACAATGTTTATGGCCATAACGCTGTCAAATGTTGACAGGTTTTGCCAATTAACAATCCCAAACATGCTTCCTTTTGTGGTCTATATATCTGAAGTTTCATCCATATATTCCATAGAGTCCAAAAACTATTTTATAATTTAATCATCAGAATCAGAATTATTACTGGTGACACGTCAAATGACATTCATACACCATTCATTTAATGGAAAATGTTAATGACCATAACTCTGTCACCAGTCCAAATTTTAGGGCATTTACATTTTAGAAAATTAAATGAATAAATAAGTGAGAAAGGGATCTCAATGTTGGATGAATGTTGAATGAATGGTTTTATTTTTTTAGGTCATTGTAAGAGAGAATGGGTGAATGAGAAAAACAGAATTACAGAAAAAAAAAAAAAAAAAATTCATTTTAGCTTTAATTGCATAAGTTTCATATTTTCCCAGGATTTTGTTCATCAAGGTAAACTTCTGTAAAATAGGTCTTGAGGCATTGTTTTGACAAACAAGCATGTTAAGCAACATGGCTTGAGAAATGTTTTTGCACCTCTTGGGAAACAAAGCTGCTTAAAAGTTATAGCTTGGAAACCATCAAGCTATAACTGAGATTCAATCAACTAAGAAAACATAGGTCACTCCTTGGGGTACAAACTGAAACATAGTAGACAGCCTAATTAGAAATTAGGGAAACAATGGTCACTCTGAGCTGGCACACTTCTATTGTTCAAACAAACTTGTGATCTTTAGATAATTGGCTTCTTTCTCAGGTGTTAGGCTATAATTTTGAGCAAAATCTTTAAGACCCTTTTTGGGCCTGACTTTTGATTGGTCCCACTGACAATTCTAAAATATGAATCTATTGGTTGGATGAAAGAAGTCGGTTTATTGGCTCATTTTTGAGACAGGGCTGATGAGCCCACACAACATAAAAACATGCTGAACATTAGCAGATGGGCAGGAGTTAAGAGACAATCTTTTGAACTAGAACATTGAATAATTATTATTGTTAACTTGGTTTGCATTGTAGACCCTGCACAGACTGTTTGATTCAAAGTTCTGTGTAGAGACTTACAAATCTTTGCTAAATCTTAGTAACAGACTGAATGAAAATAGTGACTTTACAACTAAGGAAATTAGGGAAATTAAATACTTGTAGCTAAGTAAGGGAGATAACTTTAGGAAATTTGCAAGACATTTGATACAAGGAAATTGATGAACATTAAGTTTTGGGAAAATTATAGGCTGGTGACTTCACATTAAGGACATTAACAATTTGTGTTTTAGGAACTTGACATTTCAGAACTTGTTTCGGACTTGACATTTCATGTGAATTTTTAAGGAAAATTGTGTGAAAAATGATTAGTGACAATCAGGACATTTAGATAAAGAATAGGACATTGAAATATACAAAATAGTCTGCATCAATCGCGTTATTTGGAACTTTTGACTAAATTTACAGAAATTATTTAAATATACAATTTTGGGAAAGTGAACTGTGTGTTGTGTTTAACTTTATAACTCTAAATCACATCAGACTTTGTGCTTGGTGTGATCCTTACGTCACACAGGAGGTTTGGGTTAGGGGACCAACTTAAACCCAGGTCTTGTAGCTACCTTCTTGAGCTTAATTCCCCAATCTGCCAAGTGAGTGCGCTCATACAAGGCCTGGGCAAAGAAGAGGCAGGGACCCAATTAGCACCCTGCCGCCAGAGACCTCCCCAACCCCAAAACCCTGTTGGTGACAACTCTGTCAAATGTTATATCAGGTTTTGCCCATTAACAATCCAAAACCACACATCTCTAATACCAATGTATAAAAATCTGAAGAAAACCTTGAAAAAATACTCAAGTCATTGATCGGAAATGTTCAAAAATCACTTACATGTATTTGGAACTGACAAGGGCCACCATAACTCTGCCAAATGTTAACAGATTTTGTCCATAACAATCCCAAACCACACAACCCCTGTATAAATGAGTATGCAAAATTTGAAAAAAAAAAAAATTGAAAAATTACTCAAGTTATCTATCGGAAATGGTGCGGATGGAGGGATATACGGATGGACAGACACTTGAAGGTATATGTGTGTGTGAATTTGAGTTTAACGTCAATTTCAACAATTTTTCAGTCATATCACGACGGTGTCTGGTTGCGACAGGGAGCTCAATACTCACTTTTATAGTGCTGCCTCACTGAAGTATCATGTCCCAGACACATTACATGATACCACACCCAGTCACATTATCCTGATACTGGGTCGACCAGTCCTAGCTCTACCCCGTAAATCTGAGTGCCAAGCGAGGAGCAGCTAGTACCATTTTTAACGACTTTGGTATGTCGCAGCCCGGGATTGAACCCGTGACCTCCCGTTCCCCGGAGCGGACACTCTACCAACTGAGCTATCGGGGCCAGTTGGAAGGTATATCATAAGGCCAAATACTGTCGTGTGATGGGTTATAAAAAATAGATCAGACTCCCCTTAAATTACAAATGGACCTGTCCAACATCTAACAATGGAAGTGTCCACCAGTATACAATGCAATGAGTAAACCTTTACCACTCTCTGGCCGCCGCCCATCGGGGCTTGGAGAAATAGACTGGCCTGCAAGAAGCTTCCACGCAGAGCTGAAACTGACCGCACATGAGTACTGGTTAACAGCTTAGACGGACTTAGCCTGCCCAGGCAAAGTGATGCGAGTCAGACCGTCTAGTCCATATAAGCCTTGATGTCATTTCATCTCAATGTGGGGTAAGTCCCACAAAATTGCAAGCAACGTCTCCAATATGACCTAAATAGTGTTAAAGGGGACAATAAATGACATTCAAACAAACAAACAAACATTTACCACTCTCTGACAGTTTGTTGATATTTTTAGCTCAACTGGGCCAAAGGTTCCAGGGGAGCTTAAAGTATAGTGGGTCCTCTGCCGTCCGGCCACACCTATGACCAGTTATATCTCTGTAACCTGCAGGCTTATCTCAACCATTTCTCATCTGTAGCCTGCCTCTGGTGGGGCATTGATGACATAAGCTTTTTTTCGAAATCGAACAAAAACTTTGGTTGCTATGGCAACCACAAGGTCCCATATACTTACAATGGGAAAATGCTTGTCATCACCGTAGCATCTTCAGTTTTGATCGGATCTTTCTGAAACTTATACATAAGGTGGCTGGGGATAAAAGCTTGGATGATTTGAAAACCAGCCAAGTTGGCCCATTAGTCATAGAGTTATGTTATGTCCCCTTGATCACTGAAAATGCCTATTTTTGGCCTTGTCATCACCGTAGCCACTTCAGTTTTGATCGGATCTTCCTGAAACTTACAAGTAAGTCAGGGTCAAAAGCTCAGATGAGTTTGAAATCTAGCGATGTTGATCAATTACTCACAGGGTTATGTCCACTACTTTGCTGAAAATGCTTATTTTTTACCTTGTCATCACCGTAGCACCTTCAGTTTTGATCGGATGTTCTTGAAACTTACAAACAAGTAAGTCAGGGATACAAGCTCAGATGAGTTCGAAAACTAGTGATGTGGGTCGATTACTCACGGAGTTATGTCCCCTACTTTGCTGAAAATACTACGTGACGGTGAGCTTTTGGGATCACTTTTTGTCTGTCGTCCGTCGTGCGTGCGTCCGGTTGTCCGTGCGTAAACAATTTCTTCAAACGACATCTCCTCCTAAACCACTGATCAGATTTCGACCAAACTTCACAGGAATGATCCTAAGGTGGTCCCCTTTCAAAGTTGTTCAAATGGTTCTGGTCTGTTGCACATATAGGTCACAGGAGCCAAAAATAGATTTTTTTCACCAAAAACTCAAAAAATCTTCTCTGAAACCGCAAGGCCCAGGTCTTTGATTTTTGTAATGAAGCTTCATCTAGTGGACCCCTACCAAGATTGTTCAAATTATAGTGCTGGGGCCAAAAATGCCCCCGCACCGGGACCCTTTGGTTTTACATGGGCTTATATAGGGAAAATCTTTAAAAATCTTCTTCTCCGAAACCGCAAGGCCCAGGTCTTTCATATTTGTAATGAAGCTTCATCTAGTGGACCCCTACCAAGATTGTTCAAATTATAGTGCTGGGGCCAAAAAGGCCCCCGCACCAGGGCCCTTTGGTTTTACATGGGCTTATATAGGGAAAATCTTTAAAAATCTTCTTCTCTGAAACAACAAGGCCCAGGTGTTTGATATTTGGTATGAAGCTTCATCTAGTGGACCCCTACCAAGATTGTTCAAATTATAGTGCTGGGGCCAAAAATGCCCCCGCCCGGGGCCCTTTGGTTTTACATGGGCTTCTATAGGGAAAATCTTAAAAAATCTTCTTCTCTGAAACCCCAAGGCCCAGGTCTTTGCTATTTGGTATGAAGCTTCATCTAGTGGACCCCTACCAAGATTATTCAAATTATATTGCTGGGGCCAAAAATGCCCCCGCCCCTGGACCCTTTGCTTTTACATAGGCTTATATAGGGAAAATCTTTAAAAATCTTCTTCTCTGAAACAACAAGGCCCAGGTGTTTGATATTTGGTATGAAGCTTCATCTAGTTGACCCCTACCAAGATTGTTCAAATTATAGTGCTGGGGCCAAAAATGCCCCCGCCCTGGGGCCCTTTGGTTTTACATGGGCTTATATAGGGAAAATCTTAAAAAATCGTCTTCTCTGAAACCCCAAGGCCCAGGTCTTTGCTATTTGGTATGAAGCTTCATCTAGTGGACCCCTACCAAGATTATTCAATTTATATTGCTGGGGCCAAAAATGCCCCCGCCCCTGGGCCCTTTGCTTTTACATAGGCTTATATAGGGAAAATCTTTAAAAATCTTCTCTGAAACTGCAAGGCCCAGGTGTTTGTTAGTTGGTATGAAGCTTCATCTTGTGGACCTCTACCAAGATTGTTCAAATTATAGCCCAGGGGCCAAAAATGCCCCCGCTCCGGGGCCCTTTGGTTTTACATAGACTTATATAGGGAAAATCTTGAAAAATCTTCTTCTCTGAAACCACAAGGCCTAGGTCTTTGATATTTGGTATGAAGCTTCAGCTAGTGGACCCCTACCAAGATTGTTCAAATTATATTGCTGGGGCCAAAAATGCCCCCGCCCCTGGGCCCTTTGCTTTTACATAGGCTTATATAGGGAAAATCTTTAAAAATCTTCTTCTCTGAAACTGCAAGGCCCAGGTGTTTGATATTTGGTATGAAGCTTTATCTTGTGGACCTCTACCAAGATTGTTCAAATTATAGCCCAGGGGCCAAAAATGCCCCTGCTCCGGGGCCCTTCGATTTTACATAGACTTATATAGGGAAAATCTTGAAAAATCTTCTTCTCTGAAACCACAAGGCCTAGGTCTTTGATATTTGGTATGAAGCTTCAGCTAGTGGACCTCTACCAAGATTGTTCAAATTATAGCCCTGAGACCTAAAATGCCTCCGCCTCATGGCCCTTTGGTTTTACATAGACATATATAGGCAAAGCCTCATGGCCCTTTGGTTTTACATAGACATATATAGGGGAAATCTTTAAAAATCTTCTTCTATGAAACCACAAGGCCTAGGGCTTTGATATTTGGTGTGAAATTTCATCTAGTGGACCTCTATCAAGATTGTTCAAATTATAGCCCCTTATAGACCCTTTGGTTTTACATAGATTTATATAGGGAAATATTTAAAAATCTTCTTCTCTGAAACTGCAAGGCCCAAGTCTTTGATATTTGGTATGGAGCTTCATCTAGTGGACCTCTACCAAGATTGTTCAAATTATAGCCCTCGGGCCACAAATGCCCCCGCCCCGGGGCCCTTTGGTTTACATAGACTTATATAGAGATAATCTTTGAAAATCTTGACTTCTCTGAAACAGCAAGGCCCAGGTCTTTGATATTTGGTGTGAAGCTTCAACAAATTTACCTCTATCAAGATTGTTTAAATTATAGCCCAGAAGCCAAAAATGCCCCCGCTTCGGGGGCCATTTGGTTTTACATAGGCTTATGTAGGGAAAATCTTCTTCTCTGAAACCGCAAGGCCCTGGTCTTTGATATTTGGTGTGTACCTTCATCTAGTGGACCTTTGCCAAGATTGTTCAAATTATAGCCTTAGTTGATATTTAGTATGAAGCTTCACCTTTTTAGACCTCCCTCAACATTATGCACATTATAACCCTGGGGTCAATAATGGCCCTCCCCGGGACCACTTGTTACTCTATGGATCAGGTGAGCGATCCAGGGCCATCATGGCCCTCTTGTTGATCTTGTTATCACTTTACCCCCTTCAGTTTTGATTGGATGTTCTTGAAACTTACAAACAAGTAAGTCAGGGATAAAAGCTTGCATGAGTTTGAAAACTGGCAAGGTCGGCCTATCTATCATAGAGTTACGTCCCCTTGATAGCTGAAAATGCCTATTTTTGACCTTGTCATCACTACAGCCCCTTCAGTTTCCATTGGATCTTCTTGAAACTTACATGTAAGTAAGTAAGGGATCAAACCTCAGCAGAGTTTAAAAATTGATGAGGTTGGCCTATGTTTCAGAGAGTTATGTCCCCTTGATTTCAGAAAATGCATATTTTTTACCTTGTTATCACCGAAGCCCCTTCAATTTTTATCGGATCTTCTAGAAACTTACTTGTAAGTAAGTCAGGGATTAAAGCTTGTATGAGTTCGAAAACGGCCTATTTATCATAGAGTTACGTCCCTTTGTTTGCAGAAAATGCCTATTTTTATACGCCCGTTTTGAAAAAACGGTCGTATTATGTTATGGGGTCGGCGTCCGTCCGTCCGTAAACTTTTCGTTTCCGGATAACTCCTCCTACAGTTTTCATCTGATCAAGCTGAAACTTGGTAGGAAGTAAGACCATGATGTGTAGATGTGCGTAAAGTTTCGAGAATCAACGTCCGCCAAATATTAACAGAGTTATGCCCCTTTGAAATTTTTGTAAACATTTTCGTTTCCGGATAACTCCTCCTACAGTTTTCATCCGATCAAGTTGAAACTTGGTAGGTAGTAAGACCATGATGTGTAGATGTGCATAAAGTTTCGAGAATCAACGTCCGCCAAATATTAACAGAGTTATGCCCCTTTGAAATTTTTGTAAACATTTTCGTTTCCGGAAAACTCCTCCTACAGTTTTCATCTGATCAAGCTGAAACTTGGTAGTTAGTAAGACCATGATGTGTAGATGTGCGTAAAGTTTCGAGAATCAACGTCCGCCAAATATTAACAGAGTTATGCCCCTTTGAAATTTTTGTAAACATTTTCGTTTCCGGATAACTCATCCTACAGTTTTCATCCAATCAAGCTGAAACTTGGTAGGTAGTAAGACCATGATGTGTAGATGTGCGTAAAGTTTCGAGAATTATCGTCCGCCAAATATTAAGAGAGTAATTTCCCTTTGAAATTTTTGGATAACTCCTGCTACAGTTTTCATCCGATAATGCTATAAGTGCTCATTTTTATGTGTTGTAAATAACTGATGAGATTAATTCTAGTTCTAAGCTGTCTGCTGTGGAAAGAGCAATACAGGGAAAAGGAAGAAAGCTCTGTGATGCCCTAGCTCTGGCTTGGCACTGTGCATGCTCTTCTTGCATTTGCTGTCACCCATTGAAACTTGAAAAATAGTTCCACCATCAATGAATACTGTTTTCAGGTTTCAGTCTACCAAATATGAATTTGCCACGGGCGTATAATGCCCCGCTTGCGGAGCTCTTGTTTACCTTGTCATCACCGTAGCTCCTTCAGTTTTCATCATGTCTTCTTGAAAATTACAAACAAGTAAGTCAGGGATAAAAGCTAGGATGAGTTCGAAAACTAGTGATGTCTGTCTGTTACTCACAGAGTTATGACCCCTACTTTGTTGAAAATGCTAGTTTTTAGTTTATACTAATTTATTTTAGTTTGATTGTGATGAAAGCTTCAAGCTTATTGAATTGCTCTTGAACACTCATTCCAGGTGTTTTCACGAGCCTGCAAGAGAGAGGCAGTGGCTTTTACACCACTGCTACCCATTTACACCTGGGTGGAGTGGGACAGTGTCATTACGTGTCTAAGTGCTCAAGGACACACCTCGATACCGGTGGCCGGATAAGAACGCACAACCTCACCATCAAAAGTCGAACGTGTTAACCACTGCGTTATCCAGGCTGACAAAATCCTAGTTTTTTACTTGTCATCACCATAGCCCCTTCAGTTTTGATCAGATCTTCTTGAAACTAACATATAAGCAAGTCAGGGATAAAAGCTTGAATGAGTTAAGAAAATGGTGAGGTAGGCTTATTTAACATAGAGTTACATCACTTTGTTTGCAGAAAATGCCTGTTTTTGACCTTGTCATCATCGTAGCCTCTTCAGTTAAGATTGAATCTTCTTGAAACTTAAAAGTAAGTAAAAGCTCTGATGAGTTCAAAAACTGGTGAGGTCGGCCTATTTATCATAGAGTTATGTCCCTTTGATTGCTGCAAATGCCCATTTTTGACATTGTCATCATCATAAGTCCATAAGTTTTGAACGGACCTTCCTGAAACTTACATATAAGTAAGTTAGAGATAAAAGCTTGACTGTGTTTGCAAACTAACATTGTTGGCACATTACTCATAGAGTTATAAGTGCTCTTCTTTGCTGAAATGCCTATTTTGTACCTTGTCATCACCATAAGTCCTTTTAGTTTTGATCGAACCTTCCTGAAACTAGCATATAAGTAGGTTGGGAATGAAAGTTTGGATGAGTTTGAAAACTGGTGATGTCTGCCTATCTCTCAAAGAGTTTTGTCCCCTTGAATGCTGAAAATACCTGTTTTTGACCTTGTCATCAGCATAAATCCTTCATTAAAGATTGGAACAATCTGTTAGCTCAGGTGAGCAATATAGGACCATCATGGTTCTCTGTTTCTTATTTTTCCCTGACAAACAGTGCTTGACATCTCATACACAAAGCAAGACTTGGCATCTCAAGCAAATTGTCTCTCTATGGAGACAATTTGCATGAAATGTGACTTGATTGTCAAATCCTGTTTTCCAGGAAAAATAAGAAAAATATTTCAAAATGTCATCTGCTGAAAAATACCCAGCATGCAGAGCATTAACCCTTAATTATATCTGAATGTGTTTTGTGTTGTTTTTTTTTTTTGTTTTTTTTTTATGAAATTCTTTTCTTTGTTTTGGTTGCTATGGCAACTTAGAGTTTACATAGACTTATAATGGGGAAAATTGAAAAATGATCTTAACTGCAAAGCCTATGCAGGTATTTAGGGTCCCACAAAATTTTTGCAGGTGCTCTGTAGTAATCACCTGGCCTGTCTGTCTGTCCATCCATCTGTCTGTCTGTCTGTGTATCCATTCATCTGTTCATCTGTTGTCCACATTTTTCATGTTTTTTCCCTAATAATTTGAAAACAGTTTAACTTCAAATACACAATAGACAATTTATACAATACACAATTTTATGGATGGTCCCCGCCCATCGGGGCTTGAAGAAATATATGGGCTGCATGATGCTTCCACGCAGAGCTGAAAACCGACCCGCACACGAGTACTGGTAAAAAGCTTAGAGGATCTAAGCCTACCTAGGTAAAGCGGTGCGAGTCGGCCCGTCCCATGCTTATAAACCCTATTGGTTTCATTGGGCGACAGGGCTTGAGATGTCATTTCATCTCAATGTCGGGTAAAAGTCCCACAAAATTGGAAGCAATGTCTCCAAAATGACCTTTACAGTGTTGACGGGGACGTTAAACCTCAAATCAAACAAACAAACAATTTTATGGCAAGTTACGTTACTCTAGCTACAATATTGTTAGAGTTATGGCCTGTTGTAAAATTTTAATTTTCAGCATTTTTCATGGGTGCTCATTTGGGTATGGGTGTTCATTTGGGAGACTTTAAAAAAATTTCCAACAGAAGAGATGGCAAATCCCTCGACCAAAACCCAATATGGCGCATACAGAAGTTTGTACAAAATTAAAGGAGAAAGTGCACAAGAAAAAACATACAAGCTTTTCTTTGAATTGAGGTTTAACATCCCGGGGCCATCAGCACTATGTAGGTTATTTTGGAGACATTGCTTCCAATTTTATGGGAATTTTACCCGACATTGACATGAACTGTTTGATTTGGGGTTTAACGTCTGTCAACACTATATAGGTCATTTTGGAGATGTTGCTTCCAATTTTGTGGGACTTTTACCCGACATTGAGATGAAATGACATCTCAATCCCTGCTGCCCAATGAAACCAATAGGGTTTATAAGCATGGACGAGCTGACTCGCAGCAATTTTCCTGGGCAGGCTTAGAGGTTCTAAGCGGATTACCAGTACTCATGTGCGGTCGGTATCAGCTCTGTGTGGAAGCATCATGCAGCCCAATCTATTTCTCCAAGCCCTGATGGGCGGGGAAAGGTGAGATGAAATGACATTGCAAGCCCTGCCACCCAATGAAACCAAAAGGCTTATATGCATTGGATGGTCCAACTCACACCACTTTGCCTGGGCAGGCTTAGTCCTTCAAAGCCATGTGGTCAGTTTCAGCTCTGCGTGGAAGCATCATGCAGCCCAATCTATTTCTCAAAGTCCCAATGGGTGGGGGCCAACAAAAATGTTTATCCGCAAAGTATCAGCAAGACCTGCAAGAAATTATATGAGTTATGTGTTAATAAGGGTTTCAATGCTCAAATGATATTAAGGACATTTTCTAAACATTAGGGAGATTTCTGAACAGAGTACTGATATACTGACATACCTGTGATACCTCCCACATCAGGAGGAGACTCCCTCATTTTGATGCTAATTTTTTACCAATTTATGCTAAATTTTAGTAAAATTTTGGAGTCTCCCTCATTTGACTATATATTCATTACATCTCCCGCTTACATGAGAAATTCTTATTTCAGTATATCCATGCTTATAAACCCTATTGGTTTCATTGGGCGGCAGGATTTGAGATGTGACCAGGGCCTGACAAATCCATTGCCCAGCTGCCCGGGACAAGTCCAAATTATGGCTAGGCAAGTGATTTTTTATTTCACTTGTCCAGAAAATGTATACATGTATAATGTATAGGGAATATTCTAATTCTGAGCCATTTTCAAGATGCTGTGGATTGCCGGGCAAGTGGTTGAAACTTTGATTTGTTAGGCCTCATGTCATTTCATCTCAATGTCGGGTAAAAGTCCCACAAAATTGGAAGCAAACAGTTTTGACGGGGACGCTAAACCTCAAATCAAACAAACAAACAATACATGTGGTTCATACCCATAACAGGCGGCTCTTCTGTGGCGATTTATTTATGTTGTTGTTTGTTACTTACTGTGTGTATCACTTGTGTCTTTTAATTTTGGATGGCCATATGGCCATTTTGTGGGAAAGTAACTGTCCATATGGCCTTCCTTTTTTTGGGTTTCCATTATGGTCTGGTCGCTTAATGTTTGTATTTCTTTCCCTTTGGTGTCTTTTATGGATGGAGTAAGTTAATTGTATCAATTCCTGATCTTTGTTTTACTTCTACTTTAACTCAACCTCGTGTATAAATGTACAAGGTACCATCAATATATCTCAAAGGGTGCTAGAGTTATTGCGATCAAAATGTGATCACAGGGAAATACTGTCTTGGGAGATAACTCAAATATCATGGCACCTAGAGTTGTGGTTTATTAGCATGACACACCTACTCAATGTCGTGTATAATTGTACCAAGTACCATCAACATATCTCAAAGGGTGCTAGAGTTACTGCGATCAAAAGGTGATCACAGGGAAATACTGTCTTGGGAGATAACTCAAATACCATGGTACCTCGAGTTGTGGTTTATTAGCATGACACACCTACTCATTGCCATGTATAATTGTGCCAAGTACCATCAATATATGTCAAAGGGTATTGGAGTCACAAGGAAATATTTCAGGGGAGATAACTCAAATACCATGACATGGTTCTTATGTATAGCATGCCTACACAGCCCCCCTGTATAAATGTATAAAGTACTATCAATTTACCCCAAATGGTACTGGAGTTATTGTGACACAAGGAAATATTGTCAGGGGAGATAACTCAAATACCATGGCACCTAGAGTTGTGGTTCTTGTGACTGACACGCCTACTCAACCTCATGTATGATTGTACCAAGTACCATCAATATATCTCAAAGGGTATTGGAATTAAAACGATCACAAGGTGATCACAAGAAAACATTTTCAGGGGAGATAACTCAAACACCATGGCACCTAGAATTCTGGTTCTTACATTATGACACGCCCACTGAACCTCATGTATAATTAGGTCAAGTACTATCAATATTTCTCAAAGGGTATTGTAGTTACAGCGATCACAAGGTGACCAATGTTGAAGGAAACGCTGTCAGCGCAGATCCTGTGTTCTATTAAAATATATGCGAAAGCCAGAGGGAACCAGTCTAGGCAGATAACTCTAATACCATGGCACCCAGCATTGTAATTCTTGCGCATGACACGCCTTCTCAACCTTGCAGTCCTGCAAAATACTGACTTTTTCTGAAATTTCTCTATTTTGTTATCAGATTTTAATCTCTAAACTAAACCATCTCCCTGCTTTGGATTGTCAGAATGGGTATTTTATTACCAGAGCTGGCAAGTCCCCGCCAATAGGGGCTTGAAGAAATATATGGGCTGCATGATGCTTCCACGCAGAGCTGAATCCGGCCCCCACACTAGTACTGGTAAACCGCTTAGAGGATCTAAGCCTGTCCAGGAACCGCGGTGCGAGGCGGACCGTCCATGCTAATAAACCCTATTGGTCTCATTGGGCGACAGGGCTTGAGATGTCATTTCATCTCAATGTCGGGTAAAAGTCCCACAAAATTGGAAGCAACGTCTCCAAAATGACCTTTACAGTGTTGACGGGGACGTTAACCCTCAAATCAAACAAGCAAACATTACCAGAGCTGGCAAAAATCTGGAAACACTCAAGAAATTGCTGAAGCTAAGAACAATTTACAAATTTTAACTATACAGAGGAAAATTCATTTCTAGGAAAAAGAAACAGGTTTGAGTGAGTAAGTGAGTGATTGAGCGCGTGAAAACGGGAGCAAGCAAGTGAGTGGGTGAGTAGGTAAGTAAGCAAGTTTCCCTGCAGGCACACAACGCTGACTTAACTTTGATTCAACGTTGTTGTTTCAACGGTGATTCAAAAGTAAATAAGTTATTAAGGTCTTGAATTAAAGAGGTTTTGGTAATGAGGAATATCACAAATAAATAAAAAGAAAAAAAAGAAAAGAAAAACAAATATTTTGTTCAATATTGTACAGAATTGGATCTCCCATCCCGCATACAGAAGGGTACCAGGCTGAGTAGAATTTAAACATTAATAAAAATTGGAACAGTGAAGGCCCTAATAAGGCGTCTTGTACTGCAGCATCTGATATGGGCCTGCACTGTTTGCAACGAGTGATAAGTTGTTTCCTTATTCCATTTTCCTTATTCCTTTGTCCTTATTCCTTTTTTATTTTTTCAACCTGAATTTTTATAAGGTGTCATATCAGGAAAGGTTCATTTTCAGCCCCATCAAAATAAGTCGACTTAACGCTTCGGCTCCTATCAAAATAAGACGACTTTACGTAAATATGCATGGTAAGATTTTAAGTAGCATAGAATCGACTACTCAGTTATCAAAGACAATATCAGACCCAAAACCACCCCGCCTATCGGGGCTACATTTGTTTGTTTGATTTGACCACACATGAGTAAGCCTGCACAGTTATGGGCTTCCGTGATCTAGTGGATAAGAGCGCTGACTCTTAATCATTAGGTCTTTCACCGCTGTGGGTTCGAGCCTGACTGGGGACACGTGTGAGACGCCAGGTTCTGCAACGGAGGATCAGGTGTTTTTTCTCCGAGTATTCTGGTTTTTGCCTACCTCTGATTATCGCTTGGCACAAAATAAGTGAAATAATCTTGGAAGGGCCGTAAAACCATAACAAAACAAAAAAAAGTTTTGAGCAGGCTGGTCATTGAAAACTAAATAATGTTCAACTCTGCTACAACCTGGAAAACTGCTTATACTCTGCTTTTTCTAGAATTTTATCTTCTTATCTGTCATATTATCTGATTTACAGTCTTCTACTGGGATCTGTTTGTTTTCACTTCAAGCTAGCAAGATCAAAGCTTCTCAAATTGAGGAAACTATTGTCACATTTCGGTAGGAGTGCTTGTGTACAATTATGCTAGGTAGATCTACCACCAGAATCAGAATTTTCTGATGGTAGATCTACCTGGCACAAAGCATCAATATATCTCAAAGGCATTGAAGTAATGGACATCACAGTGTTTTGCCAACGGACGGACATACGAACTACAAGTTCCTGTGTACGAACACACGGACGGACGCCAGGCTGATCGCTATTCCGATTGGACAGTGCCCACCTGAAGTGGCCCCGAGTTCGTTTCCGTTCTTTTCTTTATATCAACATTTCTCTTTGAATATGAAAATGTAATTATCGATTGATAAAACACAATTAATTCTGACTCAGGTGAGCGAGTTAATCACCCGGAACGACAGGCGCACGCGACAGAAGTCATCCAGGCGTTTCCAGGAAATGAACAATGACTGACATAACTGTTATTTACCGGATTTGTTCTTTGTGACATACGCGGTACTCGGAAGATATCTGGATATGACAGAGACAATATTTTATTGCCCGAATCAAACAAATTGTCTAAAAGTGATAGGGATGAAGTTTCATGAAACTATTGCAAATATAAAGCATGAAAGGCCAGATTCCATGGGCCGGATTCCCAGTCAGCCCAATTCTTTTGATACAGATGAAGCTGATAAAGAAAATAAGGTAACGTATTCATTTTCGAACTTTTATATATAATAGAGCAAATTTTAAATTATTCAAAATCGCGCTAACATCGTCGGTGTGAATGTTACATCCGTACCCATATGCAGACGGTACTAGTAATCGGAAACAATCTGGGTGCTTTTCATACAGGCTTGTTGAATGAAATCGTGAACAGCTTCTGTAAATTGTGCCCCCACCCATCTATCTGGTGGTTTCTTTTGGCAGTAGGGCTTATATCAGACATGATGTCAGATAAAAGCCACACAATTGGAAGCAATGTCTCCAAAATGACCGCACTACTAAACCGCCTAATTAGAGGATCTAAGCCTGCCCAGGCAAAGCGGTGTGAGTCTGACCGTCCATGCTTATAAACCCTATTGGTTTCATTGGGCGACAGGGCTTGAGATGTCATTTCATCTCAATGGTGGGGTAAAAGTCGCACAAAATTGGAAGCAACGTCGCCAAAATGACTTTTACGGTGTTGATGGGGACGTAAAACTTCAAATCAAATCAACAATATAAGAATTTATACTATAAGGATTAATAAATTATCTATCTATCTTCTTATACTGAGTCAGTCATATTTGGCCATTACCTCGGTTGGGTGGCTAAATTTAGAATTTAGCTAAAAAAAAAATAAATAAAAAGAGGCACTGGATGCGTCCTTAAAACTATTTACAATCTGCATAACAGAGGTATCCTAAAACGCATACCTCTGAGTCTCAATCTTACACTTTGTGGGCTTTGAACTCTTCTGCCGACTTGGCATTCACCGCAGAGGAGGGAAGACTATTCCATTGGGGAATAGTTCTAGGAAAGGAGTTCTTCCGGGCATCACTATAGGACTGGTATTGTGAGTCGTTTACTTTTGATGCCCTTGTTTGGGTCGACACTGTTACAGGGGTCAAGTACCTACCGTATTCGCCCTAATTACCGCACCGTGTGCTTAGTTTTTTCAGAATTTTGTAAAAAATTGTGGTGAAAAATCTACAGGTCTAATTAGCGCACACTTGATACCAAAACAATAGCTTCCGAGATGATGCATACTGATATTTAATGGGATGGAAAAGGATACTTTAGCATTGCCTTCACTGTTGAAGAAATAACGTTAAGTTTTTATAGATTTACTGTGAGAGCTTCAAGGGGAGGTTACTGTAGAGTGTGCACTTATGCATTTCCTTTTCAAAAATAGCTTTGGTGTGCGCTTATTATGAGGAGCGTGTGCGGTAATTTAATAGGGTGAATACGGTATCTTTATTAATAGACACTGAATCAGAGTGTATCTTGTAGAAGAAGGTTTAAGAGGACTGCTCACGACGGGCCTCCAGGGACGGCCATTCTAGTTCATTAAGCATGTCACCGACGCTACTTCTATTTCGCCATCGCCTGCATGTCCATCGAGCAGCTGTCCTCTGCACCTTCTCCACCTGCTGGGTCTGAGTTTTAACATAGGGATGCAAAATGGGTGATGTATATTCAAGTTGAGGGCGAACCAATGTTTTATATGCAACATCCTTTGTCTGCCTAGGTGCAAAGGCCAAGTTACGTCTAAGGAATCCTAAAGTCCTAGTTGCTAAATAGATGTAATCTCAGAGATATGTTGACCCGAATCAAGGTCGTCAGTGATGGTGATACCAAGATATTTGGCGGATTGAACATGCTCCAAAATTTGCTGGTGAAGTGTATAGCCAAACTTAATTTGCTTGTTTGGAGGGTGTCGTGACATCCTCATTGAGTGACATTTGGCCACATTGAACTTCATCTGCCAATCGGCCTCCCACTGTGCAAGTTGATCCAGGTCATCTTGTAAAATATATGCTCATATACAGGACACAATCATCAGCAAACGAAAGGACCGATGACCTGATATTATCGGGGAGATCATTGATGAAAACCAAAAAGAGGACCGGTCCAAGGACCGAACCTTGGGGGACTCCAGATAAAACAGGGACTGGATCAGACACTTTGCCATCAAGTACAACTTGTTGTGAGCGCCCAGAGAGCCATGAGTTAATCCACCTATGTGTGGACCCTCTTATCCCATAGTACTCCAGTTTATATAATAGCCTTCTGTGGGGTACCTTATCAAAGGCCTAAGCGAACTCCATGATGATCAAGTCAGTCTGTTTGTGGCCTCGGTTTATGGCCCCATCCAGATTGCTCACAATGTTATGGTAAAATTGAACAAGTTGCGTTTCGCAAGACCTTTGACTCCGGAAACCATGTTGACAGTCAGCAAGAATGCTCTCAAAGGCTAAGTGCTTGTTGATGTTGCTTACTAATATATGCTCCAGGGTTTTGCAACAGATGCATGTTAGCGACACTGGTCTATAATTTGCTGCATCATATTTTTCCCCTTTTTATAGACCGGGGTAACATTTGCTTGTCGCCAGTCATCTGGTACAGAGCCCTGGGCAAGTAATTCATAGAAGATAAAGGCCAACACAGGAGAGATTTCAGCACTACATTCCTTAATTACCCTGGCATTCAGGTCGTGGGGCCCAGATGCCTTATGTATCTTGAGCTTACCTAACAGTTTAGTGACCCCCCTTGGGGTCAACTGTTATGTCCCCCATAGAGGGGAACGAACTTGTACCTTTAGATGGTAGCTCACCATCAGTTTCACGCGTAAATGCTGATTGAAACTGTTTATTGCATATGTTAGCCTCATTACGAAAACACACCTATATAAATTTGACCCCCTTAAACCCCACTTTTATATAGTAGAACTGGGGTTTGCAGGGGTATACATTATTTTTCTGATTTCTGCTCAAAAACATGGATTGTGGGTACTCGTTAGAACCGCCTTTCATTTTTCGGTGGTAAACTTTACAATGGATTTGTATAGACGTGTTTTCGTAATGCTTATCGCGTGCGTCTGTTTTTAGAATTCCATTTTCCCTTAGTGAAGTGATCCCAAAGGCATCCTTTTTCAGGGACTTTACGAATGACCAAAATTTTTAGCTCACAAGAGCCGAAGGCTCCGGGGGAGCTTATAGGATAGGCAGTTGTCCGTCGTCGTCTGGCGTCAACACTTTCAAACGACATCTCCTCTGAAGCCACTGGGCCGATTGGGCCCAAATTTTATCTGTAACATTCTTGGGCTGGGGGATTAAAAGTTTGTGTTTTTCATGAAAATCGGCTCATTTTAGGCCTACTGCTCATTTTTATTGGTTGCCATGGAAACCAAAATGCGAAAAAAAATAGAAAAAAATACTTAAAAAATCATCTCCTCAGAAACCATATGCTCTAGGAGGCTGAGACTTTATGAAAATATTCACCATATTTGCCTTTACAGGTTTTATGTTTTTTATGAAATTTGGCCTTTTAGTTTTGTTGCTATGGCAACTTAGAGTTTCCATTGACTTATAATAGGGAAAACAGAAAAATGGCATTTACTGCCAAGTCATTGCAGATATTTTGACAAAACTTACATAGACATGTTCCTTGAGTAAACTATTCTCAGCCATATGCTTTTATGTCAACCTGGGGGTCCCCTAGGTTGTGCCGGGGCCATGCCCCGCCCCGCCCCCTCCACTTCATAAAATGCCTTATATCTCAGAAACCTTACAGATCCCAACCCCTAAACCATATATATTCTTGTTCCTTATGATAAGATGCATTAAGTGGCACCAACCTGGGGGTCCCCCGGGATGTGCCGGGGACATGCCCTGCCCCCTCTATTTCATAAAATGCCATTTATCTCAGAAACCATTCAGATCCCCACCCCTAAACTATATATATTCTTGTTCCTTATGTTAAGATGCATTAAGTGACACCAACCTGGGGGTCCCCCGGGATGTGCCGGGGACATGCCCCACCCCCTCCACTTCATAAAATGCCATTTATCTCAGAAACCATTGAGATCCCCACCCCTAAACCATATATACTTTTGTTCCTTATGATGAGATGGACTCAGTGACACCAACCTGGGGGTCCCCCGGGATGTACCGGGGCCATGCCCCACCCCCTCCACTTCATAATAAACCCCCTCCACTTCATAAAAGGCTAAATATTCCAGAACCCTTACAGATCCCCACCCCAAAACAATATAATTATATTCTTGTTCCTTATGATAAGACACATTCAGTGACACCAACCTAGGGGTCACCCAGGGTGTGCCCGGGCCACATTCCACCCCTCGACTTCACAAAAGACCATATATCTGAGAAACTGTTCAGAGCCCACCCCTAAACCATATATATTCTTGTTCCTTATGATAAGACGCAAACAGTGACATGAGCATGGGGGTCTCCCCGGGGTGCCACGGGCCATGCCCCACGTCTTTACTTATTTGAAATATATATATCTCAGAAACCGTTCAGATCCCCACCTCTAAACCATATATATTCTTGTTCCTGATGATAAGACTCCAGGTAATAATAGGCCATATATCTCAGAAACCATTCAAATCCCCATCCTATAATCACATATATTCTTGTTCATTGTTATTAGACACATTCAGTCAACCCTGTCTTGGGGGTCAGCAGGGGCCATTTCTCTCCCTTCCACTTCATATAAGGGCCTCATATCTCAGAAACCGTTCAGATCCCCACCATAAATATTCTTGATCTTTATGATAAGACATATTCAGTGACAACAATCTTTGGATTTTCTGGGATCTGCCATGCCCGAATCCCTCCATTGCTTGAAAGGCCTTACGTTTCGGGAACCATACATATCCCCACCGCTAAACCATATATGTCTCTATTCCTTTTTATAAGACCCATTTAGTGACACCAATCAGGGCTCCATTGTGCAGTGCCCACCTGAGCTCTGGTTTATGAAATTTAGCACTTTGGTTTGTTTGCTATGGCAAGTTAAGAGTTAAATTACCATTGACTTGTAATGGGGAAAATTGAAAAATGACATTAATGCCTCTCAAAATATTTTGTCAAACTTTCATAGAAATGTTCCTTTAATAATGTTCTTTTTGGCCTATTGCCACAGATGGGAAATTGTCAATTGTCATCTGTTGTCTTCAAGCGACATCAGACCTCTGAAGCCACTAGTCTGATTGGGTCGAAATTTTATCTGTAGCAGCCTTGGGAGCAGGGCTTCCATGGTTAATTAAAATACATTGCTGCCAGTGGGCAGTGGCCCCCTGAGCTCTGGTGAGCATTGTGGCCCATGGGCCTCTTGTTAACTTTACCATTCTTTTTGGGGGCTATCGGGATCTGTATTGTCATCTTCAAAGGTAAAGATGCTGGAAACATGCTTCCAATATGCATAAAAAGAACCAAGGTACAAAGTCCTACATCCAATGATGTTCAATTTACAGCAAACTAGTTCACAGTTGGTGTACTAGTTCACAGTTGGTGTCCCACTCCAGAGTTTCTGTGCATAGTAGGTCTCTCTTGAAAGCCACGAAGACACCTCCATGTGCATCCCCAACTCTGTCTTTCCGGATGGCCTCAAAGGATTCAGGAAAAATTCCCAAGTTTTTTATTTCTGGGGTTAACCGAGACTCTGGTTTGAATTCCTAGGGGATAAATTTTCGGTGTCATTGGCATATCATTTGCAGAGGTGTGCCGTCTTTCTGTTCGGAACATTTAATTGGAGGCCCACTTTACAGGAAGTCCTACTTGGTGTATGCTAGATCTATATATACATTTTCGAAGAAAAATCAGGTATATTGTTTTCGTACCACATTTGAGTCCGGCGTCAGTCCATCTGTCCGTCCATCTGTCTGTCCGTCACATTTCTTGTAAATGGATCTCCTCTGCAACAACTGAAGTTACACTTTTGAAACTTTGCATGTGGATAGTACATGGAATGTAGATGGCAGTGGGCAACTTTTTGGTGACCTTGACCTCAACATGACCCCAAGGTCAAAGGTCAAAAATTATGATTTGCCATATCTCCTTAACTATTGGAGATACACTTCTGAAACTTTGCTTATTGGATGGTCTTTGGAATATAGAATATGTCGGGCTACATTTGGTGTGACCTTGACCCCAAGGTCAAAGGTCAAAATGTATGATTTTGCCATATCTTCTAAACTATTAGAGTTACACTTCTGAAACTTTGGTTATTGGATGGCCCTTGGAATACTTGACCTCAACATGACCCCAAGGTCAAATGTCAAAAATTATGATTTGCCTATCTCCTAAACTATTGGAGTTACCAGGCTTGGGGCCAATTACATCTGAAAGTAATTGATTAAATAACAATTACTTTGCCCTAAAAATGTAATTGATTAAATTACAATTACAACATCATATGAATGTAATTGATTAAATTATAATTACTTTTGCAATGTAATTGATTAAATTACAATAACTTTTGCAATGTATTATCTAGAAGTACTACAGGTATGACACTATAACTCAAGTTAAACAAATATAACTAATGATAATTAATAGATGTTCATTGAAACTACATGTTTAAAATGAAGCACAATCTCAAACAAACTTAATTCAAAACTAAATTTCTGTAAGCTCTCTTTTAGCTTCTGTCAAGTTCTACCAGTACTTTTGAGTTGATATAGTAAATGCATCCATTGTGAACAATGCTCTAGTTCTCAATTAACTATCCGAATTACCCTTTATCATCATCAGCTTTTCAAAAGTTGCATCTTTCTGTCTACACAGCCAGACAGGCTGGACAAAAAGTGTAGACCCAGATCAGGCTGCTCATGGAGGAGCAGTCTTCATTGTAGGAGCATTTTGATCAGTGCCTAGACTTTTTGCCCAACCTGTCTACATAATTTGGGCACAATTAATAAAATGCAATTAATATTTTCAGATGATCTGTGTGAAGTGTTAGAATTTCAGTTTGTAAATCAGTCTCAGTGGTCAATATCAGGCTTGGGGTAATCATAATTTGCACAATCTTGATAGAGGTCCATTAGATGAAATTTCACAGCAATATCAAAGACCTAGGCCTTGTGGTTTCACAAAAGAAGATTTTGTAAGATTTTCCCTATATTAAGTGTATGTAAAACCAAAGGGCCCCAGAGCGGGGGCATTTTTGGTTTCAGGGCTATAATTTGAACAATCTTGATAGAGGTCTACTAGGTGAAATTTCACACCAAATGTCAAAGTCCTAGGCCTTGTGGTTTCAGAGAAGAAGATTTTTAGCTCACCTGTCACGAAGTGACAAGGTGAGCTTTTGTGATCACTTTTCGTCCGTCGTCAGTGCGTGTGTGCGTGCGTGCGTAAACAATTTCTTCAAATGACATCTCCTCCTAAACCACTGATCGGATTTTGACCAAACTTCACAGGAATGATCCTTAGGTGGTCCCCTTTCAAAGTTGTTCAAATGGTTCCGGTCCGTTGCACATCTGGGTCACTGTGAGGGGCCAAAAATAGATTTTTTTCACCGAAAACTTAAAAAATCTTCTTCTCTGAAACCACAAGGCCCAGGTCTTTGATATTTGGTATGAAGCTTCATCTAGTGGACCCCTACCAAGATTGTTCAAATTATAGAGCTGGGGTCAAAAATGCCCCCGCTCCGGGGCCCTTTGGTTTTACATGGGCTTATATAGGGAAAATCTTTAAAAATCTTCTTCTCTGCAACCGCAAGGCCCAGGTCTTTGATATTTGGTATGTAGCTTCATCTAGTGGACTCCTACCAAGATTGTTCAAATTATAGTGCTTTGACCAAAATGCCCCCGCCCCGGGGGCCCTTTGGTTTTACATGGGCTTATATAGGGAAAATCTTTCAAAATCTTCTTCTCTGCAACCGCAAGGCCCAGGTCTGTGATATTTGGTATGTAGCTTCATCTAGTGGACTCCTACCAAGATTGTTCAAATTATAGTGCTTGGACCAAAAATGCCTCCGCCCCGGGGGCCCTTTGGTTTTACATGGGCTTATAATTATAGGGAAAATATTGAAAAATCTTCTTCTCTGAAACCGCAAGGCCCAGATCTTTGCTATTTGGTATGAAGCTTCATCTAGTTGACCCCTACCAAGATTGTTCAAATTTTAGTGCTGGGGCCAAAAATGCCCCCGCCACTGGCCCTTTTGTTTTACATGGGCTTAATATAGGGAAAATTTTTAAAAATCTTCTTCCCTGAAACCACAAGGCCCAGGTCTTTGCTATTTGGTATGAAGCTTCATCTATTGGTCCCCTACCAAGATTGTTCAAATTATAGTGCTGGGGACAAAAATGCCCCCACCACGGGCCCTTTGGTTTTACATGGGCTTAATATAGGGAAAATCTTTAAAAATCTTCTTCTCTGAAACCACAAGGCTTAGGTCTTTGATATTTGTTATGAAGCTTCAGCATGTGGACCTCTACCAAGATTGTTCAAATTATAGCCCTGGGGCCAAAAATGCCCCTGCTCCAGGGCCCTTTAGTTTTACATAGACTAATATAGTGAAAATCTTGAAAAATCTTCTTCTGAAACCACACGGCTTAGGTCTTTGATATTTGTTATGAAGCTTCATCTATTGGTCCCCTGCCAAGATTGTTCAAATTATAGTGCTGGGGACAGTGCTTTGGTTTTACATAGGCTTATATAGGGAAAATATTTAAAAATCTTCTCTGAAACTACAAGGCCCAGGTCTTTGATATTTGGTATGAAGATTCATCTTGTGGACCTCTACCAAGATTGTTCAAATTATAGCCCTGGGGCCAAAAATGCCCCTGCTCCAGGGCCCTTTAGTTTTACATAGACTTATATAGTGAAAATCTTGAAAAATCTTCTTCTCTGAAACCACACAGCTTAGGTCTTTGATATTTGTTATGAACTTCATCTAGCGGACCCCTACCAAGATTGTTCAAATTATAGTGCTCTGGCCAAAAAAGCCCCCGCACCGGGGCCCTTTGGTTTTACATAGGCATATATAGGGAAAATCTTTAAAATCTTCTTCTCTGAAACCAGAAGGCCTAGGTCTTTGATATTTGGTGTGAAATTTCATCTAGTGAACCTCTATCAAGATTGTTCAAATTATAGTGCTGGGGCAAAAAATGCCCCCGCCCGAGACCCTTTGGTTTTACATAGACTTATATAGGGAAAATCTATAAAAATCTTCTTCTCTGAAACTCCAAGGCCATGTTTTTTGATGTTTGGTATGGAGCTTCATCTAGTGGACCTCTACCAAGATTGTTCAAATTATAGCCCTCGGGCCACAAATGCCCCCGCCCCGGGGCCCTTTTGTTTTCATAGACTTATATAGAGATAATCTTTGAAAATCTTCTTCTCTGAAACAGCAAGGCCCAGGTCTTTGATATTTGGTGTGAAGCTTCATCTAGTGGACCTCTATCAAGATTGTTTAATTTATACCCCTGAGGCCAAAAATGCTCCTGCCCCGGGGCCATTTGGTTTTACATAGGCTTTTGTAGGGAATATCTAAAAAAAAACCTTCTTCTCTGAAACCGCAAGGCCCAGGTCTTTGATATTTTGTGTGTAGCTTCATCTAGTAGACCTTTGCCAAGATTGTTCAAATTATAGCCTTTATTGATGTTTGGTATGAAGCACCACCTTTTTAGAACTCCATCAAAACTTGTTACTCTATGAATCAGGTGAGCGATCCAGGGCCATCATGGCCCTCTTGTTTAAGATTTTCCCTATATTAGTCTATGTAAAACCAAAGGGCCCCGGAGCTGGGGCATTTTTGGCCCAAGGGCTATAATTTGAACAATCTTGGTAGAGGTCAATTTGATGAAGCTTCAAACCAAATATCAAAGTCCTGGGCCATGCGGTTTCAGAGAAGAAGATTTTTTAAGATTTTCCGTATATAAGTCTATGTAAAACCAAAGGGCCCCTGAGCAGGAACATTTGTGGTCTCGGGGGTATAATTTGAACAATCTTGATAGTGGTCCACTAGATGAAGCTTCATACCAAATATCAAAGATCTAGGCCTTGTTGTTTTAGAGAAGAAGATTTTTAAAGATTTTCCCTATATTAGTCTATGTAAAACCAAAGGGCCCTGGAGCGGGGGCATTTTTGGCCCAAGGGCTATAATTTGAACAATCTTGGTAGAGGTCCATTAGGTGAAGCTTCATACCAAATATCAAAGTCTTGGGCCTTGCGGTTTCAGAGAAGATTTTTTTTAAGATTTTCCCTATATAAGCCTATGGTAAACCAAAGGGCCCTGGTGCGGGGGTATTTTTAGCCCCAGCACTATAATTTGAAAATCTTGGTAGGGGTCCACTAGATGAAGCTTCATACCAAATATCAAAGACCTGGGCCTTGTGGTTTCAGAGTAGAAGATTTTTTAAGTTTTCAGTGAAAAAAATCTATTTTTGGCTCCTGTAACCTAGATGTGTAATGGACCGGAACCATTTGAACAACTTTGAAAGGGGACTACCTAAGGATCATTCCTGTGAAGTTTGGTCAAAATCCGATCAGTGGTTTAGGAGGAGATGTCGTTTGAAAAAATTGTTTAGCACACACGGACGGACGCACAACGGACAATGGACAAAAAGTGATCCCAAAAGCTCACCTCGTCACTACGTGACGGTGAGCTAATAAAAGAATTGGTCTGTTGTCCAGAAACCTGATATTTTTGCACCAATTCAAAATTTATACATCTATATCAACACAAATGTTATCAAATTGTAATCAGAAAATAATCATGATTACAGGCCAAAATATGGAAGTAATTAATTAAATTAAATTACTTGTAATCAGAAAAATGTCTGATTACTGATTACATCAGATTACTTGAAAATATGTGATCGATTACAGCTGATTACAATTACAGATTATGATTACCCCAAGCCTGGGAGTTACACTTCTGAAACTTTGCTTATTGGATGGTCCTTGGAATATAGAATATGTCAGGCCACTTTTGTTGTGACCTTGACCCCAAGGTCAAAGGTCCAAAAGTATGATTTTGCCATATCTTCTAAACTATTAGAGTTGCACTTCTGAAACTTTAGTTATTGGATGGCCCTTGGAATATAGAATAAATTTGGACACTTTTGGTGTGACCTTGACCTCAACATGACCCCAAGGTCAAAGGTAAAAATTATGATTTGCCATATCTCCTAAACTATTGGAGTTATACTTCTGAAACTTTGCTTATCGGATGGTCCTTGGAATATAGAATATTTTTGGCTACTTTTGGTGTGACCTCAACTCAAGGTCAAAGGTCAAAAAGTATGACTTTGCCATATCTTCTAAACTATTAGAGTTACACTTCTGAAACTTGGTTATTTGATGGCTGTTGGAATATAGAATAAATTGGGGTACTTTGGGTGGACCTCAACATAACCCCAAGGTTAAAGGTCAAAAAGTATGACTTTGCCATATCTTCTAAACTATAAGAGTTACACTTCTGAAACTTTGCTTATCAGTTAGAATGTTCTTTACAACTTTTTATGCCCCCGCATCGTATGATGCCGGGGGCATATAGTTTTTCGGTTTTCCGTACGTGCGTCCGTGGGTACGTGCGTACGGTTTCCGAATGTACGAAAGTGTGTACCTACGTACGTACGTAATCCTGTTAGACTCAGGTTAAGGTTTTTGTACAAGGTAGAACTTGAGCTCATATTTTCCAAACCATACAATAGATTTGGTTTATATTTAGTATGATGATAGATATAGGTCCAAAGTTTTATTCAGCAATACCCCCACCCATACCCTAGACCTCAAGGTCAAGGTCGTGGACTTTGAAATTTTTATCGTTTAAGACCCAGGTTAAGGTATTTGTACCAGATAGAACTTGAGCTCATATTTTCCAAACCGTGTAATGAATTTGGTTCATATTGGGTATGATGATAGATATAGGACTGAAGTTTTATTCAGCAATACCCCCACCCATACCCATGACCTCAAGGTCAAGGTCATGGACTTGAAATTTTTAATGTTTAAGACCCAGGTTAAGGTATTTGTACCAGGTAGAACTTGAGCTCATATTTTCATAACCATACAATGGATTTGGTTTATATTTACTATGATGATACATATAGGTCCAATGGTTTATTCAGCAATACCCCCACCCATACCCATGACCTCAAGGTCAAGGTCATAGAATTAGAAAATTTTTAATGTTTAAGACTTTGGTTAAGGTATTTGTACCACCAATTTCAATAAACTTCACACAAATATTCCTTATAAAAATATCTCGTGCAGGTTCAACTTTTAAGGTCATGGTCTCAAGGTCAAGGTCACAGAGGTTATTTTTAGAAAAACTTTGTCATTCCTCTAGCGTCTACATTTCTTCACTGATTTCAATATAAGTTCACACAAATGTTCCTTTTACAATATTTTGAGCGAGTTCGACTTTCAAGGTCATCACCTCAAGGTCAAGGTCACAGTGGCTATTTTTAGAAAAAACTTTGTCATTGCTCTAGCGCCTACATTTCTTCACCAATTTCAATATAACTTCATACAAATGTTCCTTATGACAATATCTCAAGCTATTTTGACTTTCAAGTTCAAGGTCACTGTGGCTATTTTTAGAAAAACTTTGTCTTCGCTCTAGCGCTTACATTTCTTGACTAATTTCAATATAACTTCACAAAAATGTTCCTTATGACAATATCTCTAGCGAGTTCCACTTTCAAGGTCAAGGTCACTGTGGCTATTTTTAGCAAAACTTTGTCACCCCTCTAGCGCTTACATTTCTTCACCGATTTCAAAATAACTTCACACAAATCTTCCTTATGACAATATCTCGAGCGATTTCGACTTTTAACGTCAAGGTCACTATTGGTGGAACGCCGAAACTCGCACAGATTGGTATTTGCACCACTTAAAGATTAATGTGCTAAGCGGGGGCATCTGTGTACTTTGGACACATTTCTAGTTTTAACTTGCATGTAGTTTTGGCTAGCTAATACATAGTCATTAGTGTTACTCATAGAAAAAGCGGGTATTTGCGATGGTATACTATCGACTGCTGATCTAGTTGTTTATATTGACAGTTTCCATAAACGTCAGACAACCCAAACTCTCATATGGGAATAGGTGTATGCTAAAGACCATAATTTAATACTGTGCAGGCTTCATCCTTTAAAATCTGTGTACCGTAAAATCTCTACTAGAAGCCCATGCTCTAATAAACGCCCACCCCCGATTTGGATGTTAAAAATGGTGATTTTTTTGGCAATTCTCAGAACAATACTAGCCTCCAATAAACGCCCACTTTACTCCGATGTTGATTTATAGGAGCTTTTTTGTGACATTGTGACAGGGTCGGAAATTAAACAAGTCAAACAAAATGACTTCAGGTTTTACGTATTTTGCCATGTTTGACCTGTTAATAGGAGTGTAACGATGCATCGGACCATCGATGCATTGCGATAGGCACTGGGCCGATAGTACTGCATCGATGGTAAAGTTAAACATCGATGACTATCGCTGATTGAACTATTGATAATTTCGATAGTTTTCTATATCACAAGTTTTTCAGATAATTCCCGGAGTTGTTTTCATTCTAATATAATTTATATTCTTTATTACCACATACGTCTTGTACCCGGTCAAGCGTCAAACGGTACATTGTCCTAATTATAATCCAATAATCTCCTGTGTCAGTGGGAGACAACGGCTGCTTGTCGCCAGATAAAGGCAATAAAATTACAGCCGAATCGTGATTTGGCCGTAGACTGCAGGTACACTGTATTTATGTATCCTATTTTGTTACACATTGTCCACTTAACACCCGATGTTGGTATAAGGTAAGAATGCTGAATATTCCTTCATTGAACTGGTAAATTTACAACTTTCTGAAGCATATTTCAGCAGCACTTTGATGTTAATTGATTTCGAAATAATTGACACGGACGATTACGCTAATCTGCAAGCTGTCTGTAAGCCAGTGATAAGAAAAGCGATAATTAATGCCTGTTTACACAGTGGTATTTATTATCAAAGGGTGCCGCCCGCATTAATTAGCACATGAAGCATGGAAAGTCCGCACGCGTCACTACCTCTTCAAAAGATGCAAAAAATGTTCTGGTTGATGTTTTAGAGGATTCTTATTTTGTCAATAACAGACATCAAAGGAAATGAAATACGTGTCGTCCTGCAAAGAACGTTTATAGACATGTTTATACAGCCGAGAAATTAATTTTGAATCTTGGACACCGTGTAAGGGAAATACCGCACTAGAAAACAATTAAAGAAAATAAAAACATGGTTCGAATTTCTGTTTATTTGCATTGCTAAAATAGTTTAAAAGATTTTACCAAACAACAAAAGGAAAATACAAATGATGTTTGGAAAAAAAACAATTACACAATGAAAATGATGGAAAATTAGATAAGTTGGCAGATGTAAGAATGTCCGGATGACATTGTAAGGCATGTTCATGTTACTGATGATGTCATCGGTTGACCGGGGCCGACTTGGATATAAAAATTCTTTAGCCCTGATCTCAAAGGTGTTCCGTTTAAAGGTGCATTATTGAGCTATCTGGAAAAAATGCTTCCAAAAATAAAATACATATAGCCGGTATTTTTCTTTAAAACAATACAAATGAATGCATTTTATGCAAAAATGCGAAAAATTATGATGACAGGTAAACGAGTTTGAGAGGGATTCCCTAACTAGGTTTCGAACACTAGTTAGATCTATTTTTAGTTCGTGACAAAATAGAATCCCCGTATATGACGTTATGCGACGATAATTTTTGGCTTTGTTTGCTTAGGCCATGCCTGAACCGGGAAAAAATATGACGCTAGTACCATGCCATAAGTAACGACACTCAGAGACGATACTGTCGCCATGTATGTGTAAAATGACAGATTTATTTTTAGAATAGAAATTCCGAACACATGTTCAGAGCGAAGGGTAAACACGAATGAAAACGACAATTTTCACTAATTTCTGAAGCTGTATTTGGCTCCAAAGTGTATACATGACAAAGGAGTATGCACTGAAGATAAAAACCATAAAAAAAATTTTGAGACCTGGTAGCTCAATAATGCACCTTTAACAAACGCATGTGATCGATTGTGTACCGAAACACTGAGACTTATATTAAAAATTTTCTCAGATTTTCGGTCTTAAGATTTAATTCTAACTTCCCAAAACACAGGTTCTGATGTATGGATTCGTTTGGCGTGTCATCGGTAAAAATTCTGATTCTGAATCGTATGCATTGCTGACATAGTTTTTCAGCTATCTGCTATTTATTTTAATGATGCATTTCTTTAGTAACTGGTAAAACATATTTTCTCAATAGCTAAACGGTTGTGGATAGAGGTGGATAGAAAACAGCGCCCTGCACAATACCAGATTTATACCCGGAAGCTCGATCCGTGTCACCAAAAACAGCATACAGATGTGTTTACACAAATTAAAGCGTTCGACTTTTCCTGCCAAGCGTCTGCTATTTTGGCGCCAAAATATAGCCATGCACGAGGCAGTAGAATAGTCTGTTTTTATTAATATGCATACATCTACCGATAGATGAAGCTAATCGTCGTGGAGCGATTTGATTGTGGATTAAATTTTATTGAGGGATAAATGCAAATTAGAGACATAACTTGACCTTATTTTCACACCTTGTCACGCGGAACATTATAGGCTTATCGGTAGCGCCAGAGGCTTGTGTTTACAGTGTAATTATAGAATAGACTGCATATCCGGCGTTTATTACACGATTCGTTTAACTAACATGGTCGGTTTGGTTGGACCCAAAGTTCAGTGCTATAACGAGGTTGAGGTGTATTTAGTCACTTTGTCATGTCTGAAGTGTTTTTGAAGACAAGCAAAGATTTCAATGCCTTCGTGAAGAGCTTACATTTATTTTGATTAAGAAACTGATTTCACATTCTCACTGTGAATTGATACATTTTACTTGGCTACTTAAAATGAGTCTCCCGGCTCTTCCAGAAGGATTTACACTTAAAGGAATAAAGATGCTCGGGGGGGGGGGGGGGGGGGGGGGGGGGGAAACTGTTTCCTCTTCATGTAGGGCAGACAGAAAAGCAAACAGGAGTTTACAACAGGTGTCCCTCTTGTGTAAATTATCTTGGTTATTTCTTGTATGCAGAAAAAGCATACAGAAAACAGTTTGAAGGATTGAATAGTTTTAATTTCCTTATCAAACAAGAAAATATGTTTCAGGCAATAGTATCTCAATAGTATTGCAATAGTAGTCAGCAATAGTAATAGTATCGCAATGGTTCTTCCTGCAATGTCAATACTATCGCAATAGTCATTTTCTGACTATCGTTACATTCCTACCCGTTAATGATATTCGCTTTAGTGAAGAAAGGGGAGGTAACTACTATTCTATTCTAAGACAACCAATCGCTCATTTTCTGAGAAACAAGATGGCAGCCATATGTTTGTGGTAAGATTTATAAAAATGTATGAAGCCCCAAATCAGTTGCCATGTTCTGTGCCAATGTTAAAAAAATGGGATGTTAGGCTCTGCCAGATATGGGTTAACCCTTTTTGTACCTAATGGAATCTTCCTCCTTATATATTCGGAGGCAATAGAAAGTATACAGTTTTTGATTTAGAATACCGGATCTTGTATTGCTGTCTGTAATAAAATATGCCTATGTCCGTTTTTCCCAAACGTCCAAGTTTGTAAAACTCCAATTCTTTTCCTGTAGCAGTCATCCATGTCGGAGTTATTGCCCTTAATTGAAAATCAATATTTCCAATAAAATCTCATGTTGTACACGACATTCAAATCTATGCACACCGCAAAAGTCATGTACGAATGTTCATCGATAAGACCACATCATTACTTTGCCATTAAACCTAAACAATCAGCTTCAAACTCAATTGGAATTTCTGCCTGTTGCGGATTATCTCCCTTTCAATTAAAATCATAGTGAATTAAATGAGCCTTTCTCAAATCGTGTAAGAGATATTCATTTGAAACTTTCGCATAATTAGTGTTTAGCTCGGCATCTTTATGTTTACTCCATAGAAAAACCTCTAAAATTGCACAATGGAAAGTTAATCTTCAATGCAAATCCCATAGAAACATAATGCATTTAATCAAGGGACGAACGTCAAAGGCGAAAATGCCATTTTTTTGGAGAAAAGATGTTGTACTTTACCTTGTGTTTAATTTCAATATGCGACATATTCTTGCCAAACAGTTGCTCTTCTTTGAATTTGTTGCATGAAAAATCATTTATTGAATAACCCTTATTCGAAACACATGTTTAAAGGGAAGCTACTCAAGACCAAATATTGGATCAGACCCCCTGTCCATTTCAAGTGACGCAATTTCATTATCCTTTAATTAGTTTTAACGGAAAATGCTGCAAATTATGCGGAAGTGGTTGTTCTTATTTATGATGCCTCATATGTATGTAGAGAGGGAGACATTGGGATGCAAATCGGCATTCAGTAACCTGTGTACTTTTGCCTCTCAGTATATATACCAGGAGTCCATTACAAAATTTAGGGGTGTCAGGATGTGATTCTTCAAAATTTATTTGGAAAATAGCTGAACCTTTTGCAAACAGTGTAGGCCCTGATCAGATGCCGCATTCAGTGGCATCTGATCTGGGCCTGCACTGTTTGCCAATTAACCGTTTTGGGGTTTGCGGTACAAAATAGGTCATGACATAGCTCAGCCATTGCAGAGATCTGCATCTGTCCAATCAGGGTCAACTGGAAAACTCTTCAAAATTTTACTCGTCCTGCATGACAGAGGGCATGCAGGATCTTGTAAATTTAAAAGGGACAAAGGCAAAATTTTTACTTGTCCTCCAAAAATTTTTACTCGTCATGGCGAGACTGGACAAGTGAAATTCCTCGGCCCACATTGATCTAAACTGCCAGAAATTTTGTGAAACTTGCAATAAATGAAATTAACCAGACACCAGGTTATTTTGAGGGTCCTTCAAAAAGTTTCGTCACTAATAGGTTTCAGTAGTTTTATGGTATGTATTTCTGATAATGCTTCTTTGCACTTGAATAGCCTTTCAAATAGCATAACTGATAACAGTTTATTGCGTGCAGATTGCTTTTATAATGACCAAGATATGTCAAATTGAAATACATGTACATGCAGTCATATACACTGGCCAATTTACGAGTTACATTGTAAAATGGACAGAAAGGCTGAAATTCGCAGCTACATTAAATGCGGTGTTAGGCTTGACATAGGTTCAAGTCAGATATTTGATGAATTGTGTGGCATTTATGAACCTCTTGCCATTGTTAGGCCTAAGACCTCCATCACCAAGCCAACCATCAGTGCTGTAAAGGCAGAGGTCAAAGAAGATGCATGACTGTCAGTGAAAGAGATAGCTAAATGCACTGGCATATCAGAAGGCAGCGTGCATACCATTCTGACAAAGTACTTGGGCTTGAGGCTTGAGAAAGATTTGCACTAGGTGGGTGTCCCATTTGCTCACTGAGGAGCAAAAGAACCAATGCCTTAAATGTGCCCAACAGCTCTTGAAAAAATACAAAAACTGTGACACCCGATTTATTTCTAACTTGCTAATGTGTGACGAAACCTGGGTGCACATGTTTGAGCCACAGAGAAGAGCTGATAACAAACAGTGGAAGCTCAAAGATCAAAAGCACCCCTGTATTGCCAAGCAAGAAGATGTTGTATGCAATCTTCTTCAATTTTAGTGGGCCAGTGGTTCAAGTGGCTTGTCCTTCTGGTCATACAGTCACTGAGCGATTTTACAAGAACGCTGTACTAAAGAAAGTCAAGGCATTCTACAATAAGAAGTGTCCAAGCAAAGGTTGGTCAGGAGTGCAGCGGAGTTATGACAATGCCTCCTCTCACAAGTCTGAGGTTGTCAGGTCGTATTTCACTGCTGAAAAGGTCGAGACTGTAAATCATCCTCCCTATTCTCCTGACCTGAGCCATGCAAATTTTTCTTGTTTTCAGTGCTCTGAAAAGAAATGTAAGTCCAGAATAAGAAGTGCACTTGGCAGCGTGATTTATCAGTGCCTTCAACAGGTACCCAAAGAAGACTTTAGAAATTGGATCCGAAGGTTACAAAAATGCATTTCAGCAGAAGTGGGGTGGTACTTTGTGGGCCTGCAATAGAGAACAAAATATTAAATAGAGTGTTTAGGAAATAAAACCCCAGTGATCAAACTGTTTGAAGGATCCTCGTAATAATTAGATATCCTGGAAAATCTGTGTGTGTGCCTGCATCAGATGCTTGTGTGTATTCAGTATATGACCTCACCTAGTTGTAATTTCTTATTACAAATGCAAATTGTTTCTCTGACCAAGTTTAACAATGATCAATTATGCGCCTGTAACTTTTCATTTAAGATTAAGTTGTATGTGAATTCTGATAGCCTTTTATTTTACCCTGTCAAACAAACCCAGAGTCAATGGGTTTAATGTTTACCTTGTCATGATAGGTAATCTTATACCAACATATTAGGGTACAGTATATGTACCAAAAGCTGTAAGGGACATTGTTTTCTTTAAAAAATCAAATATTTGACTTTATTAGATTGTTGACTTAAATGGCTTATTGAACCAGCCTGCAATTGAAAGAATGCTTGCATGAGCAATTAGATTAAAATAATTAGCTCTATACAGATTTTAATCTGATATATTTTGGATAGATTTTATAGATACAGTACGAGATATACATGGCTGTTTTCGCAAATATTTCAGAAAAATTATGTTCACACATAAGAAACAATTCACTGCCTCAAGAGGCAGCAAGTTTTTTTATTTAAGACATCACTGGGGTGTCCAACTGATGTTTTGGCTTACATTTGGGCAAGGCCTGCTGTTCTTGCAGCAGTTAACAGTAGATGGTTCTTCTGTTTCTACACTTCCATATTCATTTTCTTCTTTCTCCTCTGTCCCTCACTTTCAGCTCCTCTACTATCTCTTCTTTCTCTTTTCTCCCTTTCTCTGTGAGATGACAAAATGACCCACAATCTAATTTCAATCAATCTTTGGAGGTGTGTCTTTTTACCAAAAGGGGAATGAATACAGTTAACTAGCCACAAAAGTTATCTCCTGACAGAAAATATGTCCAGTATATATGATCCTTTCCACTCTTGCTAAGGTCACTGGGCCTCCGTGGCCTAGTGGATAAGAGCACTGACCCTTAATCTTTAGGTCTCTCACCGCTGTGGTTAGAGCCTGGCTCAGGTCACATGTGAGACGCCAGATTCTGCAACAGAAGGTCAGGTGCTTTTTCTCCGGGCACTCCAGTTTTTAACTCTAGTTGTTAATGATCGGCTTGATATAATCTTGAAAGGTTTGTAAAACCAAAATAAAAAAAAAAATGCCAAGGTAACTCATGTGTGGCCTAAAAAAAAACGTCAAAGCCAGCTGCAAAAGATATAATTATTGGCATTTTGTGCACCAAACCATAATTATAGATGTACAAGAAAATACAATAGTGGCCATTTGTAGTACTACTGAATCTCGATGATCATTGCTTTCATGCCACAAACTCTTTCTCTTAATGGCTGTTTTAGTGGTGTTCTTGGCTTTTCCTGATTAACCTTTCTTTCTGTTTTTTTTTTTTTTTTTTTTTTTTGCACCTGCTTTAAGTGTGGAGCGATAAAGGAGTCCAATTTTCTGTCCTTTCAAATGTCCCTCCGTCCATACTTCCGTTTGTCAAGCTGTGGACAGTTGTGTTCATCCTAGTGTAAGTCCATTTCTCAAGAACTACTAGGGCCTCATAAATAATACTTGGTACAAACTTGCATTTGGGATGACAACTTTAATGCAATTAGCTTCCGTATTTGACCTTGACCAACATTTCATGGTTCAGTGACTTTGTAAATTATTGCATGAGCCTTAGAGTTCACCCTAATGTAAGAAACTAAAAGAGCTTCATTAATATTTGGTACAATCTTGATTGCATCTAGAGATGTCAACTTTGATGCAAGCACATCCATATTTTACCTTGACCTACATTTCATGGTTCACTTACTTGATAAACTTTTAAAATTTAGTTTGTTTGATTTGAGGTTTAACATCCCCATCAACAATGTATGGGTCATTTTGGAGACCATACCTCCAATTTTGTGGGACTTTTACCCGACATTGAGATGAAATGACATCTCAAGCCCTTTCGCCCGATGAAACCAATAGGATTTATAAGCATGGACGGTCCGACTCGCATCGCTTTACCTGGGTAGGCTTAGATCATCTAAGGGGTTTACCAGTACTCCTGTGCGGTCAGATTTCAGCTGTGCGTGGAAGCATCATGCAGCCCATCTATTTCTTCAAGCCCTGATGGGCCGGGGGCCGTTTTCAAAATTTAGGGGTGACAGGTTGTGTCACTGTACAATGTATTTGAAAAACAAGAATTCCATAGAAGGTGCCGTCACACCTGGGGGCAAAAGTCACAGGAGCCACAATCAGAACGTAGTTATTCAGTAAGTGAATTTCATTCTTAGCAGTTGATAGTTGATGTAAAATGTGTCATAGTCACTGGACAAAAAAATATAGGCCATGATCACCAGGGCAAGGTACGTGCCAAATCAGTACATCAAGAAGCACTAAGCAAGGTTTGGTGGCTGTAGGCCATTTATTTTAGGACATATCGAACATTAACGTAAATTGTGTTAAAGTCACTCGAGTGCATAATATAGGTCAAGGTCACCAGGTCAAGGTACCCACACAGGCAGTAAATATAGGAGAAGCACTATGCAAGGTTTGGTGGTTGTAGGCCTTATTGTTAAGAAGATATGGAACGTTAACCTAAAATGTGTAAAAGTCATTGGAGTGCGAAAATAGGTCAGGGTCACCAAGTCAAGGTACCTGCAGAGTCAGTACATCTAGGAGAAGCACTATGCAAGATTTTGTGGTTGCAGGTCTTTTATTTGAGAGCTGAGACATTGACGTAAATTGTGTCAAAGCCACTGGAGCGTAAAATACAGGTCAAGGTCACCAGGTCAAGGTACCTACAGAGTCAGTACATCGAGGAGAAGCATTATGCAAGATTTGATGGTTGTAGGTAGGCCTGAGGTGTCATTTCATCTCAATGTCGGGTAAAAGTCCCACAAAATTGGAAGCAACGTCTCCAAAATTACCTTTACAGTGTTGACGGGGACATTAAACCACAAATCAAACAAACAAACAAGGCCTTTTCTTTGAGGAGATCTGGAACTTCGACGTAAAATGTGTCAAAGTCACTGGGGCATAAAATATAGGTCAATGTCACCGGGTCAAGGTACCTGCAGAGTAAGTACATCTAGGAGCAGCACTTTGTAAGATTTGATGGTTGTAGGCCTTTAATTTGAGGATATCTGGAACTTCGACGTAAAATGTGTCAAAGTCACTGGAGCGTAAAATATAGGTCAAGGTCACCGGGTCAAGGTACCTGCAGAGTCAGTACGTCTAGGAGAAGCACTTTACAAGATTTGATGGTTTTACACCTTTTATAATGAGGAGATCTGGAATATCGACGTAATATTTGTCAAAATTACAGGAGTGTAAAATATAGGTCAAGGCCACCAGTCAAAGCGCCTGCATAGTCTGGAGCTCAGGCAAATGTTTTATGAAAGGTTTGATGGTTGTTTAGTCTTGTAGTTGATTACAATACAAACTTTGACATAAATGTCGAACTCCGACATAATGGTCAAAGCCACTGGAGCCCAAAATATAGGTCAGAGTCAACGGGTCAAGGTGCCTTCAATGTTAGAAGGTCAGAGGATGTATCATGTAAGGTTTGATGGTAGCTGAGGTTTGTAATTGACTTAAATAAAAACTTTGACGCAAATGTCGAACTTTGACGTAAATGTGAACAGACGGATGGATGAACGAATGGAAAAGCGGACAGTTTTGGTTCAATAATGATCTAACTTGCTCAGACGGATCATCTCGACAATATCTAGGTTAAGTTTGAATATGGATCGTGTCAGGTCAAAAAGTAGGTCAGTAGGTCAAATCAAAGATAAACATTGTTAACACTCTAGAGGCCGCAATATTGGTCCAATCATCATCAAACTTGCTCAGAGTGATCATTTTGACAATACCTAGGTCAGGTTTGAATACGGGTCATGTCAGGTCAAAAAGTAGGTCAGTAGTTAAAATCATAGAAAAACCTTGTTAACACTCTAGCGGCCATAGTTTTGGTCTGATCATCATCAAACTTGCTCAGAAAGATCATCTCGACATTATCGAAGTCAAGTTTGAATATAGGTCATGTTGGTTTGGAACACCGTCCAAAAATAGTCTGTAGGTCAGCAGGTCAAATCATAGAAAAACCTTGTTTCACACTCTAGAGGCCATAGTTTTGGTCCGATCATCATCAAACTAGCTCAGACTGATCATCATGACAATATCAAGGTCAAGTTTAAATATGGGTCATGTCTGATCAAAAAGTAGGTCAAATCATAGAGAAACATTGTTAACATTCCAGAGGCCACAGTTTTCGCCCAATCATCAAACTTGCTCAGAATAATCATCATAACAATAATTGGTTCAAGTTCAGATATGGGTCATATCGGATCAAAATGTAGGTCTGTCGGTCATATCATAGAAAAACCTTATCAACACTCTAGCGGCCACAGTTTTTGTCCAATCATCACCAAACTTGCTCTGAATGATCATCTCGACATTTGACATTTGAATATTGGGTCATGTCATATAAAAAAGTAGGTCAGTAGAAAAACCTTGTAAACACTCTAGAGGCCACAGCTTTTGTCCAATCATCATATAAATTTTTTTTCAAAAATATCATCTTGACAAGATCTTAGTCATGTGGCGTATTTTATGAATAGAGTGGTTAAGTTTTTAAAAAGGGATCCACCCCGCTCTCCCATTTGTCACCACAAGTCATTGTTAGTTAGACCGAGCCCATTCATCTCCGTTTGGTGTACTAGGAACTGACCCTTAATGTCAATAAGGTGCCCATATAGTGACATACAAGTCAGCACTGCATTGTCAAAGGGACCCCCTCCCCTTATCACCATGGGTAATTGTTAGTTAGACTAAGCCCGTTCATTTCCATTTGGTGTACTAGGACCTGACCCTCCATGTCAGTTCTGTATTGTCAAAGGGATCCACACCTTTCTGATGGGCCTCCGTGGCCTAGTGGATAAGAGCGCTGACTCTTAATCATTAGGTCTCTCACCACTGTGGGTTCGAGCCTGGCTCGGGTCATATGTGAGACACCAAGTTCTGCAACGGATGGTCAGGTGGTTTTTCTCCGGGTACTCCAGTTTTTGCCCACCTCTGATTAACGATCAACTCGATATGAGGGAAATAATCTTGAAAGGGCCGTAAAACCAAAAGGAACATTTGATGACATTTAGAGTGCAATGACTATAACTCTTGCTTTCATACTGTTTGAGTTATTTTCCTTGAAAGTTTTTCAGTCAAAAAAACATATGCGCTCTATAACTTGAAAACCGTTCAAGCTATCTTCATGAAACTTCATATAAATATCAATCAACATTAGACAACATGCAATGCACAAGAACTATAACTCTTGCTTTATTCTTTCTGAGTTATTTCCCTTGGATGTTTGTCCATCACAAAATCGTGTCCACTCTATAACTTGAAAACCTTTCAAGATATCTTCCAAAAACTTCATATAAATACTAATCAACAGTAGACGACGTGCAGAGCACAAGAACTATAACTCTTGCATTTATACTTTTTAAGTTATTTTCCTTGGAAATTTTTTGCCGTCACAAAATCTTATCCGCTGTATTACTTGAAAACCTTTCAAGATATCTTCCTGAAACTTCATATAAATATAAATCAACATTTGACGACATACATAACACAAGAACTTTAAATCATACTTTTATTTTTATTGAGTTATTTTATTTTTTTTTTTTGTGACCACTCTTTAATTTGAAGCCTTTCAAGGTATCTTCAAGAAACTTCATTTAAATATCAGTCAACATTAGATGATGTGCAGAGCCCAAGTGGCTTCGAGGGTGGACCCCCCTTCTATTGTCTCAGATGCCAATTAAATTTTTACTTGCCTTAAATTCTCCGTATAAACAGCTGTAGCCCAACAGAAGCCCAATAAAATTATATTTAAAACCAACTGATTACATATTCATGTGTGAATTTCTGTCTGTCTGTCTACAATGTGACTTGTCCTGGTCAAAAAGAAGACAGGAGTGCCAACTCGAGTTTTGAAGAGGCAATGATATTGATGAAGTTTTGGTCAGAATCGGCATTCTAGAGGAATTTGACACATTTGAAGGCCAAATCCATCAATTTATGAAAAGCTTGCCAAAAGATGAGGGATACTGGCCACGAAAGAAACATGGGACTGAAGGCCAAATCCATTGATTTATGAAAAGCTTGCCAAAAGATGATCAAGGGACAGCAACAACAACAAAAAAAATAGTGAAGTTAAATAGCACTTCGGCCCCTGCCCATCGGGGCTTGAAAAAAAGATGGGCTGCATGATGCTTCCACGCAGAGCTGAAACTGACCGCACACGAGTACTGGTAAACCGCTTAGAGGATCTAAGCCTGCCCAGGCAAAGCGGTGTGAGTCAGACCGTCCATGCTGATAAACCCTATGGGTTTCATTTGGTGACAGGGCTTGAGCTCAATGTCGGGTAAAAGTCCCACAAAATTGGAAGCAATGTGAGTGAGTGAGTTTTAGTTTTACGTCCCACCAACAGCTAAGGTCATACGGAGATGGGACCTCGGTTTAAAGACTCATCCGAAAGTCTGGAGAAGCCCGGGATTGATCATGCGATCCCTGGTTTACAAGGCGAGTAGTGTAACCACTGCACCACGGAGGCTTCTGGAAGCAATGTCTCCAAAATGAACTATACAGTGTTGACGGGGACATTAAACCTCAAATCAACAAACAATAAATAGCTACTGATGAAGTGTGGAAGCAAATGAGAGTTTGTAAGATTTTTATCACATTACCTTGATGCGCACGGCCCCCCCACATAGGGGCTTGAAGAAATATATGGGCTGCATGATGCTTCCACGCAGAGCTAAATCCAGCCTGCACACTAGTACTGGTAAACCGCTTAGAGGATCTAAGCCTGTCCAGGAACCGCGGTGCGAGGCGGACCGTCCATGCTAATAAACCATATTGGTTTCATTGGGCGACAGGGCTTGAGAAGTCATTTCATCTCAATGTCGGGTAAAAGTCCCACAAAATTGGAAGCAACGTCTCCAAAATGACCTTGACAGTGTTGACGGGGACGTTAAACCTCAAATCAAACAAAACAAAACCTTGATGCGCTACAAACCAAAGCAGTGCTGATGCGCTGTCATGTAAACAGACAATAAGAGTTTCTGCTTTTCACCGGTTTCTGCTTTGGGCCCCAACAACAGAAAAAGGTATGCAGTGGTAAACTCTAGTCATTTTATTTTATCTTTATTTTCCATTTCATTTAATACATTACATTTGCTTGATTAATTTCTTGAATGATAATTTCTTAAACTTATATCACTATAGTCCAATTCAAATTTCCATTAAAAGTACTTTTACTTTGATTTGTTGACCTAGCATACCAAACTCTTTTCTCAAGGAAATCTTGTCAAAGGCAAATTGTGTACATAATGCTATTGTGATTTGATCTGTCTATTTTATCAGAGCTTTTGTTAGATGTCAGACTTTCTCACTTGCTGTTATTTTTGTCACAAATCAACCAGAGCACAGCAAAAGGTACAACATTCCGTGCCTAACCCATTTAATCTTGAATGATCTCTTCCACTTTTTAGCTCACCGTCACATAGTGACGAGGTGAGCTTTTGGGATCACTTTTTGTCCGTCGTGCGTGCATGCGTGCGTCCATCCATCCATGCGTAAACAATTTCTTCAAACGACATCTCCTCCAAAACCACGGATCAGATTTTGCCCAAACTTCACAGGAATGATCCTTAGGTGGTCCCCTTTCAAAGTTGTTCAAATGGTTCTGGTCCGTTGCACATATAGGTCACAAAGCCAAAAATAGATTTTTTTCACCGAAAACTTAAAAAATCTTCTTCTCTGAAACTGCAAGGCCCATGTCTTTGATATTTGGTATGGAGCTTCATCTTATGGACCTCTACCAAGATTGTTCAAATTATAGCCCTGGGGCCACTAATGCCCCCGGCCCGGGGCCCTTAGGTTTTACATAGACTTACATGTATATAGAGATAATCTTTGAAAATCTTCTTCTCTGAAACAGCAAGGCCCAGATCTTTGATATTTGGTAGGAAGCTTCATCTAGTGGACCTCTATCAAGATAGTTTAAATTATAGCCCTGAGGCCAAAAATGCCCCCGCCCCGGGGCCATTTGGTTTTACATAGGCTTATGTAATGCTGGGGACAAAAATGCCCCCGCTCCTGGGCCCTTTGGTTTTACATAGGCTTATATAGGGAAAATCTAAAAAAAATGTTCTCTCAAACCGCAAGGTCAAGGTCTTTGATATTAGGTGTGTAGCTTCATCTAGTGGACCTTTGCCAAGATTGTTCAAATTATAGCCTTTGTTGATACCCCTAAATTTATAACGCGGTGATCACCACTAACGCGGTTGGGATTCTTGGACCCCACCACCCGCGTTATAACGAGATTGCAGTGTATTTGGTATGAAGCTTCACCTTTTTAGACCTCCCTCAACATTATGCACATTATAACCCTGGGGTCAATAATGGCCCTCCCCGGGGCCCACTTGTTATATTGAAAGAGTCCATTTTCAATTTTATGGGTGTCAGATTGAGTTACCAAATTCAGGCTTAATATTCGGACACCCCAACTGCTTACCATAGTTGTTCTAAAATTTGAACAAATGCAATGTACTACCTGATGTTGCATCTAAAAATAGCTGGATGAGTGGCAAACAATGAAGACCCTGATGAGACTCTGTGGTTTGCAGCCTCTCATCTGGGTTTACACTGTTGGCTCAGGCCTATGTGTCGGAATACGTGCGGTAAATACGGTATACACAGAAGTTTATGGGCCAGTTGTTCAAAGCATTGTTACCTTAACAAGCTTGTTAGTGGTCAAATTGTTAACTGTTCTAGCAAGTACAGTATCGAATATAGTGTGAATTTTGCTGAAAAATGAGAGCAGTTTTTGCATCTACAAAAGCTGCTCACATTTTTTCAGCAAAAGGGCTCTAAGATCCTTCAATAGAGCTTGATTGGTCTCCGTGATCTGGTGGGTAAGAGTGCTGACTCTTAAGCATTAGGTCTCTCACTGCTGTGGGTTCGAGCCTCACTCAGTGCACATGTGAGACACCACACCAAGTTCTGCAATGGAAGAAGGTCAGATGGTTTTTTTCTGGCACTCCAGTTTTTGCCCACCTCTGATTAATGATCAGCTCAAAATAACCTTCCCCACTCCCTGCCACAACAACAACACCAAAAATCAGAGATTGAACATTTATTTAATAAATCTCATCAACCTGCCAGGATGCATGGGTTGATTTGTGGTTTTCATTGTCAAATATTGCAGCTTATTGTTTTTGCTGTGCCCTGCTTGGATCAACACAAACAGTTTAGGCGGATCAATTCAGGCACTATTGACCATTCCATCGACACGTTTTGTACACATGGCTAGGTAGCTCAAAAATAAAGATGTTAAGGTTGGTTAATTGAATGTTTAGCGTCCCCATCAACACTGTAAAGATCATTTTGGAGACGTTGCTTCCAATTTTGTGGGACTTTTACGCAACATTGAGATGAAATGACATCTCAAGCCCTGTCGCCCAATGAAACCAGTAGCGTTTATTAACATGGACGGTCCGCCTCCCACCGCGGTTCCTGGACAGGCTTAAATCCTCTAAGCGGTTTACCAGTACTAGTGTGCGGGCCGGATTCAGCTCTGCATGGAAGCATCATGCAGCCCATATATTTCTTCAAGCCCCTATGATGTTAAGGTACTTTTCTCGTAAGTTTGATTCTCCAGACTGATGTCAGTCTTTAAAGCAAGCTTGGCCTTGTCTCCATATTTCCTGAGTTGTTGGTGAGATGTAACTTTAAAAACACACACACATAGCTATATTATACCAATTATACCAATGACCAAATTGTTCAAAATCAAAAGCCATTTGTTTAATTCTTTTGTCTTATAAATTGCAAGTTCATCCATCTTTTTTCTGGAAAATTGCTTTTTCAGCCAAAACACCTGTCCAGTGCTTCCTGCCCTTCAACTGCTACAAAACGGGTACCCTGGCAAACAGTGCAGGCCCAGATCAGACACCGCAAATAAACACAACCTGACACCCCTTACTTTTGAAATGGATTCCTCAGGTATATATATAGAAGCCTCCGTGGTGTAGTGGTTACGCTACTCGCCTTGTAAACTAGGGGTCGCAGGATCGATCCCGGGCTTCTCCAGACTTTCGGATGAGTCTTTAAAAACCGAGGTCCCGTCTCCGTATGACCTTAGCTGTTGGTGGGACGTAAAACTCAAACACTCACTCACTCAGGTATATTATATAAGGAGGAAGATTCCATTTGGTATATTTTTCATAGTAAATAAGGCTTGACTTCACAAGTCAAGCCTTATTTTAACTAAAAAATAAGAAAAAAAAAAAAAAAAACACTAAACTGAAAATGCTGTCTGCTAGGCAGGATTAGCAGTAGAAGAGTTAACATTTCCTTCACTAACAAATTTGTTAAACTGATGATGCTTTTAAATTTGAACAATTGCTCAGATTTTTAAGGAAATTCATTGTAAACTGTGTACTTTCCATAAACGTTTGGAGACCATATTTTATGTAAACAGTTTGGTAGTAAATATTTGCCAAAAGCAACCCCATAGTCCACATTAAAGCTTACAACAGAAAGGGTTAATAAATTATTTCGGGGTCAAAGGCAGTGTCAACCCCAAAGAAAATTGTAAAGGCAGATTATCTAATTTTTAGATGTTTTTTTTTAGCTCACCTGCTCAAGGTGAGCTATTGTGATGGGTCTTTGTCCGTCATCTGTCTGTGCATGCGTGCATCCCTGCGTCTGTCCGTCATCAACTTTTGTTATGCCCCCGCCATTCGAAGAATGGTGGAAAGGGCATATAGCGTTGCCCCTGTCCGTCCGTCCGTCCGTTCGTCCGTCCGTGCGTCCGAAACTTAAACGCAGTCAATATCTTCCTTATTTCTTGATGGATTTTAAAATTACTCAGCAGAAATGTTAACCATCATGAGACGACATGTCACGTGCAAGACCCAGGTCCGTACCTCCAAGGTCAAGGTCATACTTAGAGGTCAAAGGTCAAAAAAAGGGTCCGAAACTTAAACGCAGTCAATAACTTTCTTATTTCTGGATGGATTTTGAAATTACTTTGTAGAAATGTTAACCATCATGAGACGATGTATCATGTGCAAAACCCAGGTCCGTACCTCCAAGGTCAAGGTCATACTTAGAGGTCAAAGGTCAAAAAAAGGGTCCGAAACTTAAACGCAGTCAATAACTTACTTATTTCTGGATGGATTTTAAAATTACTTTGAAGAAATATTAACCATCATGAGACGATGTGTCACATGCAAACCCAGTTCCGTACCTCCAAGGTCAAGGTCATACTTAGAGGTCAAAGGTAAAATGGTTCGAAACTTAAACGCAATCAATAACTTTCTTATCTCTGGATGGATTTTGAAATTATTTGGCAGAAATGTTGGCCATCATGAGACAATCTGCCTCACACAAAACCAATCCTTACCTGCAATGTCAAGGTCATACTTAGAGGTGAAACGTGAAAAAAGGGTCCAAAACTTAAACACGGTTAATAACTTTCTGTGGATGAATACGAACATAGACATATTTTCAGGCGGGGGCATCCGTGTCCTATGGACGCATTTCTAGTTTTAATTTACTTCTCCAAAACTGCTGGACAGATTTTGAAATAATTTCACAGGAATGTTCCTTGGGTGAACCTCTACCAAAATTGCTCAAATTGTTCCACAGGTGAACAAGATGGCCACCAGAGCTAAAAATAGAAAAACCTTTAAATGACCTCCTTAACCAGTGCATGGATTTTGATATAATTTCACAGGAAGGTTCCTTGGGTCACCCTCTACCAAAATTGCTCAGACCCTTCTGCTCGGATGAACAAGATGGCCACCAGAGCTAAAAATAGAAAAACCTTTAAACAACTTCTTTTCCTTAACCAGTGAATGGATTTCAAAATAATTTCACAGGAATGTTCCTTAGGTGACCCTCTACCAAAATTGCTCAAACTGTTTTACTCAGATGAACAAAATGGCCGCCAGAGCTAAAATACAAAAACCTTTAAATTACTTCTTCTCCTTAACCAGTGGATGGATTTCAAAATAATTTTACAGAAATGTTCCTTGGATGACCCTCAACCAAAATTACTCAAACTGTCCTGCTGGGATGAACAAGATGGCCACCAGAGCTAAAAATACAAAAACCTTTAAAAGAGTTCTCTTCCTTAACTATTGGATTGATTATGAAATGAAATAACTGCACAAGAATGTTCCTTGGGTGACCCTCTACCAAAATTGCTCAACTGCTCTGCTCGGATGAACAAGATGGCCATCAGGGCTAAAAATAGAAAAAAAACTTTAAACAACTTCTGCTCCTTAACCAGTGGATGGATTTCGATATGATACCACAGGAATGTTTTTTGAGTGACCATCTACAAAAAATTGCTCAAACCGTTCTGCTTGGATGAACAAGATGGCCACCACAGCTTAAAATAGAAAAACCTTTAAAAGACTTCTCCTTAACCAGTGGTTTGATTACGAAATAATTTCACAGGAATGTTCCCTGGGTGACCATCTACCAAAATTGCTCAAACCATTCCGCTCTGATGAGCAAGATGGCCACCAGAGCTAAAAATACAAAAACCTTTAAATGAAATCTGCTCCTTAACCAGTGGATGGATTCACAGGAATGTTTCTAAGGTGACCTCATACCGAAATTGCTCAAAGCATTCTACTCCGATGACCAAGATGTCCTAAGAATAGAAAAAAAAACATTAAACGACTTCTTCTGTTTAACCAGTGGATGGATTTCAAAATAATTTCACAGGAATGTTTTTTGGGTGACCCTCTTTTAAAATTGTTCAAACGATTCTGCTGGGATGAAAAAGGTGGCCGCCAGAGCTAATAATAGAAAAACTAGCACCGTTGTGCTTGGATGAACAAGATGGCCACCATCATCATCATCAATGGATTTTTGATTACCGTGCAGGTACAGGGGCAACGTCCACATAAGTGGGCCCCCTTCCAGGTAGCTGGCTTGCTGCACACATGGAAAATCTTACACCAGATCTCCAGACCTGTCTTTCATGAGGATCGATAGCAGAGAGCTTCCGTTCTCTGCAATCTCTTTCTGTCATCTGCATCTAGGTCATCTTGGTCCTTCCAGGCCCCCGCTTTCCACCTACCTGAAAGTCACAGGCAGTCTTGACTGCACCATTGGAGCGTTCCACATGTCCATACCAGCGGAGCCTTCTCTCTTTCAGGATCAAGCTGACAGAACAGGTCATGAAAGTCCTGGAGAGGATTGTGGATGGCCTAATTAGGCAGTTGGTGTCATTGACGATTCCCAGTATGGCTTCGTCCCAGGAAGAGGCACAACAGATGCAATTTTTGTTGTACGGTAGCTGCAAGAGAAGTATCTGGCGGCCAACAGGAGACTCTACATGGCTTTTGTAGACCTGGAGAAGGCATTTGATCAAGTGCCTCGGAAAGTCATCTGGTGGGCACTAAGAAAACTTGGAGTGGATGAGTGGATTGTGCAACTGGTCCAAGGGATGTATGCTAATGCTCGGAGCCGTGTCCGTGTTGGTGATGGTTACTGTGAAGAATTCAAAGTGAAGGTGGGTGTTCATTAAGGCTCTGTTCTCAGCCCACTGCTTTTCATCATTGTGCTTGAAGCCTTGTCATGCAAGTTCCGCTCTGGAGTCCCCTGGGAGGACCTGTATGCTAATGACCTTGTCATCATAGCTGAATCCCTTGAGGAAAGTGTCAGGAGGCTCTTAACTTGGAAAGACGCAATGGAGGCGAAAGGGCTGAGAGTGAATGCAGGAAAGACAAAGATCATGATCTGTGGCTCAGGTCTGGACCTCCTGCAGAGTACAGGCCAGTTCCCATGCGCTGTATGTTGCACTGGAGTAGGCAGCAACAGTATCTTTTGTAATGGCTACAAGTTCTGGGTGCACAAGAAATGCAGTGGGCTCAAGCGCTTGATAGAGGACCCTGATTACAGGTGTACAAGGTGTCAAGGAACTGCAAGACCCTTAGATGGCAGACCACAGAGGGAAGTCCAAGTCAGATCCCACAAGCTGGAGGTTGTAGCTTCCTTTTACTACCTAGGTGATATGCTCTCAGCAGTGGGTAGTTGCGACCTTTCAACCACATCATGCGTGAAAACAGCCTGGAAGAAATTCAAGGAGTTGCTACCAGTTCTCTCTTCCCGCCACCTCTCATTCAAGACACGTGGTCGTGTGTACAGCTCTTGTGTGCGGAGCGCAATGCTCCATGCCAGTGAGACATTGCCATTGACAAAGCCAAACCTCCAACGTCTTCAGCGGAATGACAGGGCAATGATCAGACAGATTTGCAATGTCAAGCCACAGGACACTGTCACCATCAGATCCAGTGAGTTACTTGAGCATCTTGGCATTGAGCTAAAATTATAAAAACCTCCTTGGGGCAACCAAAAATTGCTCAAATCTTCTACTCCATCATATATAACCTACAATTTCATTTGTACAGTATGGATCAGGTGAGCGATCCAAGGCCATCATGGTCCTCTTGTTTTAAAATCTGTCCTTTAGAATAGCAATGTCGGGGCTGGTGGGTGTCTTCAGAGTGAGTGAGTGTTTGAGTTTTACACCCCACCAACAGCTAAGGTCTTACGGAGACGGGACCCAGGTTTAAAGACTCCTCTTAAAGTCTGGAGAAGCCCGGGATTGATCCTGCGACCCCTGGTTTACAAGGCAAGTAGCGTAACCATTACACCACTGAGGTTTCTAGTGTGTCTTCAGAAGTTTACCTTTTGGTTAACCTTTTTTAGCTCACCTGTCACGTAGTGACAAGGTGAGCTTTTGTGATCACTTTTTGTCCGTCGTCCCTGCGTGCGTCCGTGCGTGCGTGCATCCGTAAACTTTTTCTTCAAATGACATCTCCTCCTACAAAGGCTTATACAGGGAAAATCTTTAAAAATCTTCTTCTCTGAAACCTCAAGGCCCAGATCTTTGATATTTGGTGTGAAGCTTCATCTAGTGGACCTCTACCAAGATTGTTCAAATTTTAGCCCTGGGGGCCAAAATGACCCCGCCCCGGGGGCCTATGGTTTTACATAGGCTTATATAGGGAAAATCATTAAAAAATCTTCTTCTCTGAAACAACAAGGCACAGGTCTTTAATATTTGGTGTGAAGCTTTACCTTTTGGACCTCTACTAAGATTGTTCAAATTATAGCCTTGGGGCCAAAAATGCCCCCACCCCGGGGGCCTTTGGTTTTACATAGGTTTATACAGGGAAAATCTTTAAAAATCTTCTTCTCTGAAACTGCAAGGCCCAGATCTTTGATATTTGGTGTGAAGCTTTATCTAATGGACCCCTACCAAGATTGTTCAAATTATAGCCCTGGGGGCCAAAATTCCCCCCGCCCCGGGGACCTATGGTTTTACATAGGCTTATATAGGGAAAATCATTAAAAAAATCTTCTTCTCTGAAACAACAATGCCCAGGTCTTTAATATTTGGTGTGAAGCTTTACCTTGTGGACCTCTACCAAGATTGTTCAAATTATAGCCTTGGGGCCAAAAATGTCCCCGCCCCTTGGGCCTTTGGTTTTACATAGGTTTATACAGGGAAAATCTTTAAAAATCTTCTTCTCTGAAACTGCATGGCCCAGATCTTTGATATTTGGTGTGAAGCTTCATCTAGTGGACCTCTACCAAGATTGTTCAAATTATAGCCCTTGGGGCCAAAATGACCCTGCCCCGGGGGCCTATGGTTTTACATAGGCTTATATAGGGAAAATCATTAAAAAATCTTCTTCTGAAACAACAAGGCCCAGGTCTTTAATACATGTATTTGGTGTGAAGCTTTACCTTGTGGACCTCTACTAAGAGTGTTCAAATTATAGCCTTGGGGCCAAAAATGCCCCGCCCCGGGGGCCTTTTGTTTTACATAGGCTTATAGAGGGAAAATTTTTAAAAATCTTCTTCTCTGAAATCGGAAGGCCCAGATCTTTGATATTTGGTGTGAAGCTTCATCTAATGGACCTCTTTCAAGATTATACAAATTATAGCCCTGGGGCTGAAAAAGGCCCCACCCTTGGACCCTTTGGTTTTCCATAGGCTTATATAGGGCTTCTTTACTGGTGTCAGCACCAGAATATTGTCCTGCAAGTCAGACATATTCTGGGGAAACTGAACGTTTGGCGGACAATTTATCTCATCCAGACCGCATTCTCCCCATGGGATGGTCTCAGTCTTTGTGGCTGTCCTCAGTTGGACCTGTTTGCCACCAGATTGAATCACATTCATCCCCTGTTTGTGTCCCCAGTCCCGCCGACCACAGGGCTTTTGTAGTGGATGCTATGTCTCTAGAATGGAAGAATCTATTTGCATATGCCTTTCCTGCATTCAAACTGGTTTCTATGGTTCTAAACAAGATCAAAGAATCCAACAGCTGGTTTATTCTCATAGCTCTACTTTGGCCTTAGAGGGCTTGGTTTTCTGTCATTCTGACCCTCATCACAGATTTTCCGAGAGAACTTCAGGTCAGTCCGGATCTTGTATCTGAATACCAGTGTACAGTGCTTCATCCCAATCCGTCAATGTCGCATCTTCACGCCTGGATGTTCTGAGAGGTAGACAACTTTCTGAACTAGCTTCCCAATATATCTCCATGCAAAGAGAATCTTCACTCATAGTCTATACTGCGAAATGGAAGATTTTCTCGGATTGGTGTCAGCAAAGGGAAATTAATCCAGTTTAAGTCCCTCTAAAACTAGTTTAGTAGATTTTTAGCTCACCAGAGCCGAAGGCTCCGGGGGAGCTTATAGGATAGGCAGTTGTCCGTCTGTGTCGTCGTCTGCGTGGTCTGGCGTCAACACTTTCAAATGACATCTCCTCTGAAGCCACTGGGCCGATTCAGCCCAAATTTCATCTGTGGCATCCTTGGGCTGGGGGATTGAAAGTTTGTGTTTTTAATAAAAATCGGCTTATTAGTTTAATTGCTATAGAGTTTCCAACTTTCCATAGACTTATAATGGGGAAAATAGAAAAATGGCATTTACTGCCAAACCTTTGCAGATATTTTGACAAAACTTTTATAGAAATATTCCTTGAGTGAACTTCTTTTGGCCACATGCTTTTATGCCAACCTGGGGGTCCCCCAGGGTGTGCCGGGGCCATGCCCCACCCCCTCCAGTGCATAAAAGGCCATATATCTCAGAAACCATTCAGATCCCCATCCCTAAACCATATTATATTCTTTTTTCTTATGATAAAACGCATTCAGTGACACCAACCTGGGGGTCCCCTGGGATGTGCCGGGTCCATGCCCCACCCCTTCCACTTCGTAAAAGGCCCAATATCTCAGAAACCGTTTAGGTCCCCACCCCTAAACCATATATATTCTCGTTCCTTATGATAAGACGCATTCAGTGATACCAACCTAGGGGTCTCCCAGGGTGCGCCGGGGCCATACCCCACCCCTCCACTTCATAAAAGGCGATATATCTCAGAAACCATCCAGATCCCCACCCCAAAACCATACATATATTCTTGTTTCTTATGATAAGACGCATTCAGTGACACCAACCTTGGGGTCCCCTGGGATGCGCCTGGGAGTTGCCCCATCCCCCCACTCCATAAATTGTCCAATATCTCAGAAACCGTTCAGATCCCCACCCCTAAACCATATATATTCTTGCACCTTATGATAAGATGCATTCAGTGATTTCAACATAGGGGTCACCCGGGGTGGGCCGGGGCCATGCCCCACCCCTCCTCTTCATAAAAGGCGATATATCTCAGAAACCTTTCAGATCCCCACCCCAAAGCCGTATATATATTCTTGTTTCTTATGATAAGATGCATTTAGTGACACCAACCTGGGGGTCCCCTGGGATGTTCCCAGGCCATGCCCCACCCCTTCACTTCATAAAAGGCCATATATCTCAGACACCAAGATCCCCACCTCATAATCATATATATTCTTGTTCCTTGTGATTAGACACTTTCAGTCACACCAACTTGGCGGTCCACAGGGGCCATTCCTCTCCTCTTCACTTCATAAGAAGGCCTCTTATGTCAGAAACAATTCAGATCCCCACTCCTAAACAATATATTTTCTAGGTCCTATATAATGATAAGGATTTCCTGGTGTCTGCCAGGGCCATGCTCCAACCCCTCCACAGCTTAAAAGGCCTTATATCTCTGGAACTGTACATGTCCCCACCCCTTAACCATACATATTCTTGTTCCTTATGATAAGACACATTCAGTGATACCAACCTGGGCTCTGATGGATCCTTGTCCCACCCCTCCACTTCATAAAAGGCCTAATATTTCAGATACAGAGTCCACATGGAATGGGGGATCGTTTGGGAGACTTTATAATCGATAAATTGAAACCATACATGGCTGCAAGTGGGCAGTGCCCGCCTGAACTCTGGTGAGCATAGTGGCCCATGGGCTTCTTGTTTCTGATACATTTTTCATACCCTTAAGCTATCCATTGCTTCTATTAACGGTTATTGCCCCGCTATTTCTAACACTATAAATTTACAGATTTTGCGGACTGTACTGGTGCCACATTTATCTCAGACCTTATTAAAGGTTTTGCCCTGAGAGGCCCCGTTACCAGATCTCTTACGCCCAAATGGAATCTCACTAAGCGTGTGCTTTGGTCTCTGACTAAAGCTCCTTATGAACCTTTGAAGTCAGCTGATCTCAAACATGTCACTCTTCAAGCGGTTTTTCATCTTACTTTTGCTTCGGCTGAACGAAGAAGTGAGATTCATGCTCTGTCAGTTGAGGAAGGTTGTTTTCGATATGATCGTAACTCAGATTCCATAACCTTTCTCACTCAACCTGGATTTTTGGCCAAAAATCAACTTCCTGAATCTTTACCAGAACCTATTATCATTAGGGCTGGCTAATCGGAGCTGAAAAGATAATCGATTATCAGTCTCACCGTTGCGATCGATAATCGATTAGTAATCACTAAGGTTTTTGTCATAATTTTACCTGTCTGGCTTTCTGTCTGAGCATGACTCTTACCATATTTTGCACTTTACCATATGTATATTTGAACAGACAGGCCTGAGCAAACAGTGTAGACCCAGATGAGATGCCGCAGAATGCGGCGTCTCATCAGGGCCTGCACTGTTTGCCACTCATCCAGGTATTTTAGGCATAACTTTTGGTAGTTAATTGTACATATCAAGTAATCGATTGAAAGCAAATCAGACATGATAATCATTTTTGGGAAATTTATCAATCGATTAACCGATTATACGATCAATCGTGTCAGCCTTAATTATCATTCGAGGTTTTACTCAGTCTTGTAGTTCTGATTCAGGTGACAGACTTCTACTATCTCTTTTCTCCCTTTCTCTGGAAGACAACATAAAATGACCCACAAGGGCTGACATGTCTTTACCCCCCAAAACAACCAATCAATTAATCAGAAGAAAAAGCTGCCTAGAAAAAGAGTAATTAGATAAACCTAACGTAACTTGGCGACGATTTGTTTGATTTGAGGTTTAATGTCCCCGTCAACACTGTATAGGTCATTTTGGAGACATTGCTTCCAATTTCCTGGGACATTGAGATAAAATAATATCTCAAGCCCTGTCGCCCAATGAAACCAATAGGGTTTATAAGCACTGCTTTGCCTGGGCAGGCTTAGATCCCCTGAGCGGTTTACCAGTACTCATCTGTGGTAGGTTTCAGCTCTGCGTGGAAGCATCATGCAGCCCATTTATTTCTTCAAGCCCCAATGGGCGGGAGCCCAACTTGGCAACGAGGGTTGATTGCAATCACATGCATGGTCTGAACTTTGGTTTTTTGAAAGTTGATACTTGTATCAAGTTTCCATGCCAAGGCAATTCTATTTCCGGTACTGGACCCAACCACAGCACTTCCGCTTCTTCGAACATTTCGTTTAGTCATTAACCTCTTGACCCTTATGACCCACAAAGAGGGTTGATGCGTTGTTAAACACGAAATCATCATCATCATCATCTTCGAACATTTACTTAATAAAAATAGTCCTTAAGACAAAACATGACAGTTCTGGGATGAGAATGGAACTTCCGAAAAGTTCTAAATACTTAAAATGCTGGAAAGATGAGTTCTGAGAACAAAACAATACTCCGGGACTATTTTCCTACGTGCTTTCCGATGACATTTATGTAACTTGTTTGAGATTTTACTCTTTCATCCCTGAGTTTCTAAACAGGACTCTTCTAGTTTTAAATATATTCTTATACAAACAGATTTCTGATTAGTTCATTGACATGATGGCAAACAGTGTACATGTAGATTCTGGTGAGATTGTTCGCTACATGCCCTCTAATCTGGATCTACAAGGTTTGCATAGGAACTATGTATTTCCACTTTGGCAACAGGGTTAAAAGAGTTTTCAAATATCATTAGATTATCAGTGACCAACTACACAACCCTTTACTAACCGACATCGAACACAGTAGTCACCCACTTTCGAGCGCTTATTACAGAATGTGTTTTCATGTTGATTCTATAAGCTGTGAGTTTTAAAACAAGTTTCGTTCTTTAAGCAAATAGTGAAGACACCAATCAGAAGCTATATTCTGTGGCCTCTAATCAGTTTAACTGTCCCATTATTGGAACAATTGGCATTTGTGGGTAAATATTTTTAGGGTCCGTAAGCTTCAATACTGCACAGGTTGGCATAAAATTCTTTTTATTTGCCTTTGGTAAGAGGAATCAGTCAGTCTAAGTTCACTAAACGCGGCATCTGATCAGGGTTATATTGTCTAAATCAGATGGTTTAAAAATGACTTTTTTTTTCGTCAAGTTATTCTCCTTTTTTTATGTCCCCAAGCTCCTTAAACCCCACTTTCATAGAGTAAAACTGGGATTTACATGGGTATATATTATTTTTAGCTCAACTGTCACATAGCGACAAGGTGAGCTATATTCTGTGGCCTCTAATCAGTCTTAACTGTCCCAGTATTGGAACAATTGGCATTTGTGGGTAAATATTTTTAGGTTCTGTAAGCTTCAAAACCGCACAGCATAAACTTGGCATAAACTTATTATGTCTCCCCCGAAAAAAAATTTTTCGGAGAGACATATTGTTTTTCCCCCGGGCGTCTGTCTGTCCGTCTGTCCGTCTGTCACACTTTCGTGTCCGCTCTATAACTTGAAAACCGTTCGAGCTATCGTCACGAAACTTAGTATAAATATAAATCAGCATTAGACGACGTGCAGTGCGCAAGAACTATAACTCTCGCATTTATACTTTTTGAATTATCTCCCTTGGAAGTTTGTTGGTATGTATATATGTATGGGAAAATCGTGTCCGGTCAATAACTTTCTTATTTTTAGATGGATTTTAAAATTACTTTGCAGAAATATTAACAACCATAAGACGATGTGCGGTGCGCATAAATCAGGTCGGTACCTCAAAGGTCAAGGTCATACTTAGAGGTCAACGGTCAAAAAAGGGGCCTTTTTAGCTCACCTGGGCCGAAGGCTCCAGGGGAGCTTATAGTATAGTGGGTCCTCCGTCGTCCGTCGTCCGTCGTCCGTCGTCCGTCCGTCGTCCGTCCACACTTTTGAGCAGCTATATCTCTGTATCCTGCAGGCTGATCTCAATCATTTCTCACCTGTAGTATGCCTCTGGTGGGGCATTGATGACATAAACTTTTTTTTGAAATCGCTCTAAAAGTTTGGTTCCTATGGCAACCACAAGGTCCCATAGACTTACTATGGGAAAATGCTTGTCATCACCGTAGCGCCTTCAGTTTTGATCGGATCTTTCTGAAACTTATATGTAAGGTGACTGGGGATAAAAACTCGGATGAGTTCGAAAACCGGCCAAGTCGGCCCATTTATCGTAGAGTTACGTCCCTTTGATGGCTGAAAATGCCCATTTTCGACCTTGTCATCACCGTAGCCCCTTCAGTTTTGATCGGATCTTTCTGAAACTTATATGTTATGTGGCTGGGGATAAAACCTCAGATGAGTTCGAAAACCGGCCTACTCCGCTGGTTTATCATAGAGTTACGTCCCTTTGATTGCTGAAAATGCCGATTTTTGACCTTGTCATCACCGTAGCCCCTTCAGTTTTGATCGGATCTTTCTGAAACTTATATGTAAGGTGGCTGTGGATAAAATCTCGGATGAGTGCGAAAACCGACCAAGTCGGCCCTTTTATCGTAGAGTAACGTCCCTTTGATTGCTGAAAATGCTGATTTTTGACCTTGTCATCACTGTAGCCCTTTCAGATTTGATCGAATCTTTCTAAAACTTATATGTAAAGTGGCTGGGGATAAAATCTCGTATGAGTT